>CM061135.1:148922334-150122334 GCA_030789695.1 Scilla litardierei
CGATAGAAGGGGGAAATCTACACGGTAAAGGTGCAGCTTGCGATGTAACTTTTAGACGTAGAAAATTGTTGCAAGTAGAGTTTCTATTATATTTTTGCAACCCTAAGTCCTATAAGTTTTTTTTTAAATCAGTGTTTCTGCATATACTTTGAGTTGGAGCATGCGAGATTGTTATGTCCTAGGCAGTAAGATGAAATGCCACATCGGCCCATTCCTGGTCGTGTCAACAAATATTTTGACAGAAGAATGCTGTATGCCCGTGAACTTGTTGTCGCAGGGAAAAATGAAGAAAGGCTAAATGAAGTTCTGATGATGTTACTATGAACAGAGATACAAGTTTGAGGAGCAATGGCAGCATAAACAATTTTAGGATAAGATTGAACGAGTGCATATCATGGATACCTGATTTCTTTGAGCAGCTGAATGGTTATTGAAATCGCCAATAGGGGACGCCATGCATCTGGTCAATCACTAAATTTGTGTAAAAGGCTAAGCATTGCTGTAACGAAAGAAGATGAAACTCAATTTAACTTGTTTAAATCCTTTGGCATTGATGGATTGTCGATCAATAAGTCAGCCTGTGGTTCCCAACCGACATTGGTTACCAAATAATTACCTCACAAGATTTAGAGAACAAATAAATCATGATGCCGCAGCTTCAAAAGCTTCAAGGGGTTTAAAAAACCCCATTACTTCAGCTACAATTACACATCCAGCAACAAATAAAAATGACCTCAACCTGTATAAGAATGCAGCTTTTTATACATAAACCAAAAAAATTCCAATATAAGGGAAATAGCTGCCAGCATGGGAATAGATCGTTTTTCCGGTAGAAAGGAAATACAAGATAAAATCTTTCCAAGTTTATATTCAAATAATAAAAGGTAACTTATTATTATCCAAGGTGACAAAACTACATCAAGTCAGAGACGGCATGACAACCGCTTTCGTCCATAGGAAGTGGCTGAATGTTATAAACGAGCAACTCCCAGCATCCACAACTCAATCTTTTGTCTCCTCCGCTTTCATTTTCTTCTCCCACCTGCGTTTCTATAGACAAAATGGGAGGGGGTTAGAATTTATTGATGCTCGCTGAAGACCTGAAGTGAGCAATTGAAGCTAAAGAAAACATTGGGACTGACCTAGGCATTACAATGCATTAAGGTGCTCGGTATATAAGAAGCGGCTTATGCTTGTGGATGATAAAATAAAACAAATTCAAATATATTGGGCAATCTGGGCACAGCAATTGACATGTTAAGATGTACTGTTACTCAACTATAAATGGATGGAGATAGCCAGAGCAGTGAAAATTTTGAAGCATTGCCCTTGTGTAGCATGTTGGAAGCTAACACACCAAAATCAACAACTAGAATCACTTCTTCACATATTTCAATAGCTCATGTACTGTCACTGATTTACTTTCAAACACTGAGCCAACCCCCCTCCTGCTTTTATGAAAATGAGTTTAAAGTATTTGTTTGACAAGAACACTACATGTTTGAAACCATCACAATTGCCTTCTGCTTGTTTTGTGTTAGTATATCATCAAATCATTTAAAGCTGATGGCAAATCAAAGTAACTAGGTACGACTGCCCGGCTAAGCAACTGCTCGGATGGTAAAACGCCACATATTGTCAATCAGGATTCTTAATGTGCCTTTATATCCTACATGCTTTTATCACAAATAATCTAGATATTAGGTATTCTTCTGGAGCATAGATTTCTTTGGTCATAAAGAACTCAGATACGCTATTTCCTGTAGTTGCAAGTTATCCCATCAGAAAGAAAGAAACATAATCCATTAAACAAGCAGTATAAAGATACCAATGATGATTATCAGGAAAAAGTACATAACGAAAATTGAGAGCTAACGGGGACGACAGAGGTTACGGAACAACCAACCTGAGCCCAATTAAATGCCTAAAGCAGTAGTAGTCATGGGGTTATAGAGATGCTTAAGCAGACTTCAGTGCCTAACAGCGACTTTTGTACGACGGGATGCCCAAGGTTAAAGGGGAAAGGATTAAAAACTTTGTTCACAATTCGCTTGTAGGTCGCCCTATCGTTCTTCAATCCAAAAGGCATCTTTCTGTAGCAAAAAAATACCGATCTGTAATGAAGGAAGTCTTTTCTTCATCCTCAGGTGGCATGTGGGTCTGATTGTAGCCTGAAAAGGCATCCATGAAGCTCAGGAGTTCGTACCCTGAAGCATTATCTACGAGGTGGTCGATCCGAGGTATGGGATAACTATCCTTTGTGCATGCTTTATTTAGGTTGGTGAAATCCACACATATCCGCCACGTGCCATTCGCTTTCTTCACCATCACCACATTAGCGAAACCATTCAAGGTAGCGGACCTCCTGATAAAACCAGACTCAAGGAGCCGACCAACTTCTTCGACGGCCTCCTTCATTTTGTCACCCTGATGTTCCTCTTCTTTTGCTTCACTGGTTTGAAGGTGGGATCGACGTGCAACTCATGAGATATGACATGTGGTTCAATGCCTGGCATATCGTCGGGGACCAGGCAAAAACGTCCGCGTTGGCCCTTAAGAAAGCTATCAACTGTTCACTTAGGTTGGAAGTCTCGACCCAATAGAAACAGTTTTTCCTTATTCGTCAGTCACTTGGACCAACTCAATCTCCTCGATCGGAGCAAGCCGTCGATCTACCAGGTCGTCTTTGTTGTTGAGGAGGTCCTCTGGATGCACCTGCTCTGTTCTTCTGGTCGCGGCGGACAGAAGGCAACATGACCTAGAATGCATTTGATTCCCTTTCACATTTCCTACCCATTGGCGAGTCTGAAACTTGTTCATTTGAAGGAAGGTGAAGACTACCACTTCTACTGAGAAAAGAAGCAGCCGGCCTATGATCTCGTTATAGGTCGTGTTGATCTTCACAACAATGACTTGATGAGGGAATTCTCCAAGGGTGATCAGCAACACGATCACACCGGTGACGAAAGCGGCATGTCCTATAAAGCCGATGATGGGGCCAGGACATTCGTTTAACTCCGATGAGGCCAATTCCATCTTCTCCAGCGTGGTCAGGAAGAGTATGTCACACAAACTTCCCATGTCAACGAGCAACCTCCTAACTTCGACGGTGCTGATGATGGCGTTGATAACTACATCTTTATGCGGCAGCTCCACACCCTCAAGATCTTCATCTAAGAAAGAGATTGGGAGTGTGGCATCCCTCGATTGCTTCCATCCTATGGTCGTAGTCATCACCCTCCGAGTGTACAAATTTTGTAGGGGTATTCAAAAAAAAATACACTAACGTTTGGGCCTTTTGTTCACGTTAATTCCCTGAACTTTTAAGTCGTACATATTTAAACCCTAATGTTATATGTCGGGTTTAACTTGATACCCTTTTTCTATTTTCCGTCCAAAAGACTGAAATCTGGACGATTTTACCCCTTCCCCTCGTTCCTCATAGGAAAAATCACAATAAAATACCCTAACGTTTACGTTATATTTCAATTTAATACCCAGAACGGTAGAAAATTGCCTCTTATGATCAACATAGCAGTTAATCCTACTCTCATTTGCTTTAAGGAAAAGAATTCCGATGAATCTTGTTGAAAACAAGAGGATCTGTGTGCCAATGAAACAAAATTAATATACTGACATCCATATATCCCTCGAAGAAAGGATACTCAAAATCGATAGCACCCGCTGGATAGTACCATGGCGTGAACATCTTGTTGGAGGAGGTCCTCGAGCAAAAGGCTGTCTAATTCTATCTCCAGAATTGGGTCAAATGACGAATCTTGATCAAAATTGGACCAATGTTGGACATGATCAGCTTCAGTCATCAAAGGAATCGAAGAAATCATGATGCCATGGTTGATCAAAATCGGAACAACCAACCTGAGCCTAATTAAATATCTAAAGCAGTAGTAGTCATGGTGTTATTATATGCTTAAGCAGACTTCAGTGCCTAACAGCAACTATTGTATGGCCGGATGCCCAAGGTTAAAGGGGAAAGGATTAATAAACATAATCATGATATTTGTTGAGATAAGGTTGCCAGAAGAGGCGGTCCTCAGATTGGAAGTAGGTGCTGTTATATAGAAAAATAATACTAATAAAAAAATATGGGTACATCCGTACATGATATAATAAGTGAAGTATGAAATAAGTGAGGAGAAGGGGAATAAAGGAGAGGATGAAAAGAAACATCCAAAAGTCCTAATAAAGTATTTAAATTAATTTCTGGTGGCCAGGTGATTTGGCGAGGTTGCTGGACTCAAGATGGTGGTGGATCGAAAGAGAAGCAACCAAGAAGAAAAAGAGAACTGAGATACCGAGAAGAGTTTGAACGGGTCATCTTTACTAATGTAATGAAAGAAGGGTTGTCGCCCCCAATTCCAAAGTATAGTTGGATCGAAAGAGATGCAACCGAGAAGAAAAAGAGAAGAAGTGGTGAGATACCGAGAAGAGTTTGAACGGTCATCTCTACTAATGTACTGAAAGAAGGGTTGTCTACCCCAATCCCAAAGTGTAGATGGACTCTGATAAATGGATGATGAGTTGCCTGAAATTACAAATTAGTCGATGTCAAAAAATTACTTGAAATTACAACTTTCAATGGATCATAAAAATAAACAAGTTCACGTCTGACTCCTGCTGGTATGTTTGTGAGCTATCCCGGTTACTAAGTTTCAACGGATCATAGTATATTGTGTTGGGGGTGATCCTTTGGGAGTGGTTTTGTTTTGGGTTTTTTTATGTGTTGGTGGGGGGTCCGCAAATATCCAAGATTTAAAGCCCAATGATGCTAAAAAATACATTATACAAATCACAGATAGCACTTCAATTCTTGTTGGACATGGAGTTAAGTATATTTCATCACCACTACACCTTCACTAAGAAACATCAGCATCTGTTACAGCTTAAAGTTTGCTTAACTCTTTGTATCATAATGTTCCTCGCCAACGATCCGAGGTTGTAACATATTCGATGTTGAATCTTACATGTGCAATATAGCCTGATGTTTATCATTCTTTCCCTTTTTTTTCCATATAATTATAACTCCTCCAAGTTCCAATGATTGTGGATCAAACACAGTTGTCCCACGAGATGTGAACATGTGTGTCCAATTCTTATGAATTTTGGCACAATTCTTATAAATTTTAAGCTCTTATCCTGGTAAGAAAATCTGGTTTAAATATTAATTTATATTGAAATATGGAGAAGAAGTAGGCATATGGTGGAGTCCATTGCCACATATATATTATATGAAGAGAGTTATAAGTCCCTTGGACATCAAGGGACACCCACTAAGAGTGGGTTTAATGGTGGATGATAGTGGGTGGACACCAAAGGTCTTCTCCATTCATAACACTCTCCCTCATCCATCCATTCTTAGCATATGAATTCTTCAGTATCCAATACGCTAATATGGGGTGGATACTGTTGAATCCAGAGTTACCTTATTTGCCTCGTTAAAACCCTAGCTGTGAAAAACCCAGTGGAAAAAACCAACAGCTTAAGGAAAAAGAGTACAATACACAAGTGACTCCTCCTGATCCGTACAAGATTCGGGCGTGTAGGTCTTACAGATGTCTCATCCCTATACAAGCTTTCTAAAAGTACATTTAGGCAATGCCTTAGTAAACAGATCAGCTAAATTATTACAAGATAAAATCTGTCGTACTTTAATCTGCTTTTGTTCCTGTAGCTCGTGCGTCCAGAAGAACTTGGGAGAGATGTGCTTCGTCCTGTCGTCCTTAATGTAACTAACTTGTAGTAGAGCTATACAAGCTGCATTATCTTCAAATATGGTTTGCTCAAGATCGTCCGACTTCAGGCCGGTCGTCACTAGAATGTGATGAATGATTGAACGAAGCCAGACACATTCTCTGCTAGCTTCATGGATCGCCAGGAGCTCTGAAAGGTTGGATGAGACTGATGTGGTGGTCTGCTTCAAAGATTTCCAGGAGATGGCCGTACTACCGAAAATGAACACCAGTCTGTGATTTCTCGGTATGTGGATCATACCTGTAACATGTATCTGCATAACCAATCAAGGTGAACAATCCACCTTTCGGGAAGTATAATTCTAGGTCAACTGACCCTTGGAGGTAGCGCAGAAGCTGCTTTACTCCGTTTCAGTGGCGATGCGAGCGTTGAAACTATATCTAGCTAGTATAAAGACTGCGAACGCTATGTGGGGACGCGTGCAGTTTGCCAGATATAGTAGTGCTCCAAAGGCACTAAGTTGAGGTACTTCAGGACCTAATATTTCCTCCCACTCTTCCAGCGGCTGGAAGGGGTCTTTATGTACATCCAAAGATCTAACGATCATTGGTGTACTTAGAGGATGATATTTATCCATATGGAAATTTTTAAGTAATTTCCCTTTTATGTGATAATAGGATTCCTCTGCTGATGTTTTTTATCTGTAAGCCAAGACTATATTTAGTCTTGCCTAGGTCTTTCATTTCAAACGTTAGTTTGAGGCTTGCAGATATATCGTCAATCTCTGCAGGAGATCCAATGAGATTTAAGTCGTCTAATTAGACGGTTATTAATATGAATCATGTTCCCGTGGTTTTAATAAAAATACACGTGCAGACTTCATTATTGGTGAAACTTTGTTGAACACGGAAATCACTCAGTCTGTAATACCACATTTTTCCCGATTGTTTAAGACCATATAATGATCTTTGAAGTTTTAACAGAATAGACGTCCCGAGGTCTACCTTTTATTTCTGTTGGTATTATGAAACCATCTGGAAGGTTCATATATATATTTTTATCTCTATTGTCATTTAGATATGCAGTTGCAACGTCCATGAGCTGCATTTCTAGGCCTTCCATTTAAGCTTATTATCAATCGGAATGTGATCGTATGCATAACCAGGGAATATGTATATTAATAATCCATCCCCGGTAGTTGGAAAAATCCCTAAGCTACAAGCAGTGCTTTGTAGCGTACGATCTGATTATTCTCATTTATTTTCCTTACGAATATCCACTTGTATCCTACAGGTTTTACACCTCTTGATGTTTGGACTACTGGAACACAGACTTTGCGTTTCAAAAGTGAGTCTAGCTCTACTCCTATCGCTTCGTTCCACTTT
Organism: Scilla litardierei; assembly: GCA_030789695.1. Lineage (NCBI taxonomy): Eukaryota > Viridiplantae > Streptophyta > Magnoliopsida > Asparagales > Asparagaceae > Scilla > Scilla litardierei. Next base: position 148,929,432 of record CM061135.1, read on the forward strand.
GGCTAATCATCTATGCGTTTGTATTTAGCTAGAGATTGTGGATCGATATCGTCGCCTTTAGCGACGTGAATAGCAATATCGAACGCGAAGTCGTCGTCGATGACAATGCTTCTTCTGTCCAGTACCTCCCCAGTACATACGAATTTTTATTATATTTCTCCAATATTGTCCTCTTCGGGGGACTGAAGGAGTGGAGAGGTTACTAGTCCAAGCTCAAATTCTTGTGGTGGGATATTCTTTATTTCTCCAGGTATATTCATCTTACAAGGAAATTTATCCTTAGAGCCAGGCGATCGTCCCCTTTTTATTTGAGGTACGACCGATTCTGCTGCTGGTGGATTGCATCCATCTTTGGGGATGTCAATCCTAGCTGGCATATTGACAGCAGGGACGTGTGATCTGATAATCATCTGGTTATCAGTAAATTTGTTCGGTAGTAAGAGTATTTTGAATGTGAAGGATCTTCAGGATCTCATCTTCACAGATTAGTACACGGATCATATTGAGACAAAGACTTAGTGTCCCAAGAAATGGTCTCGGACGCTTCAGGCTTTTGTTTTGTGAGCCTAGTATGGAAAATAATTTTATGAAGATGCATATATCAGTACCATAAAGTACCGAAATGGAGAACTTGATGGGTGAATTGGCACACAAATGTCTCCTTGTATTTTATCCAAGAAGCTAGGAGATTCAAAACCCCACTTTCAGGTGGAACGGTCTCCTGATTAGTTTTACCCTTATAACAGGGGGGGACAAGGAAAATCACCCTTTTGAAGAATCTTCAGGTTCCTCAATTTTTGTCCACAGGAGTGGGTTATGATGTGGTACATCATTTCCGATCCTGGGTGGCCTAGACTATAATTGCCAGAGATTGAACTCTAGTGATGTAGAACACTGCTGGTGCTCTATCAGATTAGCTTCTATAGGTTGAATGTATGTTTGATAAAGGCTCAACGGGAGTCCTTTAAAACGTTCTAGGATGGTTTCAATACCATCCTTATTACGAATAACATACAATTATTCAACACTATTGAAATCATCAGTTTCCAAGTAATATCCGTTTAAACGGATGTCCTTGAAATTTAATAGATTTCTGTTTGATTGTGGAGAAAATAAAACATCTTTTATTATAATTTGTGTTTGGTTTGGGAGCAATAAAATTGCTTCACCTGATCCTTCTATTATATAATTTAGTCCCGAAATTGTAGTGACGGGACCATAATAATTAAGATGCTATTAAAATAGCATCTATCAAGAAGGATCTTGTGCGTGTAGGCACTATCCATTAGGCAGTCACAATTCATCTCTATCTCTAGAAAAGAATGTAAAAATTTTTATTGAAAAGTAAAACTACATTCGATTAAGATAAAGGACATAATTAAAATATTAATGATAATGGCTGAAAAGATGACTAAATTAGCTTTAGTCAAGGAGGTCGTTATTCTCGAAATTCTCGGCGTTGAACCGAGTTGAGGCTGTATATCCTCCAGATTTGTTTCAGAGGAAAGCTTCAGGCTTGCTATATACAAATCTTTGGAGGTGGCGTGGAGTACGACAGACCCTGGACCAATGTCCAGTCATGCCACATCTGTGGCATTTTTCATCACAGGTTTTCTTGGGAGCAGAAGTCTGGTCAGATGTATTCCTCTTCTACGTATTTTTTGTTCCCCTCATTATTGTTGTTCTGAGGAGGAGCTCTGATATGCTTCTTCGCAGTTTTCCCCTTGTTGAATCTGCCCTTGTGTTTGTTCTTCATCTGGTGGGAAGAAAATGTATAAGCTTCAGGGAAAGGAGCAGAGCCAGCAGGGCGTAGGTTATGAGTGGCCCGTAGGAGTTCTCTATTCTGCTCTGCCATAAGAAAGCAGAAGAGTAAATCAGAGAACCTCGTGAACTTGCGTTCACGATTCTGTTGCATGAGAATAGCATCCTTCTTATGGAAGGATGTATATGTTTTCTCAAGCATTCGGGTTTCCGAGACTTGTTCACCACACAACTTCAGGCGTGAGGTGATGTTATGGAGAGCTGAGTTATACTCAGCTAAGGACTTGAAGTCCGGAAGTCGGAGATTTTCCCACTCATAAGGTGCACGAGGGAGGATAACATCTTTCTGCTGTTTGTGTCTGTCCTCAAGTGCTATCCACAGTTCATGAGGGTCTTCCACTGTTAGATATTCGGCCTTCAGGTTCCGATCAATATGTCTCCTGATATAGATAATGGCCTTCGCCTTCTCTACATCGGAGACTCTAACAGTAGAAGTCCATTCATCAGTTGTCACAGCCGTAGCTGGAGCCTGAATTGTGTGACTTATGCCCTGTGAGCGCAGATGGAACTTCAAGTCCAGCTGCCAGCTCAAGTAATTTTTTAGCCGCATCGAGAACATCAAAATCGACACTCGCAATCTTTGCCATTTATCAAAGCACGATCAAGAAGTATCAATCAGAAAAAATGTTGCCATGAGAGTATCAATTAAACTTAATAGATTTCTCGGTGTAGCATGGAATAAGCATGAATTAAATATTATTCAAAAATTAAGACATGCATAGTAGTAAAATGAAGACTATTGTGGGGATCGGCTGGTCACCACCAAAAATAATAAAAGTCCAAAGTCCCTTATACATTTTGAATTACGAGAAAATAAAAATTACAATACGAAAACCCTTGGGGGTCCCAGCATTAGCAATTTTCTTCCGTCTTCAGGCGAAGTTTCTCCGGGCATTGGCTTTTACATTAAGTTCCTCATTACATTTTCACTCAAAAAGAAAAAATAAAATGCGAGGAAAAATAAATGGTGGTGACTAATAACGGCCGATCCAAAAACCACAACACAGTCTTACTAACATTCCAGGCAGTATTAATAATATAATTATGCAATATTACATGCATAAACAATACATTTTTTTCCAACATCGCATGCAATTATATTGGATAAATATATTAAATTTACGTTTTATAGTTACTTGGACCACGGGAAAACGTCATTACTCGTTAGGTTAGATAACTAACCTAACGACAGAGCAGTCTCAGGATCCTCGTAATTTATTAAAACGTAATTTAATTTTTTTATCCAATTTAAAATAAGGCGAGTAAAAATTAATTACACATCAAATTTAAGTTACAAATATTAATTGTCACGAATACCCCGAGAGGAGTTAATCAAACCCTATATCATCACCCTGATTTTCCCTGATTTTTCCTGAATTTTTTCGGATTTTTTCGGATTTTTCAGAATTTTCAGGGTTTAATAGAGTATTTTCAAAATTATATATTAAATTATGAATTAAAAATAATTTGGCTTGCGGGCCAGAGGCCCGCGGGCTGGTTGCGGACTGCAGGCCCGTTAGCCAGAAAATACACCCTTTTTATTATCAATTTTGTTGATTACTGGGATTCTGGCCCATCAGGGAAGGCACATGCCTCTTCTCCCCTTACCCTAATTAGGGGTTTAAGGGTGGAAATTGGGGTTTGGAAAAGTCGGCTGCCAAGAGAGTCAAAGGAATGTATACTTAATGATATGAAACCAAACCAAGCTCTGAAAACCAGATGAAACCGATTCAAATGATACGGTTCAGATTAATTTGATTTGGGCATACAGGCCCAGTCTAGGTTGTGATTTTAGGTTGGACCAACAAACATAAAAGCCATTTTTCAGGGAAGAACATAGATTATATTGTAAGTGGAGGGGGATTCCACCAGAAGACCCCGATCTAATTCTGAAATGTGACCTGAAATGGGCCATCGGGAGTGAATTGAACTGCAGGTCATAATCATGAGTCATAATAATGAATGATGAAAGAATGGGCCTCAATTCACTCCAACTGAATGGCCTCTGGTTTCAATTCACTCTTAGCTTAGGTATGTCGAGGTGGAGGATCGGAGACCCGACAGGGGATGCTTGCGATTCGGTTGCAGGCTGCCCCAAATTTTAGGAAATTTTTTTAATGGATTTTATCTATTTAAAACAGATATCTGTAAATACGTGGGGTTGAAAATTTGATTTTCTTGCTATAGATTATGCTATAGATCTTGTAGAAAATAATTATCACAGATTTAACAACATGCACATGCAATAAATGATCTAGGAAAAAATTTACCTTTAGATCCTACCCATCGGATCTAGCGGAGGTCGGAGAAGGAATCCCTATCCGCATCCTTGCAAATCGTCCGTCGACACCGATTCGTTCGTCAGCAGGATTCAGCTCAGCTTAAAAGCGTGCTGATAATGTATTGAAATATGGAGAAGAAGTAGGCATATGATGAAGTCCATAGCCATATATATATTATATGAAGAGAGTTATAAGTCCATTGGATATCAAGAGACACCTACTAAGAGTGGGTTTAATGGTGGATGATAGTGGGTGGAGACCAAAGGTCTCCCCCATTCATAACAATTTACACAATATTTATCTCAGACTTTAATTGTGATAGAAGAAGAAACATAAAAATACAGAGTGAGATCAAAGTTCCAACCTTGTAATCCAGAAGCATTTGCGGCATTTTCTTCATCAACTCAACAGTATTCGCCCGCCTATTAAAGCAACGAAGACCCAGAATTAGATCAAAATCCAACAATTTCTGAAACCCTTGAAGGATAGAACAAATAACAAGTACTATAAATGCAATCTCACTTCTCAGCAGCAATGCGGTCGACCTTGTGCCCTTTCCTCTTCGTCCTCATCTCCCCCTTTGGCGGATCGTACGGCCAGTCCCTAAAACCCTAACCCCAAATCAATCACCCCAAACAAACTAATAAATTAAAAAATATCTTTTTTTTATGAGATCACACTTACTCCCCAGCTAGGAGAACTTCTTTGCGGAGTCGAGCGCGCTTTCGGGCGCTGATCCCGAGAGGCTTCCAGGCTCCGAGATGCCAGTAGCCCCAAACCCCCTTCGACAGCTCACTTTTGAACTTCTGGAGCTTCTCCCGCCACGGATACTCGTATGTCTCCGCTGCCCCTTTCGCCACCGCTTTCGCCGCCGCCGCGGCCTTGCTCGCCGCCATTTCTCGTCGTCACTCTTCTTCGTAAAACGAAAGGAAACAAATCGAAAGAAACCTCGAAGCTGACAATCAGAGTTAGTTATCGGGTTCATATCGGGTCCGGTTTAAACTGGAAATCGAACCAAACCCAACATCATTTTCTTTTCTTTATAACATCAGTTTGCCATCTCTCTTCTATTTACACTGGTTTAGTTGAATCAGTTACATGTCAGTTATAATCAACTACCTACTCAACGCTCCAACTGTTGTAGCCGATTGACGTTGGTCGGAGTTGTCGCTGACGCACCACCGAGAAGAGCCGTTGCCCGCAGCTAGAAGATATGTTGGAGAAGAAGGGGATTCAATCCTCCGATCTGCAATGCCCGTCGTCAGTTGCTTCTCTTACAAATACACAACGATTGCTTATTTTGATAAGGACGATTTTTCAGAAAAAGCCTAAAATTAAAAAATATTAGCAAAAACCAATTTGGAAAAAACCAATTAGCAAACCCGACCAAGTTCGACCACGTCAGCACCCAGAGTGATGACTGTGACGCTGATGTGGGCGCCCCCATTTTAACAATGAATATATTACAACAATTTGTACACTTCCTTGCATGTGGGGCACTTAGTATGGTGGTTAAAGCTCCTCTACTTGTGTGGGGGAGGCTCAAGTTTGATTCCTGAAATCTTCATTTTATTTATTTTTTAATTTTTAAAAAATTAAATTAATATAAGAAATTGTTACGACTAAATATCAACGGGCCCGAATTACGACGGCCCACGGCCCGACCTCAAAGGAGAAGCACACTAGAGAAGACGAGCCCGCCCAAAGGGGGCCCACGGACGGAGCGGAAGGCCCAGCCACCTCACCCTCGGGTACACCCAACTGGCCCACATTCGGCCGGATTAACCGCCCCTCTGAATCCGCGATCCCATGATGGCCATTAACGGACCCGTTAATGGGCCACCCCACGACAACACACGAGTGGGAGGCGGAGGCGGATCGTGGGGACGTGAGAAGAGGCAGGACGTGGGGCAATCGCGGAAGACCATATAAGGGGAAGGCCAGGACGACGGAACAAGGGATCGAGACTCAGGTAACCAACACAGAGGTACTCCATCAACGACCTAGGCTTTCGCCACTCCATTGGCTCCCTCCCCCAAAACTTGCGCCGCTTGGGTTGACGTTCCGGCTTCCACACAAGCCGGATCTCTCCCGCCGAGTATCCTTTCAGACCCTGATCTGACTTAGGCATCGGAGGGGCTTTGGCCGGAACCTAGGTCCGGCCTCCCTGACGAGTTTCTTCATCTGTCCATGTAACGTCCTGTTTTTCTAGTCGTATTTTCACCATTGTGTGCAGGTATTTTTACTTATTTGTTCCGGTTATTTTCGTCCGTGAGATTTCTCGCATGTACGTTGACGCGAGCGCGTCTTTATTTTAGTTTTACAATGGCGTAAATCTCTAAAATCATAATTGTTACTTAATTAAAAATTTAATCACTAATTAACTTACTAATTAAATTATTAAACTACTAATTGCTAATTAACTAATTTCTTTTAACTAGTTCTTTCTACTAATTACTTTTCCCTAAACCACCATTACTATATTACTGTTACCATTCATCTAACCAACAATTGGTCCTAATCAACTGTCGGCAACCACCCTCTCCCCCTCTTCATTTTGCCAGCACAGTCCCCTACCTTCAACCAACTGCTATTCAATTTGTCTCCTCCTCTCATCGTTCTTAAACCAACCGTAAGGAAAGAGCACACCAGCAACAACCCACCATCAGCCTCCACCACTTCTCCCCCATTCAACCAACATCCACAAACCCTTTACAATCCAAAATCAAAAGAAACTAGAAATCAAAAATCAACCAGAAACAACCCAAATCCAACCAAGATTACAAATCACAAACCCCGTCGCCCAACACCCCGATCTCGCCCTCGACGCTCGAACCACCCGTCGCCGTCGATCAGCGCCACCCCCGTATCTCGCTGTCCGCCTGGAGATCGATTGCCGCCCCCGAGCTCCTCGCCAAGCCCGATCAGTCGCCGTGCCTCGGATCTAGCCTCGTCATCGCATCGGATCGTCGCCCCGAGCCCGGATCCCCGCCGTCGTGACCCCCGAGCTCCGATCCGCACCCCCGGATCTGCCGCAACCCCGCCGCCCGTACGACCCGCCGCCGTGCTCAGCTCTGATCAGCCACCCCCCGGGCCCGATCGCCTGCGCCGCTCCGATCCGCCGAGATCAGCCCGCCGCCGTCGCATCCAAGCCGCCCCCATCGATCCGCGTCGCCCCGGCCACAGATCCGCCCAGGCCCCCTCCCCCCGAGAGCCGCCCTATCCTCTTGACCGCCGCCCAGGCCGGACCCCCGCGCCGCCACGCCCTTGGCCGCCGCTCCATCCCCGCGTCGTGCGCCCCTGCAGGAGAAGAAACGAAAAAGAAAGGGGGAAAGAACGAGAAGACAGTACACAGAGAGAGAGGAGAGGTGAGTTGTTTGTTTTTTTTATAATGAGTTAAGTTAGTTAATATAATGAGTTATTTTTTTAGTTAAATTATAAGTTAAACATTAGTTATTTCCTAGAGTTTTTAATATAAGTTTTATAAAAAGTTATCCTGTAAGCTAATATTTTATAACATACATTAGTTAAAATAAAATAGTAATTTAAGTAAATGTTAAGTTTATTAAGTTAAGATATAAATAGTTATAAATTATTTTATAAGTTATTAGTTATAAGTTAGTGTGACTTGTCCTTTTAACATATTATCAATTCGTTAAACTAACTCGTTTGTAACACGTGTGAACCAGGTACACCGACCGCCTTTCAAAACGCGCCTTTCGCGACAAGGCGATTTGGTAACTCATTGTACCCTTGTCATGGGTTCTTAAAACAATAACAAATGCATGCCAACCTAGTTTTATTTCGTTATCACAGTGTTTCCATTTTTGAACTGTTAGCTAAAATTGCATAGTATCGTATCGTAAATTGCACAGTATCGTAAAGGAAGCAGAATTGGGCTTCATGACATGATTGACAGAAAGTTGTAACTGGAAATGTGACATGCTAGAAAATTGCACCAACACTGGGTTTTGGGGTAACTTATAATAGCGAGGGTGCGGGAGCGACTAGTCCAGCCTTCGTTGTCACCGTGCGGGTTCTAGCAACCCATCATAGTAGCCGGTGACAACCATCACAGATCACAGAGTATTGCATAGTATTCATAGTATTCATAGCATAGTTCGCCCGGGTAGCACCCGTGGTAAGAGGTGGCCTCTTGGTTGCTCATTGCACCCCGCATTATAAGTCACGGTCTAGGTATAGGCACAAATAGACTCTTGTTACATAGTCACTTTTAATATTGCACTTATAACTGCTAGAAATTGATGATAGATGCACAACTGCAAGGTTACTTTTCTGCTCTTTTTCCCTTACCAGTATTGTTTGCACTTTACCTCTTTACTTTTAAATTGCCATGCTTGTACATTTGTTTCAATATCCATGTATAGAGATACTTTGAGTTACGTCTGATCCTGGCGACCCTTCTCTTTGTGGTGGACTCGCCAGATATCACCCAGGTCGAGGAGTTTGCACCAGAGGCTGCAGACGCTGATTTTGTGGTTGAGTTCGACCAGCAAGACCAGCTGGACCCTGAGTATTGAGAGTGAGTGTGGGAGATTTGCTTTGTTGTTTTCAGAGTGGTTTGATGTACCTTTTGTATTTTCGGTTGTATTTTCCTTTCCTGTTAGCTGCTGGGTTGTAATAAGGTTGTAAAACCACTTTCATTATCAGTATTTTGGCGTATTTCTACAACAGAGCATGTGTTGACTTCATTGGTGCCTAGCAGGACTTGTGCATGTTCCAAACAGTAACGGGCCCCGAAAGTGGGTCGTTACAAGTTTGGTGGCCCATGCAGGTCCGCGCTAAATGCCACATGAACAATACACGAAGTTCAGAATATGTCGTATAAAATACTCAATGAGACTGATCGAACCTTATGGAATGCAGATAAGCCATGGAAAGGAACACTTCGGGAAGCGATGACAGTGCCTTTGGATCCGGGATCGACCACCAGGATGGGGGTCCCAACCAAAATGATGCTGGCAATGGAGCTAACAATGGTTCGGGCGCAACAGTATTCCCGATTGCACCGTTGTCTGCCGAAGATTGCATGCGGGGCATGTATGCCCTTCATCAGCAGCTTGGACATGCCTTGGAACAGGCTTTGCACAGAGAGCAACGAGCAGACCCGAGTGCTTATCACTTTCAAGGGATGAGCCCGAAGACCTTCGCAGGGACTGAGAGCCATCTTCAGGCGGAAGAATGGCTCAAGCGCATCACTGATGATCTGAGAGCATCTCAGATTCGAGAAGAAGCCTGGGTGGCTGTCGTCAAGAGGCAACTGACGGATGGTGCTAGAGACTGGTGGCAGTCGGTTGAAGACCGCTTGGGATTGCCGATTTCGTGGGATGTATTTACAAGTACATTCAACGCCCAGTACTTTCCCCCACACGCAACGATCAAGATGAGGAAGAAGTTCATCAACCTGAAGCAGGGTTCGATGACGGTGGATCAGTATGACTCTGAGTTCTCCAGGCTCAGCAGGTTTGCTCCAGAGATGGTTACAAATGCTTTGACTCGAGCCCAGCAGTTCCAGCAGGGGCTCAATTTTGAGATTCGAAGGATGATGGTCGGTGCTAGCCCGACCACACATGCTGAAGTTCTGGCCATTGCTCGTAAGCATGAGATGGTCGAAGAGGAGGAAAAGGAAGAACGCATGCTGGCAGCATCTGCGAGGCCCCCACCGACCCAAGCTGGGCCAAGCAGACGGCCACAGATGCACCGCCCTATTCAGCAGGTTCAGTTTAAGAGGCCAGGACAATAGAAGCAGGCCCTCCCGGTCTGTCACTTTTGTGGAAAGCCCGGGCACACCAAACCTGAGTGTCGAGCTTTTCTGGGCCTTTGTCTGGTGTGTGGAGAGACTGGGCACGTGGCTAGGAATTGCCCACATCATAGGTCACGTGCTCCAGCTCCAGCTCCGGTTCCAGTTCCAGCTCCTCGTGCTGTCCCGACTGGGATCGCCCCACAGCGTTCACCACTACCTCCACAGCAGAGGGTGTTTCAGCAGGCAAGACAGCCACCACCGAGACGCCAGGCTTACACCATGACTGTCGAAGAGGCCGAGGCCACCGATGAAGTGATCACAGGTATAATTCTTGCATTATTAGTATATCTTTTCTTTCATTAGCATTGGTTGCTTAGATTATAGTGTTTGAACCTAGGTGCCGTGCTAGTAGCTGGGAATCCCGCCCTCGCCTTGTTCGACTCGGGAGCATCACACTGCTTTCTAGCGAGTCGATTCATTCGCACCCATACCGTTCCTGTTACAACCTTATCTACCGGTTGGAACGTCAATACGGGTGGCGGAGTGATAAAGGCGACCAGTGGGTATCCTCAATGCCCCGTGGTGATTTGTGGGCGAGCTTTATTCGCTAACTTCATGATGATTGATATCCCGAACTTTGATGCCGTATTCGGGATGGATTGGTTGGGAACTTTCCATGCCACCATCGACTGTTGTCGAAGGAGGGTAGCCTTCGACATTCCTGATCATCCGAAGTTCGAGTTCATTAGTGGGAGCAGATCTGTGGGACCGGTGAAGTACAAGGCCAAGTCGACCGAAGCAGTAGCAGCCGCGATGGACGTTGAGCCCGAGATACCAGAAGTGGTTCGAGAGTTCTTGGATGTGTTTCCAGACGACCTTACAGGTTTGCCTCCGGATCGCACCCTTAAATTTGCCATCGAACTAATGCCAGGAGCCCAGCCGATGTCCAGGGGACCATATCGTCTAGCGCCATCTGAGCTAGAAGAATTACGGGTCCAACTTGATGAGCTACTGAAGAAGGGATGGATACGACCCAGTGTATCTCCCTGGGGATCCCCTATATTGCTGGTGAAGAAGAAAGACGGATCCCTTCGTATGTGCGTTGACTACCGCGAGCTGAACAAAGTCGCCGTGAAGAACAAGTACCCGCTACCGCGCATCGACGATCTTTTCGACCAGCTCGGTGGGTCAAGCGTCTATTCGAAGCTGGACCTGAGGACATGGTACCATCAGGTGAAGGTGAAGGATGAAGATGTTCCCAAGACTGCATTCAGGACCAGATACGGACATTATGAGTACTTAGTGATGCCGTTTGGTGTGACTAATGCACCCGCGGTATTTATGAGTCTCATGAACCAAGTATTGTATGAATACTTGGATAAGTTTGTAGTGATCTACATCGACGACATTCTCATCTACTCGAAGAATGCGGTGGAGCATGCAGAGCATCTCAGGAAGGTTCTCGAGACCCTGAGAAGACACCAGCTTTATGCCAAACTTAGCAAGTGCGAGTTCTGGCTAAACGAGGTGGCATTTCTAGGCCACGTGGTGTCCGGAGCAGGGATTGCTGTTGATCCTGAAAAAGTAGCCGCTGTTCAAAACTGGCCAGTCCCCCGAACGGTGACCGAGATTCGAAGCTTCTTAGGACTAGCTGGCTACTACCGGAGGTTCATCAAAGATTTCTCGAAGATTGCGGGAGCCATGACGCAATTAACGAGAAAGGATGTGATGTTTGTTTGGTCGAAAGCATGTCAGGATGCTTTCCAGGAGCTGAAGAAGAGATTGACGACTGCACCCATCTTGATCATTCCAGACCGATCAGGAGGATTCAAAGTCTTCTGTGATGCATCTGGTAAGGGACTTGGATGCGTGCTACATCAGCACGGTCGAGTCGTAGCATATGCATCCAGGCAGTTGAAGATCCATGAGAAGAACTACCCCACTCATGATCTTGAGTTGGCGGCAGTGATTTTTGCATTGAAGATTTGGAGGCACTTCCTATTGGGTGAGCACGTGAAGGTGTTCTCGGATCATAAGAGTCTGAAGTATCTCTTCACACAGAAAGAGCTCAACATGCGTCAGCGACGATGGGTCGAGCTCATGGCAGATTATGACATTGACCTTCAGTACCATCATGGGAAAGTCAATGTTGTACCGGATGCATTGAGTCGTCTTCCAGCAGTGATGACCCTTACGACTCAGTGGAGGTTGCAGCAAGAGATTCGAGACATGTGTATAGAAGTGATTCTACCAGGGATGAATGCATCTTTGATGGGCATGCATATCCAGTCGACCTTGGTAGAGAGGATCAAGTCTACTCAGATGGAGGATTAGAAGCTACGGAAGATTAGAGATCTGGTGATAGCAGGCCAGAGACCAGAGTTCAAGATTCATGCAGATGGGTCCTTGAGGTTTGAGGACAGGATCTGTGTACCATCTGGTGCCATTAGAGAGGAGCTATTAGAGGAAGCTCACAGCTCTCCTTACTCTATACATCCTGGAGATACCAAGATGTATCAGGATCTGCGACAGCATTACTGGTGGCATGGCATGAAGAGAAGCGTCGCACGGAGCGTAGCAAAGTGTATTGTGTGCCAGCAGGTGAAGGCTGAACACCAGAGGACTGCCGGCTTGTTGCAGCCATTGCCCATTCCGGAGTGGAAATGGCAGCACATCACGATGGACTTCGTGACTGGTCTACCCAAGAGTACAAAGCAGAATGACGCTGTCTGGGTGATCGTAGACCGATTGACCAAGACCGCACACTTCATTCCTTTCAGAGTGGGCCAGTCTACGGAAGTATTGGCCAAGAAGTACATGGATGAGATTGTGAAGCTGCATGGAGTTCCTATCAGCATTGTATCGGACAGAGACACCAGGTTCACATCTCGTTTTTGGAGGAGTCTTCAGGAGAGCTTGGGAACCCACTTGAGTTTTAGTACGGCTTACCATCCGCAGACAGATGGTCAGTCAGAGCGTACTATTCAGATACTGGAAGACATGCTGCGGGCATGTATGCTGGACTTCAAAGGATCATGGGAAGATCATCTCCATTTGGTGGAGTTTGCATACAACAACAGCTACCAGTCTAGCATTGGTAGGGCACCTTTTGCGGCACTGTATGGGAGGAAGTGCCAATCCCCCTTGAGCTGGGATGATGTAGGAGATCGAGAGTTGGTTGGTCCTGAGCTAATCACCGAAGTCGTAGATGTGGTTCGGATCATCAGAGAGAAGCTGCAGCTGGCTCAGGACAGGTACAAGCATTGGGCAGATGCGAAGCGTCGACATCTGGAGTTCCAGCCTGGTGACCATGTATTTCTGAAGATCTCGCCCAATCGAGGATTGATTCGTTTTGGTCGGAGGGGAAAGCTCAGTCCCCGATTTATTGGGCCATTCGATATTTTGGAGCGAGTCGGAGAGGTGGCATACAAGCTTGCACTGCCCCCTGCCTTAGAGGGAGTGCACAATGTATTCCACATCTCGCAGTTGCGTCGCTATGTGAGCGACCCGAGTCATGTCATGGACTACTCGGAGCTCGCAGTTCGTCCAGACTTGACATACGAGCAGCAACCCGTGGAGATCCTAGATCGTCGCCAAAAGGTCTTTAGGAATAGGACTATCGACCTAGTCAGAGTGATGTGGCGTCGCGACTCGCCAGGAGAGTCTACCTGGGAGCGAGAGGATGATATGCGAGGACGTTACCCCTACCTTTTCCCTGCCCTATAGAGAATTCCGAGGACGGAATTATTCTAAGGAGGGTAGGATGTAACGGCCTGTTTTTCTAGTCGTATTTTCACCGTTGTGTGCATGTATTTTTACTTATTTGTTCCGGTTATTTTCGTCCGTGAGATTTCTCGCATGTACGTTGACGCGAGCGCGTCTTTATTTTAGTTTTACCATGGCATAAATCTCTAAAATCATAATTGTTACTTAATTAAAAAGTTAATCACTAATTAACTTACTAATTAAATTATTAAACTACTAATTGCTAATTAACTAATTTCTTTTAACCAGTTCTTTCTACTAATTACTTTTCCCTAAACCACCATTACTATATTACTGTTACCATTCATCTAACCAATAATTGGTCCTAATCAACTGTCGGTAACCACCCTCTCCCCCTCTTCATTTTGCCAGCACAGTCCCCTACCTTCAACCAACTGCTATTCAATTTGTCTCCTCCTCTCATCGTTCTTAAACCAACCGTAAGGAACGAGCACACCAGCAACAACCCACCATCAGCCTCCACCACTTCTCCCCCATTCAACCAACATCCACAAACCCTTTACAATCCAAAATAAAAAGAAACTAGAAATCAAAAATCAACCAGAAACAACCCAAATCCAACCAAGATTACAAATCACAAACCCCGTCGCCCAACACCCCGATCTCGCCCTCGACGCTCGAACCGCCCGTCGCCGTCGATCAGCGCCACCCCCGTATCTCGCTGTCCGCCTGGAGATCAATTGCTGCCCCCGAGCTCCTCGCCAAGCCCGATCAGTCGCCGTGCCTCGGATCTAGCCTCGTCATCGCATCGGATCGTCGCCCCGAGCCCGGATCCCCGCCGCCGTAACCCCCAAGCTCCGATCCGCACCCCCAGATCTGCCGCAACCCCGTCGCCCGTACGACCCGCCGCCGTGCTCAGCTCCGATCAGCCACCCCCCGGGCCCGATCGCCTGCGCCGCTCCGATCCGCCGAGATCAGCCCGCCGCCGTCGCATCCAAGCCGCCCCCATCGATCCGCGTCGCCCCGGCCACAGATCCGCCCAGGCCCCCTCCCCCCGAGAGCCGCCTTATCCCCTTGACCTCCGCCTAGGCCGGACCCCCGCACCGCCACGCCCTTGGCCGCCGCTCCATCCCCGCGTCGTGCGCCCCTGCAGGAGAAGAAACGAAAAAGAAAGGGGGAAAGAACGAGAAGACAGTACACAGAGAGAGAGGAGAGGTGGGCTATTGTTTTTTTATAATGAGTTAAGTTAGTTAATATAATGAGTTATTTTTAGTTAAATTATAAGTTAAACATTAGTTATTTCCTAGAGTTTTTAATATAAGTTTTATAAAAAGTTATCCTGTAAGCTAATATTTTGTAACATACATTAGTTAAAATAAAATAGTAATTTAAGTAAATGTTAAGTTTATTAAGTTAAGATATAAATAGTTATAAATTATTTTATAAGTTATTAGTTATAAGTTAGTGTGACTTGTCCTCTTAACATATTATCAATTCGTTAAACTAACTCGTTTGTAACACGTGTGAACCAGGTACACCGACCGCCTTTCAAAACGCGCCTTTCGCGACAAGGCGATTTGGTAACTCATCGTACCCTTGTCATGGGTTCTTAAAACAATAACAAATGCATGCCAACCTAGTTTTATTTCGTTATCACAGTGTTTCCATTTTTGAACTGTTAGCTAAAATTGCATAGTATCGTATCGTAAATTGCACAGTATCGTAAAGGAAGCAGAATTGGGCTTCATGGCATGATTGACAGAAAGTTGTAACTGGAAATGTGACATGCTAGAAAATTGCACCAACACTGGGTTTTGGGGTAACTTATAATAGCGAGGGTGCGGGAGCGACTAGTCCAGCCTTCGTTGTCACCGTGCGGGTTCTAGCAACCCATCATAGTAGCCGGTGACAACCATCACAGATCACAGAGTATTGCATAGTATTCATAGTATTCATAGCATAGTTCGCCCGGGTAGCACCCGTGGTAAGAGGTGGCCTCTTGGTTGCTCATTGCACCCCGCATTATAAGTCACGGTCTAGGTATAGGCACAAATAGACTCTTGTTACATAGTCACTTTTAATATTGCACTTATAACTGCTAGAAATTGATGATAGATGCACAACTGCAAGGTTACTTTTCTGCTCTTTTTCCCTTACCAGTATTGTTTGCACTTTACCTCTTTACTTTTAAATTGCCATGCTTGTACATTTGTTTCAATATCCATGTATAGAGATACTTTGAGTTACGTCTGATCCTGGCGACCCTTCTCTTTGTGGTGGACTCGCCAGATATCACCCAGGTCGAGGAGTTTGCACCAGAGGCCGCAGACGCTGATTTTGTGGTTGAGTTCGACCAGCAAGACCAGCTGGACCCTGAGTATTGAGAGTGAGTGTGGGAGATTTGCTTTGTTGTTTTCAGAGTGGTTTGATGTACCTTTTGTATTTTCGGTTGTATTTTCCTTTCCTGTTAGCTGCTGGGTTGTAATAAGGTTGTAAAACCACTTTCATTATCAGTATTTTGGCGTATTTCTGCAACAGAGCCTGTGTTGACTTCATTGGTGCCTAGCAGGACTTGTGCATGTTCCAAACAGTAACGGGCCCCGAGAGTGGGTCGTTACAGTCCAGGAAGAAGACATACGAGGCGCCGAGGCTTCCCCTCAGCGTCGGTCGGCCATCACCATCGCAGTCGTCAGGTGGACGACTGATCAAGTACCGACCTACTCGTAAAGCGCCGAGGCTACCCCTCGATGCGGATACGGCCGAGGCCGAGCGCGATCCAGCCGAGGCCGAGCGCGACTCACCAAGCCGAGGTTTCCCCTTAGCTCCGTAGCACCGAGAACAAGTGATTCGGGATATAAATTGCATATTTTACCCCCTAATTACCCACATTTTGTGCCAAAGATTAGGCTTAATGTTGCTCTTTTTGGGTATATTTTCATTTCATATCAATTTTAGGGCTTATTCTCATTCTTGGTACAAAATACGGTTTTTATCGTCTTTATTGGCTTCCTATTATTTTTCCTATGCTCCTGCCATTATTTTGATCATATCCCCATTTTTTGGGAATTATTTGAGCATTGGAACATTTTATATGGATTATTGGAGGTCAATATTGTTTTCTTTTAATAGTCATTATATTTATTTTCACATCAAATGGACTAATTTTTTCTTCTCCTATTTTTCAGGTACTCCTGAGATTTTTCTAGATTTTCTGGAATTTTTTCAGAATTTTTGGGAATTTCTGGGCATTTTTGGAGATTTATTTGGTGCTTACAAGGCATTTCTGGAATTTTTGAAAAAAAAAGAAATAAAAAAAAGATTTTTTTTAGCCCAGCGGGCCGGCCCGCAAGGCCGGCCCGCTTCATAATCCCGCAGCCCGCGCGCGCTTGTTAAGTAAAAAAAATTAAAAAAAAACAAATAAAAAAAAAGCCAACGCAACAGCGGGCTTCGGCCCGCTCGAAATTTCGAGCGGGCGCTGCCCCGCTCCTTTCTTCCGCAGGCGGGCGCCTGTGCTGCGGGTCGGGCGCCCGTGCGACCCGACCCGCAGCCCGAATTCTGTGTTTTGTCGCCCAGATGCGAATTTTTGACACAGTTTCGATTTTTTTGGATTCCAGCTTGCTGTTTGGGCGATTTTTAGGGCTTGGGGGAGTGCTCTTCCTCCCCAAGGCTTGGGCTAGGGCTTGGAAGCCATTGGGGGGTGGAAAAGCTTGGTGGAGGAGCAAATTGGAGGAGGCTAGGGCTCGTTTGGGGAAACTTTGGTGAAATCTTTCCTCTCCCATTTTGTATTTTTGTATCTCTCATTTTGTAATGAACATTGGATGAATTTGTCTATGAATATCATCTTGTTTAGTATGATTGAGTAGTGCTATTGTGCTTGGGTTGTGATTCATTGTGTTGGATGTTAATTTCTTGCCCTAATTTCCCATTGCCAAATTTTGAATGTGAATGTTGGAAGCTTATTAGGGCACAAATTTAATTGGCTAAGTCCCGAGAGGGCAAATTTGAGAAAAATCCATGTGCTTAATTTGGTTAGTGCCTTGATAATATTTCCATCCCGATTGCAAAATTGTTGTGTTTTTAAAGCTAAATATTCCGATTGGGCTTCCTTAGCCGGATGACCGATTGTGTTATATGTGGTAATTAGGACTTGAATAACGCCAATCTTAATGATCCCACAACCCATGCTCTATCTCCTAGCTATCCTAAACTCCACCTTTGGCTCTCTAACCCTAGCCACTTAGGTTAGATTTTTCATTTCACCACACTTTTCCGACATTTCCACCGTAATTGAGTTAGTTGTAAAACACTTTATTTTTCGTTATCGATCAATTTTGTGAACGTAGAACGACTTGTCCCTGTGATCCGACCCGGTACTCACCGGTTATTTTTATTGCATTGACGCTCCTACGCTTGGGAGCGGAAGGCGTGCCCCGTGCGCGTTTTCCGAGTCAACCAATTGGCGCCGTTGCCGGGGACAACAGTTTCTATCATTAGCAAGTTTTGATCGATTTTGAAATATTTAGTGTGATGCTTCTATCTCTTAGTGTGTGTCTTTTTATTTGTTTATTTTCCATTTTTTGAGTCTTTTTGCTTGTTTTTTTTTCATTTTCTTGAAAAAAAATTTTAACAACATGGCATCACCTTCAAATTTTTCGGACGTTGATTTGGAGGATATCCCACTTCCGCCATACTTTCATGGCACGGAGTGGGAGAACCCTCATTTACATATAAAAAAATTTGAAGAGGGGATGTTTTCATGTCTTGGTGGGAATATTGATGATGATTGCATATATTTTAGATTCTTTCCCGATTCTTTACAGGATGATGCTAAACTTTGGTTTGATTCATTGTCTCTGGACTCACATTTTACCTGGTTGTCATTTCAGGCTGAATTTCTCCGGGTATTTTTGCCTATCTTTTTGGAGCAGGTACAGGGGCGGCAGGCCGTGGAGCATATAGAGAGCTTTATCTAGGCTGAGTGGGAGGCCTACCATCAGACTTGGCAGAGGTTCACAGATTTGGTGCTTGCGTGCCCACACCAGAGCTTTCACGAGGATCATCTTCTGCAGATCTTCTACACAGGATTATCGCCTTCTGGGCGAGATTTGGTGCAGATGAGCTGCGGTGGGACATTCTTTGATTATTCCACCGAGGATTCGTGGTGTTGCCTGAGGGACCTTGCAGAGTGGGAGCGGACTGTGCCATCTGGAGAGCCGTCACTTGGATATGAGGATGATGGCCAGTCCCAGTTTCTACTTCAGGATGGAGAGCTGCAGGCCCAGTGTCAGCTTGAGGAGCCACCTTTGGGCTCTTTTTCTTGCGACCCCATGGGATATAGAGCAGAGCAGGAGGATGGGTTGCATGAGAGCCAGGTAGATGATATTGACAGATTATATTTTGATGAGTCGGAGGAGATAGATGATGGAGTGCGTGTCGACCACGACGGTGACACGATGCATTTTCATTTTGAGGTTGATGATGAAGTGGATGTGCATGATGGCCGAGAGCAGATCGAGTACACCATGGAGCCTGAGCCACATGCCACTTCAGAGTTAGCTTCACAGGTCGAGGCGGTTGAGTATTTTGGGAGGACGACTGAGATGAGCTATTTCTGGGATGGCGAGGATGATGCGTGCTTGGATTTGCCCGAGACGTGTCTACCTCCAGTCCTATCACTGATGTCACTTCCCTCGCCTCAAGATGCGCACTTGCCAGTCATCGAGGAGGTTTGTGAGGAGCAGTTATCAGATGTGGGGAGTGCCGCAGAGACTGCTGATGTTGATATTGACGTCGAGGAAGAGGATAGCGACGGGGATTGCGAGATGGTATATATTGAGCCCAAGCTCCCTCTTACTCCAGTTTCCCCTCTGCAGCCACTTCCACCTCCTCCTGAGGCAGCGTATCATGCCACACCTAGCACCGCATTTCAGGGAAGTTTCCACCATCTCATGCCTTGCATTTCTGAAACCAAATTTTCACTTCCATATACAATTGTTTCAGATTGTCGTCCATTGCATTTAAATTCTTTTATTTGTTTTGACGACCCGTTTTGGAATGCTTTTGCAGGGCATGAGGACATGACTTGGATTGATGCAGCTCGTCTCCCACGTGATCCATATTATCCAAAGGAGATGATTGGAGTTGCATTGCTGGAATCCAAGGAGGCCGGTGGTGGCCTAGCTCCAAAGCAGCTGGCGGAGGAGCAAAAGGATATGATCGAGCAGCTACCACCACCGTTATACATTCGAGATCCGCCATTTGCCACGGTGTGTTCTTTCCATGTAGTGTAAATAAATAAAATTAAAAGTTAGTTTGCTTTTGCATTTTGCTTTCGTATGCTTTTCTTTTTCTTTTCTAGGATCTTTTGCCGAGATCTAGTACTCTCCCAACATTGAGGACAATGCTTATTTTAAGTTGGGGGGAGAGTGTTAGAATCTTTAGGTTTGTTAGGATTTTGGCCTAAATTTTTTTTTTGAGATTCCTCCAAGTCTCGCCTCATTCCATGAAGTCATTGCATATCATATTTTGGCTTCCTCGTTCCTACGCCATTAGCTTTGTTTAGTCCCTACTTGCTTAATGTCATGCGATTTTTCGGATTATCATTTTGGTATCAATTTCTCGATGTTTGATTGGCACGTTTTCATTTCTTTTCCAATTTGGAGTCGAATGTTAATATACCATGTATGAAACTATTTAGATGTTATGATACTCTCTATGAGATAGTTTGGGAAAAGTTTGGTGTAAGCGATTTCATGTTTGGGATGAATGGTGTAATTTTTAATTGGATTGGGAGTGGCCAAATTGTGCATGCTTTGTTTTCCTCTTAGGAGTGGGTGGATGAGTTGCTAATTTGTGTTGGAATGAAAAAGAAAGTTAGTATAAGTGAATGTTTCTTCCTAATCAAATCGAGTAGCCGGTGCCCCACGAAACATTGGGAAGGACGCCAAAGATGAGATTTAGGGGATCATTCCATCCCTTTGCCTATATAGCGTTATCGCGTGTAGGTATTGGTGGCCGTGTTTGCATTTATAGCGTTATCGCGTGAATGCAAAACATAAACATGAAAAATCCAAAAACAAAAAAAAAGAGAAAAAAAAGAAAAAAAAAATGAAAGAATAAGCCACATGAGTGATGCAATCTCATCTCCCACAACTTAGAGAAAAATTCTTTCGTTTTGGCCATTTTCATGAAAATTAGAATTTTGATATCGTGATTTCCCGATACGTGTGATACGGGGCTTATTTCCTTACTTTTCTTTGAATTGGATTGGAGAGAGTTTCATTTGTTATCTACTTTCATATATTTGGTATATTGGCTTCGAAATCATTTGGAAATCCCATTTTGGAGTATGCCATGACGGTATCTTGATTTTGGTGCATATTTTTCAATTTTATCCGAATTTATCGCATATTTTGCTAGGGACTAGCAAAAAGCTAGTTGGGGGGTGTGATTCGGGATATAAATTGCATATTTTACCCCCTAATTACCCCCATTTTGTGCCAAAGATTAGGCTTAATGTTGCTCTTTTTGGGTATATTTTCATTTCATATCAATTTTAGGGCTTATTCTCATTCTTGGTACAAAATACGGGTTTTATCGTCTTTATTGGCTTCCTATTATTTTTCCTATGCTCCTGCCATTATTTTGATCATATCCCCATTTTTTGGGAATTATTTGAGCATTGGAACATTTTATATGGATTATTGGAGGTCAATATTGTTTTCTTTTAATAGTCATTATATTTATTTTCACATCAAATGGACTAATTTTTTCTTCTCCTATTTTTCAGGTACTCCTGAGATTTTTCTAGATTTCTGGAATTTTTTCAGAATTTTTGGGAATTTCTGGGTATTTTTGGAGATTTATTTGGTGCTTACAAGGCATTTCTGGAATTTTTGAAAAAAAAAGAAATAAAAAAAAGATTTTTTTAGCCCAGCGGGCCGGCCCGCAAGGCGGCCCGCTTCATAATCCCCGCAGCCCGCGCGCGCTTGTTAAGTAAAAAAAATTAAAAAAAAAACAAATAAAAAAAAGCCAACGCAACAGCGGGCTTCGGCCCGCTCGAAATTTCGAGCGGGCGCTGCCCCGCTCCTTTCTTCCGCAGGCGGGCGCCTGTGCTACGGGTCGGGCGCCCGTGCGACCCGACCCGCAGCCCGAATTCTGTGTTTTGTCGCCCAGATGCGAATTTTTGACACAGCTTCGATTTTTTTGGATTCCAGCTTGCTGTTTGGGCGATGTTTAGGGCTTGGGGAGTGCTCTTCCTCCCCAAGGCTTGGGCTAGGGCTTGGAAGCCATTGGGGGGTGGAAAAGCTTGGTGGAGGAGCAAATTGGAGGAGGCTAGGGCTCGTTTGGGGAAACTTTGGTGAAATCTTTCCTCTCCCATTTTGTATTTTTGTATCTCTCATTTTGTAATGAACATTGGATGAATTTGTCTATGAATATCATCTTGTTTAGTATGATTGAGTAGTGCTATTGTGCTTGGGTTGTGATTCATTGTGTTGGATGTTAATTTCTTGCCCTAATTTCCCATTGCCAAATTTTGAATGTGAATGTTGGAAGCTTATTAGGGCACAAATTTAATTGGCTAAGTCCCGAGAGGGCAAATTTGAGAAAAATCCATGTGCTTAATTTGGTTAGTGCCTTGATAATATTTCCATCCCGATTGCAAAATTGTTGTGTTTTTAAAGCTAAATATTCCGATTGGGCTTCCTTAGCTGGATGACCGATTGTGTTATATGTGGTAATTAGGACTTGAATAACGCCAATCTTAATGATCCCACAACCCATGCTCTATCTCCTAGCTATCCTAAACTCCACCTTTGGCTCTCTAACCCTAGCCACTTAGGTTAGATTTTTCATTTCACCACACTTTTCCGACATTTCCACCGTAATTGAGTTAGTTGTAAAACACTTTATTTTTCGTTATCGATCAATTTTGTGAACGTAGAACGACTTGTCCCTGTGATCCGACCCGGTACTCACCGGTTATTTTTATTGCATTGACGCTCCTACGCTTGGGAGCGGAAGGCGTGCCCCGTGCGTGTTTTCCGAGTCAACCAACAAGCGGGCTCGGCGAACCCAAGGGACCCTCAAGTCGGCCCCTTGACCACGTTGACCATACAGCCGACGGTCAACGAGCTGTGGTGAGAAAACACCCGTAAACATCTGGCGCCGTCTGTGGGAAACGAACTAACACCCACGTCAAACCACCAAAATGGAACCCATCGGCAACGGCCTGGGGCGCATGCCACCCATCCCGGAGGAGGGCGCATACCACTCCCCCGTCGTGAACTTGAACGGTCACGCTGCCGGGGAAACCAACGACGCCTTATTGGCCACGCAGGGGCAACTCCGAGCCTATGCGCAGGAGACCAACACCAACATCCAAACCTTGGCCGCGACGATTCAACAGCTTGTCAGTAGCACTCCCACCCCCGAAGGTGGGGAAAGACGGGCTCACCGCCAGGAAGGGGAACGTCGACCCCTTCGCTCCTCTGTGGTCGCCGACCACGGAAAAAGAGTACGGAATATGGAAAGGAGGTTCACCAGGCCCGGCTCTTCCCCGGCACGATCTCCCACTCCCACCTCATTCAGAGAGGGAAATGGGGGGACTCGGAGCAGATGTGCGACGTCTCCAGGACGGCCTCGTCTGCGCGTCCGAGGTCAAACAAGCGTAGGTGAGATGATCGGCGATCAACGAGCGTCCGGTCTGAACGGAGTGGAGGCAGCCGACGAACCCACCACCAGGAGAGCCGGAAAGAATGTACACGCAGATCGAGCCCGGCACCCAAGCCGGCGAAGACTCAAGAGGAGGTCAAGCTCCCACCATCCCCCTCGCTGCAGCCGAACGGCAAGGAGGCGGGCGAAGGGGAGCGACCCGGGTGTATCAACGGAGAATGATGCCCCCTGACCCGGAGGATAACCGAGGCACGAATACCCTCGAACTTCAAGGTACCGACGCTGGAGAAATACAACGGCGTCAGTGACCCCGCGGATCATGTGATGGACTGGTGGGCTCCGAAAGGTGCTTCTCTCAAGTGCAAGAGTCCGTTCAAGTAGTAAAATCTGGGAGTCCAGATGTCGAATCCTCGGGAGAAATCTGTTGAAACCACAAGTCCAAATCAAATAGAGTAACTACGAATAAAATCTACGCACTTTAATAGTGATGGTGAAGGTGGTATGAAAAGTGTGTGATGATGGGATTATTACGTGCGATCAATGCAAACAACGAACTCTAGTTTGTGAAAAATAGATATAAAAGGCATGTACATGGCATGGGTTCATTAGGATCAGCGAATCGTAAGCTTTGGTTGATCAAGTATAACACAACGAACCCTCCTTTTGGGAGCGAATCGTCAGAAGATGTCCTTTTGGGAGTTAACGCATCAATTCTAATAGTATATCGCTAAAGTTGTAAACGTACATATGAAGTATGAAACTCTCTTTTGGAGAGATCAAATCTCACCCTTGTGGGGTGATCATCAACTAGATCAATTCTTTTGGAATATGAAAAAGTAGATTTAAGAGCGACGATTAAACTTTAGCAAATATAGCGATTAAGCGCAATAATACAACCAATGAATACGATTCACATCACCTAATTACTCCATACCATGCACATAAAATATTTAGCTACTCATGGTGCAGAAATACACAACTTTCAGATCAGAATTCATATGTTTATTAGCAAAATACGGAGGTTTAAGGGCAATATACAAGCTAAAACACCCAAATACGAGCTAGAGTTGAAGAAAATATCACCAATTCTCCTTGAAAAGACTTCAAAGCTCTCTGGAAATAAGAAAATAGGCTCTGGAATTTTACAGAATTTTTTTGCAGAATAAAATACGGCTCCTAAGTGCTCCAATACGCCCAGAATACGCCCCAAAACCCTAGAAATACGCTTAAATAATAAGATTGCGGGTTTTGGGGGCTTAACGGGTCGCAAAACCATACCCATTAGCGTTTAAACCAATCCTGGCCGCTGATCTCGAGCGGATCAAATGTCCGCCGTTCACCTGAAGCTGGATCGGCTGTGGAGCAGACGCGTGGCTTCCAAAATTCGCGCCCAGCGCTTCGCAGATCCGAGTTCACGTCGGAGTCGATCGCGTCCGTCCGATCTCGCGTCAATGGCCACGATTCGGCCGCGTCGACTGCTCCGAAATCACGAAGCGGGATGAATGCTGGCCGTCGGATGAAGCGGGGATTCGGTCGATGGCTGCCGCGTGTCTCTTCGATTTTGTGCCCGTCGCTTCGTTCGTCGCGATGTCGTCCGTTGGATTAGAATCCAACGGTCACCGTTACGCCCGCTGCTTCGCTCTTCGCCGAGCGAGATCGCGAATGCGAGCCGTTGGATTTTGATCCAACGGCCAGGAAAAAGTGTACATCAACTCAAAGATCGGGCCGTTAGATCAAGCGCGGACGGCGAGGATGATGCCACGTGGCGCTTTAAGATTCGTGTGCTTTATTTATTTTCCAATAAATAGTATTCTGCATTCAAAAATTCATAGAAATTAGCACAGGTCTCAGAAAAATACAAATAAATAGTCGTTGGAATCGTGAGAACGAGACCTTGCTAGGAAAAATATAATAAGTGCAGAAATACTTCGTTAATTGATGTTTTGTGCTCAAATAGTGTGTTTTCTCTAATAAATAAATGTGTAGAAAATACGTATGAATTAGAGAGCAATGTAGCATCTCATGAGTACAAAATAGGGCTAAATGGGGGGTCAAATACGTAATATTGAACCCAAATCACACCCCCCAACTAGCGTTTTGCTAGTCTCTAGCAAAAAGAGCGATTAAAAATACACCTAGATCACCTTATCAGATCTCAAATCATTCACCACCATACTACTATGACAAAAGAGATAACCGCACACTAATATCAAAATTTCAAGCTCATCAAGTAATGGTACTTGTGGGTTTTCAAAAATGAATGTCAAGCATCTCAAATGGTTATAACATAGACTCAAATTCACTATCAATTACTTCATGGCTCATGGTATACTAAAGCAATGGTACACACCGTTCAATCACATATTTTAACTTGGAGCGTGAATTTTTCATGCAAAGCAAGCATTAAAAATGGTATTAAAGCGTACACACGTCAATCTCTATTCATAGGGGCTCACACCACATCCTGTATTTTCTTTAAGCTTTGGAAGTTCTCTTGCCTCGCTTATTCTCTATTTTCTTACGCTTTTGTCCATAGTTCCGCGTAACGCGCATCAAGCAACATTCGCGGAAAAGTATATAACTTGGATCGCTCCATCAAATAATTGAGGTTCCGGTCAATGGCTCCCAAATCAGACGATCATGGGGCATTAGGCCAAGAAGGACCCCTCGGACTGTACTACTCGAGCCAACCAAGTTATTTCTTTAATAGAACATTTATTCATTCTTTTTTTCTTCCTCATTCATCTCATTTTTTCTTCTTTTGTGTGTGCATAAACAACGTGGCAAGATAACTTCCTCTTCTTTAATTTTTCACAAGAATGTGTATCCTAATCATTTCAAATGACGTGGTACGTTTTTCTACCCAAAATCACACCAAGCATGCAAATGGCAATGAATACAAGATAAAGAACAATGCTCCAGTTAATTTATGAATTAATGGTGCATGAACTTTGGTGTGTTCCAATGAAAGCATACCACTTGCTAATCCATAATTTCTAGATTCATTAAGTCATCAATTAATCTTGCCATTGAGATGTATAAAAGAAATTCACCACAAGCACTCAAATTCATGTATAATGAGACTGAAATATTTAACAATAGTGGTGGAGGAAAATAGATCATATGTGTATGGTGGTGAATAAATATCGAGAAATTTCATCACATGAGGGTCATTTCTAGGTAGAGATAGACTTTGGTGATATTTCTTAACTCAAAATATATTTTTTTCAATGCAAAAAGGGAACTAAAAAAATAAACCCCTAAAAGAAAAAGAAAAAGAAAAAAGAAAAAAACCTAAAAGTTATACCCTCCCCCCAACTAAAAATAGACATTGTCCTCAATGTTAGGAAGAGGGAATCATGGAAAGAACACACCTGATTAGTTCCCACCCGAAGGTGGGTCTGTGAGATCCATGGTGCTTGCTTCCTTGGTCCAAGGCTCGTGAAAATGCTTCAATCGTTGGCCATTCACCTTGAACCCACTTCCGTCTTTTTCATTAAGTAAGAGCACAGCGCCATGTGGGAAAACTTCTTTGACGACGAAAGGTCTATACCACCTAGAGCGAAGCTTCCCAGGAAAGATGTGTAGCCTGAAATTGTATAGGAGTACTTTTTGGCCTGGGGTGAACTCCCTCCTCAAGATCATCATGTCGTGGACGGATTTCATCCTCTCTTTTGATATTTTAGCGTTGTCGTACGTATTTCTCCTCAACTCCTCCAGCTCCAACAATTGTAACCTGCGAGAAGAAAAAGAGACATCAGTATCAAAATTCATTTTCTTTATAGCCCAATAAGATCTATGCTCTATCTCAACAGGTAAGTGACAAGACTTCCCAAAAACAAGACGGTAAGGTGACATCCCCAAAATTGTTTTGTAGGCCGTCCTGTAAGCCCACAACGCTTCAGGTAAGCGCAAACTCCAATCTTTCCTTGATGGATTCACCGTTTTCTGTAGAATTCCTTTAATCTCTCTATTTGCCAACTCTGCTTGACCATTGGTTTGTGGGTGATACGGAGTAGAAACTTTGTGCGTGACCCCAAACCTCTTCATTAAAGTAGCGAACATACGGTTGCAAAAATGAGACCCTCCATCACTGATCAAGGCCTTTGGCACTCCAAACCTCTAGAGAAAATGTTCTCTTTGAGGAACTTAAGCACAACGGAAGTGTCGTTCGACCTGCAAGGAATAGCTTCCACCCATTTAGAAACATAATCAATACAAACCAAAATATAAGCATATCCAAATGAAGGTGGGAAAGGTCCCATGAAGTCTATGCCCCAACAATCAAATATTTCAATTTCCAAAATGGGGTTTAAAGGCATCATGTTACGTTTAGTAATACCCCCTAATTGTTGGCATGCAGCACAAGTCTTGCAATAATGAAATGTATCTTTAAACATAGTTGGCCAATAAAAGCCACATTGCGAGATTTTTGCCACAGTTTTGTTCGCTGAAAAGTGTCCACCACACACTCCATCATGGCAAAATTGTATCACACTGGTTATTTCATGATCAGGAATGCATCTCCTAACAATTTGGTCACTACAATATTTATATAAGTACGGATCATCAAAGAAGAAATATTTTACCTCGTACTTGAACCGTTTAAAGTCTTGAAGAGACCAAGTATCAGGGGTCTTACCAGTTACCAGATAATTAACGATATCAGCATACCATGGAGAGGTGGACACGCTAAAAAGATGCTCGTCAGGAAAGGAGTCCTTCAAAGGCACATCTGCTGAATCAAGGCCTATTGTCAATCGTGATAAATGGTCAGCTACTAGATTCTCCACGCCTTTCTTGTCCTTGATTGTGACATTGAACTCCTGTAACAATAAAATCCATCGTATCAATCGAGGCTTAGCATCTTTTTTAGACAATAAATATTTTAAAGCAGAGCGATCAGTATATATCAAAATTGGTGATCCCAAAATATAGCTCCTGAATTTTTCCAACGCGAATACTACAGCCATCAACTCCTTCTCTGTGGTCGTATAATTCCTCTGAGCATCATTTAGTGTCTTGCTAGCGTAGTAAATCACTACTGGAACTTTGTCTTTTCTTTGGCCTAGGACTGCACCAACTGCGTAATTGCTTGCATCACACATTATTTCAAATGGTAGGGACCAGTCTGGCACCTGCAAAATGGGAGCAGAAATCAGCAACTTCTTTAAAGTTTCAAAAGAAAGTTGACACTCAGGTGTCCAAATAAAGTCCAAATTTAAAGTAAGTAAGTTGCAAAGAGGGCGAGATATAGCGCTAAAATCTTTGATGAACCGCCTATAAAATCCTGCATGTCCCAAAAATGATCTGATGTCCTTAACGCACTTAGGACTTGGTAGCTTCTCAATTACTGCTACCTTGGCTCTGTCTACCTGTATACCATCTTTAGAAACCAGGTGACCTAGGACAAGTCCCTCTGTGGTCATAAAATGACACTTCTCCCAATTCAATAGGAGGTTCTTTTCAATGCACCTGTCAAGAACAAGAGCCAAGTTAGCTAAACAATCATGAAAAGAGCTACCATATACTGAAAAATCATCCATAAATACCTCAACAATTTTCTCAACCATATCATCAAAAATACTGAGCATGCATCGCTGAAAAGTAGCTGGAGCATTACATAAACCAAACGACATTCTTTTAAATGCAAAAGTACCACAAGGACAGGTAAAAGTGGTCTTTTCCTGGTCCTCAGGTGCAATCTCAATCTGATAATAACCTGAATAACCGTCTAGAAAGCAATAGTACTCATGTCCAGCTACCCTCTCTAAAATTTGGTCAAGAAATGGAAGAGGGAAATGATCTTTTCTAGTTCTAGAATTCAACTTCCTATAGTCTATACACATCCTCCAACCTGTGGTGGCTCTAACTGGGATAAGCTCATTATTCTCATTTTTAACCACGGTGAGGCCAGACTTTTTAGGAACAACCTGTGTGGGGCTAACCCACTTGCTGTCAGAAATAGGATATATAATGCCTGCATCCAATAATTTTAGTACCTCGCCTTTCACCACTTCTTTTAATGTTGGATTTAACCTACGTTGCATTTCTCTAGTTGGTTTGGCGTCATCCTCTAAATAAATGTGATGCATGCATACAATAGGGCTTATACCTTTTATGTCAGCAATGGACCAACCAATAGCACCTCTATGTTTCCTCAGCACATCAAGTAAAGAGCTTTCCTGTTCTAGAGCAAGTTTAGAAGATATTACCACAGGGAAGCTATTTTCATCTCCAAGAAAAGCATACTTAAGATAGTCAGGAAGTGACTTCAACTCTGGCTTTGGATCCTCCACCTCAGATAAAATTTGAATTGATGCATTAGGTGGCAAAGCCTCGAACCTAGGCTCCCATACCGCATTGAGCTCCTTCACGTTCTCCTGCACAAAAGAGATGTCATCAGTATCGTCAACAATAGATTCAACAATAGAAGCATCACCATAAAACTCAGAACATATATAATCATCCACCAATGAATCAATCATATGCACCCTCTCAACCTCATCATCCACATGTGGCAACTTGCAAGTATTAAAAATATTCAAATCTAAAGTCATGTTGCCAAAAGTAATTTTCAGTTGACCATCCCTACAATTTATCAAAGCATTACATGTCGCTAGGAATGGTCTACCTAGGATGATAGGAGTAGCATTGGCAGTTTGGGGTCCCTGGATGTCTAGAACTATAAAGTCCGCGGGGTAGTAAAATTTGTCCACCTGAACGAGGACATCCTCAATGCATCCCTTTGGAACTTTAATAGATCTATCAGCTAGTTGCAATATAACAGATGTAGGCTTTAGCTGTCCTAACCCAAGCTGCACAAAAATAGGATATGGCAATATATTGACACTAGATCCTAAATCCAATAAAGCATTTCCAATTTTCTTAGTGCCAATGGTGCAAGTGATGGTGGGTGATCCATGGTCTCTAAATTTAGGTGGTGTATTTTGTTGCACAATAGAGCTAACCTGTTCAGTCAAAAATGCTTTCTTTTTCACATTTAACTTTCTTTTAACAATGCACAAATCTTTCAGAAATTTAGCATAAGCAGGTATTTGATTAATAGCATCAAGCAATGGAATATTGATCTGGCACTTCTGAAAAATTTCTCGAATCTCAGTTTGATACTTATCTTTGCTTTTCTGAAGTAGCCGATGAGGGTAGGGTGCTGCAGGTACATATGCTGCGGGTTCCTTCTCTTTAATGATGCTTTTGCTCACACCCACGTCCGTGCTCTCTTCCTGCACCTCCTCTTGTTCTTTAATTCTGTAACGACTGGTTTTTGTATGATTGGATTATCAGTGTGTTTTGATTGTGATGGTGGGTTCTCTCCTTGTGTGGTTTCCATTTCCATAGTTCTCGCTTTCATTTATCTCGTTGAGAATTCCTAGCTTTCGTTTTCGTTCCTTTTGATGTGATCTTCTAGGTTCTTCCTTAGAATCAATGAATTCGGAGTAAGTCACTCGTGACGAGCTTCATATCGATCATATCTTAGAGTATAAATCGATCCTAGAAGCCATGGAAATCTTCCCGAAGCTTCGCGCTTCGAATCGGCACTTTTCGTGCACGTTAGTTGGTTCAAGAAGATCAACCGACCGACTAGATTCCAATTTAGTCGGTCAGGAAATCAACTGGAACCGACTAGTTCATTCAATCAATAATTCAGGAGTTACTGTTTACTCTTAGTCGGTCTAAGAACGTTCATCGACCGACTAGATTCAAAACTAGTCGGTCAGTACTTGTTCATGGACCGACTAACTCTAAATCCTATTTTCGTTCAGGAGTTACTGTTTGCACTTAGTCGGTCTGCGTTGGTCGACCGACCGACTAGTTACCAAACTAGTCGGTCAGTGGTTGCTCTTTGACCGACTAACCAGTGTTAAAACCCTAATTTCTGGGCAGCCGCCAGCCTAGCCTATTTAAACCCAACCCATTCGACTTCTTCTTCTCCAACACGACCCAAAACCCTAAAAACTTCCCCCTTCAGCCCCCATCTTCCTCCAAGCTCCATTTCTCCATTCCAAGCCCTAAATCCATCATCCAATCCATCCATTCACTCTATCTACCTCTCATCTTCCCCAAAATCTCATCAAACCCATCAAAATCCCCAAATCCCCCTAAACCCTAGTTTCCCCAAACTTCTCCAATCTTCTCCAGATCTGATCCTAGGGTTCCCCGGAGTGTTTCTTCCGCCTTCTCTCGGTAAGAAATCGTTCTACCGTTGTTTTCATAACTTATTTATATTTTTATGAAACCATAATAAATTTCATGTTGTCTTGTGTTTGTTTCCCCCATAACAGCGATTTCCCCGTAGATTAGCATCCATGTGACGAAGTGGTCGTCATCCCCGGTGCTAGGCAAGTGAAACTTGCATCTCTTGATTTAGGCCATGTTTTGGGCCATTTACCTTGCTTTAGCGTAAAAGAGACTAGACGGTGAAAGGATAGCCGTTTAGACGCCATTGACCTAGCTTGACAACGAAGCTTGGTCCGTCACTTTCATCATGCTTGTATGTCACGTTTACTTTCCTTAACGGTACGCGAAATAACTGTTCATGTCATCCATGCATCCTTAACTGCTATTGCATTTTAACTGCCATGTTTAATTTAATTAACGGTACGCGAATATGTTCATGTCATTGCATTTCGCCTGTCATGTTTAATTTAATTAACGGTACGCGAATATGTTCATGTCATTGCATTTCGCCTGTCACGTTTAATTTAAATTAACGGTATGCGAATTATCTGCTCATGTCATTGCATGCTTGAATACTCATCGTGATTGCGTAGCATCGCTACATACTAGTGTTACTTGTTCCGGCTAGGTGCACCCCTACGCCATACTTATCAAATACACTTTCTGGCTCGTGTTCCAGAAGACGAGCTCATCACAGCCTGCGGGCAATAGGGCACTCGTTGAGTGATCCCTTGTACTTGATACTTGAACACAGCCTGCGGGCAATAGGGCACTCGTTGAGTGATCCCTTGTACTTGTACTTGTTACTTGACATTACATGTCACAACAACCCCTTGCCGCTTGTACTATACTTTACCTTACTTGTTACTTGACAATACTTATCACACTTGCCACTTGTACTTGTCCGTGTTTTACCTGTAAAACTTGTTATCCATGACATACTTGTTACTTGCTACTTGTACTTTACTTGTCACTTCCATACTATACTTGCCATGCCATGCATCATACTATAATTGCTAGGTTGCTAGTTTACCTTTCTTTCAGTTTCCTTGCACAAGTCTTTCCAGACTTGCTGACATGTGCCCCTTTACTCTTTTGGGTGACACATGTTAGACCCAGAGCCAGAGCTTTGTTGCATGGGGATATGGTGTTGCTGATGCTGATGTTTGCTGTGGTGGTGAGTGGACACCAGGGGCCTGTCTTGAAGACCGCTCGTGTTCACTTCTTTGTTTAGGTTTACTGTTAGTTGTTGGTGCGTGGCACCTTTGTATGTATGTTATACCTTGTTGGCCATGTTTGGGCCTTAGACTCTTTTCCTTTTAGCCTGGTGGCTTTTCTGTGATATTGTAATTCATTCAATGGATAATCAGAGATTTCTCTTTTGTCTCTTTCCTTTATTATTATTGTTGTTTCGTTTGCGTTGCAAGGACCTGCCATATGATAATTTATACGCTTATCGGACTTGGAGTTTCACAGCTTCAAGTCTGAGCGGACCTTCTCACGTCTCGCCTCCACATTTTTGGGAAGCGGGGCGTGACAGGTTTTATTGGTGGCCCATGCAGGTCCATTTGCAAATGCGAACTATCGGAACAACAATAATAATTATAGAATGTCCATTAAATAAATTAGAACGTCCAAGTTATAAGCCCGAGTCTAGGTTCTTAGCGTTCCTGTGTCTTAGGTGGCTGGTAGGCGTGTTAGAGCATCTGTCCTAGCTTGGTAGGAAATCCATTAGATCAGAACCATAGTGAGACTTAGTTAGAAGTTTGTGCTTGCTAGTTAGGGATCCTTGATTGTTAGTAGACTCCATGTTAGTGATTGATTTGATAGCCTTAAGAGTTACCTTAGTGGTTCCTGTCTAGCTTTGACTAGGATAGACTTCTATAATTCTTTGGTCTCTCGCTTGGGTTCATCGGTTTCGGACCAAGCTGAACTCATTTCATCGCTGTCTAGCCCTTATGGAAGTCTTAGCGCTTAGTTCCATAATCTTTAGTTGGTTGACCGTAAGAGTTTTCATAGATTTTCCTAAGTCATAACCTAGGCGTATTTATGCTTTGATCATCCGACCAAACCCCTTGCATCGATTCCCATGATCGCCATGTTTCGATAATCATTGATCCTTCGAATGTCCCCGTTTGCAAGGCTTAATTTCTTTTAAAAAGTTGTTTTTCTATTTCCCTTATTAAAGTTTTCGCTAAGTTTAAATTTTGTTTTAAACCCGCTACGTATGTACTTAAAATTTCTCACTTTTCGATTGAGTCAAATTCCTTGTAGATTTCGGAGTCTAATGGTTGTAATTATAATTGCTAACTCGTAACCATTTTCTTGTCTATATTTTCGCATTTCGGTTTAAAGACTCCAATACTATTTTGGAAAATTCGATATACCATTTTCTAACTGTGAGATCCATTTTAATCGCATAGCATACATACTTTAAAATCTTTTCCAAGTTAAATGGAGTTTCAATTGTTATATGTATACTTATATCTCGTACTCTTCGTTGACTTAAATTAATTTTTGAAATTCAAAAGTTTTGACGAGATTTTGATTACTGTTTTATAATGTTTTACATCCTATACCTTTCATACCTATTTGAATATCTTGTCCCTTTTTCATAAATCGATTTAATTCTGAGCCGTAATTCTATTTTCCAAATTCGATTTATGAACTTTCCTTTCTTATTTATGCTATTCAAATGACTCGTCGCGCTCCCTTAACATACTTTTCAAGTCACAGATGATTTCAGCTTTCAACAAATCAAAGTTATGTTCAAACATTTTTCCCGACTACAGATTTTTGGAAAATTACGTTTCCGCAACCACTTCCCTTGTCCTTAATTCACATGACCACCTCGTTGCAATTATCCTTGATCTTTCAAATGTTTTCCGTTGCAAATCTTGATTCTTCCAAAGTTATTTTCGAATGCTTTCCTTATTTGAAGTTTCACTCAATTTAAATTTTGTTCTAAACTTCTTTAAATATGTCTCCCTAAATTTCGATGGAGTTAAAAGTCGTTCTTGAATTTTGAAGACTTTTGGTCGTAATTTTAAAATTACTATCTTGTACTATTTTTCTAACAATGTACCTTTCGCATTTCGATTTTTAAACCTTATTACTATCCTGATGGTTCGATATACCGTCCTTTTTCCTAACTACAAAAAAAAATTTTTATTTTAACCACTTATCTTACATACCTTTAGGGGTGTTTTTCCAAACTGAATGGACTTCAACTTATTTTTGTATATATTAATTATAGGTTCGTCGTACTCGTACTTCAAAAGCTTTATACCAACACGTTCTTTTGGCGAATCCTTATTTCCCTAAAAGTATCTTCGATCCTCTTCTTTCGTTAAGTTTGAATTTGTTCGAAACACTTTTGATATGTGTAAGGTTTCATGCTCCTTCGCCGACTTAAATTATTTATGTTTTTAAATATCGAAACTTGTGTTGAGATTTTTAGATTAGAAGTTTATAATATTTTCTGCACATACCTTCGTATCGATATAAATGTCTTGTCCCTTTTCATATACAAA
The DNA here is from genome assembly GCA_030789695.1 of Scilla litardierei. Lineage (NCBI taxonomy): Eukaryota > Viridiplantae > Streptophyta > Magnoliopsida > Asparagales > Asparagaceae > Scilla > Scilla litardierei. Next base: position 148,964,432 of record CM061135.1, read on the forward strand.
TTTCATTCTGAACCGTATTTCTATTTTCCTAACTCGATTCATAATTTCTTTTACTTGTGCCATTAAAATTCTATTCGAAAACCCCTCGTGCTTACTTTTAATAAACTTTTCAAGTCCCTTTGGACTTCGGCTTTTAGCAAGTTGATTTTATGCTCCACATTTTCCATATTTCAGATTTTTGTTTATAAAAAAAAATATTTACTATTTCGAAATCATTCCTGACTTAGACCCTTCATAAAACGGTTTAAAAGTTTTAATACTAACTTGATGAGTTTAAATATCCTTTTCTCTTTCCATACTACTAAGATATTATCTTTCCATTCACCATACACACTTTTAAGACAATTTCTAAAATATGACTTCAATTATTTTTATATATCGGTACCACGTTCGTTTTGCTCGTACATTAAGATCTTGTATAAGTCAATTTTTGTTGGCAAATCCGGATTTCTCTAAAAGTATTTTCGACATGGTTTATTTGGGATTTCTCTTCAGTTTTAAGATTTGGAAAACATTTAGCATGCGCTTAAATTCTCCACACTATACTTGATCTGATTTCAATCTTTGAATCTCAAAACTTTTCCAAAAATTTTAGATTGCTGCCGCACAACATTTCTGACCTATGTTTTAATGTTCGAGTAAATGATTTCCTTTTTCCTCATGATGATTTTATATAAGCCAATAAACCACTTTTCCTCTTATTACATATATTCGCCTCAAACTCGTTTTCAAACAATTTGTCTTATCGACCTCTGAATATTTTTTTATACAAAAAGGGACTCCAACTTTTAAAGTATAACGGTCTTCAAACCTTTCGTGTTTTAGAATGTGTTATTTACACTATTTTCCATATGTCCCCATGGAGCATCATTACGTCATTACACGACCGTTTTCATGCTTTACGATCCATCTATTCGTTACGCTTTTGATTTCAATTTCTTTCCTATTGTCTAGCCCCTAGAGCTTGTCGTTGCTTGTGTCAACCTTGTTATAGTTTGGTGGGCCCATTAGTTAAGTGGTTATGTCGTCGTAGTGTTGATTTCGTGGTGTGTATGTAGTGGTATGGGTGTTGGCATTTGTATGTTGTGTGTAGGTAATTTTCTGCTTGTGTATGATGTGATATACGTATGGTAACAGAATGATAATTTTGGTTGGTACTACTTGTTTTATGAGATGTCGTATGCGTGTATATCAGGAGGTATACCCGACTATTGCATCTCTTAAACTTGTATGTAGTTGATGTGTTGATATGGTAATTATAAATGGATGGATATGGTGTGAAAATATGTGATACGTGGATGTGTATGCCTTGGAGTGGTATTGGTATGTGTATGGATATATACTGTTTTACGCATATAAATGTCCTGCTATGATTTGAGTCTCACTCAAGCTTGAGTGGGTATACTCTATGTGCTTTGGTATAATTGTATGTGATGGTGAATAGGGATGGATGATGTATGTATGGTGTTTGAGTTGTTTGTGCTTGATTGTGTTACGCACACGATTGTGGGTGGCTATACCAATATATAGTTATAGGACTATATGTGAGGTGAAAATATGGTGAAATATTTGCATGTACTTGAATGACAAAAAAATGTGAAATTATTTTCAAATAAGAGAGGCTTGGTTATTTTCTTATAGTAAGTAATAAGTGTTTATTGTTGTATGAAATTGATTGACTATAATAAGTATGAGTGTACTATGTGCGTGAAAATATGTGTGTGGTAGTAATATTTGATTTCTAGTGCGTATATGTAAGCACTCGAAATGAAAGTACTTGGTTGAATTTATGATGTGAAATTGGTTGAGGGTAGTTACCAGAGCGACTATATATATATTAGGAAGTCCGAGGACGGACTTTATTCTAAGGTGGGTAGGATGTAACGACTGGTTTTTGTATGATTGGATTATCAGTGTGTTTTGATTGTGATGGTGGGTTCTCTCCTTGTGTGGTTTCCATTTCCATAGTTCTCGCTTTCATTTATCTCGTTGAGAATTCCTAGCTTTCGTTTTCGTTCCTTTTGATGTGATCTTCTAGGTTCTTCCTTAGAATCAATGAATTCGGAGTAAGTCACTCGTGACGAGCTTCATATCGATCATATCTTAGAGTATAAATCGATCCTAGAAGCCATGGAAATCTTCCCGAAGCTTCGCGCTTCGAATCGGCACTTTTCGTGCACGTTAGTTGGTTCAAGAAGATCAACCGACCGACTAGATTCCAATTTAGTCGGTCAGGAAATCAACTGGAACCGACTAGTTCATTCAATCAATAATTCAGGAGTTACTGTTTACTCTTAGTCGGTCTAAGAACGTTCATCGACCGACTAGATTCAAAACTAGTCGGTCAGTACTTGTTCATGGACCGACTAACTCTAAATCCTATTTTCGTTCAGGAGTTACTGTTTACACTTAGTCGGTCTGCGTTGGTCGACCGACCGACTAGTTGCCAAACTAGTCGGTCAGTGGTTGCTCTTTGACCGACTAACCAGTGTTAAAACCCTAATTTCTGGGCAGCCGCCAGCCTAGCCTATTTAAACCCAACCCATTCGACTTCTTCTTCTCCAACACGACCCAAAACCCTAAAAACTTCCCCCTTCAGCCCCCATCTTCCTCCAAGCTCCATTTCTCCATTCCAAGCCCTAAATCCATCATCCAATCCATCCATTCACTCTATCTACCTCTCATCTTCCTCAAAATCTCATCAAACACATCAAAATCCCCAAATCCCCCTAAACCCTAGTTTCCCCAAACTTCTCCAATCTTCTCCAGATCTGATCCTAGGGTTCCCCGGAGTGTTTCTTCCGCCTTCTCTCGGTAAGAAATCGTTCTACCGTTGTTTTCATAACTTATTTATATTTTTATGAAACCATAATAAATTTCATGTTGTCTTGTGTTTGTTTCCCCCATAACAGCGATTTCCCCGTAGATTAGCATCCGTGTGACGAAGTGGTCGTCATCCCCGGTGCTAGGCAAGTGAAACTTGCATCTCTTGATTTAGGCCATGTTTTGGGCCATTTACCTTGCTTTAGCGTAAAAGAGACTAGACGGTGAAAGGATAGCCGTTTAGACGCCATTGACCTAGCTTGACAACGAAGCTTGGTCCGTCACTTTCATCATGCTTGTATGTCACGTTTACTTTCCTTAACGGTACGCGAAATAACTGTTCATGTCATCCATGCATCCTTAACTGCTATTGCATTTTAACTGCCATGTTTAATTTAATTAACGGTACGCGAATATGTTCATGTCATTGCATTTCGCCTGTCATGTTTAATTTAATTAACAGTACGCGAATATGTTCATTTCATTGCATTTCGCCTGTCACGTTTAATTTAAATTAACGGTATGCGAATTATCTGCTCATGTCATTGCATGCTTGAATACTCATCGTGATTGCGTAGCATCGCTACATACTAGTGTTACTTGTTCCGGCTAGGTGCACCCCTACGCCATACTTATCAAATACACTTTCTGGCTCGTGTTCCAGAAGACGAGCTCATCACAGCCTGCGGGCAATAGGGCACTCGTTGAGTGATCCCTTGTACTTGATACTTGAACACAGCCTGCGGGCAATAGGGCACTCGTTGAGTGATCCCTTGTACTTGTACTTGTTACTTGACATTACATGTCACAACAACCCCTTGCCGCTTGTACTATACTTTACCTTACTTGTTACTTGACAATACTTGTCACACTTGCCACTTGTACTTGTCCGTGTTTTACCTGTAAAACTTGTTATCCATGACATACTTGTTACTTGCTACTTGTACTTTACTTGTCACTTCCATACTATACTTGCCATGCCATGCATCATACTATAATTGCTAGGTTGCTAGTTTACCTTTCTTTCAGTTTCCTTGCACAAGTCTTTCCAGACTTGCTGACATGTGCCCCTTTACTCTTTTGGGTGACACATGTTAGACCCAGAGCCAGAGCTTTGTTGCAGGGGATATGGTGTTGCTGATGCTGATGTTTGCTGTGGTGGTGAGTGGACACCAGGGGCCTGTCTTGAAGACCGCTCGTGTTCACTTCTTTGTTTAGGTTTGCTGCTAGTTGTTGGTGCGTGGCACCTTTGTATGTATGTTATACCTTGTTGGCCATGTTTGGGCCTTAGACTCTTTTCCTTTTAGCCTGGTGGCTTTTCTGTGATATTGTAATTCATTCAATGGATAATCAGAGATTTCTCTTTTGTCTCTTTCCTTTATTATTATTGTTGTTTCGTTTGCGTTGCAAGGACCCGCCATATGATAATTTATACGCTTATCGGACTTGGAGTTTCACAGCTTCAAGTCTGAGCGGACCTTCTCACGTCTCGCCTCCACATTTTTGGGAAGCGGGGCGTGACAAATTCCCTCTTCTTGGATCTGAATTCCCTCTTCCTGCTCAGCTTGTCTGCTCGGTGGATCAGGCTTCTGAATCTCTTTTCCACTCCTCAAAGTGGACACCGCTTGGCAAGGCTTCATATTATTCCCTGTAGAAGAAGATGAGCCCATATTAGGATTTGGAATTGACTGAGATGGAAGCTTACCTTTTTCTAATGTCGCTGTAAGCCTCGCCAGGCTCTCGCTCATCTGCTGATTCTGAGTCTGCTGAGCCTGAAATTGAGCCTGCTGCTGCTGCATCTGAGCTTGTTGCAATTGGATAAGCTGCTGAAGCGCATCGCCAAATGGTTGCATCTGCTGTTGTTGCACTGGCTCATGGTCCCTCCTCTGATTCCCACCTTGCTAGTTGTTGTTGTTGCATTGAGGTTGTCGGAACTGAGGGGGAGTCTGCTGCTGCTGAGTCTGCTGATTGGGGCCCCAGTTCAAGTTTGGATTGTTGCGCCACCCCTTGTTGGAATTGAAGTTCTGGTAATTCGAAGACACTTGATTCACCCCAGTAGGATTTCCTAGCATGCTCTTCAAGGCTGGAAGTGTGGGGCATGCACTGGTGTCATGGCCACTGACGTCGCAAAGTGCGCAAATCTGCTCTATCTCAACTTCCTTGGCCTCTTTCAAATTCATTGCATGAAGCTTGTTTGAGATCATGGCCTCCATATTTGCCTCCAACGCGTCCTCTTGCTTCAAATTGAATACCACTCCTCGTGTGGGCTGGGATGGTGCAGAGTGGCCTCCTCTCTCGTAGTCTGAAGTGGTGTCCCATGTCTGCGCATTTTCTGCTATCTCCTCCAGGTACGTCCAAGCTTCGTCTGGCTCTTTATCAAAGAATCCTCCATTGCACATCATCTCTACAAATTGCTTCATTTGCGGCTGCAGTCCATCGTAGAAGAAGCCAATAATCCTGCTTTTGTCGAAGCCATTGTGCGGACATGCGAGCAGCAACTCATTGAACCTTTCAAATGCCTGGTAGAATGTTTCCTCGCTTTTCTGGGCAAAGTTCATAATCTGCCGCTTCAGTCCCCGTGTCCTATGAATAGGAAAAAACTTCTTTAGAAATTCAGCCTGCAAATCAATCCATGTAGTAATAGAACGTGATGGCAATGCATTCAACCAATTCTTAGCTTTGTCTTTCAATGAAAATGGGAACAGTTTAAGATATACAGTATCCTCGCTAGTTTTCCCATCAAAGCATGTCAAGCATACCTCCTCAAATCCTTTAATATGAAGATATGGATTTTCCTTGTCTAACCCATGAAAGGTGGGTAATAGTTGGATCACCCCAAGTTTAAAATTGAAAGAATTTGCATCGTTAGGTAAAACAAAGCATGAAGCAGTGCTAGTCCTAGTGGGTCTGAGTAAATCTTTTAAAGTCATAGGCACTCCAGGTTGCACATTATTCTCGTTATTGTTGCTAAAATTTTCATCCATATTATTATTAGCCATATCAAAACGTCGAGTCAACCTATGTGTCCTAGGAGTCCTATGCCACATAAACTAGCACAAATATTTTTTTTATATATGAAAGCAAACAAAAGTTTATATACAATAAAGTGGAAGGATCTCACCGAAGGTCCTCTGAATGAGATAAACCGTAGTAACAAACCGTTCTCCCCGGCAACGGCGCCAAAAACTTGGTGGGCTCCGAAAGGTGCTTCTCTCAAGCGCAAGAGTCCGTTCAAGTAGTAAAATCTGGGAGTCCAGATGTCGAATCCTCGGGAGAAATCTGTTGAAACCACAAGTCCAAATCAAATAGAGTAACTACGAATAAAATCTACGCACTTTAATAGTGATGGTGAAGGTGGTATGAAAAGTGTGTGATGATGGGATTATTACGTGCGATCAATGCAAACAACGAACTCTAGTTTGTGAAAAATAGATATAAAAGGCATGTACATGGCATGGGTTCATTAGGATCAGCGAATCGTAAGCTTTGGTTGATCAAGTATAACACAACGAAACCTCCTTTTGGGAGCGAATCGTCGGAAGATGTCCTTTTGGGAGTTAACGCATCAATTCTAATAGTATATCGCTAAAGTTGTAAACGTACATATGAAGTATGAAACTCTCTTTTGGAGAGATCAAATCTCACCCTTGTGGGGTGATCATCAACTAGATCAATTCTTTTGGAATATGAAAAAGTAGATTTAAGAGCGACGATTAAACTTTAGCAAATATAGCGATTAAGCGCAATAATACAACCAATGAATACGATTCACATCACCTAATTACTCCATACCATGCACATAAAATATTTAGCTACTCATGGTGCAGAAATACACAACTTTCAGATCAGAATTCATATGTTTATTAGCAAAATACGGAGGTTTAAGGGCAATATACAAGCTAAAACACCCAAATACGAGCTAGAGTTGAAGAAAATATCACCAATTCTCCTTGAAAAGACTTCAAAGCTCTCTGGAAATAAGAAAATAGGCTCTGGAATTTTACAGAATTTTTTTGCAGAATAAAATACGGCTCCTAAGTGCTCCAATACGCCCAGAATACGCCCCAAAACCCTAGAAATACGCTTAAATAATAAGATTGCGGGTTTTGGGGGCTTAACGGGTCGCAAAACCATACCCATTAGCGTTTAAACCAATCCTGGCCGCTGATCTCGAGCGGATCAAATGTCCGCCGTTCACCTGAAGCGGGATCGGCTGTGGAGCAGACACGTGGCTTCCAAAATTCGCGCCCAGCGCTTCGCAGATCCGAGTTCGCTTCGGAGTCGATCGCGTCCGTCCGATCTCGCGTCAATGGCCACGATTCGGCCGCGTCGACCTCTCCGAAATCACGAAGCGGGATGAATGCTGGCCGTCGGATGAAGCGGGGATTCGGTCGATGGCTGCCGCGTGTCTCTTCGATTTCGCGCCCGTCGCTTCGTTCGTCGCGATGTCGTCCGTTGGATTAGAATCCAACGGTCACCGTTACACCCGCTGCTTCGCTCTTCGCTGAGCGAGATCGCGAATGCGAGCCGTTGGATTTTGATCCAACGGCCAGGAAAAAGTGTACATCAACCAAAGATCGGGCCGTTAGATCAAGCGCGGACGGCGAGGATGATGCCATGTGGCGCTTTAAGATTCGTGTGCTTTATTTATTTTCCAATAAATAGTATTCTGCATTCAAAAATTCATAGAAATTAGCACAGGTCTCAGAAAAATACAAATAAATAGTCGTTGGAATCTCCTTCGTCGACTGTAAGCCGAGGGGCAACTCTCCTCGCCACCGAACGAACCTCTTTTGTAGGCCGTGGGTCGGGAGGCGACTCCTCTCGCCGCCGAACGAATCTCCTTCGTCAGCCGTAAACCGAGGGGTACCCACCCCAGCAGACGGAGCGAAGCTTTCGCTCGTGAGGTTGGGGGCAACTGTCACGACCCGCTTCCCTAAAATGGAGGCGAGACGTGAAAAGGTCCGCACGAGAGCGGAGCTGTGAAGCCCCAAACCCGATAAGCGTCCACAAATACATAAACAGGTCCCTGTAACCACAACAGAATAACAATAATAACACAAGGAGAGACTGAAATAAAATTCCACATCTCACAAATTGTCCAACATCAACAAAAGTCCAACATCCAGAAAAGCCACCAGGCTAAAAGAAAAGAGTCTAAAGGCCCAGAACAAGGCCAATAAAAGCAACGACATAACAAAGTATAGGTGCCACGCACCGATAACAAACAACTGTCTAACAAAAGTAAAACACACGAAGACACTAGGACTGGTCCCCAGTGTCCACGTACTCCCCGTCAAACACAAGCTCGGGCTCGGCGTCAGCAAACACCTCGTCCTCAACAAGGTACTCAGGCTCAGGATCTAACATGTGTCACCCAAAAGAGTAAAGGGGCACATGTCAGCAAGTCTAAAAAGACTTGGGCAAGGAAACTGAAGGTAAGGCAACTAGCAACCTAGCAGTTTAGTATGCATGACATGGCAGTTATAACATGAGTGCACAATTTAAAACATGGCAAGACGATTTGCACAAGAGAACAATCATCAGGACAAGACAAGACAAGACAAGAGTAGCCACGCTACTATCAATCTCAATCAATTCACATTTTGTAGGTGTTTAAGCCCTTCGCTGAATGGCATAGCATTTCAGACCGATCGGCACTAAACACTACCCAATACCCACACGATATGGAGCCTGGGGTCCCCGCACATTGAGCTCAGCTAGTGAGCCTGAGGTTGCCCCGCACATTGAGCTCGCATTCTTAGTTCACAATTCATTACATCGAGCGTTGGGGTTTCCAACTCATTATGCTCGCTTCTGGTCACGAGCCAGGAACACAAGTATGGCGTAGGGAACACCTAGCCGGAACACGCAATTCGGGCATTGGCTATCAACCAACACATGGCCCGCTTCTGGAACACGAGCCAGGAACACAACATTGTAGCGAAGCTACGCAATCACAGCAATACCTAAAGAATGCGAGGTCATGACAATTTATTTGCGTACAGTTAATTAAATTAAACGTGACAGGCGAAATGTAATGACATGAACATATTCGCGTACCGTTAATTGAAAGTAAACATGACATGTTAATTGTGCAACATGCTAAATGTCGGGATTAGCTTCGTTGTCAAGCTAATTCCCCAATTTGCGCCTAGGCAAGTATCATTTCGTCGCCTAGCCTCTTTTACGCTTACAACAAGCAAATGGCCTAAAACATGGCCTAAACCCTAAGTGGCAAGTTTCACTTGCCTAGCACCGGGGATTGACGATCACTTCGTCACACGGATGCTATCTACGGGGGAAATCGCTGTTTTGGGGGACAATCAACAACAACATAAAATTAATTAGGGTTTCACCAAAATTATCAATAAGTTATGAAAACAACGGTAGAACGATTTCTTACCGAGAGGAGACGGAAGAAACACTCCGAGGAACCCTAGGATCAGATCTGGAAGCAAATGGAGAAGTTTGGGGAAACTAGGGTTTTGGGGGATTTGGGGATTTGATGGATTTGAGTGAGATTTTGGGGAAGATGAGAGGTAGATGGAGTAGATGGGGGGTTTGGATGAAGGTTTTGAGGCTTGGAATGAAGGAATGGAGCTTGGAGGAAGATGGGGGCTGAAGAGGGAAGTTTTTAGGGTTTTGGGTCGTGTTGGAGAAGAAGAAGTCGTTTGGGAGGGGTATTTATAGGTTGGGCTGGCGGCTGCCCAGAAATTAGGGTTTTAACACTGGTTAGTCGGTCAAAGAGCAACCACTGACCGACTAGTTTGGCAACTAGTCGGTCGGTCGACCAACGCAGACCGACTAAGTGCAAACAGTAACTCCTGAACGAAAATAGGATTCTAGAGTTAGTCGGTCCATGAACAAGTACTGACCGACTAGTTTAGCATCTAGTCGGTCGATGAACGTTCTTAGACCGACTAAGAGTAAACAGTAGCTGATACAAAAATAATTTGATGAGTTAGTCGGTTCAAGAAGCATTGCTGACCGACTAGTTTGCAACCTAATCGGTCAACCAACGTTCTTAGACCGACTAACGATAAACAGTAACTCCTGAGAAATTCAGAAAGCTAACTAGTCGGTCCAAGAAGGATTGCCGACCGACTGGATCGTCATCTATTCGGTCGATGGCCCTTCTTACACCGGCTAATGAGCACAGAAAAGTACCGATACGGAGCGCGAGGCCCCGGTATCGATTCCTAAGACTCCTAGGCTTGATCTAACAGTTAGATACGACCGTTATGAAGTCCGTCACGAACGACTTACTTCGAAATCGACAATCCTAAGGAAGAAGCGAGAAAATTCGACGAATCGATCGAAAATGAAATCTATGGAGACGAAAACCACACAAGAGGAGAAAATCCACCAAAATACATATTATATTATATTAAATCCAGATACATGAAAAGCAGTCGTTACATCCTCCCCAACTTAAGAAAAATTCCGTCCTCGGAATTTCCAAAAACTCACGAGTCCGGAAACAAAAGTGGGAAACGCTCTCGCATCTCATCCTCATTCTCCCAAGTAGATTCTCCAGGTGAACCGTGTCGCCACATCACCCTCACAAGATTGACAATCTTGTTCCGAAGCGATTTCTGACGCCTGTCCAGAATCTGCACTGGATGCTGGTCATACGTCATATCGGGGCGAACGGTAATCTCCGAAAAATCCACCGCATGAGACGGATCGCTAATGTATCGACGAAGCTGCGACACATGGAAAACATTGTGAACTCCTTCCAAAGATGGCGGCAAGGCCAAGCGATAAGCTACCTCGCCAACCCTCTCCAAAACATCAAACGGTCCAATGTATCGCGGGCTCAACTTTCCACGCTTCCCGAAACGAATCACACCACGATTCGGGGAAATCTTCAAGAACACATGGTCGCCCGGCTGAAACTCCAAAGGACGACGTTTAGCATCCGCCCAATGCTTAAAACGGTCCTGAGCAATTCTCAACCTCTCCCGAATATTCCTGACGATATCCACGGCCTCCACGATCATCTCAGGTCCCAACAACTCCCGATCACCAACGTCATCCCAACTCAATGGCGATCGACATTTCCTCCCATAAAGAGCGGCGAAAGGCGCCATGCCAATACTCGCCTGGAAGCTGTTGTTGTAGGAAAATTCCACCAGGTGTAGATGGTCCTCCCACGAACCCTTGAAATCCAACATGCACGCCCTCAGCATGTCTTCCAAAATCTGAATCGTCCTCTCGGACTGGCCATCCGTCTGCGGATGGTACGCCGTGCTGAAACTCAGACGCGTACCCAAGCTCTTCTGCAAACTCTGCCAGAACTGAGATGTGAACCTCGTGTCTCTGTCCGACACGATACTCACGGGGACTCCATGAAGTCGCACAACCTCCTCCATATATCTCCTTGCTAGCGCCTCAGTGGACTGTCCTACTCGGAACGGAATAAAGTGCGCAGACTTGGTCAATCGATCTACGATCACCCAAATCGCGTCATTCTGCTTCGGACTCCGAGGTAGTCCAGTCACAAAATCCATAGTGATGTGTTGTCATTTCCACTCCGGAATCGGAAGTGGTTGTAGCAACCCGGCCGAACGCTGATGCTCCGCCTTCACTTGCTGGCAAACCAAACACTTGGCTACACTCCGAGCCACGCTCCTCTTCATGCCATGCCACCAATAATTCAGACGAAGATCCCGGTACATCTTGGTGCCACCAGGATGCACAGAATACGGCGAACTGTGTGCCTCCACCATCAGCTCCTCTCTGATATCCCCAGCTGGCACACACAACCTGGCTCCAAACCTCAGCGAGCCATCCTCATGAATCAAAAAGTCAGTCCGCAGGCCGGCTTCCACCTGCTCCCGAATCCTCACCAGCTTCGGATCCTCAGCCTGGCCAGCCTTAATCCGATCCACGATCGTCGACTGTACCTGCATGTACATCAACGACGAAGCCTCTCCAGGAAGAACAATCTCCACGCCAGACTCGCAAAAATCCTGCTGCAATCTCCACTGCGAGGTCAAAATCATCACCGCTGGCAGCCTACTCAAAGCATCCGGAACCACATTCACCTTGCCAGGGTGAAACTGCAAATCAATATCATAATCCGCCATAAGCTCCAACCATCGACGCTGTCGCATGTTGAGCTCCTTCTGAGTGAAAATATACTTCAAGCTTTTGTGATCGGTGAAAATCTTCACTTTCTCACTCAGCAAGAAGTGCCTCCAAATCTTAAGAGCAAACACAACGGCAGCCAACTCCAAATCATGCGTCGGATAATTCTTCTCATGAACCTTAAGCTGACGTGACGCATACGCCACAACATGCCCATGCTGATGCAACACACAACCGAGACCCTTGCCAGAAGCATCGCAAAAGATCTCAAATCCACCGCTGCGATCAGGCACAACCAAAATAGGGGTGGTCTTCAACCTCTCCTTCAGAATACCAAAAGCACTCTCACAATCACCCGACCAAACATAAGCAACATCCTTCCGCGTCAACCTGGTCATCGGCTCAGCAATACGGGAAAAGTCCTTAATGAATCGCCGATAATAACCAGCAAGTCCAAGGAAACTCCGGATCTCAGACGCTGACGACGGAACAGGCCACTCCCTGATGGCCCGAATCTTCTCGGGATCCACTGAAATACCATCTCCAGTCACCACATGCCCGAGAAAAGCAACTCGATCCAGCCAAAACTCGCACTTCGAAAACTTAGCATACAGACGATGCTTCCTCAAGATTTCCAACACCGTCCTCAAGTGCGAGGCATGCTCTTCCTCCGACTTCGAATAGATCAGAATGTCGTCAATAAAGATAACGACAAACTTATCCAAAAATTCGTAGAAAATCAGGTTCATCAGATTCATGAAAACTGCGGGCGCGTTAGTTACGTCGAAAGGCATAACCACGAACTCATAGTGTCCATACTTCGTCCTGAACGCTGTCTTCGGAACATCCCCCTTCTTCACCTTCAACTGATGGTAACCACTCCTCAAATCCAATTTAGAAAACACCCTCGAACCTCCAAGCTGATCAAAGATATCATCGATGCGAGGCAACGTGTATTTATTCTTAATGGTCACCGCATTCAACTCCCGATAGTCCACGCACATTCGATGCGAACCATCCTTCTTCTTAACCAACAACACCGGTGCTCCCCACGGAGACACGCTAGGATTAATATAACCCTTCTGCAAAAGCTCATCCAACTGCTTCCGCAACTCTTCCAACTCTGCAGGTGCCATACGATACGGCGCCTTCGAAATCGGCTGCGCACCTGGAACAAGATCGATAGAAAATTCCAGAGCCCGATCAGGCGGCAAACCAGACATCTCCTCGGGGAAGACGTCACCAAAATCTCGCACCACAGCTGGCCACTCCAGCTCCATCTGCATAGCCACAGCCTCCACCGGCCTGGCCCGAAATCTGACAGGACCAAGCGAACTGCTACCACGACTGAACTCAAACACTGGATGTCCGGGAATCTCGAACACCACCTTCTTCCTCCGACAGTCGATCGTAGCATAGAAGCTCGCAAGCCAATCCATCCCAAAGACCGCATCGTAGTTGATGATGTCGTGGACAATGAAATCAGCGAAAAGCTCATGTCCACAGACCACCAACGAGCAAGAATTGCAACCACGATGCACCGAGACCACGCCATTCCCTGTAACGATATTCCAACTCTTGGGAAGAGGGGACGTCGACAAGGAATGCCTCTCCACGAAGCTCCGAGAAATAATGCACATCGATGCACCAGAGTCAAAGAGGACTCGTGCAGGAAATGTGCACACCAAAATCACACCTAATCAATCAATTAACAATCAAACCCTAGTCTAGCAAACAACCATGTTCAAGCAAACAACACAATCTAATCAATCAAAACCAGCTAGGAAAGTAACAGCTAGAGTGAGGATTACCTGCGATAACCTCATCCACAGCCGCGCTCTCCGCAGCGGTCATCAGAAAAGCCTACCTCCTCGACGGAACAGCCTGCCGAAAAGCCTGCCTCTGCGGAACAAGAGCTGCTCCACGTCCAGCAGGAACAGGCGCTCGCTGCTGCAACGGCTGTGCTGCAACAGGTGCCCTCCGCAGCGGGTCCGTATGCCGACAATCATTCGCGGCATGAGAAGCATCACCGCAAATCAAACACTGGCCCAGAAACTTCCGACACTGATCCTTGACGTGACCAGGCTTGCCGCAGAAATGGCAAAACTTCGGAATAGACCCTCCTGGCCTCTTAAACTGAGCAGACTGATTAGGCCTGAATCCAGGTCTAACCACGGCTCTCGCCTGCTCCACAGGCCTCTTCCCAGCACCAACAACAGACCCATTCCTCTGGTTCACGAGCAGCTCCTGCCTCTTGGCAGCGACCAGAACCTTCTGATAAGATTCCCGGTCAGAAGAGGTCACAAAACTCTGGAGCTCCGAAGCAAGCCCCTGCAGGAACCTCTGAGCTCTCTCCTCAGCGTCCTGCACCATCTTCGGTGCAAACCGACTCAGCCTCATGAACTCTTGGTGATACAAGTCCACCGACGAGTTCCACTGCTTCAGATCGATAAAACGCTGCAACATCTCCTCCTTGGCAGCCTTCGGGAAGAACTCACCCTCAAATCTGGTCTTGAAGGTAGCCCAAGCTATCGGCTCCACCAACAACTTCTCTTCCGTATCCCACCAATTCCTGGCGTTATCCTTGAGCTGCCTCTTCGCCAAATCAACCCATCCAGCTGGGGTGATCTTGGCCATCTTCAGATTGTCCTCGATGTTCCGAATCCACTCATCGGCAGCCAGAGGACCCTCAGAACCATCAAAATATGCGGGACCCAGCTCCCGAAATTGCTTCGCTCCTGGCTCAGAGCGAGGGGCATCCGGAAGAGCCCGGGCAGCTCGAGCAAGTGGAGCATTCTGGACTTGCAAAAGCACGCCCTGCTGCACTTGCATCATCTGCAACATCATCCGCATCATCTCACCGTTAGTGGGTTCCCGCTCAGGCTCCTCATCATGAGGGAGCGCACCACTACCCCCACCACGGGTGAAACGTCTTCCTGCCATCTAGTGACACAGAAAACGAATCAGATTAGACTCATAGCTTATGACTCGGACGTCGAACTTAATCTATTGAACATTCTAATATTATTATCGTCATTCCAAACATCGCAGGTTCGAGACCTGCATGGGCCACCACTAAAACCTGTCACGACCCGCTTCCCTAAAATGGAGGCGAGACGTGAAAAGGTCCGCACGAGAGCGGAGCTGTGAAGCCCCAAACCCGATAAGCGTCCACAAATACATAAACAGGTCCCTGTAACCACAACAGAATAACAATAATAACACAAGGAGAGACTGAAATAAAATTCCACATCTCACAAATTGTCCAACATCAACAAAAGTCCAACATCCAGAAAAGCCACCAGGCTAAAAGAAAAGAGTCTAAAGGCCCAGAACAAGGCCAACAAAAGCAACGACATAACAAAGTATAGGTGCCACGCACCGATAACAAACAACTGTCTAACAAAAGTAAAACACACGAAGACACTAGGACTGGTCCCCAGTGTCCACGTACTCCCCGTCAAACACAAGCTCGGGCTCGGCGTCAGCAAACACCTCGTCCTCAACAAGGTACTCAGGCTCAGGATCTAACATGTGTCACCCAAAAGAGTAAAGGGGCACATGTCAGCAAGTCTAAAAAGGCTTGGGCAAGGAAACTGAAGGTAAGGCAACTAGCAACCTAGCAGTTTAGTATGCATGACATGGCAGTTATAACATGAGTGCACAATTTAAAACATGGTAAGACGATTTGCACAAGAGAACAATCATCGGGACAAGACAAGACAAGACAAGAGTAGCCATGCTACTATCAATCTCAATCAATTCACATTTTGTAGGTGTTTAAGCCCTTCGCTGAATGGCATAGCATTTCAGACCGATCGGCACTAAACACTACCCAATACCCACACGATATGGAGCCTGGGGTCCCCGCACATTGAGCTCAGCTAGTGAGCCTGAGGTTGCCCCGCACATTGAGCTCGCATTCTTAGTTCACAATTCATTACATCGATCGTTGGGGTTTCCAACTCATTATGCTCGCTTCTGGTCACGAGCCAGGAACACAAGTATGGCGTAGGGAACACCTAGCCGGAACACGCAATTCGGGCATTGGCTATCAACCAACACATGGCCCGCTTCTGGAACACGAGCCAGGAACACAACATTGTAGCGAAGCTACGCAATCACAGCAATACCTAAAGAATGCGAGGTCATGACAATTTATTTGCGTACAGTTAATTAAATTAAACGTGACAGGCGAAATGCAATGACATGAACATATTCGCGTACCGTTAATTGAAAGTAAACATGACATGTTAATTGTGCAACATGCTAAATGTCGGGATTACCTTCGTTGTCAAGCTAATTCTCCAATTTGCGCCTAGGCGAGTATCATTTCGTCGCCTAGCCTCTTTTACGCTTACAACAAGCAAATGGCCTAAAACATGGCCTAAACCCTAAGTGGCAAGTTTCACTTGCCTAGCACCGGGGATTGACGATCACTTCGTCACACGGATGCTATCTACGGGGGAAATCGCTGTTTTGGGGGACAATCAACAACAACATAAAATTAATTAGGGTTTCACCAAAATTATCAATAAGTTATGAAAACAACGGTAGAACGATTTCTTACCGAGAGGAGACGGAAGAAACACTCCGAGGAACCCTAGGATCAGATCTGGAAGCAAATGGAGAAGTTTGGGGAAACTAGGGTTTTGGGGGATTTGGGGATTTGATGGATTTGAGTGAGATTTTGGGGAAGATGAGAGGTAGATGGAGTAGATGGGGGGTTTGGATGAAGGTTTTGAGGCTTGGAATGAAGGAATGGAGCTTGGAGGAAGATGGGGGCTGAAGAGAGAAGTTTTTAGGATTTTGGGTCGTGTTGGAGAAGAAGAAGTCGTTTGGGAGGGGTATTTATAGGTTGGGCTGGCGGCTGCCCAGAAATTAGGGTTTTAACACTGGTTAGTCGGTCAAAGAGCAACCACTGACCGACTAGTTTGGCAACTAGTCGGTCGGTCGACCAACGCAGACCGACTAAGTGCAAACAGTAACTCCTGAACGAAAATAGGATTCTAGAGTTAGTCGGTCCATGAACAAGTACTGACCGACTAGTTTAGCATCTAGTCGGTCGATGAATGTTCTTAGACCGACTAAGAGTAAACAGTAGCTGATACAAAAATAATTTGATGAGTTAGTCGGTTCAAGAAGCATTGCTGACCGACTAGTTTGTAACCTAGTCGGTCAACGAACGTTCTTAGACCGACTAACGATAAACAGTAACTCCTGAGAAATTCAGAAAGCTAACTAGTCGGTCCAAGAAGGATTGCCGACCGACTGGATCGTCATCTAGTCGGTCGATGGCCCTTCTTACACCGGCTAATGAGCACAGAAAAGTACTGATACGGAGCGCGAGGCCCCGGTATTGATTCCTAAGACTCCTAGGCTTGATCTAACAGTTAGATACGACCGTTATGAAGTCCGTCACGAACGACTTACTTCGAAATCGACAATCCTAAGGAAGAAGCGAGAAAATTCGACGAATCGATCGAAAATGAAATCTATGGAGACGAAAACCACACAAGAGGAGAAAATCCACCAAAATACATATTATATTATATTAAATCCAGATACATGAAAAGCAGTCGTTACAGCAACTCTCCCATCCGACGAGCACAACGCCCAGTCGTGGGCCGAGGGGTGCTCACCCCCGCGGACCGAACGAAGCACCCTCTCATAAGGCTGGGAGAAACTCCCTCAGCCGAGGAGCACGACCGTCTGCCGTAAGCCGAGGGGCAACTCCCCTCGCCACCGAACAAATCTCCTTCGCCGGTCGCAAGCCGAGGGGGCTCACCTCTACGGACCGAACGAAGCACCCGCTCATGAGGTTGGGGGCAACTCCCCCGGCCGACGAGCACGACGCCCGGTCGTGAGTCGAGAGGGAACCCACCCCCGCGGACCGAGCACACCGCCCGCATGCAAGACTGGGGGCAACTCCCCCAGCCGAGGAGCACGACTGTCGGTCATAAGCCGAGGGGAACCTACCCCCGTGGACTGAGCAGACCGCCCGCTCATAAGGCAGGAGGTAACTCCCCCGCCGAGGAGCGCGACTGTCAGTCCTGAGCTGAGGGGTACCTACCCCCGCAGACTGAGCAGATCGCCCACGCCTAAGGCTGGGGGCAACTCCCTGGCCGACGTACATGACCGCCGGCCGCAAGCCACGGGATGACCTCCCTCTCGGATCAAGTGACCTACCCGCTTGCCTGGATGAGGACAATAGCCCCGACACACAGACTCGACGGGAAGAACGACACCCCGAGCCGGGCGAGCTCAGGACAACACCCCTAGACGAGGGCGACGACGCCCGTCCGGCCTAGGAACAATAAAGGCTATTTCGAAGGGGGGAACCTCCGAAAAAGAGACCCGTGGCACAAGAAGAACTAACTAGAAGATATCATTTTCATTAATGGTATGGGTTACATATCGCTCAACAACGTCCTCACGAGCACTGCTGTTGACAACAAAATTTGTCACCCAAGAAAGGAGATGGGATACAAGGGCTTTACAAGGGTCCGGAGCGCAAGAGACAATGTCGCCAGGAGTCCGCAGCACCGTTGATGACAACAAAATTTGTCACCCAAGAAAGGGGACAGGATACGAAGGCACTTCAGGGGTCCGGAGCACGAGAGATAGCGTCATCCGGTGCCTCGCCTTGCTCCGAGCCATGGGGATCGGCGTGTCCCGGAGGAGGGAGGATCGGCTCCTGAGTGAGCTCCGCGAACTGCCGAAACGACTCCCTGATGACCTCAACTATGCGAGGGGCGAGGAGGTCCTCGTAAGTCCTGAAGACTTCCTTCAGGACCGACGCAATCTTCGGCCCTATGGCCGTGTCGACGCCCTTCTCAGCTTCCTCAGCAAAACGGAGCCTCCGATGTAGCTCGGTAAGCTGGCCCCAAAGATCCTTCCTCTCCTGCCAGAACTTCTCCTCCGCTTCTCGGCTTAAGTCATGGACATCCTCAAGCTTCCGCTTGAGATCATGCACTTGAGACTCGAATTCGTCGGCACGACGGCGTTGCTGCCGAGCCTCCATGCGGGCACCCTGAAGGGCTACGTCAGCTTCCCCGGCCCGGGCACGTTCCCGACTTAGAGAATCCTCGAGGCTTCTCAACTGGGTCGCCCGGCGCTGCGCCTCGAGAGCCATCGCGGTGGCCTGTAGATAAAAGGGAGGTGGATTATACCGAGGAAGACCGAAAGGCAAAACAATCATCCGAAAGGGGCAAGAATTCGAACCTGTTGGAGGTGACCGACCAGGGAATCCGACAGTACGTCCACGGGGGACAACTCCAAAAAGGAACGGTCCCCGGAAGGGACGGTGTCCGCCACCGGCCGATCCACCAAGGCCAAATCAAGACCTGGAACCGAACCCCTGAGAGGATCAGCGAGGCCCGTGGAGGCACTCGGCAGGGCGCAGGCAGCCCCCGAGACCGAAGGGGTAGCCGAGGGAGTATCAGCGGCGTGGCCGGCGGCGGCGGTCGTCGCGATCGCCCTGCCAGGATCCGTCGGTGCGACGGCAGGGGTCGGAGAAGAGGCGCGCCCGCCGTTCTTCCGCGACTTCTTCCCGATGGGGGCAGCGATCGTTGGGGGGGAGCGCTTGCGACTCCCGCCCGCAGACGGTCGAGGAGCCGATCCAGGATCCTCAACAGGGAGGGGGTCGCCTCCAGAGACTTCCCTTCCGGGGGCACCAGATGCGACCCGTGGGGGTGACCTGGCCTCAATCCTTCCCAAAGGAGGCTCGGACCGGAGCAACACTTCATCCACAGAGCGGCGAGGCGCCCGTCTGGAAGAGCTCCCGCGGCCCCGGCGGGATCCCAGGTGAATAAGCTCGTCGACATCGTGGGTGAACTCACGGCCCGCCATTCCTGCGAGAGGGAGCGAAATCAGGGTGAGCCAGGGGTTAAACGGAAGGAAGAGAGACAACTAACCGGGGGACCATAGAGTGAGCTTAAGAAGCAGGTCATCCAGCAAATGCCAGACCGACCTCTCTTCGAGAGAAAGGGACGAGATGAGGCGGGTCGCGGCCCGCTCGGCCTCGGATAAGGGTGCCGCCCTATCGGTGTGTTGCGAACTCCCCCAACCTGTCAAGATCACCGAGACCCGGGGGAAAACAACAAAAACAAAGCTAGAATCCCAGTTTCCCGACCCAGGTGGCAAACCGAGAAGGCACACTCGACCCGCACGGCCACGGAGGTGCAGCCAGGATCCGAGGCCGACCGTCCGGATCCGGTAAAAGTAAAAGAGGAGTGGGAGAGACGGCTCCAGGCCGTGAGTGATGCAAAGCGTAATAAACCCGGTCAACACCGCGACCGAGGATGGCGTTAGTTGACACATGGCGACTTTCAAGGAGTCAGTGAATTGAATGATAAAGGGGTGGAGGGAGAAACGGAGCCCCAGATGGAACATCTCGACGTAGACGCCGACCTCGTTACTCCGCGGGAAGCAGATCCGCTCGTCCCCAAAGGGAATTCGGACGTCATAAGGATGACATAGATACCTCTCTAATATTTCCTTAGTAACTAAGAACGGGGCCATAGATGACGACCGAAGGATCGAGGGAGGGATGCCCAACCGCTCGGAAGACGAGGCCACATCGTCCCCAATGAGATCCGAAAAAAGCTTTCCTTTTCCTTTATCCGGGACCCCCGGGGACGGCGAAGAAACTTTGAGCCCCGAGGGAGGGGCACGATCGGGACCAGGCATCGGTTCGCCAGGACGCGTATCACCTATTCTAAGCATGACCATGGCCAGAGATAAAGGGTGGAAGAGTTACCTTGATCAAAGCTGGAGTAAAGACAAAGGTTGGTAGGAAGAAGCTGTCGGGACGGAGATCAAGAAGGAATGAGCGCGAAAGAGTTGAAGCCCGAGGGATCGGAACGTATATATAGAGGGCAACGGTGGGATCTGAACCGTCAGGAGAAGGCGCGTGGCGACATCAAAACGGCGGTGACGCTTCGAAAACTGCACCAACGGGAGTTCAAACGGAGCGGTAATAATGACCCCCATTTAATAGCGGAACCTCGACTGACGCACCCGTCGGATCATGAAAGGGTCACATCACCCGAACCGAACCGACGGAAGCCGAACGGTCCGGACGATGGGGGCAATTGTTACGACTAAATATCAACGGGCCCGAATTACGACGGCCCACGGCCCGACCTCAAAGGAGAAGCCCACTAGAGAAGACGAGCCCGCCCGAAGGGGGCCCACGGACGGAGCGGAAGGCCCAGCCACCTCACCCTCGGGTACACCCAACTGGCCCCTATTCGGCCGAATTAACCGCCCCCCTGAATCCGTGATCCCATGATGGCCATTAACGGACCCGTTAATGGGCCACCCCACGACAACACGCGAGTGGGAGGAGGCGGAGGCGGATCGTGGGGACGTGAGAAGAGGCAGGACGTGGGGCAATCGCGGAAGACCCTATAAGGGGAAGGCCAGGACGACGGAACAAGGGATCGAGACTCAGGTAACCAACACAGAGGTACTCCATCAACGACCTAGGCTTTCGCCACTCCATTGGCTCCCTCCCCCAAAACTCGCGCCGCTTGGGTTGACGTTCTGGCTTCCACACAAGCCGGATCTCCCCCGCCGAGTATCCTTTCAGACCCTGATCTGACTTAGGCATCGGAGGGGCTTTGGCCGGAACCTAGGTCCGGCCTCCCTGACGAGTTTCTTCATCTGTCCAGGAAGAAGACATACGAGGTGCCGAGGCTTCCCCTCAACGTCGGTCGGCCATCACCGTCGCAGTCGTCAGGTGGACGACTGATCAAGTACCGACCTACTCGCAAAGCGCCGAGGCTACCCCTCGACGCGGATACGGCCGAGGCCTAGTGCGATCCAGCCGAGGCCGAGCGCGACTCACCGAGCCGAGGCTTCCCCTCAGCTCCGTAGCACCGAGAACAAGCGGGCTCGGTGAACCCAAGGGACCCTCAAGTCGGCCCCTTGACCACGTTGACCATACATCCGACGGTCAACGAGCTGTGGTGAGAAAACACCCGTAAACAGAAATAATTATATATTTAGATAGTATAATTTGTAAGTGGGAGTATGTTGGTGCACTTTGTCTCGTGGTATGCTTCAATCTTTGAGTGCACAAGGACTTGAGTTCGAACATCGGAATGCTATTTTTTATATTTGTTATAGAAATTTTAATGTTGTTGTACATGGTAACATGGTGTAACTAGATTATCTATTAGAGAGATTGTATCTCATCCATGAATGCACTCTCTTCATCCCCAATTAAAAAAAGGTCTGGGGTCTCCGACAGAAGCTATGTTTCATAACACGTTATCAGCACGCTCTACCAACTGAGATAAAGAGAGAGATTGGATCATTGCGGAAGCGTTGCAGACAATGGAGGATCGAAAGATCGTAGCTGATCGGACGCTGAGGAACTAGATCTAAACCTCACGTAGGCATCTCAACCGTCGCTAGATCTGAAGGGCGGATCTAGAGGTATTCCTACAAATCAAAAAATCTTATTTTTATCATGATCATGATGCATACAATGTCGATCTCATAAGATCAGACAAGAAAAATTGAGCTTTTATTCTCCCCAGACCTAAGGCGACGGCTTTTTACCGTCGATCCTAGGGAAGAACATCAAAATCCCTATTTTTAGGGATTTTAACCACAGAAAAAAACAAATCAACCCCACGGCTCAGCCGACGGCTCCCCGTCACCAGCCGCCGTGGCCACCACCCCTTCCCCCCCCCCCCCCCCGACGGAGGAAAGCACGATGCCACCTTGAGCGACGGCCATACCCTTTTAGGGTTTCTAGATTATTTCGAAATTTATTTTGATGTAATTATTTCGTATTTATTTCAAAAGATATGTGTACATTAAACTAAAATAATATCAATTGAAATTAGTACAAAATAATTACATCACCTCAAAGGGGGAAGCATACCATTAGACAAAGTACACTGTTGTGAAAACTAAAGCTCTCGATATTTGTAAGTGCAAGCACACGGTGTCTTTGTAGCGCTAACGAGTTGTCCGCAGGGAGGTTGTGTGATGAATACTAGTTACTCCTAGGTTGTGATTAGTCACATGTGTGATATGTGCAGAATAGGGAGAATAAAATAGAATGAAGGGGGCTCTATGTCTAGGTTTCACTCTAATGTGGTTTGAACATGAGAATGAACTTATTGCATGGCTATTGAATCATCATAGAGTGAAATTGTCTAATCTAGATGGAGTCTCCTACATTCCACTTCCGTGATGCTATGACATGACTACTCCTCATGCGACGAAACCTACTTCTGTAGCGCAAAGCCACACGACGGATGCATTAAGTTGACAATATTCCCCAACCATTGTTCAGCCACTCTCATGGTCGGTAACTCAGTCAATGATAGGAGGGCTCTTATTATGTCACAGCTTCCGTTCGCGACATAATTAGTATGGATCGCATAAAGGGATTATAAACCCTAGAGTAACCCTAACTCCCATTAGTGATCAATCCAAGGAGATCAATGTATGTGAATAATAATCTTCCTACGCATAACCCTATTTAATTATTCAATAGCCAAACAATGAAATCAACCCATGCTCATTCCACAAAAGAGATCCACCATTGCCATATATTAAAATACTACTCACAAATCATTAAGGAACACAGAGAATAACAAAGGAGACAATAAGATAACATCAAAAACATATAAAACTATGAAACAAAAAGAAATACTTAGCTTCCCAAGTATAGCAATACAAAATCCACGTTCACAGGTGCATCCACGAAGGGAAAACTCAATAGAATCATAATCTAACTTGCTTCTACTCCTAAAACTAAGAAAAGATATGAAAAATGGATCAAAGCCGAAGCTAGGGATTGTTTCGCTGTCTCCAGTGACGCTCCCATGATTATATAACTCGCCCATAACCCTAGCAGGTTAGCAGGAAGCACGACCTGGCAGGACCTTGTGGGGGTTCCACACGGCCGTGTGGAATTTAGTCCTGAATTGGGCCTAAAAAAACCCTTCAGAAATGTGGATCGGCGCGGTCGCGTCGGCTTGGGGAAATTACGGTCATGGAGAGCTTTGAATTGACGCGGTCGTGTGGATGGCCACACGATTACGTTGTTTTGGCTTCATCTTCTTAACAAAACAGCCCACACGACACACGATCGTGTGGGGTGCGCTTTCAGCTCCTCTTGGGCCCTCTTATTGTGATACCTCACGTGGTCATGTGGAGTGGTCCACACGACCGTGTGTGTCCTTTCTTCAGGTTTGGGGCTCGATCAGCTCCACGCGGCCGTTTGTATCACCCCATGCGGTCGCGTTGGGCTGATTCCTCTTCATTCTTCCTTCTCTTGATTCCATCTCTTCACCTCGTTTCTTCCCTTTGGTTATTTGACTCCATTTAGCTCCTCTAAACTTGATTTCGACCTAAAGCGCACACGAAACACTCAAGGAATAAAAGTGAACGAAAATATAATAAAGTGGCAAATAAAATAGGGGTTTGTGTGATATAATGCATGAATAAACCCCACTAAAAATATATGAAATATCCACTCATCATGCACCAACATGATGACACTGACAAATTATATTTTCTACATATATATTGATTTCTTATATTAATTTTTTTAAAAAACAAAATTACAAAATAGAATGTGAATTCCAAACTTGAGCCCAGCCCACATACATGGATGAGATCTAACCACTACACGAAGCACCAAGAAAGCCTACAAATTATTTTAATATATTAACTTATATCAGAGATACCATCGAATATTGTAAAAATTTAGTGTGGAACCAGGAAAAAAAATATTTAATCAAAAAATGTTAGGGTGAGAGAGGCTCGAACTCTAGACCTCAGGATTACTCAGAGGCTATGAGACCTACGCGCTAGCCAACTGCGCCACCACCCCATGATGCTCTAAAGGAACCAAATATATTTCAAATAACTAATATAATTCAATTTGTTCGTTGGCCCCACCCATTATGAAAAAACTGTATAAAAGGGCACAACTCTTGCAGAGTTTGGCAGCAATCATATGCAACAATATCTCAGGAGAATGATAATGCACAAAAAGTTTTGCAGTTGTTCTTCCAACAAGGCCAAAAGAACTGCATTTTTCAGCAATCTCTTGAATTATACACATTTTGTGGTTCAATTGTACATGGCGGCAACGAAACCATATATGAGCAAAATATAACAGAGTGACTGGATGCTGGTTTGAAGGACGAACGTAATACATCTTGAAACCAGCATTTGGAGTTACAAGGCTTCGCCGCTCGATTGTGCATGTTTTGTTGACGAAAGCCCTTATGTTAAGGAAGCAGCTCTCATGTCTTACTCTGCGTTGTCGCATCCGCGAGTTGCTGCAGTGGCTCTTTCAGTTGCTTTGATCTCTCAAACTCAAGCCTTCTCAAAGCAGATGAACTTAGCTTCTCCCCGCTTGTTTCTTCAGGCAAAAGATCGACAACTTCCACCTGCACAGATGCAACGGCGAATGGAGAAAAAGAAAGTGCTAGGTCGGTAGAACTTAGAAATTCATTCAAGTCTAGAAACATAAAGAAAGAAATAGTAAGAAAGCAACTGCAGCAGCAGCAGCAGCAGCTGCTGCTCCTCCTCCTCCTCCTTTTGATTGTGGATGACACATGTAAGTCTTTTACTTCAACAGAAGGACAAGGATCGGCCACTCCAAGCATCTCCAGTGCAACGATGGACATCTATGTCATTTCATAGAGCTCCGTAGCTTACAGCCTGGTAGATCAAGTAAAACAACCCAGTACAAGAGCCCGCTACTTCATATATGATTCATGAACAATTGCTGCAAGCTTGCATGGTTTTCATCTCAAGTATAGCAAGAGGGGACTGATCTGTCTCGTGCCATGAATTATTCTCCTGGGAAATTCAGAATATCAACATAATATCTACTTCCTTTCATTAGGTTGGCTAAATCCTTCGGCACCTGACATGAGAAAGAAACATCGCAGAGGGCATGCTCAAGTCTCCAATATCGCGCACATGCTAGACATGCCTTTGTATTTGAATCCTTCCCCTTTGCCAAATTGACATTGAAGACTTGAAGTACACGAACCCTAATCCAAGAAAATACTCGCATTTGCATGCAGATAAAAATGTCATGCCCACACAAAAATGAGCGACTATTGTGAAAATTATTGCCCCCGGGCAAGTTCAACCACCAAGCTAATACGTCAATGCTCTTCGTTCCCACAAACCAGTCAGGCCATCTTGTCCTTCGACCCCAATAAAGAAGGATGACAAGATAGCTTCCGCTTCACTAGCTCCTCTAAACTATTTTCTTTTTGGGTGTATATTTTGAACAGTGTCAAGGATCATATGCAATAGCCAAAGGCAAAAGATAATAGGTCTGATGAGCTCCTTCCATTGAAACATGGTTTTAATTATAGATTTCAAGTTCTGGATAGCCAATTGACACTGCCAGAAGCTATGCGAGCATTCACCCATGTAAGCCGGGTGCTCCTACCATGAAGCCCCATGTCAAGCAAACCTTGACACTCCTTGGACATGAGTCAAACGCTTTTGCGAATGTGTTCTTAATTAAATATAATATTTTATGGTTCCGAACACTTCACCAAAACATTGGAGACATATTCCACACGATCATACATTTGTTTCTTCACAAAACATGTCCGTATATTTTTTTAATTTTACTTAATTGTATATATATATCGGTGATTATAACTTATTCAGAAAGGTATGAAAGTGTTTAACTATGATAGGCAAAGATATATATGTCAGTATAAAAATTATCATACATTAAGCTTCTTTATAGGAATTGAAGAGCCAAGGACTATTCCTTTCCAAAATCTTGAAAATGTGGAGAAAGTTGTAACCATTGCATGTATCATACATATAATTAGAAATGTGTATATACTTGTATGCATGGACATGTCTATGGAGGCACATATATATGCATTCTCCCTTTCATATGGTCTCCATGTCCATACTTCCTAGGCATTCTGCATTCACCTTCCAAATTCTAATTCCCACAAAAAATAGTGATCTTCCCAGCTTTACATAAAACCAACAATTATTCCGATCTGTTCGAGAGAAGAGGATGTTGAATCATTGCTCATATGCTTCATTAGGAATTCAGCTTTATGAATCAAGTTGCTACGACATGATCTGATACTGAGAATCAATCATATCACATTTAAAATCTGTCATGAGAACTAGATGAGGAGATAAACGCAGTTATCACTCACCTTCAGCTGTGACAGACCTTTCGCTGCTCTTTTCTTGTTCACCGAGTGGCCACCCGCCAAGGTTTCCTTGCTACCAACACCAGAACCACAGACATAGTCATAGCATCAATGAAATGGGATTGCCGCCATCTTTTGATACTTGACAAGAAATTCATGGCATCATTGTGAAAACATACCTGACAACAATAGCATCCAGCTCATCATCAATAATGGACGGACCATAAGGATCCATAATGGGCTCCACTTGCACAACCAACCCTTGTTTAATGGACTGCAGGGTATTGCGGATTCCAGGTAATGTTAGCAGTAAGTAAATGTGAATACAGATATTGGAACACACACAAACATAACCCACTAACTTGCTATAGAAATAACATTGGTTATTCTCAGTTGAAAACAACACTGCTAAAATTAATTTGATATATATAACCAGTAAAATGTTAGTCTGACCGTGCAGTACTAAGCAAACAACAAATGGAGAAAAAAAGCCTTCTCATCTATTTGACGATATAATCAGAGTTCTGTAAGTCTAGAAAGTTTCAGGTCAAGAACAAACAGTTACGGGTTACACTTACTTCAAACTTCAAACGATGCCTCTTCCAACAATACATTCATTGTATCTCAGAATTATTTCTCAAATTAATACTCAGATGTCACAATCTTCGTATAGCTCAATGTATTTTAGTATTCCGATGCAGATTTTGCATCCATGAACCGTGTGACAGTTGACATGCATAGGATGACAAAACCATTGAAAATATCAAACCTGAAACCTAAATCAAAATTATGTGCTTCAGAAATCTCAAGAAAGCTACACGCTTCAGCGAGGGAAGAAAATTAAGCAAGCTACATGCTTCAGAGAGGGAAAAAAATTAAGAAAATGTGACACAGTATATCCAGCAAGTATTTGACTTGACAAAATTAATAGCACATTTTTGTCGGTGAAGACAACTCTGAAGGATATAAAA
The DNA here is from genome assembly GCA_030789695.1 of Scilla litardierei. NCBI lineage: Eukaryota > Viridiplantae > Streptophyta > Magnoliopsida > Asparagales > Asparagaceae > Scilla > Scilla litardierei. The sequence goes on from CM061135.1 coordinate 148,992,513, forward strand.
GGGAAGATATAAAAACTAATGTGGAGCCCGCAGATCGGAAACTAGAAACTGATATAGTAGGAGTGTGTTTAAAAATTCAAATATCGGTCAACAACTGAAGAAATTAACATTGACTGACGATTAGACCAAACAGCATACATGAACAATCTGGTGACTATGACAGCCAAGTCGCAATTTACATGATACACATGCATTGGTGTTATGCTACATGACTAGAAACTAGATATGCATGTTCTTAAGGAGGAAAGATTAAATCCAAGGTGGAACCATTTATACTGTCAGGCCCCGAGCATAATCTTTGATAAAATATCGCAAAAGATTTCTATTAGATCAGAATCCTAAAGCAAAAAAACCTTATTTTGTGGGTTTTCAGGTAGCGCAAACGTTGAAAAATTATGTCCAACCATGGTACTTTCCTTGCATATCTAAGCATACGAGATATCTATAGTCAAAATGTAGTAGCTTAATCATAGTAAAGAGTGTCCGATAGGCTGGCACAATGCAGAGGGTTCTAACCCATAGGGAGTGTTAGTTTTGTTATTTCAGGGAGGCATCTCATTAGGGATGATTTTGTTATAAATAAGGATGGCAAGTGTCATTAAAGGAGTATACAGACGTGCCCTTGCCCGGCTCTCCATCGGGTCATTAATAATGATATGGTGGCACAAGGCAAAACAAGGGGGTGGTGTCTCAAACCCCTAAGGGATGTCAGTTTTGTAATTTCAATGCGACAGCTCAAAACCCAAAGGAGTGGCAGTTTTGTAATTTCAGATAGGCGGCTCATTAGGAATGATTTTATTATAAATAAGGTGAGCAAGGGTCATTAGAGGGGTATACGAAAAAGTTTAGTTATTATTTAGATTAGCCAGCCCAAGGTTATTGGAAGAGTTAACATTCCTTTTGAATTGAGGTCAAATCTTATAGTTCCACTCAATTTCAAATAAAAATCTCATCTTTGTCCTAAATTTTTCCCAATTATATCAAGAGAATAATGTGTATCATACGCCATATGAGAGTGTGTCTCATATGCCCTCTCACATAAAAGGGACAAGTACAAGCCCATGTAGGCTTGTACTTGTTGTATTTGACCCCCTTTATGTGAGAGGGCATATGAGACACCCTCTCATATGGCGTATGATACCCATTAATTCCTTATATCAAATTGATATCGAAGCACTCAGATCTGGGACCAATAGCGGCGAAAAATGAAAATTCTCAACAATACGATGGAGGAACTGTTCGCAACCGTTCAACAACGAGTTTCATCTCTAAAAGTCATGATGAATCAGTTGATCAAAATAAACAACCGTCCACCATCGACGGTATTCATGCAGAGACAGATCCAAGGGAGGTTGATGCGGGAGATGACATCCCAATGATGGAATGAGCAATTCTCAAGAGAAAAAACATCGCAAACGAGGATGCGACGACAGAGAACAAAGGGCATCGAATCCTTTCAGGACCAGTGATTGAAAAAACGATGGTCCGTCTTGGCCAAGGGTCCAGTCGGATCTGGCCAAATCCGCGTATGACGACGTGTAAGGAGGCGTGATCCAACCAAATTCGGGCAGCTCTGTGTCGCGCGATATCCGACACGACATCATGCATGGACTTTGGGAGGACGACGAACCTGGTAAGTACGTCGACGTGTGCTTCTGCGTGCCTGGACCGCGAACAACCCCCCAATTCTTAGGAGGTGACGGCGCAATGGGGATGCCAATAGGGCCTCTACGGACCCTGGGAAGGCAACAACAATCGCGGGAGAGGCTGGCGGTGCCACGACGAGGCTGGAAGAGACATGCAGTGTGTCGATGAGGACATGAGATGTCCACAAGGCTTCGACGAGATCTGAAGCAATCCATCAGAATTCCACCTTAAGGACAATATGACTCATTAAGGGAGGAGTAATGATAGGCCGACACAAGACAAAACAAAGGAGCAGCGGCTCAAAACCCTAGGGAATGACCAGCTCAAAACCCTAGAAAATGACTGTTTTGTAATTTCAAGGGTGTTGGTTATTGTAACACCCCAAGTTGGTTTTGATGATTAAGCAAACAATTAGTGTGACTATTTATGTTTGTGATTTTTGTTGTGAGCATAGGTACAAAGTCAACAATGGCCAACTCAAGCTTAAAGACATGATGATATGATTTATCAAGCTTGAAGTTGAAGAATTCATGGATTAGAGCTCAACATTGTGACATAAAGCTCATCCAAAGACAAATGGAGTGCAAAGCTTCTTAATGCATCTCATGAGACAAGAAGAATGCATCAAAATTCCAAGAAGTGTGAGCGATGTATTTTTACGTTTAATTGAGTTTGTCTTAGTATGTTAAGGCCAAAAACTTGAAGCATGCATACACACACAGTAAAATGAATTTTCTTAATTTAAATTGTTTTGATTTAATCCCAAATTCATTTTCTATCTTTTTGGATCAAACTCTTGTCTTGTATGCTTTTGTGCATTCAAACCTCTGCCAGTTTTTCTGTGTTTTTAATTTCTCATCCATTCTTTCTCATTAGATCGCATACTTCATTATCTTTTCAATGCATCTTGAATCACTAAAATCTGAGTTCATTTGTGCAAGTTATGACCATTTTTTGTTCTCTGCTGCTGATGGGAGTCTACCACAGTTCTGATGGGAGTTGACCACAGTTCTGCTAAGAGTCGACCGTAGCTATAAGGGGAGTCGACTATTGTTAATATTGTAGTTGACTAACAGTTGCCAGCAAGCCCATATCGGTCCGATTTTTAGAAGTTTTCTTGTCCGATTGAGAGGGCTTTTGGGTCATTTGTTTAATGTGGTTTGTAGGCTATTTAAAGGGGTTTGATGATGGAAATTTGCATCATCTTAAAAACATTATTTACCAGAAGAATTTCATCTTTTTGAAGCTAATCTTGCAAGTCCTAAATTCTTCATGAACCGAAAATTTCAAGAGCAAGAATTCCTCTTACAATGCAACTAGTTTCTAACTTTTTAAGCTTTTAAGCTCTTTAATTGCCTTGCTATGTGTTCATTATATGCTTTAATTTTTACTTTCATAAGAACACAAATTGGATGTTTTGATCTTTATGTTTCTTTATACATTCAATTGAGATCAAGTTAAGATTTTTTTCATAGCCTAAGATCACTTTAACATGCTTCATACATTTTGCCTATAGGAATTTGTATTGCAACATTTCAATTTCATTTGTGTATCCTCACTTGGTTGGAAGTGAGTGATTGGGATTTGTTGTTGCAGTTGTTGGTTGTAATTGTTGGTAGAGGAGAAAACCGCTTGTGTAGTGGCATTGAAAATCCTAGCTAGGGAGCTAGGTATTGGTGTTGGTGTTGAAAATTCCTAGTTTGAGGACTAGATGGTGATTGTTGTAATCGAGAAATTCCTAGCAAGGGAGGCTAGGTGTTAGTGTTGGAAGCCCTAGTAAGCAAAACTAGGTAAGTGTATTGTAAGCCCACGTTAGAGGCATTTGCTCTCTTGTTGAAGAGATTTAGCTAGTGGAAAATTCCAACAAGAGGTTGGGGACTGGAGTAATCCACGGTGGGTGAACCAGGATAAAATATCTTGTGTTTGTATTTGATTTTCTGTGATGATCTCTATTCTCAGTTACTTGCTAATTGTGATTAATATTCTGCTGTGCATCACTCTTTATTTAATTGCAAGCATTAGATTGATTTGTTAATGAAGTTCTTAAGGAAGGTAACACTCTCAAGTAACTTAGGATAAAATTAGAGGGTGAAATTTAATATTTGTGCAAGTATTTTTGAAACAATAATCACCCACATCTAGTGTTTAGTCTGCTATATACATGATTCCTACATGTGGCATTAGGCAACCCCAGATCCTAACAAAGGCGCCGACTCAAAAATGAGGATTTTTATTATAAAGAAGAGGGCAAAGGTTGTGAGTGGGATATGCAGAAAATTATGAGAGAATAATAGTTATTATTTAGATTAGTTAGCTCTAGGTTATTGGCAGAGTGGCATTCCTCTCGCATTGAGGTTGAATCTTATAGCTCCACAAAAATATCAATAAAATCTCATCTTTTGTACTAATTTCTTACCCATCCTACCAGTGTCAATCATATAGATAGAAGGTCCATTGAGTTGATTTTCTACTGGTTTATTGATTATGATGGCTAACAAGGTAGAAGATAGTCTTCGTAGAATTTACAATTAATAGGAGTAGAGTAGAGATTCGAACCCAATATTAACATGTAGAACTTTAAATAGATGAGGTACAACCCCTGAGCACGTGATCCTTCTTTTCACATAAGAAGGTAATTTCATCTATATGAATTCTAGAAATATATATTTGCCTATATGTTTAATTTATCCCTTTCTTTGGCTTCACTTTTCTTTATCAATATAAACTGATGAAGTGACAAATGCATGATGGTGTAACCCGTTACACAAGTGGCTAATTTTTTTAGATTGTAGATAAAATAAGACCAATGGAATTACAAGCAGACAGAGAAATGAATACATTTATATGACATGATATGACTCAAATATTTCGATGCTTCAACTTGGAAAATATACAATAGGCATTCATATGTATATGTGCATCTTCGCATCTATCTAAAACATTAGTAAGAAATAACACAAATTATAAATTGCAAGATACCAACATTTATAAAGCTACATGAAGAATAATAGTTTGTTTGCAACATGGTTTAGAAATTAAAACAGAAGTCGCTAAAAAATAGTAAACTAGTAAACATACAAAGCACGTATCTTATAGCATTTTCCGGGCTAAAATTCCCTGAACTCTCATGAAATTTTTGTGATTATCTTTAAACTACCACAAACTCTCTAAATTCATCAATTTATTTCTTCTGTTAGTGATCTGTCAGGTGTTATATCATGTGGTCTTCACATGCTATTTGTAGATGAAAATACCCTAACACACATGCATATCACATGTTTTTTTAAGCTCTATATCAATAAACTCCATAATCCTCTCTCACACTATTGTTTTCTTCTTCAACAACCGGTTCCTATGTTTCACTATTACGGAGGTGTGATTGTCATCCTCTGTTTCAAATTTCGACTACCAACATCGGTGCTTCTGCAATGAGAGGGCGGTTATTGGTCGTCCTAGCACTATGCTAACATGGATGCCAATTTTGGGGGGAGCTGATATCAAATAACTGCATATTTCTTCCTTCCTTCCTTTCTTTTTTTGCCTGGAGGGGTGAGGGGTGGGGGTGGGGGTGGGGGTGGGGGTGGGGGGTACTCAGGTGGATGGATGTGGAAGAACTTGACGTTTTAAGCAAGGAGGTGCTATGGAATACACAAAGCGGAATTGTGGAGAGAGAAGTATAAATATTCATTATGCAAAGGAAGTTCCTCAGTTGCAGAGAGAAGTTGTTGGTGTGAAGGAGAGTTTGGACAAGTTTATTGTCGAAATTAAGAGAAAGATACATTGATTGGCAGTATTTTGTGCAACTTTCAAAGTTTGCATTTTTAATTCTGGATAATCATGTTGTATCAGGTCAAAAAAGAGTAAATTTAAAATTTAGAATTTAGAAAGTTTGTCATTGTACCATCTTCTTTATAAACTCTTAAAAGAGCAATTCGATTTACAACGAGTACCAATTTTTTCACCAAAATTTGCAACAACGATTGGAAGCCAACGAGAACGGTAATACCGATTCGATAATCGAAGCTCACCTTGATATAATCCTCGACGGCCTTCATCCTCACTTCAATTGGCTCAATCAGCCCAGCAAGCTGCATTTCAAACCCAAAAACAACCACTGAAATTAAAATTTTAAGCTTCATTCCAACTTGAAAAAATAATCAACAAAAAAATTCAGGAGACCGACCTCTTTCTTTTCTAGCATCGGTCCATCACAGACCCCAACCACAATCCGATCTCTCGCCAATTCCGCCGATGCCTAAAACAACAGCAAACGAAATGAAACACGAAGAAAAAAAAATCGAATTTTTTCTCTTATCGAAATTGACCTTAAGGAGGCGGTGGTGGCCGTCGTGGAGACGGTCGAAGGTGCCACCGAGGACGACGGCGCCGTACGAATCCGGGCGCGATTCCGCCTCGTCGGCAGGCATCGTAGTAACTTAATGAGAATCCGTGAAGATAACAGCTGAGGGTTGTTTCATGATTTGGTGAAAGAAATCGAGTTATTTGTCGGCACGAACCAAGTCCGCGTTAATTTGACGTTGACCGCTTTGCCGTTAACCATTTTTGCTGTTAATTGCACATTGATTTTTTTCACCACCTTTGTTTAATTCACGTCACATTTCATGCATTAAAAATAAAATAAAAAACCTGCTAACTTCCCCGCATCAAATGCGGTGCAAGTCTTGATTTTTGTCTAAATCAGAAAAAAAACGTCAAATCTAATATCTAATCATTGGTTTTAATTTGACATTCATTTCTGTTTTGAGAAAAAACAACTACATGCACCGCATAAATGCGGTGCATATAGCAATTCTCTAAAATAAATAGCAATTTGTGTAATTAAATAATGAATTTAAGTGTAATGCTTTACAAATATTTAATGCTAAATCTAGAACTCAAAAAATATTACATTTTGTGGTGCATTCATGAAATAACAGCACAGTAACGTAAATTATTGAAAAGTATCTTTATTATTGACAATTTAACTTATACTATTTTTTAAATAAAGACATATACATAGGAATTGTTATAAATGAGAGAGGCTTTTGGTCTCCCTTCATTTTATTGTAATGCCCTGCTAAGCTACTGCACAAGTACTAGAGGGTGGGAGGGGTGGTGAATAATACTTTAAAATAATTAAGAGGCTAATTCCTAATTACCTTGCAAACTCTACCAAACAATGCGGAAATGTGGAAATGTAAATGTTAGACAAGAAACAATCGCAAACAAACGATATTAATGGGTTCGGATCCACTCAAGTATCCCCGACTTGTTCCGGTGATCCTACGTCCCAACCACCCGGATCCCCTCCGGATACTTGAGTTAGAAACCCTAACTCAAGATTTCCACTATGAAATACTTGTGAAAAACCTTCACAAGTCAAATCATACACAAATGATAATTGTTACTCCCACAACCCGGGATCACAAACAAACTCTTACAACCGAGAGTGAATCACTTACAATATCAAAGTAAATTGAAATAGAAATTGCTTACCGACAAAATCCTATGCCTTGAGTATAACTTACGATTTAGGGCAAAACGGATTTTGGGGAAGATGAAGAGGCACCAACCCCTAGCTCCAAGATGTAGATCAGCTATGGAGAGCTATGAGGTTGTTGGTGACCTAGGATCAAGCACTTGGCTTGGAAGGCTCACAATCAATGAATCTATCTTTTGAAATAAGAGTGAGAAGAGATTCAAGATTGGAATGAAAGAGCTTTGAATGAGGAATGAATGCTTTCTATTTGATCTCTAAACTTCTCTTAAAATCAGCCTTGAGTGCAATGAATGCAGCACACCAAGTATATATAGGTTAGATGAAAGAGAGAAAGAAAAACGTTTCAATTAAAGCTCCAACGCCTCTATTCTGAACCAAACTAGTCGGTCAAAGAACAACCACTGACCGACTAGTTCATCAACTAGTCGGTCGGTCAATCAACATGAACCGACTAAGTGGTGAACAGTGAATAAGTCGAAGTTCAGACTAACAGAACTAGTCGGTCAAAGAACACTTGCCAACCGACTAGTTTCACAACTAGTCGGTCGGTGAGTGAACTTAGACCGACTAAGAGATAGAACAAATAGTCTGAGAACAAATTGAATTAGTCGGTCCAAGAACAAATGTTGACAGACTAGTTCATCAACTAGTCGGTCGCCAAATGTACATAGACCGACTAACGATAAACAGTAGCTCAGGCTCAAAAATGGAAGTTCAACTAGTCGGTCCAAGAAGGATTCTTAACCGACTAGTTTCACAACTAGTCGGTCCAAGAAGGATTCTTAACCGACTAGTTTCACAACTAGTCGGTCGATGAACCTTCTTTGACCGACTAACTGTAAACAGTAACTGAGCTAGAAATTGAGAAGGCAAACTAGTCGGTCCAAGAAGCTTTGCCGACCGACTAGATCACCATCTAGTCGGTTGGTTCTTCTTCTTGAACCAACTAACATGCACAAGAAGTCGCGAATCGAAGCACGAAGCTTCGGGAAAGTTCGTATGGACTTCTACTAAGATCCTATGTATAAGATAGGAGCGTTATGTAAATTAAAACGTAAGACCTACTCAAGGCTTAACATTCTACGGAACGAAGCTAAAAGACTATAAATAAAACTTGACGAACCGTCTTCGAAAGCTTCGATCCGAATCTTCGTGACTTCTAAAATGGTCCAAAAGCTTCAACGAAGTTTTAGGCATACGATCACGCGCTTTGAGAAGTCTCGAGACGTCGCTTTGGATGTTCACATGAATTTGGCGACGATCTCTATAACTGCGCTCACAAAGTGTTAGTTCACGATATATTTATGTTTGTTCATCATCCAAAACCAAATCCAGGGAGTCCAATATCCAACATTCTCCCCCTTTTTGGTGGTGACAAACCAACATAAATAATAATCAAAAATAATGATTCAAATGTAATTTACTTACTCCCCCTGCATTGATGACACGTTAATTCCACGAAGAATAATAATAATACGCATCAAACAGACGAGTAAAGTATAAAATGAGAATCAAATATTGAAATTTAGGAATTGAAATTCCATTTATATATCTTAACTCCCCCTGAATCTAACATATCAAATTAGATTCTTGGAATAATGCTTTAAATTATCATTTAGCACATGTCATTATTATATCTCTCCCCCTTTGGCATTAGCAAAAAGAGTGGGAGGAGATCAACGACAACAACAATGGCTTCAAATAAAAGCACGGGAGTCGTAGAATACGACCACGGTCCAAATGACACCAAAGGAAAATACGAATTAAATCAAAGCGTGTCAATGAGACCAAAGTCGAAAATCGATAAATAAAATCATCAAAACTCAAATTAATTTTGCGAATTGAGTTATGGAATATACTCTCCAATATCAACATTCTTGGTTAATTTAGTGCATGGAAAACAATTCTATGTTTCCATAGAAGAAATTTCTATTTAACCAAGTTATTATCGTCGAGCGACGAAATCAAATATCAGAGACATAAAAAGAATATATATGTGCACAAGAGAATGAAATGTCAACATCGATGTGTGTGTATATATATATATATATATATATATATATATATATGAACCATGAGTACATCAAAAATATACATCACCGATATACATAAAAGCGATCCAACGATCGGTGCACAAAATACATCAAAATATCACACAAGACATCGGAGTATCACAAAACATACATATCCATCAAAATACATCAGAGATACATCAAAATACATCAAAATGATCCAAAAATCATAACCACCCACACTATCCTAACCCACACTCTCACAATAAGATCTATCATCTAAAGTGCACTAGGAGAGTCCTTAGAGAAGCTCAGGAGGAAGCGGCAGGATCTGCAGCAGCAGCAAGCTCTGCAGCAGGAGTGGTGGTCACCGGATCAGCAGAAGTGTCCACGGGAGCGACGGTAGTGGTGATCTCTGGCACGGCAGGTGTGGAGATCTCTGGAGCAGCAACGGTAGTGGCCTCGGGAACACCAGAAGAAGTAACCACCGCAGGTATGGTGGCACCAGGTGTGCTCTCGGGGTCACCAGTAGAAGAAACAACAGCACCAGAAGTGCCCAAAGGGGCACGAGCAGCAACACGAACAAGCTCCTCAATCTCCTCCTCATCCAACTCCTCCTCGTCAGAGACTGACGGAGGGATCTCAATGCCCAAACGAGAGGCGATACGAGCAAGTATCTCCTCAGTACGAGCATAACGAGACTCCTTACGTCTCACTGAACGTGCGAGCTCGTCAAGAGTGGTAGAGGGAGCAGGAGAGACTGAGGCTGAAGCAGACGCTGAAGCAGAGGGGGTCGTCCTCTGAACGTGACGGAGCGCCGCAAGAGACTTCTTGACGGCCGTCGCATTCAGAGGGGGACCGAGAGGACGCTCAACATCAGGAGGCAAAGTGACACGAAAGTGGCAAAAGACAAGTGTCAGAAGGCACTGATATGGGATATGAGCAGACTTCGTGGACTTTCGGATACACTCGAAAGAATCCATCTTATCGAGTATGATCCGAGCCCAGTTAATCTCGCTCCCCATGAAGATGGCGTAGATCAACTTCAGGAATGGCTGGGAAGGCAAAGAAGAGGAGCCGTACTTAGGAAGTAAGCACGACTTCAAGATCAAGTTAAGGACCCAGCCATTAGGCTTGAAAGACTTCGAGGGCACGCCAATCATGGCAGGAGGAATCTCGTGAAAGATCTCAGAAAGAATGACCTGGTCAAGGGAAGAGATGTCATCGACGGAGATATCTGAAGGAAGGAGGCCAGACGACGAGCAACCGATCAACTCTCCTAAGATTTCTGCCGTGAGGACAATCGGTGTCCCCAAGACAGTCATCTCAATAGAGTGGGTCTCGTCGTACTGACCCCGGACACGGTTGGCGTAAAAGAGTTTGACCAGACGAGGATATGGATGAGGATTCGCCTTAGGGTCATATCGAAGATAATCGATAAGACCGGAAGACGACAGAAGATCAGCTAGGCCTGAGAAGTCAGAAACCTGTACGAAATGCTCCAGAAGCAGCGGACAGTGTTCGATACGGTTATATGCCGCGAGACACATCGGGTCGTTGCGACATAAAGAGATATCGACACCGCCAACTGGTATCGCACCCTTTCCCTTAGGCTGACGTGAGGAAGTACGGGGTCGAGAGCTAGACGTAGGTTCCCTAGGAGGGGGTGAAGGATCCCTATGGGTCTCGGTCTCGGGTCTGTACTCGGTGTCGGAATCCGAAGCCTCGGGTGGAGTGGGAGCACGGAAAGACACAGGCTTGGGCTTGGGCTGAGATTGGGCTCGGGGCTTCGTTGTCGCCGTCCTCTTACGCTTAAGAGGAGGCGAAGACGAAGAAGGTTGGGTGGTCTTCGATCGGTGTTTGGGTGGGGTTCGTTTGGGTTGCGGGGGTCCGAGGGCAGCGAATCGACAGTCATAGGCGATGGACCAGAGGGATCGATTGGGATTCATGTTCTTGCCATAAGCGAAGCAAGACACGACGCAATCAACACAAGAGATCGAGATCAGAACCCTAGAAAGACCCTAGCCGAAACCCTAGCAACCTAAATCGAAATCAAACCCTAGGAGCAGAAATCTAACCCTAGAGAGCTAGAAAAGAGGGATACCTAGGAGGAGGAGAGGGGTCGACGGCCGGAATAGGTCAAGATGGCCGGAGAGTGGCCGGAAAACGATCGGACACGACGAAGGAGGGAGGAGGAAGACCAAGGGGCTCGGGGGATTTTTAAGCTGGAGGGAGAAAACGATCGACTAGAAATGAAATTAGTCGAATAGAATGAGTTTAAGTCGGTCGGAAGTCGAAAATACAAGACAGTCCCCGTCATAATTAGTTGGTCACAGTTCAAGCACTGACCGACTAGATCACGATCTAGTCGGTCGGTCAATGAGCTTGAACCGACTAATTGTAAACAGTAACTGAAGCCAAAAATCCTGACAAGAATTAGTCGGTCTAAGCTCATTCACTGACCGACTAGAACTGAATCTAGTCGATCGGCCAATGAACTTGGACCGACTAAGAGAGTCCAAAAATTTTAGAATTTGAAATTTTGATTTCTCTCCTAATCACACTAGGACGAAACATCAAAATACTCTCATTAATCATTATACTACCCCATTAAACATCGAAAATCTGAAATTTGACGTTTGCGAACAAATCGAGCGAAAATTCCGAAAATTCAACGAAAAATCCAGAAAATACCAATAAATCTAGCATGTGCAAATATAACGAAATTGAATAGCATGCAATATTATTGAACATAAATAAAATGAATTCTAAATCTCGGATTCACCCATAATCCCCAATGCTCGACGTAACCGCACAAAGGAGTCTTCCTTTAGGGGTTTCGTGAAAATATCGGTGATTTGCTTCTGGGTTTCAACGTACACTAATATGATGTCCTTTTTAGCAACATGATCATCTAAGAAATGGTGACGGACATCTATGTGTTTCGAACGGGAATGGTGTACCGGGTTCTTAGAGAGACATATTGCACTTTGGTTGTCCACCATGATAGGGCAAGTATCACAGTTTATACCAAAGTCTTTAAGTGTGTGTCTCATCCAAAGAACTTGAGCATACGCGGCACCGGTGGCAATATATTCCGCCTCGGTGGTTGAAAGTGATACGGAATTCTGCTTCTTGGAAAACCAAGAGACAAGAGACTTTCAGATAAAATGGCAAGTGCCACTAGTACTTTTCCTGTCGGATTTGCATCCCGCATAATCTGCGTCAATATATGAGATTAACTCATACGTGCTAGATTTTGGATAAAGTAATCCAAAATCAAGTGTGTAACTTAAATAACGGAAAATACGTTTTACCGCTACTAAGTGAGATTCCTTAGGTTGAGACTGATAACGAGCACATACACATACGGCAAACATTATATCGGGCCTACTTGCGGTAAGATAAAGTAAACTACCTATCATACCTCGATATAGACGAATGCCTATTTCTTTTCCGCCAGCATCTTTATCAAGATGTGTAGTCATGCTCATTGGAGTCTTTTTCCCGGAGGCATTCTCCATTCCAAATCGCTTTAGCAATTCCACTGTATACTTCGTTTGGTGGATGAAGATTGCATCGTTCATTTGGCGAATTTGGAGACCTAAGAAATACTTGAGCTCACTTATGTGGCTCATCTCAAATCGATCCTTCATCACATTAGAAAACTCTTCGCAAAGAGCAAAGTTAGTAGCACCGAAAATGATATCATCAACATAAATTTGAACTAAAATTATATCATTATTCGAATACTTAACAAATAATGTGGAATCAACTTCTCACATTTTAAAACCCAAATCCAAAAGAAAATTCTTTAAACGGTCATACCAAGCTCGAGGAGCTTGTCTCAAACCGTAAAGTGCTTTCTTAAGTTTAAAAACATGATTTGGAAATTTTTCATTTATAAAACCCGGAGGTTGAGAAACATAAACTTCCTCAACAACGTCTCCATTTAAAAACGCACTTTTAACATCCATTTGGAATAATTTAAAATCCTTATGGCATGCAAAAGATAACAATAATCTAATTGATTCTAATCTAGCTACCGGAGCAAAGGATTCTTCGAAATCGATACCTTCCTCTTGCCGATAGCCTTGAGCTACTAACCGAGCTTTGTTCTGGACGACGACTTGGTTTTCGTCGGTCTTGTTCTTGAAGATTCACTTTGTCTCTATGACGGTGTGGTTCTTCGAAGGCAATGGAACAAGCTCCCAAACTTCATTCCTCTCGAATTGAATGAGTTCCTCCTCCATGGCTAGGATCCAAGCACCATCTTCGCACGCTTCATTAACATTCTTTGGCTCTATCGAGGAGGCAAAGGCACAATGAGCAAAGTGGTTGACTTGAGATCTCGTCTTGACACTATCATGGATATTGCCAATGACTTGCTCATGAGGATGGTCACGAACGGTATGAAGCCGTTTGGGAATTCCTTAATCACTAGGAACATTCTCAAAAACTTCATTAGTCGGGTTAGTATCAATAGAATCAATAGAATCAATAGAGTTAGAATTACCAATTGAATCACATAAAACATCCATGGAGTCATCATCATTAGTAATTCTAGTTGGAAAAAATCCTTCATTAAATGAAACATGAAGCGATTCCTCGATCGTTGAGGTTCGTTTGTTGTATATCCAGTAGGCTTTACTACGTGAGGAATATCCAACAAAAATCCCCTCATCGGATCTTGGATCGAATTTGTCCAAACTACCATACGTGTTTTTAATAAAACATTTTGAACCAAAAACACGAAAATGTTTAACTTGGGGCAATCTACCAAACAACAATTCATAACAAGTTTGTTTAGTGCCGGGCCTCAAAAGTATCCTATTAAACACATAGCAAGCGGTGTGTACCGCTTCTGCCCAAAATTGATGGCCAAGTTGGCTATCATCAAGCATAGTGCGAGCACACTCCACCAGCGTCCTATTCTTTCTCTCAACTACACCATTTTAAGGAGGTGCACGAGGGAAAGAGAAGGTGTGTGTAATACCAACTTCATCACAAAATGTCTCAAAAGACTCATTCTCAAATTCCCCTCTATGATCACTACGAATAGTGACAATGGTGGTTCCAATGAGATTTTGTACTTTCTTAACAAAAATTGTGAAGTTTTCAAAAGCATCATTTTTATTACATAATGAAAATACCCAAGTAAACCTAGAAAAGTCATCAACGATGACAAGTCCATATCGTGCATTTCCTAATGAAGCAACTCTAGTTGACCCAAATAAATCTAGATGTAATAGCTCTAGTGGCCGCTTAGAAGAAATGCTTTTCTTAGGTTTAAAAGACGATTTTGGAAGCTTGCCTCGTTGACACGAGTCACAAAAGCTTTTCTTTTGAAAGACAAGCTTAGGGAAGCCTCTAATAGAATTTAACTTGGAAAGCTTAAATAGTGTTCCAAAGTTCACATGACCAAAACGTCGATGCCATAAGTGTTGTTCACTTGTGTTGGCAATGAGATAATGTTCATGTGATCTCGGAAGATCTAGGATGTATATATCCTTATGGCGTGTGCCGGAAAACAATAATTCATTATTATCTTTTCTTAAAATATGGCACATTCCTTTCGCAAAGCTAACTTTGTAACCTTTGTCCCAAAGTTGGCTTATTGAAATGAGATTGTGGTTTAATCCTTTAACAAGGTAAACATCATTTATAAGAGGTTTAGAAGGATTGCCCACTTTACCAACACCTATGATGGTTCCGCTTTCATTGCCTCCAAAGACTACCCGGGTTCCATTTGCAATGGGAACCACTCCGGAGAGCAATTGAGCGTCACCCGACATGTGTTTTGAACACCCGCTATCTAGTATCCAATTCCTCTTGGAGCTAAATTTAAATTTGTTGCTCTGTTTCTTTATCTTGAGTACCTAAAGATAGAAAATATCGTATCATGGTACCCAAGGTCATTGGGTCCAAAAGATTAGACCTTTGGAAGCCAAGTCCAATTGGACTTAGACTTTCCCACATAATTATCACTATGCACGACATTCGAAAAATAAGCATTCATGTAAACTTGTTTTTCATTCATGCTTGTGTCCTTTGGGCTCCAAATAGTGAAGATTTTGGGAGCCCTCATCCTATTGGGTGCATGCATGAGTAGTTGGTTTCTACGTGATGCATGTCGTAGATAGGCATAAGGAACATGATGGAATGATGCATTATGAGAATTATTCATACGATAATGTGTGTGAACATATGCATGTGGAGGAACACGTGCATGAGGGTGTATCACATGGTGTGCACGTGCCCGTGGATGTGGTGCATAAAAATCATCACATGTGTGAGCATGTGGAGTAGGACATGTGTTCCTACGTGGTATGATATTTGTGTACATATAAGCATGACCCTTCTTTGGAGGTCCACCCAAAGTGGGTTTCTTTCCAAATGAAGGTGTGTACGAGGTGGAAGCACCATTGGTAGATGAACTACCAATAGATTGTTTACTACCACTCGTTAAGGCATCGGAAGTTAGCCTAACAAAGGTAGTGGCCGATTTGGATGAATTTTACATTGTGTACCCCAAGCCAATATGGTGATTGGCCGGAAGTAAGTCATTTAGGATTTTGTCCAAATGGTCCTTACCCTTATTGAATTTATTAATTCGGCCTAATGTGCATTCATATTTCTCGGTGAGAGAACACATAGAAGCATCCAAAGTGGATACTTGCGATGTGAGCACATAAACACGAGATTTAAGATTCTTATTCTCAATACTCAAAGTCGAGTTTTGAGAAGTCAAATCCGCTATCTTGTGTTCTTCCGGATCCTCAATGCTAACATGTTCAAGTTGAGACTTGAGATTTACAATCTCATTCTTCAACTATTCAACAACGGTGTCGTTGTTGGTGATGATAGTTTTACGCGAGTTTTGGATGCTAGCTAAATCATATTTTACCTTAGTATACCTATTTACTAATTTAGTGTATTTAGACCATAATTGCTCATTAGCATTTCTAAGGTCATCCATGGTTACCTCATCGCCTTCGTTGTCGCTATCATCGGAAGAGGAATCTTTATCTTGCTCCTCTCGAGCCATGAAGCACATGTGTGCTTGCTCCACTTGCTCATCGTCCGACTCTCCGCTTGAGGAATCCTCGGAGTCGGTGAAGGTTGCCCCGACAAGTCCCTTTTTGTACTCTTTCTTGTACTTCTTGGACTTGTCGAACTTCGGCGCCTTCCACTTCTCCTTTTGCTTATTTTGAGGACACTCCGCTTTCATGTGTCCTGGCTTGTTGCATTTAAAGCACAATGGAGAGGATGCGTTAGTAGAACTAAACTTCGATTTATTTTTGAAGTTACCTTTCCGGAAGAACCGGTTGAACTTCTTTGCCATGAGTGTCTTGGACTCCAAGTCCAACTCGTCTTCCGAGTTTTCATCATCGGTCGATGTGGAAGTTGATGGAGCGACCTTGAAAGCAATAGCCTTCTTCTTTGGCTTGTCTTG
Organism: Scilla litardierei; assembly: GCA_030789695.1. Lineage (NCBI taxonomy): Eukaryota > Viridiplantae > Streptophyta > Magnoliopsida > Asparagales > Asparagaceae > Scilla > Scilla litardierei. The sequence goes on from CM061135.1 coordinate 149,009,128, forward strand.
CTTTAGGTAGGACTTCATCTTTTCCTGCAACTTCAACTTGCTATCCGTGCGTGTCTCATAAGACATCAAGGTACCCATTAGTTGAACAACGGTATAAGTTTTCATGTCATTACCTTCCTCGATGGCGAAGGTACGTTTCTCCCAACTAGAAGGAAGTCCATCGATGATCTTCGAGACTTTCTCCTTTTTGGGTGTAGGTCTTACTGAGAGCCTCCAACTCGTTTGTGATGTCGACGAAGCGAGCATAGTACTCCTTCATCTTCTCACCCTGTATCATATGAAATAACTTGTAATCTTTATTAACTACAACGAGTTTAGAGTCTCTTACCCTACTCGTTCCTTCATGCAAGATGAGGAGGTAGTTCCATATTTGATGTGCACTCTTACATGTGCATATCTTGTTGAAATCATCGGGCTCCAATGCACATTGCAAGGCGTTCATTGCCTTGGCATTGCTTACCTCCGCGGCGACCTCCGCGGTAGTCCATTTCTCGAAATCTTCTTCGGCGGGCTCGACATACTCCTTCATCGTGGCCCTCCATAATGAAGCACTCCGGAGGAAAGTTTCCATCCGGCATTTCCAGTACCCATAGTTGGTACCGTTGAAGAAGGGAGGCCTCGTTGAGGAGTGTCCTTCCATTACCGAAGAAGCTCCTTCACGATTCTTGAAGGTGCTATAGTCGGAAGGTGGACGAACGGTCTTGTTGTCGTTGGCAGACATAGCTATAGACTTGGCTTTGATACCAAATGTAATGCCCTGCTAAGCTACTGCACAAGTACTAGAGGGGGGAGGGGGGGTGAATAATACTTTAAAATAATTAAGAGGCTAATTCCTAATTACCTTGCAAACTCTACCAAACAATGCGGAAATGCGGAAATGTAAATGTTAGACAACAAAGAAACAATCGCAAACAAACGATATTAATGGGTTCGAATCCACTCAAGTCTCCCCGACTTGTTCCCGGTGATCCTACGTCCCAACCACCCGGATCCCCTCCGGATACTTGAGTTAGAAACCCTAACTCAAGATTTCCACTATGAAATACTTGTGAAAAACCTTCACAAGTCAAATCATACACAAATGATAATTGTTACTCCCACAACCCGGGATCACAAACAAACTCTCACAACCAGAGTGAATCACTTACAATATCAAAGTAAATTGAAATAGAAATTGCTTACCGACAAAATCCTATGCCTTGAGTATAACTTACGATTTAGGGCAAAACGGATTTTGGGGAAGATGAAGAGGCACCAAACCCTAGCTCCAAGATGTAGATCAGCTATGGAGAGTTATGAGGTTGTTGGTGACCTAGGATCAAGCACTTGGCTTGGAAGGCTCACAATCAATGAATCTATCTTTTGAAATAAGAGTGAGAAAAGATTCAAGATTGGAATGAAAGAGCTTTGAATGAGGAATGAATGCTTTCTATTTGATCTCTAAACTTCTCTTAAAATCAGCTTTGAGTGCAATGAATGCAGCACACCAAGTATATATAGGTTAGATGAAAGAGAGAAAGAAAAATGTTTCAATTAAAGCTCCAACGGCTCTATTCTGAACCAAACTAGTCGGTCAAAGAACAACCACTGACCGACTAGTTCATCAACTAGTCGGTCGGTCAATCAACATGAACCGACTAAGTGATGAACAGTGAATAAGTCGAAGTTCAGACTAACAGAACTAGTCGGTCAAAGAACACTTGCCAACCGACTAGTTTCACAACTAGTCGATCGGTGAGTGAACTTAGACCGACTAAGAGATAGAACAAATAGTCTGAGAACAAATTGAATTAGTCGGTCCAAGAACAAATGTTGACAGACTAGTTCATCAACTAGTCGGTCGCCAAATGTACATAGACCGACTAACGATAAACAGTAGCTCAGGCTCAAAAATGGAAGTTTAACTAGTCGGTCCAAGAAGGATTCTTAACCGACTAGCTTCACAACTAGTCGGTCGATGAACCTTCTTTGACCGACTAACTGTAAACAGTAACTGAGCTAGAAATTGAGAAGGCAAACTAGTCGGTCCAAGAAGCTTTGCCGACCGACTAGATCACCATCTAGTCGGTTGGTTCTTCTTCTTGAACCAACTAACATGCACAAGAAGTCGCGAATCGAAGCGCGAAGCTTCGTGAAAGTTCGTTTGGACTTCTACTAAGATCCTATGTCTAAGATAGGAGCGTTATGAAGATTAAAACGTAAGACCTACTCAAGGCTTAACATTCTACGGAACGAAGCTAAAAGACTATAAATAAAACTTGACGAACCGTCTTCGAAAGCTTCGATCCGAATCTTCATGACTTCTAAAATGGTCCAAAAGCTTCAACGAAGCTTTAGGCATACGATCACGCGCTTTGAGAAGTCTCGAGACGTCGCTTTGGATGTTCACATGAATTTGGCGACAATCTCCATAACTGCGCTCACAAAGTGTTAGTTCACGATATATTTATGTTTGTTCATCATCCAAAACCAAATCCGGGGAGTCCAATATCCAACATTTATCCCCACCATTACTCCCCATCATCCACACTAATGGAGACCTTTAGTTATCCTATGGCCTTTGGGCTTCCATTGATTTAATAAATAGAGAACCATGGCTTTGTGCCATGGTTACTCATTATTCTCATTATCCAACACGTTATCAGTACCTCAGCTCTCAATTCTTTGAGCTTTTTCTCCTGTATCCCCTCAAACTTAACCTCCTATGCGCGAATGAATCTATTGTTGCGGCGATCCGGCTTGCGGCGATTCGTTGCAGAGAACCGTTGCGGCGATTTTTTAGGCGTATCAAGAGAACAGGATTTCGATCTACGGATTTTTCTTATTACGATCGTCCCTAGATCTTTGATCTAGATATAACTTTTTCGATCCCGTAGATAATTACAAAATAGAGTTTGTTATGATTTTACAATGCTTTTCTATATGCTTGTATAAATCTGATAAATTCTGATTAATATCAAATTAAAAAAACCCCAATAACAGCCCTACAACTCCCCTCCGAAGGGGGGCTCTCTGTCTGTCGCTTACAGTGAATAGATTATATTAGGGCATTTGGTTGCCATGATCACTGAAAATCAACAGCATGATGTTTAAATTATAAATCAAAAACATCATGCTTTAATCTTTGTCGTACAGTGATCTCTGTCATAAGAGAGATGTATTATATTAGGGCATGAATCTTTCAGCGATTTGATTTTACAGTGATCTCTGTCTGCCACCCGCCCTTAGATTTGGGGCTCTGTGCCCCCCCCCGCCGGGGGGCTCTGTCTGCGCCACCCCCGGCAGGGGGGCCTCTGTCCGCCACGCACCCCCCTGGCAGGGGGGTTCTGCTCTGCGCCATTTGGATTTCAACTACAACGCTTGCTACAACTGCCCCCCAAAATAGATTTGACGCAAAATCTATTTGAGATCTATAGTCAGATTATAAATCTATTTCATAAAATCCATCAAATCTATTTTATGACGGGGGGGTTCCTTTGTCTGTCTGGCGCTGCCCCCCCATCGGACGGGGGCTCTCTGTCGGCCACATCCCCCCCGACGGGGGGGGGGGGGGGGGATCCTCCCACTTGCGCCGGCGGCTCTTGCAATTTTACGTAGATAGGGGAGAGGGGGGCACGATCTGGAAGATGAGGGGTTGGTGGCTATTTGCATTCCTTAACCCTAGAGTTTGTTTTGGGGTTTGTTTTAAATTTAAATTTTACAGCCCAAAACTGTATAATAATTTTGTTGGGCCATTTATTGGGCCTGAAGCCCAGTTCATAAACAATTACAATTTAAAATAATTTTTATTTTGCCTATGGACCTGCAGCCCAAATTAGAATAATAATTTAACTTGTCTATTTAATTGGGCCAGAAGCCCAGTTAATCCAATTGCAAAATTAACATGTTTATTATTTTATTTGCTATCGGGCCTGCTGCCCGCCCCTAGCCCACAGGACTTGCGGGTTATGTTATTTAATCTGCTACTTTACAATTAATAATTATCTTAAGCATTGGATAAATACATTTATTTAAGTTAAATTGGTTAAGCGGATCCTGAGACCGCTCTGTCTTTAGTTAACTAATCTAAAGATGAATGACGTTTCCCCGTGATCCAATTAATCCTTTTTAACTCAAATAAATTTTTTTAATCCAATATTTGGGCTTGATGATTTTTGTAATGTCTGTGATATTGCGCTATTATTTGCCTGTTGCATATATAACTGCGTGGATGTTTATATAAGTTAAAATGTGTTTTTGGGATCGGCCAGTTTGATATCTTTAATTTCCTTACACTTTTATTTTCTTTTGAGAGAATTTGTAAGTGAGGATTGTATGTATAAATGCCAAAGACCGATGTACCAATATATGAAGACAGATGTGAAATTTGCAAAAGATAGGGACCACTTCTGGGTTTCCAACTTGTATTTTTCTTTTTTTCCTTATGAACTGTAAATCGGACTTTGGACTTTTGTACGTTTTTGGGTATATGGCCGATCCCCACGTTTTACTTATTTTATTCTTAATGTATGAATTTACATTTTAATTAATTCATTCTTATTTTAAATTGCATAGATAAATGGCAAAATTGGCAAGCGTCGATTTCGAGGTTCTTGATGCTGCAGGAAAGAATTACCTGAGTTGGCGAGTGGACCTGAAGTTCCACTTGCGTTCGATGGCACTTCTCCACTCTATTCTGGCCCCCGCAGTGGCCAAGACACCTGCTAGCAGTGCCCCTGAAGAGACACAACCATCTAGAAGTTCTCCTACCATAGTATCCGACATAGATAAGGCGAAAGCCATTATCTATATCAGGAGACACATAGATCGGACCTTAAAGGCCGAATACTTAACGGTGGAAGACCCATTGGAGTTGTGACAAGCACTGGAGGCACGTTATAAACATCAAATCGATGTAATATTACCACGTGCCAGTTATGAGTTGGAAAACCTCAGACTTCAGGACTATAAGTCCGTTACTGAGTATAACTCTACACTTCATAATATCACCTCACGCCTGAAGTTGTGCGGTGAAAATTGACTGAGCATCACATGTTGGAAAAGACATTTACCTCGTTTCACGAGAATGATGCAATCCTCATGCAACAGTATCGTGAACGCAACTTCACGAAGTTCTCTGATTTGATCTCTTGTCTTCTTAGGGCAGAGCAGAATAGAGATTTACTGCTTGCCACTCATAATTTGCGCCCTGATGGTACTGCCCCTATCCCAGAAGCCCACACTGTTTCTCCCCAGAAGTGAAAAAACAAGAAGAATGCTAGAAAGAATAAAGGGAAAGCTGTAATGAAGCCAGCAAGAGGAGCACCTCCCCAGATCAACAACAACAACAACAAAGGGAGGAGAAACCTCTCTTGGAAGCATAAGAACGTTGATCCAGTGTCAATTCCTAAGAAGACCTGGGAGGATAAATGCCATAGATGTGGCATGACTGGACATTGGTCCAGAAACCGTCGCACTCCTCGCCACCTCCAGGACCTGTATCAGGCGAGCCTGAAGCCTCCCCTTGAAACAAACCTGGCAGATATTCAAACTCTGACCAAGTTCACTGCACAAGACTTCGAGAATGACGATCTGCTCGATTGAGCCCTATCTTTATATCTATGCATTTAAATTTATATAGCTTCATCTGTAGTTTGCTTTGAATGAACTTTAGTTTGAATTACTCAAATAAATTTCCACTTTGCATTAATATAGATGAAATGTGAAATATTGTGGACAGTGCCTCGTTGCACTGGTGTAACATTAATATTGCTCACACATACAACGAGACTATAAGATGCAAACTTCTCACCTTAAACATATAAGAATTCCCCAAGTTTCAAGGATATTTCGTTTATACTAACATAACTTGAAAACTATGGATAATGAATATCTTTATGTAACTCGTCAAAAGGATGGCCAGAAGACCATGTACGTACGATTCGTTGGACCCCCGTCGGGTCCCTATCACTACAGATATTCATCCTATAGAAAGCCAACTTGATTGAGCACCAGAAGTACCTTTCATTGCCAGAGTTTTTAACTCTGGCACAATAGACTTGGTCATCCTGGATCAGCGATGATGGACGCATCATCAAATGAATCCATTGGAGAACCTGAAGATTCTTCAAAAGGTTGAGTTTCCTTGTCCGTTTGTCATAAGGGAAAACTTATAGAGACATTCCCTCCTAAAAGTGGGATTAGAAGTCTCCTGGCTTCATTGAGAGAATACATGGTGACCTTTGCGAGACTATTCACCCCGCAATTGGCCCATTTCAGTACTTCAATATACTGATAGATGCATCTAATAGATAGTCTTATGTATGCCTTTTTGTTCACCCACAACCTAGTTTTCTCAAAAGCTGATAATGTGGGTGAATTCACTGCACAGGTCTTTCAAGACTACTGCCAAGCAACTGGCTTTGAAATTGAACATCCTGTAGCATGTTCATACTCAGAATGAGTTATCAAGAGTCTCAGATAAAGAGACTCCAATGGATTTCACGTCCATTGTTACATCCCAGTTGCATGTGGATTTTTAGGGATATGCCATACTACAATCCGCATCGCTTATCACGATACGGCCCTCTTGTAGCCATATCTTATTGCTGATGCCGCTTGCTTATGGTTCACCACCAAACATATCTCATTTGAGAGTGTTTGGATGTGCTAATATTTGTCCCCATATCACCACGTCTTGATAACTGTGATTTTGATGAGCAAAGACTCATTATAATAGGCACGCAGTCTAAAGAAGCCTGAAGCTTCCGAGACCATATCATGGGACACAAAAGTCCTAATCTCGTTATGATCCGCATACTTTTTCTGTGTGAAGATGAGATCCAGAAGATCCTTCACATTCAGACTAAAGTACATCAATTGCCGGATAAATTTACGGACAACCAGAAGATTGTTCGTTTACACGTCCCTACTGCCAACACGCCAGCTAGGATTGACATCCCCAAATATGGATGCAATCCACCGGCACCAGAATTGGCTGTACCTCAATTGAAAAGGCCCGCCAGGTTCAAAATATAAAGTTCCTTGAAAGAGGAAGATTCCTGGATATATTAAAATGATCCTTCCACAGGATACTGAGCTCAGACCAACAACCTCTCCCCTCCTAATTTCCCCTGCAGAGGAAACAACGGGAGAAAAATCATTATATTACGTACGTACTGGAGAGGTACTGGACAGATATAGCACAGTCGTCGACAACGGTTTTGCTTTCGCTACTGCCGTTCACGTCGTTGAATATGACGATGACGTCAACCCACTTTTCTATAGCATAAATGCATAGATTGGCCAAAGTGGGTCGATGCAATAAGAGTAGAGCTGGACTCACTCTTGAAAAGCAAAGTCTTTGTACCAGTAGTGCATACACCTGAATGTGTAAAACCTATGGAATATAAGTTGGATTTCATAAGAAATTGAAATGAAGGAAATGTGATCATTTTCCTACTAGGCCTAAACGTCTCTGAAAAAGCCAATAAATGCAGCTCATGGACGTTGTGACTGCATATCTATACAGCAATATAGATATAGAGATCTATATAAAACTTCCAGAAGGGTATACTTTACCACCAGAGATGAAAGAGAGACGTGGAAACGTCTTCTCCATAAAGGCTTCAAAGATCATTAGATGATCTTAAGCAATATTCTGCCTGTGTATCTTTTTCAAAAGATCGTTGACAGGATTTGTGATAGTCGCCGTATATGTGGTCGACTTAAATCTAATAGGTTGTCCTGCAGAGACCATTGAGATATCTGATAGCCTTAAGCATACCTTTGAAATGAAATACCTAGGCATAACAAGGAATTGTCGCGGCTTACAGATTAAACACCTTCGTGGTGGAACCCTTTAATACTCTTCAAACACCTGGAGTTTATGAAGAATGATGTCCATTTGCAATCTATTAAAAATGGATGCATAATTATGACGCCTTCCAGTCGCTGAAAGAGGTGGAGGACATTCTAGGTCCTGAAGAACCTAGCTCTAGTGTACTAGTTACACTCTTTCATTTGGCCAACTACACGTGTCTCTAATAGAACGTCTGTAGTAAAGCTGTTAGCCAGATACAGTGCTGCCCTGGAGAGCACCACTGGACCAAGGATAAGCTGCTTCTGCGCAACTTCTAAGGGTCAAGGATCAGCATCCAAGGAATAAATATCGCATATGCAGGTTTACAGACCATCGTGATGACTAAGCACAAATGGCCGGCCACCTCCTAAACATCTACGCATCATCTTCTAAAAGTCTACATCTTCTGAGAGGCTCATCATCCAAAAAGCATATCTAAAATACGCTCATCCAGGTCTAGCAGTACCTTGCAAACACAGTGAAGACTGAGTGAAGGAATACATACGTGGTGCCATCTACCAAACTTCATAGATCGTATCACTCCTGAGCGCCACTGTTTTCCAGTAGCCGCTAGATATGAGTGAAATTTTTATAGATGAGTGATGATTGTATTCAGAACATGATGGATGTATAGATGAATAGGAAATGATTGTAAAGATACATAGGAGATCTGCAAGCCTGAAGCTTGTACAGATCAGGGGGAGTTGATAGTAGAGTTGTACTCTTTTTTCCTTAGCTATGGGTTTTCCATAGCCAAAGGTTTTAATGAGTCACCCTCATTTAACTCTGGACCCTGAAGTGTCCACCTCTAATGAAAGCTGAAAGACCTACAAGCATAAGGCTTGTATTGATCAGGGGGAGTAACCTGTGGGTTGCGCTCTTTTTCCTTAAGTTGTTGGTTCTTTCCACTAGATTTTCCACAGCTAAGGTTTTAACGAGACAAACACGATTACTCCGGATACAGAAGTATCCACCCCCTTAGCATTTACACTAAGACCAAAGTAATGAGTGGATAAGGGGGAGTTATGAATGAGGTAGGCCTTTGGCCTCCCTCATCTTTATCCCCACCATTACTCCCCATCATCCCCACTAATGGAGGCCTTTGGTTATCCTATGGCCTTTAGGCTTCCATTGATTTAATAAATAGAGAACCATGGTTTTGTGCCATGGTTACTCATTCTTCTCATTATCCAACAGGAATCAAGTATTTGTGAAGCGTATATTTGCTGAGGACAAAATCGTTATACTTAAACTGAATTAAAATTTAAGCTATCATTTTTAAGTACAAAAATTGTATTGTTAGTTCATCTCGTCTTAATTTAAATGCCAACAAGGTGAAGAACAGTTCTCGTCCACAAAATTGACAATTTTTTCTCGTCTTGTTGTACAGTTGATATTTGTGTAAAATGGGTTTCTGTTAGTATTTTGGACTCGAAACAGGATTAAATCAGACGTCCATGAAATAAATAAGCCCACATTGACGTATAAACTCGCATTCTAAACCATTAAAAATTTTGGGCTCAAAAATAAATATTACATGTACATGAAAATAAATAAGAGAACGTTGATGTACAAATAAAAAAACAAGCAGAACGCAGCGAAATAAGCAAACATTGATACTAAAAGGAAACGGAGGTCAAACAAATTTCTCTTGTATTTACAGTAACGGCTGATCAAAACCTGAAGGTGGTCAATAACTCAAAGACATGCAGAAATAACTTGAAGATTAGTCTTTTCCCTTAATTTAACAGCTAACTCAACAGTCTTCATTGAATCAGAAGGCCAGCTTGCTTTCGGACGAGACATCAGGCATGGGGCTTCACTTGGAGAGGGAACTTAAGCATCTTGAAGACGGTAGACCGTGATTTCCTGCTGCTTGAAATAGCGTCTGTCTTCTTCATCTACCAGAACAAGATTCAGGTAGTATTTCACGCTGAATTTGTTGTTGATGTTGCGGTATGTTGGTGTCAGTTCGTACGGGCTAAGGAACAGTCTAATAGGTATCGACTCTCCTGCGAAAAATTCGATGTAATATTTAATTAAAAACAATACGATTCACAATTAATTTATTAGAATCAAAGAGTGTAGACAATAGGGGCTAGGAGATCAAAAACAATTTCTGGTCTGGAAATTTAATTGTGTATTCGATAACAAGCAGAACTACAAAGAATGATTAATTGATTATCCATTTGAATCTGAGACTGATATGCAATAAAAAAACATATTGTATGCTGATCTTATTAAAGAAAACTTGTCACCAAATTCTCATGGCAACAGTCATTTTAATATTCTAACGTGCAATTTGTTTTTTAAAAATAAAGTTCACACATTGTGCTTTATGTATGTGGTTAAAAAAAGGTAAATGTTTCTCAAGTACCATAAAATCGTTGAATTCCCAAAGTTGTTTTAAAAGATAGTAATAAAACCAACAGTCCATGGGCCACACCACGCAATTAAGAAATGTATCCTGAAAATGCATGTAACTAAGTGATAATATAAGGTTAAAAGGGTCGATTAGTGAATCATTATCAAGAACTTTAAAAGTTTTCTATTCTGACAACTGGCTGATTGAAAAACGTAATATACATGGTAGATTTTACATGTCAATTAGCTAATTTGTTTACACAACATACAAAATATCTCTGGCGATATTACAGATAATAAACAGTCAAAACGATTTTTACCTACATTATTGCTTTCAAATGGGTAAATAGGTCTAGTAACAGAGTTCAGTGGAGATCACATCCAAGAATTTAAAAAATATAGTATAAGAAAATTATATTTATAATTAAAGAAAGGTGATATGCTTTTTTTAAAAGTAGACAATATAAAAATATAAAAATGATCATGTCAAAAATACAAATTCTCTTCTTAGGAGCTGAATCCTCCTTGATGAAGGTAGGAATCAAAATGAAACAAATATTCTTATGATAGGATTATAGTTTATCTTAATTACCGAAATGAGATCCCCAGCTTCCTTGAAGATTCAAGTGCATCGTTTAGTTCCATTATCGATGCAAACATCATACTTTACTTCTCAATTCTATGTTCTCATAAGTAGGAAGCACATCATCAAGTATTTTCATATCTGACTCTTATTATGGCTTCTACAACTACTTCAATATGAAACAACCAACCTCCGACCAAGAAGTTGCCTATGTGCAATTTTTCACATCAAACAATTACCCAACAAATACAAAGCAGAATAAAACCTTGTGGTAAGAACTAGATTTAAGTGTAAATTTCCAGGATCTCAAAGGACATTAAAATTGGATAATCTTGTCGCACGAAGATAGATGTAAAAAAGAACTATTAACATAGAAACGTATGAAGGTCTTTTCATGTTTTCAAATTATTGATTACTAGAATCATATATGAAGCAAGATTTTGTATATAAAGGAAATATATAAAGGAAATACATGTTTTCAAATTGTTGACTATCCACAAATGTTTTATGCTGCTAAAGATACCAAATAGTTCAAATAAGTCATGTTAGCCGTTCCTTTAAATGACAGCAATTAAATCAAGAAAAAACATAGAAGTGTCTGATAACAAGATTAGTACTAGGTATACCTCTAACAGGAGCGCCATCCATCAACTCAAATTTAGCAAGGGTTTCAGTCTCGACATATGTGTTGGGCCCTGATCCTGTTGACTCTCGACGTCTAATCTCAAGCTCCATATTTTTTATTTTAATTCTTACTAAAAGGAAATATATTTTACCAACGATCACATCCTTCAGATGGTACCTGCATGAGGTGAGCTCAGATTAGGAAACAGAAAAATGTATTTTTTTTGTATTTTTTTGTATTTTTTTTGTTTTTTGTTTTTTTGTTTTTTTGTTTTTTTTTGTTTTTTTGTTTTTTTTGGGGGGGTCAATGTTAGCAAGTAGTCTCTAATGGAACAATAAAGTTGATAGTAATTAGAGGGACTTGCTTGCTTTTGTTGTACTCGAACTCAATATGCAAGCAATCTTCAATTCCAACCTCCATCTGCAAGGTAAGTCATAAAACATGTTATCAAGTGGATCTCCCACAAAGTTAAGCCCAACGTAGGCACTAAAAAATAAAACACATCTACATAAAATTTTGCCTAAATCATTTTTAAAATGCCTTTAGTTTTCACTCTTCTTGTTAAAACTACCCTAATGCTTGTAAAATATTGTAAGCTACCTTAAACTTTGGTAACAGCAACCCTGTCATTCAGATGCTTAAATTTCTCGGCACATGATGGTCATGTGATCATTTATCTCTTCCTATCAAGTTTCTATCTTTAAATGTGGACTTTATAACTTTCCTTTTTTGAAAAAACGAATTCGTGCAATCTTCTTGGCAACATGGAATAAAAGCAGCAAACTAATTCAGATAATCTTTTTGTGAGGCAGCTTGAACCCATATTTTGAGATATATTGCACTTGATATGATTTTTTTAATATATCAATTTATCTTTCAATTCTCTCTTTTTTGTTTTTAAATTTTGTGCTCTCATTCGGATAGACTTAGGAAGCAGGAATTGATTCACGTAGATGTACTAATAATGAGCGTTAAAATTGTCATTTTAACTCCAGTTAGTATCTGACTAGCGGAGGTAGTTTTCATCAATGTTGAAGGTAGTTATTAATAATATAAAAACACAAAAAGGTGTGAAAGATAACAGTAATTTTCAATAATTTAACATATATTTTATTTATAAATAGAAAAAAAAATAAAGATTATATATCTCAATGGGTTCAGTTTTAGGCGAGTTACCATCCATGTCCAAACTTGAAAGCACCCGCATGGTTTTTAAAACTCGTCAATTGGGTTTTTGGTAGGTTTTGAAGGCTTCCCAAACCTGGTTTGTCTGGGTTGGTACCTGATCAAACCTTTCCCCTTAACCCTCTTGTATGTGGGGTTGATGATTTGGAAGTAACCTACTAAATGGAACCTTTGGATATCCCCTGTTAAGCATCATATCGATGCATTTGATTTATGTTAGGCATATTTTGTTGACAATCCGTGCTTTCAAGAGAGATTTTGTTGACTTATTGTAAACCTTCAAAACATGCCTGTGATGAGAATGAGGGTGCAGTGGCAAACTTGTAATTTTGGGGCGGGGGGGGGGGGGGGGGTATTTTTGTAATTATGGACAAATGAGTCCTCTATATGGTAAGGGGTTAGTGCTAGATGAGGATGTGACAATTGAGGGAAGAAAATTAAATAGAGAGAAGAATAGGAGTAGATTAATTTATATCTTGAGAGATTTAGGCCTTTATCTCGAATCAATGGCTAGGAGAGCGGTCTCCTCTCGATCTATAATTTTTAGGAGAGCGGTCCCCAAAAGATTTAGGCATTTATCTCGAATCAAAGGCTAAGAGTAGATTAATTTGTATTTTTCCTCTTGATCTATAAAATTTTTATCCTTCTTTCAAATCCCTAAATTTCTTCTACCAAAACCATATACTTTCCTATCAAATTTGTATCAGAGCTCTATGATCCAAGCTCTACGATCCATGGCGGCGGCAAAAGCAACGAAAAAGGTTAAGACCTTAGATGAAAAATTGAAAGCGAGGTGGCCCTAAAGGAACAACAACAAAAATCGAGAAACGAGATGGAAACCCTCAAGTAAAGATTTTCTACGATGAAATCTACAATGAATGAAATCTTGGAGAACTTTCGACACCCTCAGCACACAGAGGCTACAAGGCCAGATCTAAAGAAAGATTGGGTCAACAACATAGATCTATGAAAAGGGGCCATCCTTGAGCCAGAAAGGAGGAAAAGTCGTCAATTTTGGTGCGGATTTGTATCTGGAAGGCGAGGATCTGTGCTTAGTGGAAGCGACGGGGCGACGGCCCCCTTACTCGCTGCCAGGGGTCAACGGCTCCTTGGCGGCCTGCTCAGGAGCCTTCGGCCCTTTGGCGGCCCGCCCCGAGCTGGGTGAACCCAGGGCGGGCCGCCCTAGGGCACACGAGCACCGAGCGAGCCGTAAAGGGGCCCACGAGCCTTGTTTTACTGACGAAGGATCTCCTGAGCCTCATTGACGTGATTTTGAGCGCGGAGGATCTTCAGAAGAGCTTGACGACCACCGTGGTTTCCATCTGGACTTCGCGAGAGATGATAAAGACCTTGGGTGGTCCTTTGACCCAAAAGGAAACGAGCAACAACTCCCACACTAGGAGTAACATGCCCACGGGATTCATGGCATCACCTTGATGACACTGATTCTTGGGGGCGAAGTAAGGATGAGAATGAGTGTGCGGTGGCAAACTTGTAATTTTGGGCCCTTGGAGGCATTTTTTGTAATTATGGACAAATGTGTCCTTTATATAGTGAGTGAGTGGTTAGTCTGTAGGGATCGTCTAACCCTTGCAATACTAACAACACACACTAGAGGGGGGGGTGAATAGTGTAATGGCAATAAAATTGTCCAAATAAAATTTAACTTGCAGATGCGGAATTATAAATGCAATAGGAATTAAATGGCATAATCAAACCAAACGCAAACACAAAGATATACCCTGGTTCCCCAAACTTGGGTACGTCCAGCCACACCAATATCCACTATATTCCCACAAAGAGAAGTGAATACAAATCTCACAAGGAGATATCCCACAAAGAGGATTTATGCCCTACACAAGGACCCAACCAATCCTACACGAGGATCACGACTCCCACAAAGAGAATCACTAACTCCCACTCAAAGAATTAGGGTTAGCCCTACACTAGGACACTCAAACTCCCACAAAGAGAGTTACTCCCACAGAGAGAGTTCCTAGTCCCACAAAGAGACACTCTAGTCCCACAAAGAGACAATCTCCCACAAGGAGAAAATCCTAATCCCATAAAGAGAAATAGGAAAACAGTTTACACCTTGTAAAGTAAATACTCTTACCTATGCCTTGAGATGCTTACTCATGAATGAATGCAAGGCATGGAAGAGGATCTCCAAGTGTTGGAATATGCTTGAGAGCACTTCAATGATTTCCCTTGAGCTGGACTTCAATGCATGAAGAAACATGAATGCTCAATTAGAGGGAAATGAGGGAGCTTGAGAGTGGCTTATTGATCTCTTGAGATTTTCTATAGAATCAAGAGTTTATCAAATGTCGTCAAGAGTTCTCAAGAAAGGCAGCACACCCATATATATATGAAACCTATATCAAGCCCAGAAACCCAAAGAAACAGCCAGAAAATCAAATCAACAACGGCTAGAAACTGGGTGAAAACGACAGGAACAGTCGACTGATGATCATAAGACAGTCGACTGATCAACGGCTAGAAAATATCCAACGGCTATAATCTGAGCCAGGACAGTCGACTTAAGAAGACAATACAGTCGACTGATAAACAGGACAGGCGCATGTTAATCCTTCAGCAGACGACTGCTGCAGGGGATGGATCGAAACAGAGAGCTGCACTCTTTCTCCAATTCTTCGCACAGGCGACTGGTGTTAATACTACAGTCGATTGTCGGATAGTCAGCCGACTGTATATTCTTCATCAGTCGACTACTGTAAAGTATGGAAAGAAGACAGAGAGATGCAGAGATTGCACTTACGCTAGACAGGCGACTGTTGGCCAAATCTCAGGCGACTGTAAATATACAGGCGACTGGGAACTGATTGACAGACGACTGTGCGTAAAGCTCAAGTTTGAATCGATAGAAATGTTGACTTGAGCAGTGCATATCAGGCGACTGGAAATCACCCAGTCGACTGTGTTTCCCTCAACAGGCGACTGACAGAAGAAGTGAACCTATTGGGTTGGATTCTATGATAATCCTAAGGTTCACTAAGATGGTTAAATGCATGAGCATGAATGAGTAAACCATCTTGCAAGGCATTACATCAACCCTAGACTCAAAAGAGAGAGAAAGCAATAAAGTAAATTACATGGATTACAATGCTTTCAAAAGAGTCTAAGTCTTCAATCTTGATGCCTTGATTGCTCTCCATCATCTCCAAGCTTTGGCACTCCTTGAGTCCAAACTTTGGCTCTTCTTCACATGATGTCCATCCTTACACCAAGTGATTAGTCTCCAATAAAGATATCCTTGAGATAAACTGAGAGACTAAAATATGAGATTCATTAGCAACAACATAATGTTGTGATCATCATCAAAATAAGATTGGTATGAAACACCAATACTCAACAATCTCCCCCTTTTTGATGATGACACACATTATGTTACTCATAAAGAATTAAAGTACAAAGCTAATGATCTCCCCCTACTTATATGCACCAATAAAGTAATGAGCTACACAAAGGTAAATACTCATAAACCAATAACAACATGGTGACATATAATAGGCATGGATAACATAAACCAATTGCAAAGTAAAGAAAATGCAAACAAGAAAGGTTTATCAAAACCCATATATCTCTTCCCTATAGAGATATCTCTCCCCATATGCATATGCAAATATCTCTCCCCCTATAGATATGATCACATAATGCATATATCTCTCCCCCTTGACATCGTCGAAAAGGTGGACATCAAAAACATCCCCCCTTTTCATCTTAACTAAGATGTGACAATATGCAAGAAAAGAAAGATATGTATGATACCAAATATAAAATTTAGTGGGTATCAATTCACTATCCCATGCTCCCCCTAGATCATAGAAATGGTCAACTTTTGACTTCTAGGATCTAATACCAATTAATTATAGGAGCCATGGGCCATAAGTGTATCAAAGCAATAGATATGGAAAAATCAAGCTTCAAAGATGCACAAGGATATTGCCAAAACAAAAGAGATATGAAACAAGTTGGCAATAAACAAGAGGTTTGGTTTGAGACCCAAAATAACCAAATATAAATAATGATCTCAAAGCAAAAACCTCCGAAATGAGAGTTAAAATATATCTTAAAATAATTTAAACATATATTATATTAACTCCCCCATTGACATACACATGGATCATGCATGTATGTCAATAACCACAAGGTCCCAATTTTCATGAAAATAAATTTGAAGAATATTTTCAAAAAAAATGAAACACACACAACAATGGGTATGCTTAAAATAATCAAGGAAGCACAATACCCATGCAATATGCAAATGTGTGAGGAACCTAAACATTATGTAACCAAACCCAAGAGATGTTTGATTTCCTAACATAGTCACACGAGGTGATCACATCCCTAACTAGAGAGTTGATGTAACTATCTCTCTCTTGCTCACTAGCCTTAGTGGGAATCCATAATCTCAAGGATATCCTAGGCAAAGGTTTTGCCTTAGCAAGAGGGAAGGATGTGGCATGCTTAGGTGTAGAAACAAGTTTCTTAGTATGCAATGAATGAGGATTTTGCTTCTTAGCAAAAAATGAAGATTCTTCATTTTTCCTCATCACCTTGTGATCTACATGCTTCTTGTGAGTGTTATTGTTGTACAAGAAAGCATGGTGATTCTTCTTAGGTGCTTTAGCAATATTTCTTGAATTTGCACCAAAGGAAGAATTAGAGGTGGGTTTGGGAACCACATTTTGAACATAACCCAAACCTCCTCTATGATTTGTCGGATGTTGTTTTTCCAACAAATCGTGGAGTGAATCCCTAGAATACACAAAGTTTATGAGCTTCCGGGATTCCTCTTCACATTTCAACGTAAGTTGTTGAATGTGAGCATCTAAGCTAAGGTTTTGAACAATGAGATTTTCATTAGAAGTGCTCAATTCCTTAACTTGAGAAAGAAGTGTGTCTTTCTCACAAGTGTCATAAACATGCCTTTCATCATGAATATTTACACTAGATGATTCTAACTCATGCACCCTACTCATAGCATTATCAAGTTTAGCTTTCATTTTACCATATGAATCGATGCACTTACTAGCCAAATTGGATGCCACACTTAGGCGGTATTCAAGCTCCTCATAGGATGGCTTTTCCTCCTCGGTTTCTTCATCACTTTCCTCCTCGCTTGAGCTTGACGAAGACTCTTCCCCATTAGCCATGAAACAACTTTCCTCTTTGGAGTTGAGCCATGTCTCTATCTCTTCATCGCTAGAGTTGGATGAAGTTGATGAAGAATCATCAAATGCAACAAGACACCTTTGATCGTGCTCCTCTTCATCTTCTCCTTCATCATTAGAAGTGTCCTCATTGGAATCATCAAATGTGCCGACAAGTCCCTTCTTTAGATTCTCGACCTCGGACTTCCTTTTACCCTTATAGGTGTCTATGGTGGGGTTGGAAGGACAATCGATGGCAAGATGGCCTTTTCCTCTGCAGTTGAAACAGGTCAACTTGTTCGATTTTGAGACAAACTTTGATGAAGACATACCTTGACTATCCTTGAGGAATGCCTTGAAATTCTTGAATTGCTTGGCAAGCTTGATGTAGTCATCGTCACTAAGAACTTCTTCTTCTCCACTTGGAGCTTCTCGTTGGACCTTCTTTTTCCACTTGAAATACTCCTTCTCACCATGCAGAACAACACCCTTTTTCTTCTCGGGCTTGTTTGACTGAGTCTCTTCCTTATATTGAAGTAGCACTTCATGAGAGATCTCCAAAGTATGCCAAATGCCGTTGGCCGATTTGCACATGGAGATGCGATCGAACTCTTCCGGAGTGAGGGCACAGTGGAGAACACACATAGCCCTAGCATTGACTTTGATCAAGTCCTTCTCCACTTTAGTTCTCAAGGCCGCGGGAGTAGAAGGCTCCTCGAAGGGTGACTCCGTTATGTCCCAAAGGTCATGACTCTTTAAGTAGACCATCATCCTGATCTTCCAACTCGGATAGTTGGATCCGTTGAAGAGCGGGGGTCGAACGGTAGAGAGTCCTTCTTCATGAGGCGCAGAAGTAGGGTTGAATGCCATTGTTGCAGTATGCTTTAACCTCGCTTTGATACCAATTGTAGGGATTGTCTAACCCTTGCAATACTAACAACACACACTAGAGGGGGGGTGAATAGTGTAATAGCAATAAAATTGTCCAAATAAAATTTAACTTGCAGATGCGGAATTATAAATGCAAGAGGAATTAAATGGCACAATCAAACCAAACGCAAACATAAATATATACCCTGGTTCCCCAAACTTGGGTACGTCCAGCCACACCAATATCCACTATATTCCCACAAAGAGAAGTGAATACAAATCTCACAAGGAGATACCCCACAAAGAGGATTTATGCCCTACACAAGGACCCAACCAATCCTACACGAGGATCACGACTCCCACAAAGAGAATCACTAACTCTCACTCAGAGAATTAGGGTTAGCCCTACACTAAGACACTCAAACTCCCACAAAGAGAGTTACTCCCACAGAGAGAGTTCCTAGTCCCACAAAGAGACACTCTAGTCCCACAAAGAGACAATCTCCCACAAGGAGAAAATCCTAATCCCACAAAGAGAAATAGGAAAACAGTTTACACCTTGTAAAGTAAATACTCTTACCTATGCCTTGAGATGCTTACTCATGAATGAATGCAAGGCATGGAAGAGGATCTCCAAGTGTTGGAATATGCTTGAGAGCACTTGGATTATTTCCCTTGAGCTGGACTTCAATGCATGAAGAAAGATGAATGCTCAATTAGAGGGAAATGAGGGAGCTTGAGAGTGGCTTATTGATCTCTTGAGATTTTCTATAGAATCAAGAGTTTATCAAATGTTGTCAAGAGTTCTCAAGAAAGGCAGCACACCCATATATATAGGAAACCTATATCAAGCCCAGAAACCCAAAGAAACAGCCAGAAAATCAAATCAGCAACGGCTAGAAACTGGGTGAAAACGACAGGAACAGTCGACTGATGATCATAAGACAGTCGACTGATCAACGGCTAGAAAATATCCAACGGCTATAATCTGAGCCAGTACAGTCGACTTAAGAAGACAATACAGTCGACTGATAAACAAGACAGGCGCCTGTTAATCCTTCAGCAGACGACTGCTGCAGGGGATGGATCGAAACAGAGAGCTGCACTCTTTCTCCAATTCTTCGTACAGGCGACTGGTGTTAATACTACAGTCGATTGTCGGATAGTCAGGCGACTGTATATTCTTCATCAGTCGATTACTGTAAAGTATGGAGAGAAGACAGAGAGATGCAGAGATTGCACTTACGCTAGACAGTCGACTGTTGGCCAAATCTCAGGCGACTGTAAATATACAGGCGACTGGGAACTGATTGACAGGCGACTGTGCGTAAAGCTCAAGTTTGAGTCGATAGAAATGTTGACTTGAGCAGTGCATATCAAGCGACTGTAGAAGGATCTACAGGCGACTGGAAATCACCCAGTCGACTGTGTTTCCCTCAATAGGCGACTGACAGAAGAAGTGAACCTATTGGGTTGGATTCTATGATAATCCAAAGGTTCACTAAGATGATTAAATCCATGAGCATGAATGAGTAAACCATCTTGCAAGGCATTACATCAACCCTAGACTCAAAAGAGAGAGAAAGCAATAAAGTAAATTACATGGATTACAATGCTGTCAAAAGAGTCTAAGTCTTCAATCTTGATGCCTTGATTGCTCTCCATCATCTCCAAGCTTTGGCACTCCTTGAGTCCAAACTTTGGCTCTTCTTCACATGATGTCCATCCTTACACCAAGTGATTAGTCTCCAATAAAGATATCCTTGAGATAAACTGAGAGACTAAAATATGAGATTCATTAGCAACAACAGAATGTTGTGATCATCATCAAAATAAGATTGGTATGAAACACCAATACTCAACATAGTCTGGAGGATGATGTGAAAATTAAGGGAAGAATATTGAGTAGAGAGAAGAATAGGAGTAGATTAGATTAGATCTGGGGGGATTTAGGCAGTTATCTCGAATCAAAGGCTAGGAGAGTGGTCTCTCGAATTGAGGCCACCTACCTTTGTATTTTTCCTCTTGATCTATAAAAATCGTATCCTTCTTCCAAATCTCTAAATTTCTTTCGCCAAAAGCCTAGCCTTTCCTATCAGCCTGGGACCTGACTAGACAAGCTTCCCGAAACCTATTCAAGATATGGCGGGGGTGAATATGAATGAAACCTGCGCAAGCGTGAACCAGCCAGAAAATTTATAGTGATGTTTACCTTGTATAAAATATCTTCTAATAATATAACCGCAAAGGATTGGTGTGGCTTCACCATGTCGCAGATCAATTTTGTGTTGCCAAATGCTGACTTACAAAGGTGGGCTCCACGAGATAAAAATAGATTGATCTGGAGGGTATGATAGTTATCTTTGCATTCCAGATTCTTCTTCTCCAATCACTCCTTTCTTTTGTCCTCCTCCATCACTTACCAATCAAGGAAGCAAGCAGTGCATGCTTTTTTAAAGTTCAAAATAAAAAATCCATCTGGAAATTTCTATCGGCTCAAGGCATCGTGCTTATGTCCATCTTGCAACCTGATCTGTCTACTGTATATATCCAATCCAATTAAAATAAAATAAAAATAGAGAAAAAGGAAGCTCAGATCAGAATATCATGGCGAGAGAGGAGATGGAAGCGTCAATTTCAGTGGTTCAAAGGAAGAACATGAACCATGAATCTTTAAAGCTAACGCAAGGAACATGATCATTTTTGACAATGTATGTACTCAATTTTTGAAAAAAAATGTGTTCTTGAGACGTTTTATTGGATTCGGTTATTTCTTTCAGACTCTCCATTTTATTCATTTCATTTTTTATTTTTATTGGTACAAATGGTCCGTGGATAATGCAATTTTAGTGTGTAAATTGGATACTCTCCCTGTATTTGTTGTAATGCCTGATAGTGTGTGGAAGAATCCAATTGCATGATATGGTTTTCAGTAGATAGTTAGCAGCCATACATGAAGCCTATGACAAACTTATTTGTCAACTGTAATATGTTTAGATTTATATATTTGGCTTCCAGCCTTTTTCCCAAAATAATTGGCCATGTAGTTGTGCAAATCAATACTAGAGATTATGAAATTCTGAAATATTGACATCCCATGACATGTGCTAAAGAAAAGCTAAAGAAGTGCAACATTGCTGCTAGTCAATGGATAGTATGATGATGTCAAGAAAATACTACCAAAAATATTAGGAAATCTTAAAGCATCTGGTGATCAACTGTTCTTCATGGCAAGATGTCTTCTGCAAAGGCTTTTTGGAGGCAAAAGGATATGATCTTCTGGTGTTTGTTACTAGAAGTCTAGGACATTACCATTTTGGCATTGTTGGTAATGAAAGTTTAGATTTGAAGTATATTTTGGATTATGGAAACTCCTATTGCCTTTGCTTCCCTTTGCCAGGAATTTGGCACTAGCTACGAAGGTTTGACTTAGATGACAGCCAGTCATAAAAACTCTGACAGATATCTACTGGAGCCTTGCTCTATAGCGGACCCCATTTAGAAGGGAAGAAATTTGACTGACAATGATGATGATATTGGAGCTTCAGTCTGATAATTCTTTATAGAAAGTTAGGTTTCGAGTTGCATATGATGCATATACCAGTAAAATATTTTGGTTATCCTAAAGTTATCCACAAATAATAAGCAATAGAATTGTTAGTGGAGAAAGAATTAAAAATTCAAAGATCAAAGCTCTTTTATCCTTTTTCCCCAGACAAATCTCGTTTTAGCAATCTGACACAAAAGATTTGCAGAAAAATATGAGGCAGCATGCAAAGCAACACATCTGCCAATTCACCGCAGCCACAAGGCTCAGGCAATGTTCCATTATGGTCGACTAGAACTTTTTATTCATTAATGTAATAAACTAATAATAGAAAGATTTAACCTGACACTTTCAAAAACGTTTGGAAATTTTCTTTCATATAATAGTAACAATGATTCATTAGGGCGTTTTCGTGCAAACATTTAATTGTGATTTTGCAATTCAGACGACGAGTTTACCTATGTTTGAATAATAAAAACTTCCAGTAAACTTTACTGACCTTAATGCTGTTGTTGATCGTTGGAACTGGAGTATAGTTACGAACCTGATAAAGTTGGAAAATAAGAACAAATAAAACGTGAAATACCAGCAATAATATGTCAAAGCGTGATCCTAACATACTTTCGTTGGAAAAGCTTGGGACACCTACTATGGGTTTCTTGATGATATGGCACAAAATGACCCAAGTGCATGCCAGAATCCAGAGCACGCCGGTATTAAAAACAGATCCGCTAGACCAAATATAAGTCTAACATAAAAAATCAAATATGGTTCCAAACTCATTAAAGATAGTAGTTGAAGTGCCTACAAGATGGTAGAAACTCAAATGATACTTCGAATATTTTTGGTGTAGATCCAAGTCAAATGGACATGTACAACATGAGTATGTAATTCTCTTTTTGGACTCTTTTTTTTCTTCTGTGAGAAAGAAATCAGTACAGAAAAAGATTTAGTAGACCTAATAGATGCCTTAGACAACAAAAAATCAGCTTAGCATCCAGAACTCCTAGAAAAATCAAGTGGTGTATCCAAATTTCTTCACCAATTATCCAGATCAATGATGAATATATAGGGTTGTCCAAAATGCAGTGTATTTTACACTTTGTCAAGGGGTTTTCCTTTCCTATTTCTTGGTCAAACTTGCATGTTTGGGTGTATGTGCAATGGTGGAGGGAATGCTGTATAAACACAATGCATTGCATATATGAATATAAATAAACCTATTAGTCAGAAAAACAACAAATCAACAGGGCAGCAGAATAAAAAGTTTGCAACTAGAAGAAACGTCAATAACAAGCAAATAAAGATCCGGGCATAAAGGATGATGAGGTCTAGATCCATGATGTAGGTTTTGTTGAATAGTCTGAGTCAATGGTTTATAAGCACATGGCTAGGAAAGCAAATGATACCATGTCTTTTAGATTTCAAGCATAAATTGCCACTGCAGAAATTATAGGCAATATAAATAGCTAGATGAAAGTATAAAGAAAAAGACCATGTTCCTGCTGCACTGAAGATTAAAACCACCACCTTATTTGTGTACTAGATCTAACCAGAAGTCAAAGTTGAGAAAAATGATTGATGATGATTCGTGGTACTATTGTTCTCAATCATAATATAAGTTAATGACACATGGCAACTATATTTTCTTTATCTTATATGTTCCATCCAACAGTTATCTTCAGCTACTCATTTTGCAATTGGTCAAGACATTCCTAAATGAAAGATGTGTCATGTACATAAGATATAAAGGACTTTTTCGTTGGGAGTTGTTGGAACAACATGGTAATTATATTTTTTTTCCCTTGGACGTTACATCCAACAATTATTTTCTGCTTCTCAATTTGCAATTGCCAAGATACTTCTAAATGCAAGATGATGTCTTGCGGAAGTAAGATGTACATGCATGTTTGGTTAGGTGAATAGTAAAGTTTGGCATCTGATTTCAATTTGTTGCAAGGTAAAAGTCATTATCAGAAAAGCAAAAATTACTTCAACTTGTTCTTTTGAAACCGCACTCAGATAGAACATTGTTCTGACTGCCGCTATTTGGGATGCAAAAAATCAGGGGGCTCAGTAATGTTATTCCCCAAGTCGTGTTTGCTTTAGCGCATAGTAAAGTTTGACATTTGATTTCGGTTTGTTGTAAAGATAAAAATCATCATAGAAAATCCCTCCCAAACTCGCTCTCTCCATGAGTTGTTACATTTGTTTGTTGTTGTTGTTGTTTTTTTTTTTGTTTTTTTTGTTTTTTTTTGTTTTGTTTTGTTTTGTTTTTTTTTTTTTTTTTTTTTTTGGGGGGGGGGGGGGGGCAAGGGACTAGAAGAAGAATAGACACAATCTTATGATTAGGTAGACTTTGATGAGTTGTAACTCTACCAGTTGTCTAGAAGATTAATACCAAAATTTTTATCTAAAAACTATTCCTACATCAGCCAAATATGTTTCTCTGTGTTAGGATGTTGTAATTAGCATGATCAGCTTAAACTAAGGCCATTAATTTGTGTAAGCAGTGAAAGTGAAAAAGCATATGAGAGCAAGGCATTTAAAAATGAAAATCAAAGTAAGGTAGTGAATATAAGCATTTCACATATTCATTTATGCAAAGGGTGTATATCAAATTAGAGGTCTTTTTTTCCATGTGACCAGATCATATTCATTATGCAATATAGATTGTTTTGAGACATCTGATGCTAGTTCAATTGCTTATATCCCTAAGACAAGGGCACAAATAATTTCTCGACTGATTTCTAGAACGGATAGACATGTTTCAATGTTGTAAGAAGATAATGACAGTGTCAACTAGCCCCTTGTTAAGGTATAATGTTAAGGACGGATTTGAAGCAGATGGGCAGATTTACTAGGTGGAACAAAAGTAAACTCAAGGTTTTTGATAATGGGTCATGAAAGTCTACAACACGACATGCAAGGGGCTATAGGAAGGTACAATGAGGGCGCTTAAGAAAACAGCTAGAAGGGAATAATTGTACCTCTTAGTCAAGTTGATGACAATCTTTACTTTCGCTATAACTAAAAAAATTAGCAAAACTATTTAGCCTTTGCATTAAATATACATGAGCATAATGGTCCAGCCATCCATCTTGTTCCGACTTAGCACAGAGAGGAAAAGAAAAGCTTTAAAATACTTGATTTCATTTTAAGGCACTCTAAATAATTTTGATCAATTTGAACACTATGGATCTTCTATTTGGCTTCATATTGATTTTAAGAAAGATGGATTTAAAGGCATATCCGTCCTGTGTGAGACAACTCCATCCTATATATTATATTGATATGAAATACTAATTAATAACTCAAATATTGCAGTAGTCGAGCCATATTTTAGCTTACAAGTTTCAACAGCATCTTTTGCACGCTGGCAATTATAAATCTAAAATCAGAAGACGGTTAAAATGGATTACCCAGAAATCCTGATGCTTTCAAGTTACAAGAACATCTTTCACACGTTGGTATTATAAATCTAAAAGCAGAGAATGGTTAAGATGGAATACCCAGAAATCCTGAAGCTCCACAATGTTGGCGAAGTAGTTGCGGCTGATTGTTACTTTTAAAATGTACCTGCAAGCCCACAAGAATATTCAGTAGTAATCAAACACTGATATATCATGCTTTATACTCATTGTTCTCATACAAGGGGGTTTATACTGCAAACTGTAGAAGTAAAAATTGTGTGAAGCAAGTTTTCCCATTAGCAAGTCAACTGGAACCAGAAAGGGGGTGGCACCAAGAAAAGAGCAGCACATAACCTAAAAGCATCCACAAATACATGAAATATACCTTGATAATCATGTCATATATTATAAGAAACATAAACATGCGCTGAATTAACAAGGCTTTGTTTCATCCATGTTCAGCTCTTGTACACATGCATGCATTTTGTTGAAATGCAATAGTAACTATAGGCACTCATCATATTGATGCCATTTTTCATGAGAGGGAAATAAAACCTCAATTTAACACAACCACCCCCACAATATTGGTGTTCTGCAACATCCATATTTGTAATGGTCCTAATTTTGAGGATATATATATGAGAATAATGACTATCATACGCCATATGAGAGCCTCTCTCATACGCCCTCTCACATAAAGCACCCAAGTACAAGCCCATGTGGGCTTGTACTTGGGTGCTTTATGTGAGAGGGCGTATGAGAGAGGCTCTCATATGGCGTATGATAGACATTATATATATATATATATATATCTCTCTCTCTTATTTTTCTTTCATTTTCTTTCATTTACTTTCTTTTTCTTTTTCGCGGCCCAACCGAAGCCCAAGCCCAACCCTTTTCCTCTCTCTTTTTCTTTCTTTATTTTTATTTCTCTTTTCCTTTGCCCAACCCAGAACCAAGCCTACCCACTAAGAAAAATAAAAATCTCCCACATATCCCCACACCCTCCCCCTCACGTGCCCACCTACTCCTCCCCTCTCT
Source organism: Scilla litardierei (assembly GCA_030789695.1). NCBI lineage: Eukaryota > Viridiplantae > Streptophyta > Magnoliopsida > Asparagales > Asparagaceae > Scilla > Scilla litardierei. Next base: position 149,035,773 of record CM061135.1, read on the forward strand.
CTCCCGGTTCTTCTCCCAGCAGCGACGAAGACCTCCGACTCTCTCTCTCCCCCCATATTCCTTCGACAAAAAGGAACCACGATAGCAGCAAAACCTGAGCCATTATCCTTTGCTCCACCTCACGGACAATTGTCACTAGCTCATGAATCCACCATGACCTATAATCATGCGACTTTGCCACGATCTCTCCTTACTCCGATGCCGATCCCCTTCATGGCAAAACCACGGCTCTCTTGTCTATATTCGAGTACCATGGATCTCTTTCTCTCTCAATAAAAGCCTATGTAAGTCTAGGGTTTAGGTTTTCAAGCGAAAAATTATTTTTCAAAGGATTTTCAGTTGTGTTAAGGTTTTAGTGTTCTGCTTTCATCTTCTCACATTGCCAAGCAGTAGCAGATGTCCCCTGACGAGGCGGCAAAACTCAACTTTTCCTGTTGGTCTTCAATTTTCGGTAAATCACTTTAATTTTCGAATTTTGGTTTTAAAATTATTGTTTTACTTGCGATGATGGTTCTGAGCAAGACTCAGGTGTTTTCGAGGTTTAGTGACGAACCTCACTGCCGCCGATCACCTTTGCCGCGACTCCCCTATCATTGTCGTAATTTTACTAGCCACTGTCGTGACTTTCATAGCCCCTGCCATGACTGTTTTGGGCATCATGCCCTTGGCCGTGACTGTATTAGGGGTTTTCCCCTTGACGTGATTCCGTGATGTCGGGTGTCTTGCTATTTTAGGATCCTTTGGTGTTAGGTTGTTGTATGGGGTTGGTTGTTGGCTTGGCCTTTGGAAGTTGGTTCTGAGGTTGGTGTTGAAATTGATCTTGAGCCCTACCTGACGTATTAGACTTGGGTCACCATATGATTGTTAATGAGGGTTTGGTTAATTGAAGCCATTGGAACATAAGCTTACTTCATATCGGGTCATAGATTTACTGCCTGTGGGATCATACGAAAATCATGAACACATGGTTACGACCCTTAATGATCGAATGATGAGAACTCTCTGAGATCGCAGTTGTCCCTTACCCCATTGTCAATCACCCCATCATTCTAGTTGCTACACCATTTGCTGATGATGAGAACTCTCCGAGATTGCACTTGTCTCTCCCCCATTGTCAATCCCTCCATAATTCTAGTTGCTACACCGTTCACTGCATGCCACCGAGTTAGATTACTTTACTAACTATGCACGCCACTCAGGTTTAAAGTTTAAACTATTGTTATGTGCTTAGATTATTCTTTCACTTGCAACATGTCATCCACGTGCTACATGTTCCATGCTTTGAAATATTATCACCTATTGTATGCTACATGTTTTCTGTTTCAACATGTTTCCTGTTTTAATAGTTATAGCATATGTTGCACATTTACCATGACGTTGAAAATAGCAATACGTTGAATGTGCAATGATAACCGCATAATATTGGAATGTCATGTTATTTGAATATCATATGGAAATATGTTGTTGAAATATCATGTTGGAATGTCCTGATAAAATAGCTCAATGAAATATCCTGGTAGAATCTTGAAAACATGACAGAATCTTAATTACATAGCACACTAACATATTAGCATGTTTCGATGTGGCCCTGAATCTATTTAAAATTTACTTCTTAAATGATGTTTAACTAAGAAAATATTATCACCTTAGAACTACACATGAACTATATCACCGAGACGCTGAGAGATATATACTTGACAAACACTTGGCACTTCAGACTCATTGGATTTAAGGTAAATCAAATTGTTGAGAGTGCTGGAGCGACTGGAGCCACACTCCTAATTACATGATGGCACCAAGTGTTCCGGCTGAGTCGCATCATGAATCCAATGGACCCCTATTGGTATCGTTGGACTTAATTGTTGAGTCTCATCTTCTTTCTCTTCTGGATTCATGGCCACAACATGTTGTTACTTTGGGCCTAGCCCAGATGAGCACCCTCGGGGTACAAGGTAGACTCCTGATTGTTTAATGTACTCTCCAATATGATTCACGACCTAGTATTGGTGTAACAGTTAGAATTATGATAATATAACCCTAAATCGTGAACTATGTTACATAGCTATTTCCAGTTCCTGCTTGCTAGATAATGTTAATTATGTTATTTATTCGTTTCCAATTCCTGATTACTAGTTAGTTTTAATTATGCTTATATAAATGTTTAATTCCAAAGTTCTAGAATTGCCGTGATTTTCTACTGACCATTGGCGGCTCTTTGTTTTTGTTCCACCGTTAGGTGCTCAGACAGAGAGACGTGGCCCATTGTTTGCGGACATGGATGTTAGATCTAGACTTTTTATATGTTTTGGGCCTATTAGGGGCGTTTGTGAAATTTTCGGATTTTAGGGGTATTTTGAAAATTTTGCAATTTTATGTAACTTTTTTCTATTTAAGGCTAGGGCCAGCTAGGAAGATGGGTATGCTTGATATTTTCAGACAGAGAGACATGTCCCCATTGTTTGAGGACACGGACTTTGCTGTAGAGTCTCCAGATTTCTGAGTTTGAGGATATGAGTGTATCCATGTATCACTTTCTTTTGTATTTTAAGCGTATATAGTATGATGTAATTAACTTTGCAAATTGACATGTATCAATCAAAATTTTCCAAGCAATTTGATTCATCTATGCTCGTGGCCTCGATTATTTTCACTGGTTAACTGCAAGACCTGTTATTTCTCGTGAAAAACAGTCTCGTCCCCGAGTTGCGGGGTGTGACAATGTGATGCGGACTAGGGTTTGCAGGATGGATTTGGGGATTTTATTGATAGAAATAGGGTTACAAAAGAGGATAAATATCCAATTTTGGGAGAGTTGGCCCCTCTCCTAGCTTTTACTAAGGGAAAAGCCTAAAACTCTCTTCTAGGATCTCACTAGAGAACTCTAGGAAATGTCAAATGATAGCTAGGTAATTCGATACCCTAACCCTAGCTCACGCCCTCACTTATATAATGTTTAGGTGTGTTGTGCACAACAAAAATAACAAAACTAATTGTGCCTAAAGAAGCTTCCCCAAATCGTCGATGCGCATAGCAATTACTCCTTCGGCCTCCTATGCCTCCTCTCGTACATGATAATCGTATCACTACTCCCCCAAGGAGTTCACCTTATCCTCAAGGTGAAAACCAAAAAACTGCTGTAAGATCTGATCATAAGGCTCCCAAGTCGCCTCACACTCCGGTAGTCCCGACCAACGGATCAATACATACTTCGCTCCAGTAGCTTCCGACCGTACGCCTGTAACCTCCTCAGGCTCCAATAATACATCCATGTCGACTGTAAGGGTCGGTGGTAGTGTAACATACGCCACATGATCTCCGATTGCTCGGCGTAACTGTGAGACGTGAAAAACGGGATGGATACGCGTAGAAGGGGGTAAACTCAGTCGATATGCCACCTTCCCGATTCTGGCATCTATCTCGTAAGGCCCATAGTACTTCGCTGCTAGCTTCTCGTTGCGCCGCTGAGCCATCGAGCGTTGTTGGTAAGGTCGAAGCTTCAGATAAACCCGCTCTCCTACTGTAAACTCCACATCCCTGCGATGTGCATCCGCCTTCCCCTTCATGATCTGTTGGGCTCGTGACAAATGGTGCTTCAACTCCTCCAGAACCCGATCACGCTCCTCCAACTGCTGCTCCAATCCTAGGAATGGCAATATTGCGGGCCGGGGCGGGTATTTAACTACCCAAGCTTGCCCCGCCCCGTCTACAGGCCGGGGCGGGGCGGGTCTCGAGCCGGGGCGGGTCGGGTAATTTCTTACCAAAACTGGGTCGGACCGGGTCGGACCGGGCGGGTCAGATCATTACTGCCATCCATATGAAGCCCAAATAAAAGTTTTATTTGGGATTTGGGAGAATTATGATTTATTGGTAATTTGGAATTGGGAATTGGCCTAATTGGGAGAACATTGGAACAAGTATGAGTTATATGATTAGGGATGAGAATGGGCATGCCCAAAGCCCGTTTGGGCTTCCAATTGGGCATGCCACATCACCATCTCTAAAAATCCTTCACAAATCCTAGAAAAATTTGTGAAGGATTTGTAGGGATGATGATGTGGCATGCCCAATTGGAAGCCCAAACGGGCTTTGGGCATGCCCATTCTCATCCCTATATATGATATCGGCAGACCGCATGGTTCACATCAAAATAGTAAGATTTTTTAGAACCTCTATAGTTTATCGGGGCGGGCCGGGTTGCATACAAAGCCCAAGCTTGCCCCGACTCGTCTGCGGGCCGGGGCGGGTCAGGTCAAAACCGTGGTGGGTCGGGTCGGACGGGTCGGGTCAGGTCATTACTGTCATCCATATCCAATCCTGACACTGGGGTGGCTCCTCTGCTGTAATGGACTAAGTGGGTGGGTCCTGGCCATAAACAATCCGAAAGGTGTCATCTTCGCAACCGAGTGGTATGAGATGTTGTACCAGTAGTCAGCCCACATCAACCACCCGGCCCACTTCCTGGGTGTCTCTGAAGCAAAACATCGCAGGTAGGTCTCCACACTCCGATTTACCACCTCAGTCTGCCCGTCCGTCTGCGGGTGGTAGGCGGTACTCCGTCGAAGTGTTGTACCCTGTAGCCGGAACATCTCTCTCTAGAAGGTGCTCAGAAACACCTTATCCCTGTCCGAAACGATAGAACGAGGATATCCATGCAACCGGACGACCTCCCTCAAGAAGGCAACTACCACTGATACTGCAGTAAATGGATGGCTAAGTGGAATAAAGTGATTGTATTTGTTGAGGCGGTCAACCACAACAAATATCGTAGTGTAGCCCTCTGAGCGTGGTAACCCCTCCACAAAGTCTATCGAGATGTCCTCCCACACCCTCCGGTAAATCCAAGGGCTGTAAGAGGTCTGTCGGTGATGTCGTCTGATACTTGTGACGATGGCACACGTCACACTCCGAGACTAACTGCACGACATCCTTCCTTATGCCCGGCCAATAGAGCTCTCGAGCCATCCGCTGATATGGTTGATATCCCCTGAGTGACCTCCCACGGCACTGCTGTGGAACTCCTAGAAAAGAATGGAGAAGTGTGCAGACGTACGGGAAATCATCAGCCTCCCCTTGTACAGAAGTGTCCGCCCCTCCATTATGTAACCTGGGAAGTCTCCTGATCCCTGGGTGATGGCCTCGCTGATCTGTCGTAGCCCGTCGTCCGCCTCGATCTCTGCACGTAAGGCGTCGCTTCCCAGCATCAGCGGGATAGAAAGAGCTACCACCTGTACCCCCTCATCTCGTTGTGAAAGAGCATTTGCTGCCTTGTTATACATGCCGAGTTTGTAGTGAATCTCGAATTTGTAACCACTCAGCTTGGATAACCACCTCTGGTGCTCCTCGGCCACCATGCGCTCTCCAGGAGGTACTTCAGACTCCTCTGGTCCGTCCGCACTACGAACTCTCTCCTCAAAAGGTATGGCCGTCACTTCTGTATTGACAGCACTATATCCATCAACACTCTCTCATAGACAGACTTCAGTCTGGCCCTGGCTGATAAGACCTGACTGAAGTAGGTGATCGGCCTCTGCTCCTGCATCAGCACGGCCCCCAAACCAAAGCCCGAAGCGTCAGACTCCACCACGAACTGCTTCTCGAAATTCGGAAGTGCTAACACAGGCACTGTCGTCATCGCCTCCTTGAGGGCCTGGAATGCCCTCGTCACCTCCTCTCCCATCAAAAACTGTCTTTCAATTGTTTGATAAGGGGCCACGCCAAGGTGCCATACCCCTTCACGAACCTCCGATAATAGCCCGTAAGCCCCAGGAATCCCCGTAGCGCTCGTGACGTCCTCGGCTGCGGCCAATCCAACATAGCTGCAATCTTTGACCGATCGGCCGCCACTCCCTCCGTCGAGACGATGTGACCAAGGTACTCCACTTGCGCCTGTCCGAACATGCACTTCTTCCGGTTGGCCTGTAGCTGGTGGTCCTCCAGCTCTCGCAATACGATCTCCAGATGACCCAAGTGATCCTGCAGTGAACCACTGTATACTAAAATGTCATCGAAGAATACCAAGACGAACCTCCGAAGATAAGGCCTGAAGACCTTATTCATCAACGACTGGAAGGTGGCAGGGGCGTTCGTCAGCCCAAAAGGCATGACGAGGAACTCATAGTGGCCTTCGTAAGTCATGAAGGCTGTCTTCTGCACATCCTTCTTCCTCATACGGATCTGGTGGTATCCATACTTCAGGTCGATCTTCGAGAAGACCACCGCTCCGTGTAGCTCATCCAGCAATTCGTCGATCACAGGGATAGGAAACTTGTCTGGGACATTTTCCTTATTTAGAGCTAGGTAATCGACGCAGAAACTCCAACTGCCGTCCTTCTTCTTTACCAGCAATACTGGACTAGAAAAAGGGCTCGCACTATGTAGTATGACCACCGCCCGCAGCATCTCCTTAACCAGCTTCTCGATCTCGTCCTTCTGCACATGCGGATATCGGTACGGGCGCACATTAATGGGAGACACCCCATCCTTAAGCACAATAGCGTGCTCATGATCCCTCGGAGGTGGAAGGCCGATGGGTGGCTGGAACACCCCCTCAAATTCCTGCAATAGCTGCTCTACCTCCGGTGGTACCACTGTTGTGCCCTCGGTGCCCTCAGGAACCAACCCGTGTAGCTCGATCAGGAATCCACTTCCCTCAGCCTAAAGTGTCTTCGACATAGTCATCTAAGACACTGACGAACAACACAAACTCGGGTCGCCAAGCGGCACTACCTTCCTGTAGGATCCTGTCCAAAACAGAGTTAGGATCGATAACATGAAGTTTAGACTTACGCTTGCGTATGCGGCACGGTAGTCTACGAACTTCGCCTTCGGATTCGCCACGACGGATCGAGTCTACTCACGAACGGAGTAAGGCTACTAAATCCACAATCTAAATCTCTACTTTAGATTAAGAACTTGGATAGAGAGAGAGGAAATATTTCTGCAGAGCTTCGCTAGGATGAAGATGCATGCATGAATTTCATGCAAAAGGTGTAAGGAAAATGGCTACCCTTGGGTCTTATTTATAGCCCCCAAGGTAGTTATTTTAGGGTAAGTTGTTCCTTTGGAACAACTTAATTAAGGTGTACCATGATACATGGCACATTATAAGCTTAAGTTGTACCATATGCATGGTACAACATAAGCTTAAGATATTCCCCCTTTATTAGCCATATGTCGCATGCACTTATGCATATATAATGCGACTTTTCCACTCATCCAGAGATCCTCTCCGCAAGGGAACATATTCCCTTTGCACACGACTTCGTGTGCGCGACGTTCGAGGTCCGTATTCCCTCGTACATCCCCCACAAGGGTGTACAAACGTCTTCCATATCCAACATCTCCCACTCACACTTGAGGGGATTGTAAGAGAACGTCTTTCTCTTAGTTCTTTCATCTATCATACCGAGAAATAGACCGTGCGACCGTCATGCGCGTAGAGTCTGTTGTTGTGCACTTGTTAGAGATACACAACGACCTCGAAGGTGCAAAGTTGAGTAGTTCAACGCATGCTTTACCCTAGATTATTTCTTCACATTTCTTATACTTTATATTCAACAATTGAATCCCATCTGGATCACAATTGGCTGGCCAGCTTTGAATCATTAAAGTCCAAATGTGAATATGAAATCAATCTTCATCTTCTTGCGAACCTTCTGATCTTGACTTGATTCGCTTTTCTAACGTGCCCCGCCGAGCCGAATTATCATAGCCCATAAGTAACACGCTAAGATAGCGATCATCTCGTCAAATCTAAAGAAACCAATTGAAGTCCTTGAGGGTAAGAGTTAAGACCCGTATGGCCTTTGAGTCTCACATAATAGCAAACACTATTGCTACTAACTCAGTGGTCGAAATGCATACGTGGTATGAACATGTATTACAACATCACTCCTTTCCCAGGGAGAGTATGTCTTAATGATGTTGTACGGATGAAAAAGATCAGACACCACAGTGCCTATCTTTTTGAGTCCCTTTACTACTCGTGAAATATTCACGGACTCTCATCCTGCATAAGACAGATAGGATTTAAAAAATCATACGAGATCTCTTTAAAATATCCTTTTGATACAGATCTCAGATCTTTTGTAAGCATCCATATGATGCAGATCTTTCATTCGACTATCTTGTTTAAGTCATGACTCTAAATCATTCGTCTAATGATTTTGACTTTAAACTAGTCTCATCTCTATCTTATCCATCTGATAAGATAAGGCGGTTGCTCATGTGAGAGAGCCAACCTTTATCTGTCCGACATACACACAATTCAGCTGAGATTTCAAAAATGTACACAAACATTTCTTAAGAAATTCATATGCAATGTTTGAAAAAGAACTTATTCTTTTATTAAATTTGATCTTTCTTAGACATGGGAATATGTATTGGTACAACTCAGCTCATACGCAATCCTTGGGATGATAAGTGTTTATAAAACACATTTCTGGGGATCGCTTTCGTAAGCTGATCCTCTATCATCTCATGCGTAGATATGTACCTTATGTCTACCTTCTTGGTTTTATCATAGTCTTTTGCAAATCTGCAGTTCCTTTAAGATACTGCATTATCCTCTTAACCTCTTTCCAGTGTTCTTGCCCTGGGTTGGATTGGTAACAGCTTACCATTTCCAACGGCAAAACAGATGTCCGGTCTCGTACACACCATAGCGTACATAAGACTATCAACTGCACTGGAATATGGAACTTTTTCCATGATTTCCTTTTCCTTTTGGTTCTTTGGACACGATTCCAGATATAAATTATCGCATATGCTTATATGAATATCAATGGACTTGCAGTCCTGCATATTAAATCGTTCTAGAACCTTCTTTATACAAGTCTCCTGTGAAAGAGAAAGAAGTTTCTTCGAACGATTCCTTGAAATTTTAACTCCAAGGATATGTGCGGCTTTTCCTATGCCTTTCATCTCAAATACTGATGAAGGCCAAGCATTGATACTCATCACAAAGCCCTTGTCATTTCTGGCTATTAAAATGTCATCTACATATAGAGACATGATAATATACTTGCTTTTAATCCTCTTGATATATACTCAGTTATCTTCATCAAGCATGGAAAAATCCATTTGATAAGACAACTTCTTGAAATCGTATATACCATTGCCTCGAGGATTATTTAAGACCATATATGGACTTACGAAGTTTACAAACCTTATGTTCGTTTTCTTCTTTTACAAACCCTGTTGGTTGTTCCATATAGATCTCCTCGTCCAATTCTCCATTGAGAAAGGCAGTCTTTACATCCATCTGATGTAATTCGAGGTATAAGCAAGCTACCATTGTCAGAATCATGCGAATCAAGGTAAAATGCACAACAGGTGAGAAGGTCTCTTCGTAGTCTATCCCTTCCTGTTGCGTAAAACCTTTCGCGACAAGGCGAGCTTTATATCTGTCAATAGAGCCATCAGCCTTATGCTTGATCTTGAGAACCCATTTGTTCCCAATTGCTCTATGTCCTCTGGGTTTAACCAAGTCCCAGACTTGGTTAACTTTCATGGATTTCAATTCCTCCTTCATCGCTTCCATCCATTTGTCTTTCGCAGGGCATGATGCGACCTGTTTGAAAGTGGCAGGCTTGTCATCATCTTGTAGTAAAGTCATAAAGGTTTACGGAACTTCATCCTCAAATCTTAGAGGAGCCAACCTTGTACGACTACTACGTTGTATTTGAGATTTCTTCAAGTCCTTGTTGACTCGAATTTAGATCAATTCTAATATCACTCCCACTTGGAATGTCGTTAGAATTGCTCCCACTTGGATCATTATTCCCGTATGGAATAGGATAATCGTCATTCGTATAATCCATTGGTGAAGGTTGAAACGTATTTTCGTTTTCACCAAGAATTCTCCCACTCGAATGAGGTAATCCTTCTTGATCATAAATCTCAAATAGAGATAAGTCCTGACTTATCTCGCCCTGTCTTGGAAACTCGATTTTCCAAGAAAGTGACATCCCTCGACTCAAACTCAATTAGCCCACCATTGTCTTCCTGACTAACATAAAACATAACCTTTGGAGTTTTCTGCGTATCGTATAAAGATACGTTTCCTTCCCCTTGGCCCAAGTTTGCCATACTTATAGGAGGAAATATGTGCGTAGAATGCACAACCCCAAGGTTTCAAAAATGTTTAAGTCAGGAGACTTTTGGTTCCACAACTCGTAAGGAGTGGAGCTAACTGATTTCGAGGGTACGCGTTTTCAAAATGAAAGCGGCCGTCAATAATGCATCACCCCAAAAGGTGATTGGCAAGTTAGCTTGCTCCATCATTGAACGGACCATTTTTCATTAAAGTCCTACACCTCCTTTCTGCAACACCAATTTGTTGAGGAGTATAAGGCATAGTTACCTGATGTACTATGCCTTTTTCATCACAAAGTTCCTTTAAACTTGTTGATTGATATTCACCGCCCCTATCGGTTCGCATGACCTTAATCTTGCGATCTAATTGATTCTCCACTAAACTCATATAGTTTTTAAAGCAGGTTTAGTGCTGTCACTTTTGTGGGATATCAAATAGATATGACCGAATCGGGTGAAATCATCAATAAAAGTGATGAAATAGGACTTCCCGCGTCTTGTCTTGACATTCATCGGACCACATATGTCCGAATGGATAAGCTGTATTGGAACCTCGGCCCTTGTGCCGGTTCCAAACGGCTTGCGACAAGATTTCCTTACAAGGCAATGTTCGCAGGTCGACATTTCAACCTTTGAAACATTGGATAGAAAGCCACGTTTGGCAAGTCTATCTATACGCATTGGTCCAATATGACCAAGCCTTGCGTGCCAACAAATTATATTAGACTCATTAGTCAAAGAATTTGTCACAAGGAAATTTTCATTACATGAGGAAATACATTGTACTTATTACAATAAATCCTTTGAAATACAAACACAGTTCCAATAAAGGAATTATTACAAAATAGGTCCATATTACAATCATGAAGGAACCAACTATAACCAAGACCCATTAAATTTACCACAGTATTAATATTCCTTTGAATATATGGAATAAAGAGAACATCATAAAGTAGGAGAGTGTGGCCGTTGTCCAAGTCTAGCTTGCAATTCCCAACGCCTTTCTCTACAACACTTGTGTTGTTTTCTACATTGATCTACTTCATTCCATGGTGTATCCGGTGATACTCCACGAAGGACCGTCTGTCCTTTGCTATGTGGTCGGTGGCACCTCGTCACTTCCACTCGTACACGAACGAGCATAGTGACCGAGTTTGTTGCACTTGAAGCACTTGATCCTTTTCAAGTCTTTCTTCTTGTGCCATTTCTTGTGCCCACCCTTATGTTTGGGTTCCTTGGTAGACTCAGGTTGCTTATTACGTTCATTAGAAGACTTCGAACGATCTTTACGTTTCTTTCCCCCGTGTGAGGAACTAGCAACCATGTGCACTTCTGCACTTGGCTTGGCAGCCGCAAGCCGCTCTTCCTCTAATTCGAGGTGCTTGGAAACGTCGTTGAAGGTCTTGATGCTCTCATTGTGAGTAAGATGCATCTTCATTTGATCCCACCCATTTGGTAGGGAACATATGACTGCTTGGATTTGTTGCTCATCCGTGAGCACATGACCTGCGTCCTTTAACTCTGAGATAAGGTTCGCCATATGTCGCAGATGTTTCCCCATGGAATGATCTGGACGTTTCTTATATGTATCGAACTTTATAGTTAAGGCGCGAAGTTTGGACACCGATGTGCCACCGAACTTCTCCTCTAGCTTGGACCATATGTCCATGGCTAGGTCATGTTCTCGGAAGATGCGCATTATGTCATCAGCCATACTGCTTAATAACGTAATGCGCGATATCTTATTCTTCCGAGACCAAGCATCAAAAGCTTCCTTGTCTCTTCGGTGTTGGGCCGTAGTGCCCAACTCCGGTTCAATCATAACGTTCTTTAGAGTTTCGAGCACTTCTTGCTCCTCTAGAACGTATTGTATCTTAATGGACCAAAGTTTGTAATTATCGCCGTTGAGTTTTTCACCTTTGTTTAACTCAGCGACGATATTCTTTGAAGCGGAAGACATTTTACTTTTAAAATGCTGCAAAAGACATAAAAAACAAAGGTTCGATCAAAAATCATTGCAAAAATTTCTTATACACATAGTCATCATACATTTTCATGACTCATTAGTCTCGGCCAGCGGACCGACCAGGGAAATGGCTAAGTCATGGTTCACTACCCCCAGACTAACTGAGGTGTCCCACAAACTAGTCCAAAAGACCACTGGTCGAATCATGATCCATTGAGATACTGAATCAATCAAATGTGAAATTTCAGACTAGTTTAATATCACTCCCACTTGAAAAAAATTCCCACTTGGAATGATATTAATATATTTGATAAGTTACTTTCGAAAAATATTGAAGATGTTGGTCTAGAATCGAAAAGGTCTCTACGATTCCAATCACCATCTAGAACAACCTTCAATATTCCCCCATCACTTATCAAACAATAGTACTCTTATAGTACTAGCAGCGGAAAACGAGTTTGAAAACGTATTTTTCAGATATAATTCCCATTTGAAATGATAATAGAATATCCCATATGGATAGTTCTAAAATCAACTCCCACTTGGAATGATATTTATAATTTGATAAGTTACTTTCGAAAATATTGAAGATGTTACTCTAGAATCGGAAAGGTCACTATGTTTCCAATTACCATCTAGAGTAACTTTCAATATTTCTCCCTCACTTTATCAAATGTTAGTACTCTTGTAGTACTTCGCAGCGGAAAAGCGTTTTTGAAAACGTATTTTTCAAAACGAATGTATATTTCAACTTAGTACCCTTATGATACTAGTGAAATATTCGGCACTTCCTGACCATTTGTTGGGAATGAGCCGTAGTCGTGACAAGGTCGGATCCCTCTTTTGGGATTTTTCTGCAGACTATCGTCGCTGGCTCCCGTATGGATCCAGGCGTTTCTCCCCGTATGAGAGAATTTTTTGATGCAGACGACTGTCGTTTGGCCCCGTATGGGCTAGTCGGCACGTTCATGTTCAACCAAGGCCTTTTACCAAATTGGTCTGTATCACTCCCGGCCAGGGCCCCTGCACTGGCCGGCCAGGGATGGCCTGCGGCAGCCCTGGCCACTGCCAGGGCCGGCCTGGCCACTGGCCTGGCCTCGGCCAGAGGCCGGCCAGGCCTCTGCCTGGCCTAGGCCAGAGGCCCCTGGCCGGGGCCAGGGCCCCTGCCCTGGCCTCGGCCAGGGCGGCCGGGCCCTGGCCTGAGGCCAGGGCGCTGCCCTGGCCTCTGCCAGGGCGCTGCCCTGGCCTCTACCAGGGCGGCAAAAGCCCTGGCCTCGGCCAGGCCCTGGCCGGGGCCAGGGCCCCTGCCCTGGCCTCAGCCAGGGAGGCCAGGCCCTGGCCTGGCCGCGGCCAGGGCCTTCTGGCCCAGGCCGTGGCCGGCCAGAGCCGGCCGGCCATGGCCCGGCCATGGCATTTTTTGCCTTGACCGGCCATGGCCCTTTGGCCATGGCCGGTTTCCCCTTTCATGGGTGGCCGCACACCCCCGCCGGAGGGGGTTGCCGCGGTGGTTATTGGCCGTAGCCAACCCCCTCCGCATGGGGAGGGGGGTGCATGGCCTTCATAACCCATTTGGCCATGGTGCACATGCACAAAAAAACATCTTCCCCGATGGGAATAACCACCACCTTCTTCTCCGGTGAAGCACCCGTTCGTCGAGGAAGTAGTTGTCCTCCAATGGCCGTGTGCCAAAAAATGAACCCACTTCAAAAACTCGTAAACTACACGCTCCACATGAAGAGAGCGCCCATTCCCTATGAATGGAGACTCAGCATCCATGAAGAGAGCGAGTTTGACGATATGAACGGTCGGTTCTTCCCGTCACAGAGAGTTCCTGCCATATCCGTAATGACAGAAGACCCTAACGTGAAAAGAACAACCGCTGCGTTCTCTCCGTCACGAAGCGTTCCTACCATATCCGTAATGGTAGGATACCCATCCGTGAAAAAGACAACGACTCGTTCATAGTTTCTCCGGGGCGAACCCGTATGGCTCTGATACCAATGTAGGATCCTGTCCAAAACAGAGTTAGGATCGATAACATGAAGTTTAGACTTACGCTTGCGTATGCGGCACGATAGTCTACGAACTTCGCCTTCGGATTCGCCACGACGGATCGAGTCTACTCACGAACGGAGTAAGGCTACTAAATCCACAATCTAAATCTCTACTTTAGATTAAGAACTTGGATAGAGAGAGAGGAAATATTTCTGCAGAGCTTCGCTAGGATGAAGATGCATGCATGAATTTCATGCAAAAGGTGTAAGGAAAATGGCTACCCTTGGGTCTTATTTATAGCCCCCAAGGTAGTTATTTTAGGGTAAGTTGTTCCTTTGGAACAACTTAATTAAGGTATACCATGATACATGGCACATTATAAGCTTAAGTTGTACCATATGCATGGTACAACATAAGCTTAAGATATTCCCCCTTTATTAGCCATATGTCGCATGCACTTATGCATATATAATGCGACTTTTCCACTCATCCAGAGATCCTCTCCGCAAGGGAACATATTCCCTTTGCACACGACTTCGTGTACGCGACGTTCGAGGTCCGTATTCCCTCGTACATCCCCCACAAGGGTGTACAAACGTCTTCCATATCCAACACTTCCTTCCCTCTACCTGAAACTCCATCCGCATCAGCTTCAAGTTAAACTTCGTCTCCCCCAGCAACTGCAACCAATGCATCCCCAGAATCAGGTCGACGTTGCCCAAGGTCAAGGGCAAGAAATCATATATGACTAGCACCCCTGTATGGACACCGTTAAGTCCCGACAGATGCCTCTACTCTGCTCCACTATACTAGTCCCCAACATGACCCCGAAGCCCTCCGTCTCGATACGTTCCCTCGATCATCCTCGGGGACAGAAGTTGCGAGTGGCCCCACTGTCTATCAGGATCACCCCATCTATGTCTCGAATTCTACCAGCCAGCTTGATAGTGTAGACTCGTGTAAGTCCCGCTATGGAGCTAAGTGAGACCTCGGCAGCCTTTAGGAGTAGGGGCTCACTGTCCTTGTGCTCTGTCGCCCCCTCTCCTGCCTGCCCCTCCTCCAACTTATTAGCGTACACCTCATATACCTGTAAGGCCTGGTTGCGGTACCTGTGCCTCGGGGTAAACATCTCATCGCAGTTGAAGCACATCCCCTTTGCCCTACGGTCCCACATCTCAGCATCTGTTCTCTTGTAAGGCCCCCTGGCCTCACATCTCTTGGTCTCCCTCTGCCTGCCGGTGCCCCTCCTGCAGCACCAGGCTGTCCCCCTGGAACAGTTTGTAGTCGGAAAAACTGCCCTCCAAATGCCACTCTGGCCCGGCGCTCATCTGCCAACCCGTCCTTGACCATCTGCGCCAGCTCCATCTGCTCCTCCAGTCCCCGAGGTCTGAGAGTGCGGAGTTCAGACCTAATGGTAGGCTTCAATCCGTCCATGACAAAACCCTCTAAGGACTCTGCAGGCATCCTGTGTACCCTACTAGTAAGTACCTCGTACTGCTTGATGTACTCGTGCACCGTCCCAACCTGCCTCAAGGCATGCAGCTGCTCGTAAGCTCTACCCGCCTGGGAATCTCGGAATCGGTGTAATAATGCCTCCTTGAACCCGTCCCAGGTCCTCAGAGGTCTCTGCTGCTCCTTCCACTGCCACCAATTCAGAGCCTCTCCCTCCAAATAGAGTGTAACCGCTTGCAACCGCTCGCAACCGCTCGTAACCGCTCCACCTCCGTCAGCCTTGCCATCTCAAAGTACATTTCCGCCTTATAAATCCATCCCGTGGCATCACTACTCTCGAATAAAGGCATCTTGAGTTTTCGTCTGCGGTCATCCGCACGTGGATCCCCTCCGTTGAAACGATCCGGCTGCTGTTGGCGATGGTGATCTCCAAATCTGGCTCATCCATGACCACACCGCCTATCCTCCCTATTATCTCGCTCCTGATCATCCTCATACTCCTCATCATGGTAGCGGTTAGGCTCCTCGTACTCCCGGTTATGTCTCTCAGCTCGACGTCGTCTTCCCGGGACCCCATCACTGTCATCGGAGTACTCCAGATCTTGCACACCCCGCGCGCCCCCTTCCCGGCCATCGAAATCCCCACTGCGATAAGCAGTGGGCTCCTCAGTGTCCACGCGGCCCGCCAGTGGCCCACGGGTGCCCTGGCGGGCCCGCCGACCATCGGCGACCCCCTGTTGGGGTCGCCTGCCTTCGGCGGCCCCTTAGGGGGTCGCCGACCTCTTGCGACCCCCCTGCGGGGTCGTGCCACCTCGACGACCCCCAGGTGGGGTCGCCCGCCTCCTGTGGCCCCCCTGCGGGGTCGTCGACTGTTGGCGGCCCCAGGCGGGCCGCCAGGGGGTCGGTAGCCCCTGGAGCCCCTCTAGGGCTGCCGCACGTGCCTTCCTTCGTCGCCGCATCAGTTGCTCCTCCTCGGAGCTCTCCCCTAGGGTTTCGGAGAGATCCTCCTGCCAGTCGTCGTCGTCGAGATCCAGATCTGGATCTATTTCTCCCAAGACCCCCGCTTAATAGGGGATCATCGCCGCCTTCCCTTTCCCTGTCCGGATCTCTTTCACTCTCAGATCTGATTGGTGATTCAGATCTGAGGTTGCTCCTTCCTTCAATTGCGAGATCTGAGGCGCGGTTAGGTTTTGTGCCATAGAGTGGGCGAGCATCTTCTTCATTTGTTCCAAGCTGTTGTTGAGCTTCGTTCCGAAGCCATCGATCTTCTCCTCGAGTTTCGCCGCCTCCTTTCTCTCGTCGATTTCCGCATCTAGTCTTTCCTTCGGAGATTTTGTCGTGGATGATCTTGTCGATGCCATTGGATCAGAGCTCTGATACCAATTTGATGCGGACTAGTGCTTGTAGAATGGATTTGGGGATTTTTATTGATAGAAATATGGTTACAAAATGGGATAAATAGCCAATTTTGGGAGAGTTGACCCCTCTCCTAGCTTTTGCTAAGGGAAAAAGCCTAAAACTCTCTTCTAGGATCTCACTGGAGAACTCTAGGAAATGTCAAATGCCGGCTAGATAATTCGATACCCTAACCTTAGCACACGCCCTCACTTATTTAACGTTTAGGCATGATGCGTACAGCAAAAATAACAAAACTAATTGTGCCTAAAGAAGCTTCCCAAAATCGTTGGTGCATAGCAATTACTCTGGTGCGGGCACTCCCCTAGCGGCCGGACCACATGCCGCACGCCGCACCCGGGTCCCACTTGGATGACTTATGGTCGGCTTAGGAGACGTGGAGACGTGGGTTTGGTGATCCAGTTATCTAGGGGTATTCTAGTCTTTTCAGACTAGATTAGTAATTCCTCTCTTTTTTCTATTTAATCTAGGGCTGGCCGTCTTTTTATTTTTCATGCTTATTTTGTGAATAACTTGTAGGCATCTTTGTGAGGGATTTTAGGCTTTTGTTCCGTGCATCAAAAGTTAGGAGAGCGAGTCTCCTCTCGAAAAAGGCTCATTTATCAATCAAGTTCTTCGCAATATAAGTTCCAAAAAATCCACCTTTTTATATTTTCCTCTTTTAAATCTGAAATTAATTGATCGATCCTCTAGATCGTATCAAATTGATATCAAAGCGGTGAGATCCGATGGCGACGAGCACGAGGTCGAAAACGGATATCGTGGATGAGAAGGTTCAAAGGCTTCGAGAAGAGTTCAACCGGGAGATCGAGGGGTTGAAGACAACCCTATGGGAGTCAATCAAAGATCACGCCCATTCACAAAAGGACATCCAAACCGAACTCCGGGCCATGAGAAGGGAATCCGCACAGACGGGACGCGATCTCTAAGGATTGAAGGAGGTGACTTCAGATCTGAAATTTTTGAGAGAAGCCATGTCGTCGATTCCGGAGATAAGGGCGATGCTTCAAGCCCTAACGACAGAGAAAGGAGGAGATCGGAGCAAGAGGATCCAAAAAGAGGAAAATCAGGGCGAATCCACATTTGAATCGGCAAATCGGGGGCAATCGGAGGTGGCGACGGCTGCGGCAAACCCCATAGGGCTGGACGCAGTCAATACAAACCCCCCAGATCTGTCCAGCACAAACAAAGGCCAGAAACAAGCCGGTAGGCCCATCTGGACCTGCAGAAGCCTCGGCAGGCCCAATTGGGCCTGCGCCAGGCTCTGTAGACCTTTTGGGGCCTGCAAGGCCACCGGCAGGCCCAACTGGGCCTGCCGCGGCAACTGCAGGCCCAAACGGGCCTGCCACGGCTCCTATAGGCCACTGGGGGCCTGCCGCAATGCAGATAGCCCCCTGGGGGCCCGCAGCAGTTCAGGCAGCCTCCTGGGGGCACGACGAAGGAGGATGGGCCCGGGACACGACGATCGGGGCCCCTGCGGCCCAATTTTGAAGATCGAAGGCTTTCCCACAGGTACCGAGACCACAGGTTGATCCCAGACAGCCTTTTGAGGGCTTTCCGGGGCGTGGACAAGGCCCGGGGGCTATTTTGGAGGCCGGACGGCACCTATACAGCAGCACAGAGGAGCAGGAAGACCCGTATTGGCACGATGGCTGGAGTTTCCAGGGCACCACTACCCGCCTGAGGCATGGGAGAGACCCGGTTGACCTGAGGAGTTTTACGGAGTTGACGGGAGAGGACCAGTTGAGGCATTCGGCGGAGGATTTGGCCGAAGAGGTGACCGCGGCAGAGGTTGGAGGCAGCAGTGTGACATCAACGCGGATCGCCGGTTGATGAAGCTAAAGATGCCAGTGTTTGATGGCACCGATCCTGACGGATGGATCTATCGGACGGAGCGCTACTTTCAGGTGATGAGGTTGACAGAGGAGGTCTTGAGAGCCATCGGGATCTATTTCGAGGGCAAGGCCCTGGCATGGTACAGATGAAAGGTGGCGCGGACCCCTTTCCGCACTTGGGAGGAGCTGTCAGCACAGATCGTTGACCGATTTCAGGAGACTACGGGGGGAGACTTCTACGAGTAGCTGTCGGCTCTAAGGCAGAAGGGGACGGTGAGAGACTATGTGGAGAAGTTTGATATGCTGAATAGTAGGGTAAAGGGAGTGACAGATGATGTCATGATTGGGAACTTCATGAGAGGATTGAAGCCCTCTATACGAGCGGAGCTGTGGATGCAAAGCCGGGACACTGGAGGATGTCCTTCGCCTGGCCCATAAGGCGGAGGAGAAGCATGCAGAGGAGAGACGCATTCAGGGAACTTGGGGAGCCCAGGGCCAGCGCAGCCAGACAACACCGGTCCCACCTCCGGCGGTTACAGTAGCACCAGGAGACGCGGGAATGAAGAGAGAGTAGACCCGACCAGGAATACCTGGTAGGCGGCTGACTAAGGCCGATATGAGAGCGACACGTGCTGCATGTCTCTGTTCCAGATGCGATGAGAAGTTCAGTCCCGGTCATCGATGTGCGTGCAGGCTGATGCAGATTGTGATAGTGCCGGACGAGGATGGGTATGCAGATGAGGGGAGCCTGTGATGACGGAAGAAAGCGAGGTTGAGCACGCACATCTGGATGTAGGGGAGGTGTCCCTGAACTCCTTGGTAAGGTTAACCCCGAACCATACCATGAAGTTGTCAGGACGATTGGGCGACGCGATGGTGATGGTACTAATAGACAGTGGGGCCACCCACAACTTCATCTCTCGACAGTCGGTGGATTGTCATAGATTGCAGATGAGCACCTTGAAGACGTTTACGGTCCTCTCAGGGACAGGAAGAAGGGATGAGAGCAGTGGGATGTGCAAAGGGATGTGTTTGACCTTGCAAGAGGTGCAGATCGTGGAGGATTTCTTGCCCCTAGCATTGGACAGTATCGATGTGATCTTGGGCATGGAGTGGCTGAGGGGGTTGGGCGAGGTGAAGATGAATTGGAAGCAGCTTAGAATGGAATTCCGGGAGGGTGGTCGCACGGTGGTCCTGACAGGTGATCTTAGCCTATGTCTATGTTTTCCCTTAGGAGCTTTCAAAGCCAAATCTCCACCTTGCGGACAAGGTGGCTCTTTTAGAGGGAGGTATTGATGCGAGCACTCCCCTAGCCGCCGCACCACATGCTGCACGCCGCACCCGGGTCCCACTTGGATGACTTATGGCCGGCTTAGGAGACGTGGAGACGTGGGTTTGGTGATCCAGTTATCTAGGGGTATTCTAGTCTTTTCAGACTAGATTAGTAATTCCCCTCTTTTTTCTATTTAATCTAGGGCTAGCCGTCGTTTTATTTTTCATACTTATTTTGTGAAGAACTTGTAGGCATCTTTATGAGGGATTTTAGGCTTTTCTTCCGTGCATCAAAATTTAGGAGAGCGAGTCTCCTTTCGAAAGAGGCTCATTTATGAATCAAATCTTCGTTCTTCGCAATATAAGTTCCATAAAAATTCCACCTTTTTATATTTTCCTCTTTTAAATCTGAAATTAATTGATCGATCCTCTAGATTGTATCATACTCCTTCGGCCTCCTACCCCTACTCTCGTACATGATAACCGTATCACAATGTTGGTATATACATACAACATTTAAGTAGTGGATAAAACCCTTAACTGCACCATTATAGAACGCCCAACTGTACTTTCAGTTTATGCAATAGGTAAGAATCAAGTTCGTGATTCCTTTTGGTTGTTGGGCTTATCATATGCATTAGACATAGATGCGACCAAAGCTATGACCAACGATATATCGCAATACATATCATTTATTATTTTCTATTAAGTACCGCATATAACATCGTATCACATATCGATAAATCTATCTTATCCAATAATTAACTGAATTACACAATTAAATATATTAAAGATATATTTAATCATAGAAAATTATCAAATAAAAAGATATAACAGAAGCCTAGAAACACTATTCTAAAAGACAACATTAGTAGGCAAGTGTTGGCTGGCCTGTGCAAAGGTCATCAGAGCCTCCTCGCACGGGCATGCAAGTCCTTAAAGGGTTGTCAAAGCTCTAAAAGGCTCTAAGAACTCCATATATGCTTGACATAGTTGGCCAACATCGAAAAGAGGCAATGAATGTCAATATCAGGGTTTGAGGTATCGGCCGATACCATTATGTATCGGCCATATTATATCGGTATCGACAGTTGACGAGACCGAAACTGGTTATCGGTATCGGTATCTGGCGAAACCCTTCGGTTTCGTCCGATACCGGCCGAAACTGGGCGAAACCCTTCGGTTTCGTCCTGAAATAGAGGAAGAAGGTGACATCCAAACACACAGTGAAGTCCTCGTGAATGAACATGAACATAATTTTATTTGTATTGATCTTTTTTACTCATTTTTTTAATATGCGGTCATATTTATGCCTCATAATTTTTGATTGTCAGTCTTTTATATTAATAAAATAATGAAGGACGGGCTGGATTATTATATGAGTTACAGCTAAAAAATTTGTACGCATTTGTATGTATAAAATACAATATAATTGTACATGTAATATGTCACCGTTTGTATATAGTATATACATATTTAAAGTATCTCTGAAACCAAAACCGATATCCAAAATGAAACTGTCAAAACTGTCGAAACCGAAACTTGCTTCCGAAACCATCGAAACTGGCGATACCGATACCGAAACCTAAAATTTGGGAAGAACGATACCGGGACCGAAACCGAGACCTAAAACATTGGTCAATATGCATCAGTAAGCTAAGAGGAGCCAGAAGGAAAGATGTGAATGTTTTTCGTTTAGAAGATGATAAACTTATCAATTTTATCCCCAAATATAGAGAGCGTATTGAACTTAAATGAAACCCAACGTTTGGCTAATGATAGATATCAGTTGATATGAATATCGATCGATATGAATAGCAACCAATATAAATCGTGTTGGCCTTATATGATATTTATATGATAATCATGTAGTAAGATATTTTACATTAGTTGATATGACCAACCAATATGTATTGATATCTGTTCTTCATATTGTATCATATCGTACAATACGCATCGCATATCATAAAGATAATGATAACCATGAGCACGATATACTAAATCAAAAGGTTTTTACCTTTTAGTCTAAATTAAAATGCTAAACCATCCACGATCCCGAATTCAAATCACTCATTTCGAATTATGATACATCATGGAACAGCACAATCAACCATCAGAATTTTTAATAACCTTTTAAACTAAATAAAAGATTATTGTTACCAAGTTGATTTGTGATTTTGCTTAGTTTTATATTTCAAACCATC
This sequence comes from Scilla litardierei, assembly GCA_030789695.1. NCBI lineage: Eukaryota > Viridiplantae > Streptophyta > Magnoliopsida > Asparagales > Asparagaceae > Scilla > Scilla litardierei. The sequence continues at coordinate 149,058,008 of CM061135.1, forward strand.
ATACATACATACATGATCATAACTATGTGCATAGAAATAAAAGACTATTTAACAATATCATACTAAGCTATTTCTCTTTCTTCATTCATTAATGTATTTCGTTCCCACCTAGCATCCACTGATCACTGCCCTAAACATTATATATGTTGTACCTATAATGTTCTGTGTACCCGATTTCGTTTCATGTGCCGAAGCAATCTGTGCATGCTCTTAGAAATCATAGGCTAAACACTTTTTAGATCTAGAAATTTGGGAAGGGGGTCACTGGTTCAGCGTACCCACTGTACCAACTAGCCATCAACGTCTTAGCCCAGTATCTTTCATTGCACAAGGCCATTGAAAGGAATTAGGTACCAATAGAAGAGGGCTAAAATAGAAAATTAGTTGTAAAAGCTTGTTAAATTCTTCTATAAAACATTATTGATTTCAAGATTTGTCTCATACGCCATCAACATTTTGATATGACTTGGAGGATGACAACGATAGTTGATGGGTAGGTAAGCAATCTCAAAAATTCAGGATTTTGTCCATCTACTTATTATGATGTGTAGATAGATAAATATGGGCACCGAGGAAAATCCGAAAGTGATTCTATCATAATAAGCATAAGTCTTAGCACGTTCCATATACAAGATTTGCACCCCATTTGTGTTCGCATGTTTCAATTGGCAAAAAATTGACGTCAACCGCATTCCATTGTAGTATGTATTTGTAATTTTTATGTTCTCACACCAGAATGACTAGAACACCTACGTATGTGCATGATTATATCATATTTTATATTTAAAACTTACACGTAAAGTCATACATGTATGATATAATGAACATGCATGTGCTTTAATAAACACAATTACACCGGTGCTTTAATAATGAACATGCATGTACTTTAATAAATATATACAATTACACCATTTTACAATGAATGGTCGCAGGGGCGGACCTGTGGCTTGGACTGTTGGGGCACGGGCCCCAACAAAAATGTTGAAAAATATATTTTAGTATTAAAACTTTGCATGCAACTGCCCTCATTCAAGGCGTGGGCCCCCACCAATTTAAGAGATGGAAACAGGGATGGTGGGCTGATATGATGTGGAAAAAGATAGGAATTTTTTTTCAACTTTGAATCTCTCTTCATCCCGTCTCTTACCTATCTGCGTCCTTTTTCTCTCTCTTCGTCTTTTTTCCCTTCTTTTACCTGCTTTTGTATTACTGCCCCCTAAAAATTCAGCCCTCGGTTCGGACGTTCCTTAGCCTCGGCCAAGAGTTCGACAGAAGCAACACCTTTGTGAGGCTTTGGTCTTCTATTTTGGGAGCGGGTGTTTGTTTGTTGACGAAGAAAGTGTGATGATTAGGGAGAAGCACTGCAACTTGGAGTTCAGCGGTTACCCGAGTGCGATGTCAGGTAATTTTGCATTATTTTCTCATACTTTTTTAACTGTGTTTGGCATTGGATTAATCAAGGTTTAGTCTTTTGTTGATCGATAATTTGATGGAGTTGAGTTTAAGTGATCAATGTAACTGAGAGCTAGTAACATTTTTCTACAAGACTGTTTGTATATTGTTGTTTGCTACTTACATTTGGAATTATAGCTATATAAATTAACAATGTGATCCACTCTGTTGTTTTTAGGACTAATTCCCAATTGGTTTTATATTACTGGTAGGGCTCAATTTGAATAAGTGAATACAAGATCTTTTTGTTCCATCGTTCCATATTGCTTAAAGAAAATATGCATATTATGGAAAAAATTTGGTCAGACAATCAATCTGTAGTTGATTATTTTTTCCTCGTCTTTCCAGAATATTTGTGGTCTTGGGAGTTGATTCGAAAAATTACAGAGTCCACAATTCATTTTGTGCTGCGGATGAGGGGTAGTCCTTAGGCGCTCATTGCTTCTCATTGTTTCTGTCTCCGTGTTTTGTGAATGATGTATGATTTTTGCACCGCCATTTTTTGGGTCATTAATGATTTGGATGTTTATTATTTTTTGATTTAATTAGATGTTTATTGATAATTATGGTGTTCTAATTCATACAATGTTGTGTTTCGAATCTATTCTTAAGCTTTAATTTAAAATGTTCTTTGTAGAATATTTCTTAATGTGGAGATACTTCAAAAGAAAGTCAATAGATGATTCATCTTAATACTGAGCAACAAGCCCCTAATTTGAATAAAAATCATGTAATAGTCGATGTATCAAGTCTCACATCAGACCTTGGGCTTATACCTTCAATTTGGAGCTATGGTATCAACATTAGGGATGAAGTTCGAAGATCTTGCCTTCAGAAGGGTCCTTGTCAGCCCACTGGTCAAGACTTTTCCATCACAGTAATTAAAAAAACCAACAAGATTCAACCCTAATTGGTTCAATGAGTATCCTAGTTGGCTAGATCATAGCGAAGTCAAAGATGATGCATTTTGTTTGTATTGTTCTCTTCACACTACAATGCCAAATTGTTTCTTCTTAAAGCATGGGTGATTCCTTTGTGAATGAATTATTTAGAAACTAGAAAAAGAAAGGATTGAGGTTCATGTTGGAAAGATCAACAATTCTAACAATGAAGCAAGGCATAAATGTGAGGACTTGATGAATCAACCACAGAGTATTCTTGCAATGTTTAGTAGTAGGATAAAATGGAATATCATGTGTTGTTAACTGCTGCTACTGACTATGTTATATTTCTCTTGCGCCAAGGGTTACCATTTCGTGGTCACGATGAGTCTAAACAATCATTGAATCATGGAAACTATCTTGGGCTCTTTCACTTTCTTGCTGATCACAATGATTAAGTTAAGAAAATGTCATTTATCAATGCTTCTGAAAGGCTAAAGTTGACTTCACTGAAGATGCAAAAGGAGCTTTGTCGAGTTGATGCAGCTGAGACATTACATACCATTATAAAGGATGTTGGTAATTCTTATTTCTCTATTTTGGTTGAGGAGGCTCGTGATATAGCAACAAATGAGCAAATGGATGTATCTTTAAGATATGTGAACACGTATGGACAAGTTATGGAGAGATACATTGGTATTCGACATGTTTTCTCTACTACTACGATTTCACTTAAGGCTACTTTGGAAGAATATTTGCTAGACATCGTTTAAGTATATCGAGATTACGTGGTCAAGGGTATGAAGGTTATGAAGGCGCAAGTAATATGCAATGTGAATATAATAGCTTGAAAGCACGTTTCCTAAGAGACAACACATATGCATTTTATGTGCATTATTTTACTCATCAACTTCAGTTGGTTCTAGTGACTGTTGCAAAGAACCATTTTCAAGTAAAGTCTCTTTTTTGAATTTGTTTCAAGAATTTTGAATGCTGTTGGAGTATCGTGTAAGAGGAGCGATGCTCTTAAAGCCATCCAACATAATAAAGTTCTTAAAGCATTACAGAATGGAAATTTGATTAGTGCACGTGATTTGAATCAGGAAATCAACTTAAAGAGAATGGGTGATACTCATTGGAGCTCACATTACACTTCATTAATTAGTCTCATAACATGTATTTTTCTGTCATCGAAGTACTTAAGATTGTTATGGATGATGTGGTGAATGATCCAAGTCAGTTAATACTAGTGTTTTGTTAGATGGTATGCAATATTTGGATTTCATATTCACCTTATATATCATGGTAAACATTCTTGGAATTACAAATGAATTGCCACAATTACTGCAAAGAGAATACTAGGACATTCAGAATGCGATGAGATTAGTACATGTATGCAAGTTGAGGCAACAGATGATGAGAGATGATGGTTGGAATTCTTTGTTAAATGAGATCTCTTCTTTCTGCAATAAATTTAAAATTGTTATTCCTGCTATGGATGATAAGTTCGAGGCTCGTGGACGACCAAAATGGACGGATGAATAAATGACAAACTTACATCACTATCGGGTTGAACTATTTTATAGCATAATAGACATACAACTTCATGAGCTTAATAACCATTTTTCTGAGATTAATATGGAGTTGCTTCTATGTGTAGAATGTCTTATCCCCAGTAACTCATTCTCTGCTTTTAAGAAAGAAAAATTAATCCTTCTTGCTCAGATCTATGCAAATGATTTCTCTACCAAAGAACTTGTTGTAATTGGGAATCGGCTTGACAATTATATTCTTGATATACGCCCTAGTGACTTGTTCTCAGATGTCAAAGAAATTACTAGTCTTGCTGAAAAAACGGTTGCAAAAAGATGTCATTTGGTGTATTCGCCGGTTTTTAGGCTTATCACATTAGCCTTAACTTCACCAATTTCAACTGCAAAAGTGGAGAGAGCATTTTTAGCTATGAAGATTGTAAAGACCCGACTACGTAATCGATTGGCAGATGAGTGGCTTAATGATTGTTTGATAACATACATTGAGAAAGAAGTTTTTGATCAGATTTTGAATGAAGACATAATGCAGTATTATCAGAATATGCAACCACTGAGAAGATTGTTGTAAGATATTGATTGTTTTTTATGTTTTTTAATTTAATAATATATTTTACTAATATTACATTGTGACCACATAATTCCAAAGGACCGGTTCCGCCACTGAATGGTCGCCCTTAATCCAACGGATGTTTTGAAGATTATATTTGATTAAAGACTCGTTGATCCTAAAACTACTCAATACAATTTTATCTGTATCACATAAAACCATACATATTTTGTTTTGACAATAGCAAGAGCCAGAACAGATCTTCAGCGAGTCAGTAATGCTGAGCGAAAACTTCATAAACTGGGCAATAAATACAGCACAATTAACCAACTCTCCCTTAATAACTTATGACGTACCTTAATCTCACATTGACCCCATTGTATGACTCATATGGCATTTCAACAGTAGAGAACTCAAACGGATATGTCTTCTTTTCGTATATTTCACCAGGAACATCCAGTTCGCGTACTGCACAAGAAAAAGATGACTTCGCATAATTGGCAACAGAATAATGCCACACAGAGATCATGAGATGTATCTTACTATCGATAAAGAAATATAATTTGAAGGAACATGCACATGATAAGACCATAACTAGTTATGGAGACAATTCAACAATAAAGTAATGATATCAACTCACATAAGGAAAAAGAGAAAAGACAATCTCATCATTTAAGTGGGTAATTAACAATAATATAAAAATATGTATTCTGCACAAGAAAGAAAACACAAGAAAACCAACAACTCACCTAAGGAGGTAAAATCATAGAAGTTTCCTCTGTCAAAGTAAAGCTCTGCAAGAAGATAAAAACAACAAAGAGCAGAATGTTGTCAAAAAATACTGATATTACATAAACAAATATAGCGAAGTATCGATATTAAGACCAATTTGACAGAGGACTACCACTGCAAGCAAACATCTTCTACATGGAATTTGTAAGACTTTATTAAAGTAGTTAAATTATTAAAGCGTACTTTGACCACTAGTGGCAATGCAGAAGTACTGCATTGTATAAAGCATGAAGCATCCAAAAATAGATATCACAAGCAAGATCCCATGAATGACAAGAATATTAGACATAAAACTGATACCATCACGTCAGACTGGGACTGAAAACCCCCAAAACAAGAATGCCTGAGATGGGAAAAGTTCAGTCGAAATGCTTGAGCAAGGAGGGGCCTATCGAAAAGCTTTTTTGAACAGTATCCTTAAACAGCTAATTGCATTTTCCATTGAATGAAGCTCGATAAACTGAATGCAAGTAGCCTTTAATAGAGCACACAGACTTAATTTGTAAGTGTAACTTGGAAGAGAGAAAAATAAGTTATTGAGCAAATAAGATACCATTCAAGTTGCAAGTTCTATCAATGCAAACTACAATGTACTTCCACCAGGATGTGAAACCAAATTCGACATGATACTACTACACACAGATTTATTCAATATTGATCAATAGCACTTAATTTGTTATTAATTAAATTGAAAATTTGTCAGAGGTTTCCACCATATTACTGTTTCCCTAAATGAATTGTTTAGTGGTAATTTACATGTTAAGTTTTTTAGATATATAATCCCCAATCTCTTAAATTTAGAAATTTACCATCTAAATCTTCATATTTAGAAATTTACCTATCAAATTACCTTGATCATGTGATTTTAACCCATTGATTAGTTAAAAGGAAATATTTTACCTGTTAATAGGATTTGTTTAAATTGACCAAATTGTCCTCATCTTATACCTCTCCCTCAAAACCCTCTAACCAAGAAAACCCTAAATCCTAGTGGGAGATTTCAAAAATCAACCAAATCCAAAATTCTCCTTTTTGTTCTCCTCCCTTCTCCGCCTCCTTTTCTCAAAAACTCCTCATCATGGCATCTTCTTCTGAGCAAGAAAATTTACTCAAGAAAAAGTCAACGGGCCACTTGAAAGAGGCTTGGGTGGCAGCGGTGGTGTAAGTGACGACAACAACCATGGTGTTGAATTGTGATACAATCTCAAAGAGTTTGCTGCCAGTGACCAAGATGATTTAGGGCTAGGGTTTTGGGAGAGAAAGGAAAATGGATATTAGACAAAGAATAATGAGTTGGGATCCAAGCAGAATGGGAAATGTAAATTTGGGGGTAAAATAACATGACTAATGCTATTTGAATTTTGGGGGTAAACATTTAAATATGAAGATTTAAGGCCGGGGGGTGTGAACTTCTACACATGAAAGACTTGGGGGTGTATATCTAAAAAGAACCCTTATGTGCAAGAGATTGCCTAAACATGATGTATGGACTCACGTGTGGGCATGCTCATAAAGGAGCAACTAGCAACTCAAAACATACTTACATGCATTGAAATTATATTGGGTAAAGCCCGTCTCAGGCATCATCATCCAAAGCTTAATCCACCAAAATGGATATGGATTTAGAGCGTGAATCTAAAGACTAAAAGGCTCCACAAACTATATAAAATATTTTCATTATCTATTCTCAATCCGGCATTTAACTTTTCATGTAACATGCCACATATTAAGGGGTTGGCCAATTAACATAGTATTGGCAGGTGGCTACACACTCACTAGTCGCTAGTTAAAGTTCAAGTAACCAGGGAACAAGCTTCCGAATTCCCAACCAAAGAAATGAATCTACACAAAGAGAGAAGTTAAACTATGACAGTGCGGGATAAAATTCATTGGTGAGGCACAATAAGAGCCGAACACCAGAATCTAAACAGATAATTGTGAAGCAGACTGCAATATAAAGCTGAAATTACAAGCATACCTATCTGACCAAGAAGCTCAATTTTCACACCAATATGTTCCACCTTTTTACCATAAAAGGGTTCTAGGGATACCTGAAAAGAAAATTTTTAGTGACACTGCTGCTTTTTAAGATATTCCTGTTAAAAGAAGAACGGGTACATGCAAGCAAATAAATAATTAGCACATATGATTTTCAATACACATGTATAGTACCTCGCCAGCTATGGTTTCATGGTTCTGGAAAAGTGGGACCATGGCAGTCTGGCCATTTTCCTTCTTTATAGAAGCCTACAGTAACACACAAGAGGAATAAAAATAAATTATGAAAACCATAGGAGTAATTACTTCTTATGTTAAGATTTCAAAGCATCTATAACTCATGTCTTTATTTCTCTTAAGTTTAGAATATCTGAAGAAAACATGATAAGAATTCAAACTCATCTACAGACACTAGTGATCTGTCTTATATTCAGAATACATAGAAACAGTGAAAGGGGAATCCAGCTAATGACATGTTTTTTTGTTGTCTTTAGCTAGAAAACTCTGAAAATATACTGTTTTGTGGGCCCAAATGCACAATAGCACAAAATTTAGACAGATATCTGGTGAGGTCCTCACTTACCAAAGGAGGCGGACCCGCGAGCAGCAGCCGCGAGCGCAAGGGAGGCCGCAACCCTAGGGGTGTTTTCGACCCTCTTTCTTTATTTATAATTTAATGGCAAAGTTGTAATTGATTAGAGGGGGGGTTTTATTCTTAAGCTAGGGCTAGCCGTCATTATGTTTTAAAGCTTGATTATTGAATTGTTTGAGAGAGTTCTTAGGAAGAGTGCAGACGTTCTCTCTTTTGGCGTCTTGGGAGGGTGGTTGCACCTTTAATTGTAGCCAAGTTATCATTTTTATTCCTTTTTTATCTATTTAATTTCAGCTTTGCTCGAGTTCTATCAATTTGGTACCAGAGCACGTAACGATCGATGGCGGCGTCGACGAGACAGAAGGACAAGTTCGAGGCATTGGAGGAGAAGTTCAGTGGTGAGATCGAAGGGATAAAGAGATCCTTGGCGGGGAACGATGAATCCATGGCAAGGTTGACGGCTTCCATTGAAAAATGATGGCGAAGCAAGAGAAACAAGATGAAGCATTCGCGCAATTGATTTTTCAGTTGACGGCCAACGCGTAAATGGACAATTTTTGCAAATAGGCCAAATTAAAAAATTAATTTGAAAGACCGACCTCTTTTTTTATTTAGCAAAACCGACCTCTTTTGGTTTTGGGACCAAAAAGAGGTCGGATTGGAGGCTGGGGCACGTGTGTGGCCTCGACCGCATTTTCAGAGTGCGGCCGAGAACCGCACTTTGAGAGTGCGGCTTGCGGCCGCACCTGAAGAGTGCAGCCGAGGCCACACAAACACAGACACCGACCTTGCGGGCTGCAGTGCATCTTCTCCCATTCCTCCCTTGCGGCCGCTCCTTCGAAGTCCGGCATTTCCAAATTTCTTTTTGGTGATTAATCGGCTTTATTTCAGATTACTTCTAATCTCTATGTTATATTATTGAATGTTTTTTGTGATTTTTGTACAATCTAGATTGAAATTTAGGGTTTTTGAGATGAATCTATAGTTGGTGAAATTTTATAGGTTTTTATAAAACGGAGGAGGCTGGACCCATTACTAATGTGGTCTTGTATGACCAAGCATGTCATCGTTCTGCCGATGTAGTGCAAGGGCAGGTAAATAGAAAGAATTAATAGTCAAAGTAAGTAATTATGATTGAAAGGAAAATAATTAAGGTGTGAATTATATGTTTGCAAGCATCGATAGCAATTGTCGATCATGGACAAAAACATACAAAGTGGAGATTAGATCAGCGCGCGCGACCTTATATTGAAGCCTCCAGATTACACCTATGTGCGCGCTTGCGTTGGGTCCGGTTGGACCACGCATTGCTGACGGCTTTGGTTGAAAGATGGAGGCCAGATACAAATACATTTCACATGCGCCAGGGAGAGATGACAATCACGTTGCAGGACGTGGCAGTCATCACAGGCCTACCAATTGATGGAGAACCAATATTTCAATGTGAAATGCGAGATAGCAGCTGGGGTGCGTTGATGGAGAGACTACTTGGACAGGATACCCCACAAAGAAAAGCAGTCAAGGTAAAACTTGGTTGGTTGCGTGATACATTTACTGATTTGCCTGAGGATGCAGATGATGAGGACATTCAGCAGTATGCACGGGCATATCTGCTTCATATGATTGGAACCTTACTGGTTCCGGATCCAAGCAAAGGATCTATAAATCACCGTTGGTTGACAAAGTTAGATAATTTTGAAGAGGCGGTCAATATTCATGGGGAAGTGCGGTGTTTGCGCACTTGTACGCTGAGCTCAGCAAGGTGGCATTAAAGCAGACAAAGGCTTTATATGCATGCGGGTTATTATTGCAGGTATAATTTTTTTTGTTAGCTAAAATAGTGATATATCTATATATATATCTATATATTTCACATTCTGAGGAAAAATTCATATTTATAGGTTTGGAGCTGGGAGCGAATGTATGTAGGAAGACCAAGGCTCCGGCAGGATGTATTTGCTGACACCGTTCCCTATGGGTTCAGGTGGAATACGGGAAAATTATTCATGGAAACTGCTCATGGGAACCTTGATACATACAGAGACCAGTTTGACACATTAGAGAGTACGCAGATGTGTATATGTAAATTTTATAACGTCGGTGATCAATTGATATATAATATAGTACACTGATATATTTGTGTACTTCATGCCTAATAGATTACATGGGAGCCTTATGGAGAGCGATTCGAGCAGCTGCCGGCGTTATGTCATGAACATCCCGAGTTATGGCGAGCGAGTGTACCCATATTCTGCTGGGAAGCACGGATGATGCATGCATCCGACTGCGTCATGCGGCAATTTGGTTTACTGCAACACATCCCATCTGCACTCCCAGTCTTGGCGGGGAAGACAAGACCAGCGTAGCCAGCAGATGTGACTGTAATCAGGGATCCTCTTGCGCATTGGATGAATAGAGCAGATCACATTGTGCATGAGGGGGATGTGGTATCGGTTGCTGCTTATATGGAGTGGTATTGGGAGATTACCAGGAGGTGGATTGTTCTGAGGCAGCAACCCCCGTTCGCACAAATGCCCCGAGGACCCATCGAGCGCCAACATGTAAGAAGATGTTCAAGTTTAATTTTATATAGTATTTTTCATAACCAATATGCTTAGTACTTAATTTGTTTTACAGGTTGCAGGATATGTTTCATTGTACGATATGGCAGGCCAAGTATTGCAAACACAGGATCAGGGGTTGCTGCATACGATGAGGACCCATATCGATGATGTGCTACATCATACACGCCATCTTCCAGAAGGTGTAGATACGAGCGAGCTGAGTCGTTTATATAGGATGGGTGAGGCCGGCACTTCTCATCAGGAGCATACCAGAGAAGATGACGCCGGCACTTCTTAGCAGGAGCATCCTAAAGCAGATGACGCCGGCACCTCTCAGCAGGAGCTTACAGGAGTATATGAGGCCTGCACTTGGCAGCTGGACCATCCCAGAGCTTGTGACAGCACGTGGCAGCAGCCCCCTCACGGAGGTTATGACACCGACACTTGGACGCAACACCCTCACGGAGGTTACCCTCACGGAGGTTATGACACCGACACTTGGACGCAACACCCTCACGGAGGTTATGACCCCGGCACTTGGCAGCAGCCCCCTCCCATATCATTTGACGCCGGAGCTTGGCACCCGAGCATATGGGATGTTCCAGCCGATTGGCGGCAGCAACCTACCCAGGGTACATGGGATGACGGCAGCACTTGGCCGCAGCATTTGACGCAGGCAGATTGGCAGCCTACACAGGGCGACACGTCACAGCCATAACAGACAGTATGGGATGACACATGCATTTCCCAGCAGCATGTGGAAGTGGATGTTGGCCCGTCTCAACCACCTCAGATACAAGGTGATGGTGAAGGCGTGTCACAGGTTGGCGTGTCACAGGTTGGCGAGGTGTCACAGGTTGACGAGGTGTCACAGGTTGGCGTGTCACAGGTTGACGAGGTGTCACAGGTTGGCGAGGTGTCTCAGCAGACAAAAAGGGAACGCATTCGGATAGGCCCTGGTATTCTCTTGTATTTAGTCGACGCAAAGGGAGTCGTCGATAATATGTATCTTTGAAATGTCTTATGTATATTTGCTGGATTGGAGACATTTGTTATGTTATATACGGTTTCTCAAATGAATTTGATATATAATATATGTGTTATGTATGGTTTCAAAAGAAATCTTTCATATACCCCATAATTATTCAACGAATTCATTCATACACCCAATATTCATACATTACATATACATACGAGAAAGGTTGTGTTTGGGCTTGATGGAGGTATTCAGTCAGCGGATTAGGCTGCACTCCAGAGGAGAATTTTCTCCTCCCGAACTCACCTACGTGCCCTTTTGTTGCTTCGGTGGCAGTTTGAGCGACGGGATTTCTCCACAGCTTACAGGAGGAAGACAGCGGCTCAAGCGGCCAACGAAGCGGCAAAAAGACATGTAGATGAGATCAGAAGGAGAAAATTCTCCACTGGAGCAGAGCCCAACCCAGTGACATAATACCTCCATCATTCCGTCAATAATCGTTCTCCATATAGCTTGACCACGTTATTCCCGTCAAGCAAGCGCCATCACAGCAACTGCTTCCGGCCAGCCACGTTTTGAAGTCAGCGGGAGTGTGATATGTATCGTATCACACTTCATATCACATTCTGATTCACAGGTTGCTGGAAATTTATAGCCCTTGGCACCGCACGTGTCAGGTGTGGCTTTCGGCCGCACTTTCAAGATGCGGCCGAAGCCGCATCTATAAAGTCCGGCCGTGGGCCGCACCTGAGGAGTGCGGCCGGTAAACGACAGAGAACCCCAGTTGGCTTGCGGCTTGTTTGGTTGCTGTGTTTGGTTTTTTGCGACGGCGGGATTTGTTCCGATTCAACTTTTCTGCCATCCGAAACCCTTTGCCATACGAGAGCCGATCCGTGACTATTCAACGCGCCTAATAAGTATTAAGAGTTTTTTGTTCATCTTTATGTTATGATTTAGGGAGTTAGGGTTTTATAATGGTGTGTTTGCAGGTTATTGGAAATGACGAGTGATTCAATTTTTGTCATATGCTATTTTGCCGGTGAATTATATATTAATGAACATCACGAACCATGGTATGTTGGAGGGAAAGTTAAATCGATGAAGCTGATTTGTGGTTCGACGTATAACGACCTAGTAGATCGGATATACAATATGACGAAGATCCGTCGGGAAGATTATATGTTGAATCTGGTGTGCAACTGGCCAGTAATGGGAGGAAAGACTACCGCCGTGAAAATATCAGATGATGATGATATGGAGAATCTTTTTGATTTATCGCAAGATCACCGTGGAGTTGAAATATATGTGGGTATGGATGCAATAAACACCGCCCAAAAATATGACGGGAGTATGTTGTTCGCAATATCCGTAAGATAATGATAACATGAACACGTAAGTCTAGATTTCACTCAAGTTTTGCGAATTGTAATTTGAAATATTTTTTATATATTCGTCGTAGTAACTAAATTTTGAAATCGTTCATATGTCAGTAACAGGTTGAATGATGAAGCGGTGGGAATTGAAAATCAATACTCAACTTACGTGGAAGGCCCTTTTGTACCGGAGTCGATGCCTGAAGATCCGTACATACCTGAAGGTGTTGATGAAGAAATAGAAGAGAGCGATGACGAGGAGCATGTCGGGGCCGGAGAGGATAGCATGCTTTATGTGGAAGATCCAAACAAAAATGATATATCATGGATACAACAATCGGTCGCCGTTAACACAATTGTGGAAGATGAGGAGGCTTTGCCCGATGAAGTTGAAGAGGATGAATGGCTAAATGCAACAGTTATGAGAAATACACTTGAAAGGAGAATGGAAGAGCTTAGACCTCAAAACGGTAGGGGGTGTTCAATGTCGTCGATATTTATGATACAAAGGCTGCCTTGATTAAAGCAATAACGGAGTGGAGCATTAAGCGTAATGTTTCATTTAGGCCAATCAAGACAAACAAGACAAGTTATAACGTGATATGTGGCCTAACTGTTGCGGTCAATCCGGCAACGCAAAATGAGGCTAGTAGGAATTGTTCGTGGCGTATCCATGCAGCAGTACAGAAGAGTAGCATTGGAAAGTTCAAGCTCTCAAGGGTTGTTGAGGAACATACTTGCAATAATCCAATCCTAAATACAGATCATCAAAAAGCCACAACATCTTTCATTTGTAACATGATTATGCCAATGGTGAAGACAAAGTTAGATAAGACACCGGCAGAAATTCAAGAGGCCATAACCACCATGTTACGGATCCGAATTTCATATTACAAAGCATGGATGGCAAGATCAAAGGCGTTAGAAAGGATTTTTTGGAGATTGGGAGGAGTCATATAATCGGCTACCTCGGTATTTAGAGGCCATTTCAGAAACCAATCCAGGCACCATATACAAGATCACTTATGACACTATCAGTGAAGGAGTGTCACAATTTTCAGGGGTCTTCTGGGCATTTGGCCCTTCGATCAAGGGTTTCAAGCATTGTCGGCCGATCCTAAGTATTGATGGTACCCATTTGTATGGGAAATATGGTGGGTATTTACTTGTGGCCACCGGAGTGGATGGTAATGGTGGGATGTTTCTCTTGGCATTTGCGGTTGTGTCAGCTGAGAACCAAGAAAATTGGAAGTGGTTTTTCGCATGTATATATGAATACATGCTAAGTGCGCATGGACGAACGATTACCTTCATTTCAGATAGAATGAAAGGAATTCCACGAGCACTAGAAGATGGATGGCCAGTACATTATCACCATAGGTATTGTCTGCGGCATATTATTGCAAATTACAAGGCGAAAGGATTCCGAACACGTTCCTTGGAGGGAAACTTCTGGATGGCTGGCATTACATCAGACTTGCTGACATATAATGCCTATCGTACCAAAATTAAAGACGAGTCCATTGAAGCAGATGCGTGGATATCTGCAGATTTACACGGAGAAGAAAGCATGTGGGCGATGCATGCCGATCGTGGGAAACGTTATTATATCATGACAACAAATTGTTCTGAGAACTTTAATGGGGTGCTCAAAGGTGCTAGGGCTCTACCTATACAAGCGTTGATTGCAAGAACATTTTACAGGTTAAATAGATATTTCTTCATTCGAAGACTAAGTGGGCAAGGGTGGACGACAGATTTTGTGCCCACAACAATGGACATTATTGGGGCACGGAGGGAAGAGGCCCGAACATTTATGCTCACAAGGTTTAGTGATTGTGAGTGGCAGGTGACTGACAATGATGGTCTCTGTTATACTGTTAAGTTGCATGACGAGAAATGCAGATGTAGTTGCAATATTCCTTCGCTTCAACACATCCCATGTGCCCATGTTATCTCCGCAACTTCCAGACAAGAATATGGTGCCAATATAGCATATATGCCATTCTGTTCACCATGGTATAAGGTTAGCAGATATCGCCTTGCATATGAACCTTTATTTCACCACATACCCGATGCACTGTATTGGAAGGCTTGGGATGGTCCCAAATTACTTCCACTCGACAAAAGAAGACCTCCAGGTCGGCCTACATCTACACGTATTCGGGGGCAATGGATATTCCGCGCGAAGGAAGCCGACAGAATAGATGTGGCAATTGTCATCAACTCGGGCACTACAAATCACGCTGCCGAAATCCTCCAACACACGCGTATGTTGATTCTTCAATTCATATATTTCTTGTGGATATAAATATGTTATTCTAATTTATGCTTATCTTGTAGGTATTCATCTCAAGTTTGCGACGGGTCTTCATCACAAGGCCGTGGCGGGTCTTCATCTCAAGGCCACGGCGCATCTTCATCACAAGGCCGCGGCGCGTCTTCATCTCAAGGCCGCGGCGCGTCTTCATCTCAAGGCCGTGGCAGATCCCGCACATGATGCAATGATGGATGCTACTCTACTGATACTGTTGTGTTAGGGCCATGATTGATGTGTTAGGGCCATGTTTTTTATAAGTTTGTTGAATTCGACGTGATATGTATTTTGAAATTGAAACTACTATGGTTGATGAATTCAATGTTGTTTGATTTATGTGTTACTTGAGCTTGAATTCTATGTGATGTGTGTTTTGATTTATATGAACTTTCTGATATCCAAGTGATGTGTTGTGATATACTATTTGTGATATTTGTGATATGATATGGCTGTGAGAAGTATTAGTGTGAGAATAATTTGTGACACGTTTTGATTTTTATATGCATATGCTGTGATGAATCAGGGTTGAATTATCGGGAGAGTAGCAGAAGCAGCTGCTGAAATTGAGAAGAGCAGCAACATCAGCTATTTGCATTTGCAAACAGAGAGGAGAAAGCAGCAGCCAAATTCGGCTCTGTTGTTGTATGACCTTGGCCGCACTTTTCAGGTGCGACCGTGAGCCGCACTCTGAAGATGCGGCCAAGGCCACACACGCTCCCCAGCCCCCAATCCGACCTATTTTGGCCCTAAAATCAAAAGAGGTCGATTTTGCTAAATAAAAATAAAAGAGGTCAGTTTTTCAAATTAATTTATTAATTTGGCCTATTTGCAAAAATTGTCCCGCGGAAAAAGATGGAAAAGGTGATGGAAACCCTAAATCAGCGACAAAGGTGCTACCTTTGGACCAGGGGAAGGAAAAGACGGAGAAATTTGATGCGTAATCCGTCCCCGAGGAGGATGAATACGACGAGGAGGAAGATGGTGAGCCGTGGAAGGAGAATTATCGAGATGCGATGCGCCGAAAAGCGGAGGAAGCAAGGAGTGGGCAGCCCTAGCTATCTCCCCCACGACGCGCGCCAAGGACCCAGGAGGCCGCGGGTTCCTCCCCAGGCCCCCGCGGGCCCCAGGATTTCAGGCGGGGGCGGCACACCCCCCAGCTTTGACATGGGCCGGCGAAGGGCCCCGCCGACCAGCGACAGGGCCACTGGGGCTTCGAACAGTTTCGACAGGGCCCCGCGGCCCTTTTACAGGGCCGCGGGGGCCCGCCGACCCACTGAGAGCACCCGCGGGGGGGTGGGAAGCAGCGCAGGAAGAGCGGCAGCAGGTGGGGGATTTTCCGCCTTATTCGAAGGGTTCGGCTCGTGGATTTGACGACCGTTTGAACTGGGAGATGGAAAGGAGTATTATGATGATGGAGGAGGGTTTCGGAACCCTCCCGACCTTCGGTACAGTGATGATATGTGGCGCCCTTCACCCCCACACCTATGAGGGACGCCCCGAAGATGGCGGAGGTTACAGAGAGATCAGGAGGAGCATTGGGGCCAGACTGGAGGCTACAGTGGACGAGTGAGGGCCCCCCGAGGGGGCCATGGAGATCGATGGAGAGGATCGCATGGAGGATTTAAGACACACCAGGAGAGGTAGCAGCACTACAACCAGCCCAGATATGGCGGAAGACGAGGAGACCAGGGCACATTCAATATGAACCGGCTGCGTAAGCTGAAGATGCCAGTATTCGATGGGGTGGATCCAGTGTCGTGAATCAACAAAGCAGAGAGATTTTTTAGAGTCGCTCGCATGACTGAGGAGCAAAAGCTGGATGTAGCTGGGATTTGTCTGGATGGGAAGGCCCTCGCCTGGTTTCAATGGAAGGATGTTAGGCGTCCTTTTCGCTCATGGGAGGAGATCAGGGACCAGATAGTGGAGATGTTCAGGGATCCCCACTTGGAAAACTTGAGAGAGCAGCTGTTATCACTCAGGCAGGAGGACAAAATGAGAGATTACTTAGAGAGATTCGAGGCCCTATCGGAGCAGGTGCACGGGGTGACGGATGAGACGATGGAGAGCACCTTCATGAAGGGGTTGAAGGCCACTATTCGAGCAGCAGTGCGTATGCAGAAGCCCTAGAGTCTGATGCAGGCCATGGAATACGCTCAGATGACGAAGGATTGTTAGATGGAGGAGAGGAAGGCGAGGGGTGGTTGGAGTGGCCCAGTTTCCCGTAGTCAGACATCGACAGGAGGGCAGCAGAGAGCCCCTACGAGAGCGGATCCTGCCACCAAGGAGAAGAGTGGAAAGAAGGGTAGTGCACCGCAGGCTGGGGGTAGTTTAGGCGGATGACTGACGATGAGATGATGGAGAAGCGACAAAGGGCCTATGTTTTACATGCGACGAGCGATTCACGTCAGGCCACAGATATGCGGGGCGCAAGCTCTAGGCGTTGCTACTTGAAGATGAGGACGACGAGGCTGAGGTGGAGGACAAGGCCGCTGAGGTGGAGGAGGAGGAGACTGAGGGCTATCAGCTAGACGTGTCGGAGGTTTCCCTTAACTCCGTGGTAGGGTTCACACAGAACCATACCATGAAGTTGGGGAGTCATATCGACGACCAGAAGGTGACGGTACTCATCGACAGTGGGACGACCCACAATTTCATTTTCAAGAAAGTGGTGGCTTAGCAGGAGCTCCAGCTGACGGACTGCGACAGCTTCAGTGTCGTGATGGAGACTAGGAAGATGGAGAGCAGTCGTGGGGTTTGTAGAAGTCTGGTGCTGACATTACAGTGGGTGTAGGTGATAGCTGACTTCCTGCCTCTAGACTTGGGGAGCACCGATGTCATTCTGAGCATGACTTGGCTACAGACGTTAGGAGAGATGACAATGAATTGGAAACTGCTCAGGATAGAGTTCCAGGAGGGGAGAGCAGTCGTATTACAAGGGGACCCCAGCCTTTGCAAAGTACTGGTCTCTTTGAAGACCATGGTGAGGACCATCCAGACGAAGGGCGGTGGATACTTAGTGGAGTTATATTCGTTGACGGGAGAGGAAGGCACTGAGGCCAGTAGTGAGCATCCCATTCCAGGAGAGGTACATCAGCTGATGGAGCAGTTCGAGGTCTTTCAGGAGCCACGTGGTCTCCCACCCCCGAGGGATCACGAGCACGCCATAGTTCTGCGGGAGGACGTGTCCCCCATCAGTGTGAGGCCCTATCGTTAACCCCAGGCACAGAAGGACGAGATCAAGAGGATGGTGGCGAAGATGGTGCATGCGGGAGTGATACAACCCAGTGTGAGTCCTTTTTCCAGTCCGGTGCTGTTGGTGAAGAAGAAAGATGAGAGATGGCGCTTTTACGTGGACTACATGGCCTTGAACAAGGAGACAGTGTCAGATAAATTCCACATACCAGTTATTGATGAGCTTCTGGATGAGTTGCATGCGACGGCCATATTCACCAAGATAGATCTCAAATTGGGCTACCACCAGCTCAGAATGCGGGGGGAGGAAGTGCCCAAGATGACGTTCAGGACTCATGAGGGCCACTAAGAATTTTTAGTCATGTCTTTCGGCTTGACTAACACACCAGCTACCTTACAGGCCTTAATGAACAAGGTAGTTCGCCCTTACCTACGATGATTTGTACTACTTTTCTTTGATGATATATTGGTGTGCAACCGTACCTTGGAGGAGCACTTGGACTACCTGCAGATCGTGTTCCAGGAGCTGCAGTACCATCAGCTGTTTGCAAACAGGAAGAAGTGCTTATTTGGACAGCCACAGGTGGAGTATCTAGGGCATGTGGTATCTGCAGATGAGGTGGCAGCGGACAGGTCCAAGATTGCGGCGATGTTAGATTGGCCGCGTCCTACCACTCTCAGGGGGCTGCGGGGATTCCTGGGCTTGACATGATACTATCGCAGATTTGTGCAGGGATATGGGACGATCGCCTAGCCACTTACCGAGCTACTCAAGAAGGACCAATCATTTGGGGGAGGCGACGACTGTGTTTGAGGCCTTGAAGAAGACCTGACCACAGTGCACGTACTGGCGTTGCCAGATTTTTACAGACCTTTCGTGGTGGAGGCAGACGCGTCGGGGCGTGGATTGGAGGCGGTATTGATACAGGATCAGCGACCCATAGCCTATTTCAGCCATGTGTTGACCGCTAGAGCAAGCCTGCGGTCTATCTACGAGAGGGAGTTGATGGCCATTGTCCTGTCTATCCAGAAATGGAGACCGTATTTGCTGGGGAGGAGTTTCCTGATGCGCACGGATCAGAGGAGTCTCAAATACCTTTTAGAGCAGCGCATGGTAGAAAAGGAGCATCAGAAGTGGATGTAGAAGCTGATAGGATACATGTTTGAGATTGAGTATTGCCCGGGACTAAAGAACAAGGCGGCTGACGCCCTTTCACGATGAGAGGAGGTAGAGTTGGTGGCACTAGCGGTTTCAGTACTACAAGACTGGGAGCCACTGCAGCAGGAGGTTAAGCATGACCATGATCTGACAGGCTTACGGGCGGCACTATTGCAGGGTTCTATAGAATACCCCGGGTATACTATCCATGAGGGACAGCTGCTACATTGGGGGCGATTGGTTCTGCCGCGGACGTCTACATATATTCCGACCATACTCCAGGAGTTTCACAGCAGCGCCGTAGGAGGACATTCTGGGGTCCTCAAGACTTACCAGAGACTGACGAGGGAGGTCTACTAGAAGGAAGTGAAAAAGGATGTAGCGAGTATGGTTGCATATTGTTGTGACGTTTGTCAGCGTCACAAGTACCAGACGATGGCTCCAGGGGATTACTGCAGCCGCTGTCCTTGTCTGATCGTGTGTGGGAGGACCTTTCCATGGATTTCATTAATGGACTGCTGAAGTCGGGAGGATATACCATCATATTTGTTGTGGTGAACAGCCTCAGCAAGTATGCGCACTTTGTACCACTTCAGCATCCATACAGCTAGTGTTGGTGACGGATGTATTTGTGAGAGAGGTCATTCGCTAGCATGTGCCCCCAAAGTTCATTGTTTCTGATAAGGACAAGGTATATTCTGGCAGGAGCTTTTCAGGCTTCAGTGTACAGTGTTGCGAGGAAGCACCGCCTACCACCTGCAGACAGATGGCCAGACTGAGGTCGTCAACAAGAGTGTTGAGACATATCCGCGGTGCTTTATTTCAGAAAATCCCAAGGAGTGTGTCCGTTGGCTGGCATGGGCGGAGTACTGATACAATACATCTTATCACACTGCAGCCCAGACGACACCTTTCAGGATTCTGTATGGCCGTGATCCTCCACATTTACTGCATTATGGGCAAGAGACGATACCAGTATCTGATGTGGAACAGTACTTGACAGAGAGGGATCAGATTTTGGAGGAGCTGAAACTCCATTTGGATAGAGCTCAACATATTATGAAGACGAGTGCAGACCTTCACCACAGAGATGTGCAGTTCGCAGTTGGAGATATAGTGTACCTGAAGCTGAAACCCTACAGGCAGAGATCATTGGCCCACATGAGGAATGCAAAGTTAGCGCTGCGATATTTTGGAACTTTCAAGGTCGAGGCCAAGGTGGGACCAGTGGCTTACAGGTTAAGGCTACCCCCAGGATCGGTTATTCATCCGGTACTCTATGTGTCGCAGCTTCGCCAGGTTATCGGAGACCACACCCCTTCGTCCACTCTTCCGGAGACATTGACAGATGATATGGAGGTGAGGTTGGAGCCCGAGGAGCTGAAGGGGGTTCGTAGAGGAAGCACTGAAGAGCGGGAGGTTCTCTTGCTCTGGAAGGGTTTGCCCGAACACGAGAGTACGTGGAAGTCCTTGGACGTGATGGCGCAATAATTTCCGGACTTCCACATTGAGGACAATGTGGCTCTTTGGGGGGTAGTGGTGGGCTCCGCACTTACCAAAGGAGGCGGACCCGCGAGCAGCAGCCGCGAGCGCAAGGGAGGCCGCAATCCTAGAGGTGTTTTTGACCCTCTCTCTTTATTTATAATTTAATGGCAAACTTGTAATTGATTAGAGGGTGTGTTTTATTCTTAAGCTAGGGTTAGTTGTCATTATGTTTTAATGCTTGATTATTGAATTGTTTGAGAGAGTTCTTAGAAAGAGTGCGGACGTTCTAGCTTTTGGCGTCTTGGGAGGGTGGTTGCCCTTTTAATTATAGCCAAGTTATCATTTTATTCCTATTTTTATCTATTTAGTTTCAGATTTGCTTGAGTTCTATCAATATCAAACTGAATCTGTTTGTTTGGTGAGAAAGTGGGGGGCCACTGAGTTGTTGTTGAGGTGGCAAGCACCTGTTAAGATCCCATTAGTCCCACATCGGAAGTGAAAAAAGAAAAAGAAAAGTTTAAGTATTAGAGAGCCTCTCCACCTAACACCAATTGGTTTTAGGTTGGATGCTAGCTAAAACTTAACAATTGGGGTGTAAGCCCAGTGTTATGGTCATAATATGGGCTGGGTCCTTAGCAAGGCTATTGTTAGAGGCCTATAATATGGACGGACTTCTAACAAATGGGCTAGTGTTAGAGGCATAGTATGAGCTGGACCTCTTACAAAGGACACTTAGAGTGTGCACCCCAGAGTGGGCCGTCGTGGACGGCGTTGTCGAAAGCATGGTGGTATGTTAGGATCCCACATTAGAAAGAACAAGAGAAAATGAAAAGTATAAGTATTAAGGGGCATCTCCACCTAATACCAATTGGTTTTAGGTTGGATACTAGCTAATACTTAACAATTGGGGTGCGAGCCTAATGTTATGGCCCTATTATGGGCCGTGTCCTTAGCAAGGCCATTGTTAGAGGCCTAGTATGTGATGTGTCTCTAACAATTGGGCTAGTGTTAGAGGCCTGGTATGGGTTAGGTCTCCAAAAAATGGTAGCAAAGCAAGCCCCATGCTACGACCCACGTTGCAGAAGGGGCGACCTGGGGAAAGAGCGACTTAAGACGGGGCAACCTGGTAAAAGGCCAGAGTGTGCCACTTAGAGTTGGCACCCCAGAGTGGGCAGTCGTGGACGGTGGTTGTCGAAAGCAAAATGGCGACCTGGGGAAGGAGAGACCTAAGAAGAGGCGAGCAGGTAAGACCAGAGTGGGCCATCGGGGACGGTATTGTCGGAAGCGTGATGGTATGTTAAGATTTCAATTAGTCACACATCGGAAAGAACAAGAGAAAATAAAAAGAATAAGTAGTAGAGGGCCTCTCCACCTAAAACCAATTGGTTTTGGGTTTGATGCTAGCTAATACTTAACAATTGTGTGTGAGCCTAGTGTTATGGCCCTAGTATGGGTTGGGTTCTTAGCAAGTCTATTGTTAGAGGCCTAGTATGGGATGTGTCTCTAATAATTGGGCTAGTGTTAGACGCCTAGTATGGGCTGGGTCTCCAACAGCACCACCTCCGCAAATTTCTCTACATGAAATCGTCAGAAAACTCCAGCAATTTCAGCAGAAAGTTTGTTGTGGGCCCCCTGCGGAAAAGAATCCGTGTGAGGCATGCATTGTTTTTGTTCATTTTTTATGTCTCTCTGTTCTCTCTCTTCTCTCACTATCTCTCTGTAAAATTGTTGGCCCCACTTAACAATTTTATAATATATGTTCCAACCTTTTTACACTCTAACCAAACACAAAAAATACGTGGGACCCATAACTACATTTTCACATCTACTTGTCAACTCTCTTTTCTTTCCAAACAAACACAAACGAATATTTTTCAAACCCATGTTTCACCCAAATGTGTCATATTTTTCCAAACTTAAACACAGGACCTAAACGAAAAACACGTGTTTCTACCACATTGTCTTCATCATGTAATCACTTTCCATGAGTACCCTCCAGGATATATAGAAACTCAACATTGCATAATAACACTAATTTCCTTGAAAATTTTCAAAAATATAAAAATGGTCGGGGACATTATCATAGTCAGACAATATAAGGCAACCCGACGCAATTGATTAACCACGTCTTCATGGATTACTTCCACATGAAAATGGTAAACTTACGTGTATTTTTTATCATCTCCATACCACAGAAATTGAATTCAAATTTCATGCTGCTACCAGAAGCATTGTTGCAAAAATTGCAACTACTGCATTGCAGTCTTATTTCGGTTTGGCAACGGCTAGTCCAATAACACACTATAATGATGTAACTTACATGTGATTCAATTGTAATTGTTACACATAACAATGTCCTTGAATTTAAAAGTACTTTCAAAATGCATGAATTCGATCAATATATAGGGATATCACAATTTCCTTCAGAAGTTTGTACTTAACCACCTTCACATCTTCAGGTTGTACCTCGAATTCCTAGCCTGATTTATTTCACAACTAGAACAATGGCTTGTTTTGGTAGTGACTTGAACTGGTTGCTTCGCAATTAGCACAGTGTCTTCTTTTAGGAACCATTGTATTCATTACCATTACAGCCGGCGGTGATGGTTAATTTGAAACTTCAATCCAATTCTATGCCTTGAATTCCTATGGTTGATTGGAATCTTCAATCCAATTCTATGCCTTGAATTCATAGCCTGATTGCTTTCACAACTAGAACATTGGCCTGTTTTGGTAGTGACTTGAATTGGTTGCTTCACAACTAGCACAGTGTCTTCTTTTAGGAACCATTGTGTTCATCACCATTAAAGCCTGCGGTGATGGTTAATTTGAATCTTCAATCCAATTCTATGTGCTTTCATACGCAATCATTAACTCCATAAAGAAGAATCATCCTCCCCTCATTGGAGAACCAAATTATACAATCCAATATGATTTTACTAGTTCTAACTTTTAGTGTATTAAGTCTGATTAGTTATAACTTTCAGTGTATTAAGCCTGATTAGTTATTTAACTGCATTACCTGAGTAGTTCCGCACTAATGTGTCAGACTTCGAAGCCCCTTTAATTGATAAGGTGTTGTACACTATATTGAATTCAAGCTCAATAAACTATTGTTAGAGCCATGTTTGCTTGCTCTTTCATTGACTGGTCAATGTGGATATTCCTACAGTACCCACCCTTACCCGGTCAGTCTGAACTCGCCTTCTTCACCCCTTTATCTTCAATTAGATATGATATTGAAATTTGACTTCCCACATTGCTATTTAGGGTATGTTTTTTGCATAGAAATTGGAATTGAAAAGTATGACACATGAGGGAGGAAAAAGGTTTAAAATCCTGATTTTTATTTGTTTGGAAGGAAATGAGGGTTGAAAAGTACAAGTCAAAAAGTAATTGTGGGCCTCGTATCTTTTTTTCATTTCATTAGTGTAGAGATGGTTGAAAACTAAAGTGTGAAATTGATTAGTGGGGTCACACATAGTTAAAGAGATAGAAAGAGAAATGAGCAAGAGATTTTATACATACATACATACATAGTTAGGCCTCGTGTCTTTTTTCATTTGATTAGTGTAGATATGGTTAAAAAGTTAAGTGTAAAATTGATTAGTGGGGACAAACATGGTTAGAGAGATAGGAGGAACGAGCATGCATGCATGCATGCGTACATAAGCAGCTGGTATATGAACCCTCAAAAATTTTAATTTTCACCCTTTTTCGAATATCAACACCAACACCATTCATCTTGATTTACACATCATGAATGATGAACATACAAAAAATCAAGTGAATCCAACGATATTTGATATTCGATCCGATTATTACAAATTTAACAATTTCTAAAACAGAATTTTTATAACGAGCCGATCAACTGTCAAATCTCCTTAGCGTAGTTTTAGGATTTTAGATTGTGTACAATAACCTCAAATAAAAAAAATAAAAAACAGGAAAAATAAAATTTTTGAGGATCAGTGAAAATTTCTTACATCGGATGCTCAGCTAGCTACCTCAACATGTATTGTGACGGCCCAAACCCAGCTCCAAACCCTCGGGGCCCCTCGATCGTGATCCCTCTCTCTATTTTCTGCAGCGACGAGCCCTCGTGGCACTTCAAATGCGTCCCTCTCTCTCTCTCTCTCTCTCTCTCTCTCTCTCTCTCTCTCTCTCTCTCTCTCTCTCTCTCTCACGTTCGCAGCGACCGCTAGGGCTTCAACGACGCCTCGGCCTCTCTCCCGTACGACGAGCAGCCCCCTCCGTCCTCTCTCCCATGCGACGAGCACCGCCATGCCCCTCCTTCTCTCTTGTCCTTCTCGCAGGACGCAGCCCCCCTCACATCCTCTGGCCCCGACGACGGCTGCAGTAACCCACGTCCTTCCTCTGGGGCTATCCGACAACTATACGTCTCATTCTCCCCTCCTTCTCGATTAGCTCTATAAGTATCTCTCTATATTTTCGAAGCTATCGGCTTGATTTCTGCGGCTCTTAGGATTTCATTTTCTGTGGCGATTTCTTCAGATCTGTGGTGGCTTTTGATTCTTATTTTTTTCTTCGGCTACGATTTCAGGCAAACTCTATCCCCTTACCTCAGTTTTTAATTTCGATTTGGTCGTCCTTTGTTGATTTGGGCTCTATGCTTGCGTTGCGTTCGTTGGGTTTCCCTGCTGATGTTGGATGCGGCTGGCCTTTCTCTGCTACTGTTGGGTTCGGCTGGCCCTTCTGCTCACTGTTTGGTTGCGACTGGCTTTTCTGCTTGCTTATATTGGGTTCGGTGTCTGGATTTGCTTGCTACGTTGGGGTTTGACATGTCCCTTGCTTGTTGCGTAGGGTTTCTGGGTTGTTGTTGGGTTCAGAGGCTATCTTTGCTCGCTTTTTGGGTTCGGTTGGTTTTGATCGCTGTTTGGGGCCTCCTTTACTTGCGGGTTGATGTTCCTTGTTGGTTGTTGGGTTGTGTTCTGTTTGGGGCTTCATTTGCTTGCGGGTTGGGGTTTCTTGCTGGTTGTTGGGTTGCGGCTAACCCTCCTTGATGGTTACGCGTTGGGGCTGGCCCTCGTTGTTGGGTTGCGGTTGGCCCTTCTTGCTTATTATAGGTTTGCTGCTGGCCCTCCTTGCTTGTTGTGGGTTGTGGCTGGCTTTCTTTGCTTGCAGTTTTAGGTTCTTTGATTGTCGTTAGGTTTGGTAGCTTCCCTTGCGTGCTATCTTGGGTCCCTGGGTTATTGGTTGGGCCCGGCTGGTTTTCTCGCTTGTTGTTTTGGGTTTCGGTATGGTTTACTTGGAATCTGATCCATCTGGCATAGATCCTTTAGAGCCATTATGAGTTTGACTTACAGGTTTTTCTTTATCAAGCAATTATCGTGATTCCATCATTTCTTGGTTCATCACATAGAAGTTGGTGTATTGCTTCTTTTAATATTGTTTCACTCTGGAATATCATGATATGAGACATATCTCTGCTTCACTTTATTTCAACGCCAGCATTATTGTTTTGCCATCTGATTATCTTCGTGTGCATGCTAGTATAAAAGTTTAATATTGTGTTAAATTGCGTAGTTTAAAGGATGTTACTTGTGATATCACTATTGAGGAATGACTGGTGGAATTGAGATCGACTCTGGACATGTCTGGTTGTTACATTCAATTATTATCTATGGATCTCCCTTGACTACATAATTTAAATAATATTAAACTTAGACCACATCATGACACTAAAAGTGACAATTAATTAATCTAGCTTGACTCGTCGGGTTTTGGGGAAAGTTATGATTGCGAGAGTGCAGGAGCAATTGGAGCCTGTCTTTTGGCCTGTCTGGGAGGATTTTCATTCCACGATCAGGTATGATCGTTCACGATCTATCATTTTCCAGGTACTAACATTTGAAAGGATCCTGAGTAGTCTGTTACTCGACCTGGGGGTGCACTCTTGCAGTCCAAGGTCTTCGGGTTGCACATCGCACTCTCGCTCATAAGTCACGACCTAGAATTGATTCACTTTAGTAAGTACCACCTTACAGTAGTTTATATACATTAATAATCATAACATGTTACTTTTTGTACCGTACCATTATAACTGCTGTCATATTTCCTTTTGTGCACTGTTATCATTTTTGTCTCTTGGTTAGATATTGTCTATTCTATTGAGCTGTGATGCGACTTCTGTTGCCCCACTAGGTGATGCATATGATTGCACGGAGGCACCTGAGCACGAGTAGTCAAAGCTTCCAATGCAAGACTTTGGGACATGAGCTGGCTATAGGTGAGTATTATATTTACATTTCAGCTGTAGTGTAAATTGAATTGTCTTTTCCCTATTTAGAACTGTGATCGCATGTCATGTTTTGAGTATTTCCTCTCTTTCTGCACTGCTCCACATTGACTTTACTGGCACCTGCAAGACCTGAATGTTTCTGTTTCAAATTGTGACGGCACCCGGGGAACGGGACGTTACATGTATATATTGTTAGTGGTTTTGCCCTAGACCAAATAATTGGACCTTTATGTTATGTCATTTTCATTTATAAAATGTTTCTCTTATTGTTATTATTATATGGCTTGCATGTCTCTTTATAATAATGGTTGAATAGCTGTTTTATGTTATTTTAAGCATCTCTAGTCATTCATCATTAAATGTTTAATAAAGAATTAAGACTAGTATGAGTTTGGTTGATAATTATGAGATAATTATATATATAGTGATACAAATCAAACTTATAGGTACTTGTTGGAGAACAGGTACTGGATAGACTCGTTATGAGATCATTACATGGATTAGTATCATAAATGATCTCATAATAGTTGTCATAGAATCCTTAGACCTAAGATCATCACAGTTTCCTATATAAGGAACATTATATTTTGACATAATAAAACGTTATCTTTAATTAGATAATCATAAAGGTTATGATTGAACATGATATGAATTATGCAGAGGAAAGTGAATGAACAAAGATGGAATTTGTCCATATCCTATGAGAGAGATATCTA
This sequence comes from Scilla litardierei, assembly GCA_030789695.1. Lineage (NCBI taxonomy): Eukaryota > Viridiplantae > Streptophyta > Magnoliopsida > Asparagales > Asparagaceae > Scilla > Scilla litardierei. Next base: position 149,085,867 of record CM061135.1, read on the forward strand.
ATGAGCCCCTCGATAAGTAGGATTGAGAAATGCATGGCCGTGCTCAAATAAATGTCATTTGATTTTATCAGTCTACTTAGTAAGCGAGAAATTAAATATTTGAACAATATAAGTATGACAATGTCCACGACTTATTTTCAAATAAGATATCGTGTGACAAAAGGATTATGACATGTTCTATTGGTTAGGTTAATATCGGACTAACGATATTCATATTAATTGGGTAGTCATAATGTCTTGCTAGAGACCAATTATGACTAGTGGGCTTTTAATTGGATTAGGCTCATTGCCAATTTGATATGAGCCTATTGGGTCGCACACAAAGAACGTAATGGATAGGATATGGTTTAAACATGATTTCGAATTTGATTTGAAATTCGCAATAAGGCGAAATATCTTAACTGACAGATATTGTATCTCGTTAAGATATTATTCTTAAGATATCGTCGCGTAACAAAATACGTTAAAGAGTTAACAGCTAATATACGATATTATCCTAAAGATATCTTTAGTAACTGAAATGCATTAAGGGGTTAACGTAAGATTCTATATAAGATATAGAAAGAGAATTTTCAGTTTTTACGATTTCAATCTATCTCTCCGTTTTTTAGAAAAACAAATAGCGAGAGAAACCCTAGTTGCGGAGAAGGAGCTAGCACCCTCGCAATTCCTGTTCGTGACGTTCGCGTGTGGATACCAATTGAGGGTGGTTGTTCGTATAGCAGCACCTGTAGTCCGACACATTCAGATCGTTACAAAGGTTAGTAATCTATTCGAATCAAGTAGAAACGCATGGATCTTGGTAGGTTTCTATTTTTCGCTGCGTATAAACTAGTTATGCATGAGAGAAACCATAACATATATAACAAAACAAGCCCTCGTGTAGTTTCACTAACCAAGTGGGGCTACCAATCAAAATTTCACATGAAATCATCGAAGAATCCAGCAATTTCATGCAAAGGGAAATCACTAAGGTGGTGCCCGCCATCTCAGCCCCAAGTCATCCATTTTCTCCCTCAATTTCAACCAAATAAACAAAGCTTGCTTGGCTAGAAAATAGGCTATGGTGACAAACAACGCAAAGTAATACTGAAATCAAAATTTCTCAACCCAATTTTAACCAAACAAACAATCCCTTAGTCCGAAGCAGTGGAAACCAAACAAACAATCTTCTATTATTATAAGTGCATGTATGTTTAGTTGAAATTAAGCAAGAAAATTTTAAATAACTCAATTTTCAACCAAGTTTGTTTGTTTGTTTGAAAAGAAGGAAAATAGATGAGATAGAACTAACCTGGTGGGCCACCTTAGTGATTTTTGTTACATGAAATCACCGAAAAATCCAATGATTGTGTGTGGAAGTTTAGATCCAGGCTCTATGAAGTCAGAGAAACCGCATAAGAACTTGTTTTGTTATTTTTTTTATTTTTAATCTATTTCCCACTATTATCTTGATATCTATTTAGCTATGTAGTCCCCACTTATAATTTTACACTGCTTTTCAACCTTCTCTACACTCCAACCAAACACAAAAAAGATATGGGTCTACAAATACAATTTCAACTTATGTATTTCAACCCAGTTTTCTTTCAAATAAACACAAATGATGATTTTTCAACCCAATTTTCACCTTCAAGTGCCATTATCCATACCCAAATTCAACAAATCAAACCCAAATTCAACAAAACAACTAATCGCTTAGCTACTTTGATTCATGTAATTGCTGGCATAACCCATGACCATCTATAGTTGACATAGCCTTCATCTTGAGTCTAGAGTCTAATTAAGCAAGAGACACATTTCATAATCACAATATTTATAAATTTTTCAAAAAAAATATGAATTCACGCACAATAACTAGATCAAATTGAACTATAAATTATTTGTTTAACCAAACATTGACCAAATAATTAATGTTTAATATCTATTTAATTCATAAATATGGGTTTAATTCACATAATTTGGTGGATTTTTGGTAAAAATATATTTAATTCTAGAATGTTAAGTGTTAAGGAGACAGGATTCGAACTAAGACCTCTTGAATAACATTTTACATGACGATCACTACTTACACTACATGTATATGGATACATACATACATATCTGTGTGTAAATAATGGGTATCATATGACATATGAGAGATCTTTCTCATATACGATGATGTGACACGTTTTTCTTTTAAATGGATCACATGGGATCACATGGGAATGTACCTTCTTATCTCACATACCCTTTTGTGGATGAGAATGCATCATGCCATCATATATACGAAAAACATATCATATGTCAAATGATACTCATTATTCTATATATGTATGCATGCATATGTATATTTATATGTATTATGAAGTTAAAGATGAAATTCTACTACTAGTCAACCACCCTTTGCCGAACTATTTCTGAATTTTTTGGATCGTAACTTTTGAAACTTGCCAAGGTATTCCCAAACACGATACTTTTGACAATGCTTCATTTGATGTACTTGAAGTGACACTAAGCCTATATCTCCAATGCCTCATCTGTGTTGTTTTCCACTTGTTGTCCAATTGGATTTGTTTCTCATGGTCATCATCACTGTGTGACTATTTTTTCAGCAGAATGTGTTCTTGTTTACAAAGGTAGTAACTTGTTTGTGCAGCCTAGAAGTGGTTATATCAAGTATTAAGCAGCCATCATAAGGTATACTTGCAATTTTTATCATCATTGAAAAACACATTCCCTTAATACACATTGCTAAAAGAGAAATAAAAAGAGATTCCTAAAACATTAAAAAGATTGGGTTCTTGTTAGATCCGGCCGGCCCAATATGGGTGGCTTATTTTTAGTGTTTTATGTTATTAGGGGCATTTGGATAATTGGCTAATTTCTGAAATTGTATTAGAGGGAGGGGTGCTAGCCGGCCCCAATCATGCTTGATTATTGATTATTGTGTGAGAGATTCCTAGGGAGAGTGCAGGCATCCTCTATATTGGCGTCATGGGAGGGTGGTTGCCCCTTATAATTGTAGCCAAAGTTATCCTTTTACTCCTATTTTCATCAATAAAGTTCAGATTTGTTTCAGAATCTATCAATTTGGTATCAAAGCATCGATCCATGGCGTCAACAAGGGCTAAAGATCGAATTGATGCGGTGGAGGAGAAACTTAATGCAGAGATTGTGTTAGGAACTAATAAAGATGGAATTTTTATTAGAAAATAACAAGCGAAATAAAAAGATAATTGGACACAAAAGAGGTGTGCCCTCCTCCCAAGACGCCTAGAGGACGTCCGCACTCGTCTACTCCTAATGGATGCTCAATAGAAATATTCCAATATTAAGCATGAGAAACTAAGAGAAGGCTACCCCCTATTTATAATAGAAACCATGACAATCCTAAACCAAGTAGGACTAGTCCGGCTAATCCTACTCCAAGGAGGACTCGGGGCGGGAGGGGGAATCCTACTCCAAGGAGGACTCAGGGCGGGAGGGGGAATCCTACTCCAAGGAGGACTCGGAAAGGGCAAGTACAAAAAAGAGGGTGTGGCAAGGGGTCGGCTAGAGGGGGGTGTGGCGGCTGGCCTGGGCCGGCGGGTGTAAACCCGCATGGGTTTGGGCACAGGCCCATCAATACTCCCCCCCCAAAGAGCCACCTTGTCCTCAAGGTGGAAATCTGGGAATCGCAACACCATATCAGCCATGTCCTCCCAAGTGCTGTCGTGCTCTGGTAGATCCTTTCACTGCAACAAGACCTGTCGCGCGCCTGTGTCGGTCCGGCGTACCCCCTTCAGTAGCTCTGGCTCCAGTCCAACCTCCATATCCGCAGTAAGTGACTCGGGCAATGTCGGAGAAGAAGTGTGGGTGCCAATAGCCTGGCGTAACTGTGAAACATGGAATACCGGGTGAATGGTCGATCCTGGCGGCAAGCGCAACATGTAAGCTACCGATCCAACCCGTGCCTCGACCTCAAAAGGCCCAAAATATCGTGGTGACAGCTTTTCATTCTTCTTATGAGCCACCGACCTCTGCCGGTAGGGCCTTAACTTCAGATATACCATGTCGCCCACCTCAAAGTGTACATCTCGGCGGTGGAGGTCTGCCCGAGCCTTCATCACCTGCTGAGCTCTCGCCAAATGGAGCTTCAGCTCCTCTAGAACCCGGTCCCGCTCAGCTAAGTACTGCTCCACATCAGAAACCGGGGTCGTCTCCTGCCCATAATGAAGTAAGTGTGGAGGGTCTCTGCCATATAAAATCCTAAAGGGTGTCGTCTGGGCTGCCGTGTGGTATGAAGTGTTGTACCAATATTCTGTCCATGGTAACCAGCGAACACACTCCTTAGGATTCTCCGAGATGAAGCATCGCAGATACGTCTCTACACTGCGGTTGACCACCTCTGTCTGGCCATCTGTCTGGGGGTGATAAGCAGTGCTCTTTTTTAATGATGTCCCCTGTAGGCGAAAAAGCTCCTGCCAAAACTTACTCTGGAACACCTTGTCCCTATCCGAAACAATGGACTTTGGGGGACCATGTAGACGGATAACCTCGCGCACAAAAGTGTCGGCCACTGACACAGCGCTGTAAGGATGCTTAAGTGGGATAAAATGTGCATATTTGCTGAGACGGTCTACCACAACAAAAATGACGCTGAACCCTCCCGACTTAGGCAACCCTTCAATAAAATCCATAGAAAAGTCCTCCCACACTCTGTCTGGTAGGGATAGTGGCTGTAATAATCCTCCTGGAGACATAGCCTGATATTTGTGACGCTGGCACACGTCACACTCCGCCACCATCCTAGCCACATCCTTCTTTTGCCCCTTCCAGTAAATTTCCCGTGATAACCGCTGGTAGGTCTTGAGGACCCCAGAATGTCCTCCAATAGCACTGCCGTGGAACTCTCTGAGTATGGTCGGTAAGAAAGGAGAAGTCCTTGGTATCACTAGTCTGCCCCAGTACAGTAATCGCCCCTCCTGCAATGAATACCCAGGGTACTCAGTCGACCCCTGCAAAAGAGCTTCTCGTATAGCCGCCAAATCCGGGTCTGTCCCAACCTCCCGCTGCAGTGGGCCCCAATCGTCCAGGATGGATACGGTAAGTGCTGCTATCTCTGTCTCCTCCTCCCGCCGGGATAAAGCATCAGCTGCCTTGTTCTCTAGTCCCGGACGGTACTCTATTTCGAATCTGTAACCCATCAGCTTGTGCAACCACTTCTGATGTTCTTCTGCTACCATCCGCTGCTCAAGTAGGTACTTCAGGCTCCGCTGATCAATGCAAACGATGAAGCTCCGTCCCAACAAATAAGGTCTCCACTTCTGAATGGACAAGACTATCGCCATCAGCTCCCGCTCATAGACTGACCGCAATCGGGCCCTGGTGGTCAACACCTGGCTGTAGTATGCAATAGGACGATGGTCCTGCATCAGTACCGCGCCCAGCCCATGTCCTGACGCGTCTGCCTCGACCACGAAAGGTCGGGTGAAATCGGGCAATGCTAAGACCGGGACCGTGGTCATTGCCCTTTTAAGGGCCTCAAAAGCTGTCGTCGCCTCGTCACCCCAATGGAACTGATCCTTCTTTAGTAATTCTGTCAATGGCCAGGCGATCGTCCCATATCCCTCTATGAAGCGGCGATAGTAACATGTAAGCCCCAACAAGCCCCGCAGCCCTCTGAGAGTAGTAGGTCGTGGCCAATCCAGCATGGCCGCTATCTTAGCTTTATCGGCGGCTACTCCTCCCGCTGACACCACATGTCCCAGGTACTCCACCTGTGGCTGCCCGAACAGGCACTTCTTCCTGTTCAAATAAAGCTGGTGGTACTGCAGCTCCTGAAAAACTACCTGCAGGTGGTCCATGTACTCCTCCTGCGAACGACTGTACACCAAGATATCGTCGAAAAAGACCAAAACGAACCGCCTGAGAAAGAGACGGAATACCGTATTCATTAGAGCCTGAAAGGTGGCCGGGGCATTGGTCAGCCCAAAGGGCATGACACGGAACTCGTAGTGGCCCTCATGCATCCTGAACGCCGTTTTGGGCACATCCTCCCGCCGCATCCGAATCTGGTGATAGCCCGACTTCAGATCTAGCTTGCTGAACCAAGTCGCTCCATGTAGCTCGTCTAGGAGCTCATCAATCACTGGTATAGGGAACTTATCCGGGACCGTCTCCTTGTTCAGTGCCCTGTAGTCCACGCAAAACCGCCAACTACCATCCTTCTTCTTGACCAATAGAACAGGGCTGGAAAACGGGCTAATGCTTGGCTGGATTACCCCGGCCTGCACCATCTCTGAAACCATCCTCTCGATCTCATCTTTCTGGTGCTGAGGGTATCGGTAGGGCCGCACACTAATGAGGGAAACCCCCTCTCGTAGAACAATGACGTGCTCGTGGTCCCGTGGCGATGGAAGTCCCCGAGGCTCCTGGAATATCTCCTCAAACTGCCCCATCAACTGCTGAACCTCCCTCTGAATGGGCTGCTCGGAACTGGCCTCGGCTCCTCCCTCCCTGGTCAGCGAGTACAGCTCCACTAAATATCCGCCACCCTCCGTCTGAATGGTCCTAACCATGGTCTTCAGAGAGACTAATGCCCTGCAGAGGCTGGGGTCTCCCTGTAGTATCACCGATCGCCCGGCCTCCTGAAACTTCATCCGCAGTAGTTTCCAGTTAATGGTCACCTCCCCCAGAGTCTGGAGCCAAGTCATGCCGAGGATAACGTCGGTGCTCCCAAGGTCTAGAGATAAAAAATCTGCAATAATCTGTATCCCCTGCATGGTCAGAACCAAACCCCGGCAAACTCCACGGCTGCTCTCCTTCTTCCCTGTCCCCATCATCACGCTAAAGCAGCCGCAATCTGTCAGCTGAAGGCCCAGCTGTGTCACCATCCTCCTGGAAATAAAATTGTGGGTGGCCCCACTGTCGATCAGCACCGTCACCTCCTGGTCTCCGACCTCTCCCCTCAGCTTCATGGTGTGATTCGGTGTGAACCCGACCACGGAATTGAGGGACACCTCCGCTACGTCCAACTGCTGGCCCTCAAGCTCATCCTCTGCCGCAGCGGTCTCTTCCTCGATATCAGACTGGCCCTCGTCGTCCTCCAGTAGGATCACCTGGAGTTTGCGCCCTACGCATCTATGGCCTGGTGAGAATCTTTCATCGCACCGGAAGCATAAGCCCTTCTGTCTCTTGTCCCTCATCTCTGCGTCCGTCATGCGTCTGAACTGCCCCCCAGGTAGTGGTGTGCTACTCTTCTCCCCCGCCTTCTCCCGGTTCGCCTGCCCCACCCTTGCCGAGGTGCCAGCTCCTCCCGTCCCAGACGGACCGCCTCTCGCTGTCTGACTACTGAAACTGCTCCGGACACGCCTGTCCTCGGTCTGCGCATCCTCAACCATCTGTGCCATATCTATGACCTCCGAAAGCCCCTTAGGCTTGTAGGGTCTCACTGCTGCGCGCAGGCTGGGGCGCAACCCTTTCAGAAAGGTTCCCTCCAGTGACTCGTCTGAGACGCCATGCACTCGCCCGGCCAGTGTCTCGAACCTCTCGATGTAATCCCGTACCGACCCCTCCTGCCTGAGGGCGTAAAGCTGCTCGTGCAAGTTTCCCAGCCGGGGGTCTCTAACCTTCTCCAGCACCATATCCTTCAGCTCCTCCCAGCTCCTCACCGGCTGTCGCCTCTCCCTCCACTGGAACCATCCCAAAGCACGCCCCTCCATGCAGATCGCTGCCGCCTCCAACTTCTGGGCCTCGGTCATGTGGTGGGCCGTGAAGTACCTCTCTGCGGTAAATAACCAGGCGTGTGGGTCCTCTCCGGAAAATAGCGGCATATTCAGCTTCCGGACGCGACAATCTCCTCCAAAACGCCCCTGCTCGGGTCTCCCCTCCTGTCTGGGCGGCGGACGGTAGTGCTGACGCCTCTCCTCCAGTGTCTCGTAGTGTCGGGGTGGCCCGCCTCCGTGACTCCCATAGTCTCCCTGGTGACCTCCGCGACGCCCCTCAAAGTCGTCCCATCCGGCGTCATCGCCGAACTCTGCCTCATAGCCACCCCTTCCGTCGGAGTAATAGCCTCTCCCGCGTCCATGGCCGTAGAAAGGATCATCAAGTGCTGGTCGGTGCCCTGGAGGGTCACAAAAGTCTCCCGAAATCTGTCCGCGGCCTCCCGTCGTCGTGGTCCGCTGCTCGGGGGGCTCAAAAACCCCCTATCCTGCTGTCCGAAGCCCCCGCCCCCCTCCTGCGGCTGCCAGGAGGGGTTTCTGCCCTGTCGCGGACCCACAGGGGCCTGCCGGCCTTCGGCCAGGCTCGGCGGGCCCCTGGGCCCTCCCTGGAAGGTCGGCGGACCCTGCCGGCCTTCCGGCAGGGTCGCTGGAGCCTGGCGGGCCCAGGCAGGGTCCCCTTCCGCAGCTGGTCGACCCCCTAACGTGCCGTGGGGGCCTGATCTTCCTTCTCCCATGCCGTGAGTCCCCCTTGTCGCGCGGCTAGGTCCTCCGGCCTCTCTTTGGCTTTGTACCGCCCTCCGCCGCACCTCCTCGCGGTAGTCGTCCCTCCATGGCTCCTCGGTGTCGTCCTCGTCCAACTCCTCCACGAAGTAGGGTTGATTTTGGAAAAAAATCTCTTCTTTCTCCTTCTCCTTCTTCAAAGGTGCCGCCTTTGGTGATGGGTTAGGGTTTCCTTCGCCTTTAGGGTTTGTTGCTAATTGATTCAAGGCACCCATCAATTGCGCGAATTGGTCGTCGTTTTTTGCTTGATTTGACGCCAATTGGGAGATGGAAGTAGTCAACTTGGCCATGGATTCGTCGTTCCCCGCCAACGACTTTTTGATCGCCTCGATCTCGCCCGTGAATTTTGCCTCCAACGCCTCAAATTTGTCTTGCGATCTTGTGGAAGCCGCCATGAATCGTCACGTGCTCTGATACCAAATTGTTAGGAACTAACAAAGATGGAATTTTTATTAGAAAATAACAAGCGAAATAAAAAGATAATTGGACACAAAAGAGGTGTGCCCTCCTCCCAAGACGCCTAGAGGACGTCCGCACTCGTCTACTCCTAATGGATGCTCAATAGAAATATTCCAATATTAAACATGAGAAACTAAGAGAAGGCTACCCCCTATTTATAATAGAAACCATGACAATCCTAAACCAAGTAGGACTAGTCCGGCTAATCCTACTCCAAGGAGGACTCGGGGCGGGAGGGGGAATCCTACTCCAAGGAGGACTCGGGGCGGGAGGGGGAATCCTACTCCAAGGAGGACTCGGAAAGGGCAAGTACAAAAAAGAGGGTGTGGCAAGGGGTCGGCTAGAGGGGTGTGTGGCGGCTGGCCTGGGCCGGCGGGTGTAAACCCGCATGGGTTTGGGCCCAGGCCCATCAGATTGATGGGGTGAAGAAAACCCTACTGGAGGACGGAGAAGCAATTACAAAGTTGACGGCTTCCGTTGATCAGATCGAGACTTCCTACGAGAGGTTGATCGCAAGACAAGACAAACAAGATGATGCCCTGGTGCAAATCATCTTCCAACTCTCGATCCTCAACGGAAAAAGGAGGGAAAGACGGCGCGAACTCTAGTTCTTCAATAAAGGTGCCACCTTTGGACGGCGTGAACCCTAGATCTTCGAAAAAGATGTCACCTTTGGACAAGGGGAAGGAAAAGATCGAGAATTTTGATGAAGTCTTGCTTTCCAACGCCGACGATTACTTCAAAGACGAAGAGAAGGAGTCATGTAAGAACGAGGAGTTCATCGGAGATCAACGGAGGGGCGAAGGAAGCCGGTCGACCCTCCAAGGCCAACCTTGGGGGCGGTCGACCCCAGATCTGGGCGGGGGCAGCCGTCCCGCATAAGAGGGGGCGGCCGACGGGCGGCCGAACCCTGCCAGCCTTCGGCAGGGTCAGCCGACCCTGCCGGACACATCAGAGAGGCCGTCGGCCCTTCGGCAGCCCCGGTAGGGGCCGCCGGGGCTCGGCAGCCTTCGACAGCCCCTTGACGGTCTTCAGGGGGTATTCCGGCAATGACGAGCCCCATTCTACTGTTTTCGACCTCTCGTAACATGTTCCGGTTATGAGGAGCACTATCAGCCGCTCAACGGCTATCCGGTGCAGATACAAGGAGATGGATTTTATCATGGTGATGAAAGAGGGGGGCGGCTACTATGAAGATGGAGGGGGAGGTGCCTATGGTGATGGTGGGGATTGGGGAGGCTACGAAGGACGAGGAGGGGGTCCACGAGGGGGCCATGTAGACTATGGAAGGGGGCCACGGGGAGGACATGAGCCACATCAGAAGAGGTGGCAACGCTATCATCAGCACAGACACGGAGACGGTAGGATAGACTAGGGGCATTTTGGGGTTGATAGCAGAGTCTGGAAGTTGAAGATGCACGTGTTCGAGTGAGAGGATCCGCATGCGTGGATTTATTGGGCAGAAAGGTTCTTTACTGTGTCTCACATGACGAAGGCACAAAAGTTGGAGGCAGCGGCTGTATGTATGGAGTGGAGAGCCTTAGGATGGTATCCGTAGAGGGAGCAGTGACACCCATATCGCAGTTGGGAGGAGATTAAGGACCGCATTTTGGAGAGGTTTCAGGATCCTTACATGCGAAACCTCTACGAGCAGTTGTTTGCACTCTGACACGACGGGCCCGTGAGGGAGTACATCGAGAAGTTTGAGACACTGTCAGGGCAAGTGCTCGGGGTCACTGACGAGTCACTAGAGGGTAAATTCATGAAGGGCCTAAAGTACATTATTCGCTCCGGGATTCGACCATACAAGCCCCAAGGGCTGGTGGAGGTTATAGAGATGACACAGATGGTAGAGGACCACCAGACGGATGAGAGGAGAGCCATGAGCGGTTGGGACGGGCAGATTCAGCGTGGAGCTCCAGCAGCGACTTGAGGGCTGAAGGCGGCCATAGGGACAACCAAGTGAGTAAGGACAAGACTGAGTAGAAGAGCAGCACACCGCCAGCAGTGGGTCAGTTCAAGAGGATGAGTGACGCCGAGATGAGTGAGAAGAGACAGAAAGGGCTGTGTTTCAGATGCGATGAGAGGTTCACCCCATGGCACCATTGTGGGATGCGCAAGCTGCAAGTGCTGATAACTGGGGATGACGAGGAGGATGTCGTAGTGGATGAAGAGCCCGGAGTGGATGACGACCACCACTTGGAGTAGAACCGCCTTCGACTTCATGCACCACCTTAAGGACAAGGTGGATTTTTGGGACGGAGTAATGTTAGATCCGGCTGGCCTAATAAGGTGGACTCATTTTGAGTGTTTTATGTTATGCAGAGTATTTAGGTAATTGGCTAATTTCTGAAATTGTATTAGCGAGAGGGGTGCTAAGCCGGCCCTAATCATGCTTGATTATTGATTATTGTGTGTGAGATTCCTAGGGAGAGTGCGGACGTCTTCTATATCGACGTCTTAGAAGGGTGGTTGCCCCTTATAATTGTAACCAAAATTATCCTTTTATTCCTATTTTCATCAATAAAGTTCAGATTTGTCTGCAGATCTATCAGTTCTCTAGAATTTGTATCACACGGTTCCCAATAAGCAAGTGCATAGAAATTAAGCAACGCTTCCTTAAAACAAATTAAGCAACGCGTCCTTACAACCTTCTCTTCCAGCATCCCATTAAGCTTTTGTTTTGCCACCAAAGATTTGTCCGTTGGTGGACTTCAACATTCACAATGCTATTTTCTCACTTATACAGATGATATATATATATATATATACATACATACACATACATATCCCAGTTGGCTTGTTAGCATTCTGGGTATTAAGTTGGTGGCTTCCCTCACTACTTATCTTGGTCTTCCCCTATCATCTAACTATCGTAAAGCTTCCATGTATGCTAGATTGGTTGATAAATGCAAGAAGAGGTTACTGGGATGGTCTTCGTCTCTCCTTTCCATATCAGGAAGGATAGAGATGGTGTGCACTGTAATTTATGGCATGGTTGCTTTCTGGATGCATGCCTATTGTATTCCTCAGTCGGTCCAGCATACTATCAGTGCGGCTTGTAGGAAATTTATTTGGAAAAACCTTCACACCTGGGCACGTCGCGACTTATGTACCCTAAAGGAGGAGGGGGTGTGGGGTTGAGGCTTCTATCTGATTTAAATGTGGCATCAGGTGTTCGTTTAACTTGGAAACTTTTATCAGCTGATAGCCCATGTGCTCAATACATGAGGAGTAATTACAATGTATCAGATGGCTTCTATCTTTCTAAAGCCAAGCCCACCCATTCTAGGACTCGGAAATTCCTGCTCCGCTACCGCAGCACTTCTCAGAAGCTCATCAAGCGCATTGCTAGAGATGGCTCATCCACATCCTTCTGGTACGACAATTGGCTGCCTTGTGGTCCATTAGCTCATCTCCAAGAGGTACCCACTGGAGGTGGAAAGAAGTTGGTTAGTGATTATTGGTCTTCTGATGGATGGATTGATGATCCAGTCATCCAACCCATCCTCCCCATGCTGCAGTCATGCACCCCTGGGCAAGGATGCGACTCCTGGGAATGGCTTCCAGGACCTATTTGCACGTTTCGAGCGACATGGGATGGCTCACGCACATGGGGTACCTCTTTTGCTTTTTTCAATGTGGTTTGGTATAGTAGTCATGTGCCTAAGATGGCTATTACTCTCCTTCGTACTTTTCATGGTAAACTCCTCATAAGGGATACTCTCCATAAGTGGGGGATTGCTCAAATCCAATCTTGTGTTCTTTGTGAAGATGATTCTATTGAGAGTGTAGGCCATATTTTTTGAATGCAGCTACACACGTTATATCATATGCAGAAGCCTGCTCAAGCTGGTGATTACTTTACCAGCACCATCATCTCTTGCAGGGGTTGGTGACCTTATTCTATCCCTCTTCAACAAGAAAGATAGTGTGGGTATTTTAGCTAAAACAGCTCTGACGTCTATGGTCTGGCATATTTGGAAGCAGCGCAACATGAGGATCTTTGAGGGTAAGAGATTGGAGAAGACATCTCTATTTGACGATATTGCGGCAGATGTCGTTATTTCTCCTCGCGACATTCATCGGGATCAACTATCGGCGTCTATCCCCTTCTCAATTGGGGCTTTCTATACATTTGACCACGTGCACATATTCTTGACTCTCTAGTTGTTGCTAGCAGGTTTTAAGCTTGTAGTGGGTGACGGCGCTTGTGCCCTCCCCCCCCCCTCTTCTCTTAACCTATTGGTTACCTCTAGTGTTGTAGTTTTGTATACATTTTGTTACTTTCAATAAAGATTCACATTTACTCGTCAATATATATATATATACACTAGTTATTACTCGTGCCCGCGGGCACGGTTCATTTAAGATTTTCCCCCGCAAAATCTTTGTTTCCCAAAAAAATTATTTTTACAGCCAAAATTGTGTGAAACAACAAATTAGCGTAAAAATAGTTAGCGACACGGGCGCCTTCGGCACGGAACAACAAATTCGGCGTAAAACAACAAATTCGACAAAGGCACCTTGGGAGCGGAACAACAAATTCGCGTAAAAAAATTTAGCGGGCGCCTTCGGCGCGGGAAATTATTCTCATCTTGTTGCCTCATGCGTCGAAGAAACAGTGGGCTTCGCGTTAAGGGAGAGATTATTCGATCTGCAGCAGCATTCGATTTGCAGCATTAAGTGCAAGTTAAAGTTTTTTTCCCAAATGCATTAATTGTATGCACTCTTCTATTCCCAAGAAACTTTTATTCCCACATAAAGTTTCATTTCCCCAGAAACTTTCTTTTCCCAAGAAATGTTTTTCCCTCCAAAACTTTCCACAAAATCTCATCTCACCCATTCAATCCTCAAGATTAAATCCAAGCCGTCTTTCTATCAACATATTTGTCCTAGTCAGGGTGTCCTAGTCAGTCCTAAAATTCAAAAACAGTTGTGTTTTAATATATAGATATGTATGTATGTATGTATATGTATATATATATATATGATTTGACACATGTAACAAGTCATGAGTGCATGGTCATAGTCATTTATTATGTTCGCATGCAACCAGTGGCGGACGCATGATTTTAATTTTCCACGGGGTGGAATATGATATATGGTTTTAAAAATATGCAATGGGTGTGTAAAAAGTAGCAAAGGAAGAAAATAGTGAGGAGAAGATTTCAAGTCTAAACTTATGAACCTTAAAATATTGCAAATAGAATTATATAATTTGAAGAATAAATTTGTTAAGATCCGATTAGAAAAATTAGAATTAATTATGACTCTTATGCTGAAATTAAAAATATGATTCTTAAGTCTAATTGTTTGGGGTTTTTAATTTAAGTCATTTGAAAGGATTGAAACCAAAATTTTGTAATACAACTTTAAATTTTATAAGTTATCTGCTTCCAGCTACTATTCCACAGCCCTGTTGGTGAAAGGGAGAGGAGCTAGAGAAATAGGACGAGAAGAAATGGCAAGCAAATTCAGAAAGGAGAGAGAAAAAGGAGAAGAAAAAGAAAATTGGGGGAATGAAAAATTGCATGAGAGAACAAATGGCAACTGAGTTGAGAAAGATAAAGAAAGAACATACAGGAGAAAAAAACATGAACCATCAGCGAAAATGGAAGAGAGCTGCAAAAAAAAGAGAGAGCATGGAGAAAGAAAATAAAAAAGGGACAAAAGAAGGTTGAAGCAAGAGTCAAACCCATGAACTTCAACCAACTGAAGATCTTCACCAACCGGGCTCATTGCTCGACTGTTAGTCCTTTACTATCGGAACTTTTCAAAGCTGTATTTTGTTCAACAGTACAGAACCTCATAGCATTCAAATGCTTTGAAATTTTTAATGAAATTCAGCATGTGCATCCATCCACCACTGACCATTTGGGCATGCGTGGTTCTGCCCTTGCATGCAACATATGAATACTGCTACCAACTGCAATACTTGTGTGGGAACCTCACCTCTAGTCTACAGTGGCACTTTTGAAGTTTTTAGAGTCCCTATCAACAATAGAAGTTAAGTACTTACACATGTATCTTTTGTAGAAATGAGATATTTTTGATTTGATCATTTGGTGCAATCATTTTTAGTTTGAACGCATGCCAAATGGAACTTACGAAAATTTCCTATATAATAGTACCATATTGATAATAAGCTGACTAAAGTGAGCCAGATGTTGTTAGCAAAGAAGCAAGACTATCCATGTATGAAGTAGCTGTGTAGAATGTGTCTATACTTGGCAGCAAAGGTGGCAGCAAGGCAGCTCAACGACAAGGTTATGTAAAAATTCCAGAATGAAGAAGCTAAAAATAAAATTGTTGTCATAGGAAACTGGTAAACTTTCATACGCCCTGAAATCTAACATAAAATGTCACCTCAATAAAGTTTATGGGAATATATGTCTATGGCAACCACTCTTTTTTTGTGCAATACACAACTTAAATAATACCTGAACGATCATAGTGTTAGGCATGCAACAACAACAGAGGATCCTGACAGATTATTTTACCTGCTTTCGAGTTTTCCCATCAGAAAAAGTTATTGTGACTTTACATGGGGACTTGAATGCTCCGACAAGGTAATTCTGAAATAAGCAAATGTTAAGTTTTAAAATTCAGTCTAGAATGACATGTAGAGTAGTGCAATTTAAATGAAGGTATTAAATGGTGTGCACATGTAACAGGCGGTTGCGCCAAGATTCACGAATGTGCCTGAACATAAAATCCACACACCGCATAATCTTGTACATGGTCTGAAAATCTATTAAATATGATGCATAAATCAACCTATTTTGATGTCATCCATATACACCAGAAAACAATGTCTAGATAGCATCAATTTTACTTTTGATATATTGTCATTTATTTTATCTCCCCTAAAATTTGTATATACCTTCTAGTAGTTGGTATTTCATATTCTATCAAGGCAACTTAAGCTGCAGAAAAAGACTTTTTGGCCTAGGATAAATCACTTCGTTTTACATCAAATTTCCTATGAAAAAATTTAAAGCCGACAACTCTAATTTAATATGTGGGTGTTACGACCTAAAAGATCGTGATACCTCTACCTTCCCTCTAAGTTCGCCCGACACACGGCAAGCTCTCCCGTCATCCGTGAAGTCCACCTCGACTAGCGGAAGGGCGCACTTCGTCCCAACCTCGTCGATATGTAGCCAGCTCTCCTTCAAACTCGCCAGCCGAGCAACCAGCTTGCCCGTCACCCTCCAAGAGCGACCAAGCGGCCCATGGGCGGCCTCACTCCTCGGACGCACTCCGATGACCCTTCAGCGCATCGAAAACGACAAACGTCCTTGTACGAGAACACCACTGACAATCCTGACACTTCCACCGCTCGACAGCCTGACAAAGCACCCACTGGTCGTTGCGCCGTCTGATCGCCTGGTGCTTTCGGTTCTGACACTCTGACAAAACACCCCTGGCCGTTGCACCGACTGACAAAAGCAAGGCTGACACGCACAGCTCTGACATCCTTGGCCGAACCTTCCGCAGTCTGACATGCCAGCTCAGCATGCCAGATCAGTCCTACCTAACCGCCTCCTTCATCTATAAATACACCTCTACCTCCATCGAGAGGGTGGTTGGCTAATTGATTCTCAAACTCTCACTCACACACAAGAGCAAAGATCGTCCACATCTTTGTTTTTCCACATAAGCTCGCCACGTAAGGTTGACCTACTCCTAGCTCGGCCTACGTGTCTGGCCCACTTTTATAAGCCCTAATTCTGCCTTAGGCATTGAAGAGGCCGCAGGTTGGAACCCAACCCGGCCTTTCAAAAGAGCTACTCTTTGCATAGGTGAGCTCGTCCAAGCAGCGAGCAACCGACGACCAACCCAAGTAGAGCGGCGAACAAGCGGCAAACTTGCAGGATTGATCCAGAGATCGTCCTACAAAGTGCGCCTAGCCTCAACACTCCCCCAAATACTTGTACACGACCTACCAAATCACCTCTACTTGTAACCATCGAACCCTTAGTTTTCCATTACTATAAATTCATTGTACGCGGAACTTACCCCGCAACAATTAGTGCCGTCTGTGGGAACGAAGGGTCACACCCATGTCAAACTCTACACCTATCAACCGCAGTCCCACCCGTGGCAAGGCCCACATGGATGAGAAGTCGCACTCTCACCAGAGGACTCCCTCGACGGACTTACCCCCGAGGGGGCGGCTGAGACCATTCAGGCCTCAGCCCGTGCTCTCCAACAAAGTTTCGAGGCCTTCGCTAAGATGATGAAAGACTTCAAGGCGGTCAGAGCTGAGGCACCCCCAGGCCCATCTGAGCCCCCAAACTTGAGGCGAAACCTTCATCCTCAGTTCGAAGAAGAAGCAACCGCTCAGCGAAGAGGGCTCGCCGAAGAGATAGCTGCCCAGCAAAAACTCCTTGACGAAGAAACAGAGGCAGCTCAGCAGTGGAAGCGCAACGAAGAAGCTGTTGTCAACAGAAGATGCCCGGAGGACGAGGCGGATGCCGCCCAACAAGCCCGTCTGGACGAAGAAGCGGCTCGTCGGCACCTCCGCTTCATCGTCGCTGAGCGCGAGAGGCTTCGGAGGGAGAACCGTGAGATCCCGGAGATGTCGACCTCAGGCCTACGGCGCAGGAACACACATAGTCTGCCATCAGCGGGGTCCCCACCGCTCAGGAGGAGCCCACTCCGACAACCGCGCCATTCTCCTAGGCATGATGATCGACGTCAGAGAAGCCGCAACCGAAGTAGAACCCTCGAGAGACGGGGGGCGTACCCCCGAGAGACGGGGCATCTCGCCAGCCAGGTCCGGAGGTCGGCGTGAAGGCCAAAACGGGCATCGCGACATCCGAAGGTCGCCCGAGCGCCCCACCTACCCTGAGGAGGCCAACCCATTGGCAAGATGGGTGACTTCTTTCCCGATACCTTTTAGGTTCAAGCTTCCCCAACTTGAGCTCTATGATGGCGCGGGCGACCCCCTCGCGCATGTGCAGAGGTACCGAGGAGCAATAGAGATCCAGAGCGTAGACGATGCGCTCTTATGTCGGGCCTTCCAGAACAGTTTGCAGAGGTCGGCCCTAGAATGGTACAACGGTCTGCCCACCCGAACCATCGAATGCTTTGGCAAACTATCCCACAAGTTCTGCCAGCAATTCCGAGCGGGACGGATAAGGAGGAAACCCTCGGACTATCTGTTCTCGATTGTCCAGAAGGAAGGAGAGACCATTTGGAAGTTCTTGCGCCGCTTCCAAGATGAGAGACTCGGTGTGGCGATCTGCGGGGACGAGCTCGCCATGGTGGCCTTCAAGAAGGGACTGACTAGCTGGAGTCTACACAAATCTCTCCTCCGAGACCCGTCGACCGACTTTGATGTACTTATCACTCAGGCAGAGAAGTACATGCTAAGCGAGGAAGCCCTGAAAATGGGGAGAGAGGTCGTCAGGTCAGGGGCACCCCGCAGTGAGCATCGGCCCAACTTTCGGCTGAGGTATGAAGACAGACCCAGGGGGTCGCGACCAGCCGGGCCAACAAAGGCGTGATCCTGAAGGTCATCGGCCGCAAGATCGACCTGGCCCAGTGCGAAAGTTCGCCGTTGCCAGAGGGCTCCCGCAGACGGTCCAGAGGCAGGAGAGAACGCAGGGGGCCCAATACACACATCTCAACGCCCCCCATGATTGAGGTGTTGGCCGTCGCGACGAGGACTGAACTACTCCAAGACCCACCTCAGGGGTTGAGGTCGAACCCTGCTCCGATGGATTTACAAAAGTATTGTCGGTATCATTGTGATCACGGTCAGGATATCGACGATTGCTTCACATTGAAGAGAGAGATAGAGCGGCTAATCCAGGAGGGCCACCTCCGAGGCTTCGTGGACAGAAGAAGGTCGGCTCGTGAAGAGAGAGCACCCCCGAGAGCGCAGAGGCCAGACCCACCCCAGAACGTCGAACAAGAAGCTCCTCGCCCACCAAGGCCGGTCATGCGCATAGATATGATATGCGGTGGACCGTCCTCGGGTGGCACGTCATCGTCGGCCAAGAAGGCGTATGATCGGCAAGAGATGGCGGCGGACCTTGGCGCAGGGGCAAAGAAGAGAAGAGTAGCTCGACCGCCCATCTCTTTCACCGACGATGACTTGGCGGGGATCGAGCTACTGCATGACAATGCCTTCGTCATCGAAGCACAGATCGGGACGGCCATCATCAACCGCCTCCTGATCGACACTGGAAGCTCCTGCGACATCCTGTTCATGTCAACGTTTGAGAAGATGTGGCTGAAACAGTCGGACCTGAGGCCTTGTACGAGACCGATCGTCGGTTTCATCGTCCATTCGGTTCCCCTCCTCCGAATCACCCGGCCGGTATCTCTAGGAGAAGCGCCAAGGAACGTCATCCGGATGACACAGTTCGTTGTTGCCGATGTCACGTCGGTATACAACGGCAACCGTCATCGAAGCTCTCCCCTCGCTCCTCCATCGACTGGTGAAGTTCCAAAATCCGTGCGGAGTTGGACAAGTGCGAGGAAGCCAAAAACAATCTCGGAGCTGCTACGCCGGCTCCACCAAAGGGAAGAAGCCCGAGCATGCCTCGTGAACAGACGAAGTCTCCAATGCTAAATTTGACACGTTCCGTCAGAATGAGCGGGCTCCTCAGAACCAACTCTGCGAGGCTTCACCAGTTGAGAAGACCTACAATCACAACAACTGAGGATGGCCCTCCACAAAGGGATCGACGATGTCCAACCAACGATCTACATCATGCTCCTTACCGAGGCTAAAAAGCGCCCCTACAAAGGTCAACGAATCCCTAGCATACTCCGCCAAGACGCAATAGGACCTGAAAGGCAAAGCCACTGAGCTAGATTCGATTTCCAAGGGCGCCGGTGGGCTACGGCCGAGCCTTGTCTCGCTCCCTCCCCACCTCAAGCCGAAGCGTGCATTGCCCTCGATAGCTTCAACAAACTCCGGGGCATTCCAAGCGAGCTTCACCCCACGGGGCAAGCCGAAGCATGCATTGCCATCGATAGCTTCAACAAACCCTGGGGCATCCCAAGTGAGCTTCGCCCCCACAGGGCAAGCCGAAGCGTGCATTGCCCTCGATAGCTTCAACAAACTCCGGAGCATCCCAAGCGAGCTTTGCCCCACGGGGCAAGCCGAAGCGTGCATTGCCCTCGATAGGTCTCCGGTGGGCTTGGGCCGAGCCTCGTCTCGCTCCCTCCCCGCCCTCAAACTCCGGGGCATCCCAAGCGAGCTTCTTCCCACGGGGCAAGCCGAATCGTGCATTGCCCTCGATAGGTCTCCAGTGGGCTTGGACCGAGCCTCGTCTCGCTCCCTCCACACGCTCAAACTCCGGGGCATTCCAAGCGTGCTTCGTCCGACGGGGCAAGCTGAAGCGAGCATTGCCCTCGATAGACCGGCGGTGTGCGAGGGACGGGGCGACAGCTTGTATCCTTCCTCACCCTCAACTCCGGGGCTTTCCAAGCGAGCTTCGCCCGACGGGGCAAGCCGAAGTGAGTATTGCCCTCGATAGACCGACGGTGTGCGAGGGACCGGACGGCAGCTCGTATCCTTCCTCACCCTCAACACCGGGGCAAGCCTACGAGCTTCGCCTTCGATAGGTCGCCAGTGGGCTAGGGCCGAGCTACCTCTCGCTCCCTCCCCAACCTTACGAGTAAACTATGGTGCATTTATATTTTTAAATGCATATTGTGTGGACTAAATTTTCAGCTCCTCGCACCGAGGAACTCCGAAGCAAGCTTCCGAGCTTTGCCCGTGACAAACTATAACACGCCAGTGCCGACCTATGTTCGACATACGGCCCGCTCTCGCCTCGACTCTCTTGTGCCCCGTATGTCGGGGGCATATATAAAGACGAGGCTAAAGAAGTGCCAAGCCCTTCCGCTCTACAAAATGCGTTCGGATAACGGTATTCCGAAAAACATATAACTTTCATTTATTCGATCAAAATATTGAAAGAATATACAGGTATTCCTAAGATACGACCGGACAAGGAGTGATCACTCCGGCCTACCCTCAAGGTTCTAAATGGCGTGAGGCGTGGCGTGGCGGCAAGGTCAAGCCTCAAGCTTTGGCGGAGCCACAACATTTTTCAAGACGTGGCTTAAGGCGGTAAATGTGTGTATATATTATATAATATATATAGGTAGACATTAGACTATGCTCCACTTAGATGGATTAGTTTCCAAATCCTACCAAATCCATAGCCTTCCATCTACATTGAGATGTGTGCTTACAATTAACTAAAGTGTTACTTTACTAAAAAGCAATTGTTTACATAACTAATAAGCATGTGACCTCAATACGTCATCAATATCAAAGCAATCGATTAACACAGTTGTTAAAGCTATTTGGATAATAGGATCTGAACGAAATTTGCTGATACTTGAAGGAACATTGATTTTTGCATGTCCTAGTTCAACATCTTGAATAAACTTTGTTCACAATTGCTGTCTAAAGCCAGAAAAGCAATAATATTGATACATCATATGGACACATTTCAGCCAAGCAAGTAAACAAACACCATACTATGCATAATGCATATAATCATAAAATGAAGCCGATTTGTGGTGTATAATGCAATTTGAGCTCACTAACCTTCTTCTTAGATTTGATGTAGACGCCATATATTTGACGAAACAATCATCAAAGTATCAGTGCATAGCTTCTGCCCCAAACCATGCATTTCAAGTCACTAAATTTCGTTTTTTTTGGCGTGCCTTATATTTTTGTGTCGTGCCTTGTGTCACCATGACGCGCCATAGCCGCGTGCTGCCTCAAACAGCCTACATGGGCATTAATGGGGCGTGGGGGTCGCGTCTTGCAGCCATGGCGCACTGTGGCATTGTCGTGGCTAGTTTTTTAGAACCTTGCCTACCCTACAAAAAGGCACAATTTCAAAAAAAACAAAAAAGGGGGCAGCTAAGGAGATGGAAGTCCTACGCCCCCGTCGGTCCACCCACTTGACCGTCGCCTGGTGTATCTCCCGATCCTCCCCTTTCTTCGGCCAAGGGCACGTCCAGCTTGGGAAAGTCGACCACTAAGGAGGGATGCAAACTCGCCAGCCTTCCCTTCATCTTCAAGAAACTCTCCTCAATGCCCGCTTCCTTTCGCCAATCGCAACGTAGGAACAAGCTCCTCGTCCTGATATCGACGGACGGCGGCGTCCCTTATATTTTGCTAGTCAACTTTTTCCAGCTCCTCCACCCGCTGCTTCAAGCCGGCGTTCTCCCGTTCCCTCACATCCATCGCCCGCTTCAAGTCGGCGATCTCCCGCTGCTTGACGGCGATTACCCGTTTCTTGGCGCCCATCTCCCGCCTCATGACATTCTTCTCCTCAGAATGCTCCTTCAGGACATTGACCCGTCTGGTCTCTTCATCCCGAAGCTGACGAGTGAGCTCCGCCTGCTTCTCCTCCAACTCGTCAATGACCTTCTTCTGGGCATCACAATGCCTCAAAACTTGCTCCAACTTCTCATCCTTCTCCCGCAATTTCTCGGTGGTCTCCTGGAGATCGGCCCTCGCCTTCTCGAGGGACGCCTTGACAAGGCCCACGGGGGTGTAGCGCTGAAGAGCTACCATCGCTGTCATCGCCTACAAAAGAAACAAAGACATAATTACACGCGTAAGCAAAAAGACCGACAGGATATAATAAAAGGAGCGGCGAACCGGCATGCCGTGCCAGATCGCGGAGGCACAGAGCCGCTCCGGAGCCACAGCAGCCAGAGATTCGCGGTCCCGCGGCATCATACTATTCTCCGCCAGACGGGCCGCAACACCGGCTTCATTAAATACGGACTCCCATCTACCTATCGGATAAATCGGCTGGAGGAGCTTCGCCCTTGGAATGGCCTCTACCACGGCGCTCTTCGACCAAAAGCAGGTGAGCGCCCTCTCGCATCTCGGATGCGCCTCCCTCCCTATCTCCCACAGAGGAATCACGTAAGGCCAGCGATCATTCACGGGTGCCCTGCTGGGCTTCTCCACGGTCGAAATCTTCGGAGGAGAAGCCGAGGTGGCCTCCCCCTGGTCAGCCTGACCGCCTGGTGAGGCCTCACTGGTCTGGTGGGAGGGGGGCATCCGATTCGGATGCCTTTTGCCTCGTATCCTCCCTCTCCCCAATGGTGATTCCAATGCCCTGCTTCCGGGCGATCTCATTCGTCGGTCCCTCTTCTGCCACCCCCTGCCTTTATCTAGAGGGCCTGACTTCTTCGTCACAGACACCCCAGCCGTCCTCAGCACCTCCTCCCTCGTACGTATCATGTCCTCGCCTACAAAGAAAAGAGATTAGGGTGAGCCTATATGAGAAAGTTCGCCAGGATCAAAATACCTTCGGGCCAGAAGTAGTGAGCGAGCCGGTCGTCCTTAACCAAGTTCGCTAGTCGCCGGTCCACCTCAGGAATCTCCTCCAAGATCTGGGAGTTCACTAAATCATCTCCCTCCAAGATCACCACATCATCCACTGAAGGATTCAACGTCCCCCCCAGTTCGACCTCAACACCACATCAGTCGGCATCAAGAGGAAAACTCTCGCTCGATCTCCCACTTCCCTATTTATAGGAAGCGTCGACCGATCTCTGCCGTCGAAGCTCTGCAACGTGGCGAGGATCCGATCTCCACTGACGCCTCGACTGCCACCCGCAATCTCGTCCGCCACGCGTCGCCCTCTGGATGGCTGGGACGCTTCGATATTCCCCCACCTTCAAATCGAAATGATGGCAGCGAAACAATGGGCGGGCTTTTCAAAATAACTCTCGTCCTCTCCGAACACTCAGAGCAAAGGACGTCCCTACCCCCCCTCCGGGCAGATGGAAAGATGGTCTGTCATCCGAACTAGGCCGGGCTTCCACCTCAAGCTCGAATGACGGGGGCAGTTGTTACGACCTTAAAGATCGTGAAACATCGACCTTCCCTCCAAGTTCAACCGACACACAGCAAGCTCGTCCGTCATCCCCGAAGTCCGTCTCGACTAGCGGAAGGGTGCACTTCGTTCCAACCTCGCTGATAGGTCGCCAATTCCCCTTCAAGCTCGTCGGCCGAGCAACCAGCTCGCCTGTCACCCTCCAAGAGCGACCAAGCGGCCCATGGACGACCTCACTCCTCGGACGCACTCCGATGACCCTTCAGCGCATCGAACACGACAAACGCTCTTATTCGAGAACACCATTGACACTTTCACCGCTCGACAGCTTGACAAAGCACCCCCTGGCCAATACGTCGTCTGACCGCCTGGTGCTTTCGGCTTTGACACTGACAAAACACATCTGGCCGTTGTGCCGACTGACAAAAGTAAGACTGACACGCACAGCTCTGACATTCTCGACCGAACCTTTCGCAGTCTGACACGTCAGCTCAGAACGCCAGCTCAGCCCTACTTAACCACCTCCTTCAGCTATAAATACACATCCACCTCCATCGAGAGGGGGGTTGGCTAATTGATTCTCAAACTCTCACTCACACACAAGAGAAAAGATCGTCCACATCTTTGTTCTTCCACCTAAGCTCGCCACGTAAGGTTGACCTACTCCTAGCTCGGCCTACGTGTCCGACCCACTTTTATAAACCCTAATTCTGACTTAGGCATCAGAGAGGCAGCGGGTTAAAACCCAACCTGGCCTTTCTTACGAGCTGCTCTTTATGCAGGTGAGCTCGTTCAAGCAGTGAGCAACCGACGACCAACCCAAGGAGAGCGGCGAACAAGCGGAGAACTTGCGGGATTGATCCAGAGATCGTCCTACGAAGTGCACCTAGCCTCAACACTCTCCCAAATACTTGTACACGACCTACCAAATCACCTCTACTTGTACCATCGTGCCCTTGGTTTCCTTCCTGTTACTATGAATTCATTGTGCTCTGAACTTACCCCGCAACAGTGGGGAATGTGATTCAATTTGGCTGCTATTCGAATTTTGTGTCTTGGATATGAATCCCACTTAAATTGCTAAATTGCATTGGAACAAATGCAAATCGATGATTCATTATGACTTGCATCCGCAACATGTAAAGCTAAGATCTATTGTCACTCTTGCTTACGCTAATGCATACATAAGTTACAATATAGTGTGCAAGTATAATTCAAAGCAAACTTTCCAAAAATACAATTCTTTCCGGGAAAAAGGTGAAACAACAGAATATCGACCCAAAGGGAAGAGAAGCGAAACTGGAAAGTCAAAATCAACTATCGCAAAGACCAACATACCATACTCTCAAAGTCACGAAATTTGAGGCTCTAGCTTCAGAGGACGACGCCTGCACTCGCAAACGCAACACAAATGAATAGATGGACTCAATTTGATGCTTTCCATGCAACAATGAAGTGAATTTGTTCAGGCCTCCAACAGACCCAAATTATGAAAAGCATGAAAAGTTGCAAATCAGAGCAGCCGAAAAACACAACTAAGAACGAATCCATATCCCTAAAAATAAACTCGATTGCTGAAAACAATGGGAAAAAATTGCAGAACACAAATTATACGAGTAACGAGAGACGTACCTGCGAGAATTTGGCAGGATCGAAGAAGATCACACCCTAGAGACAGATGTCGTAGCGATCCGATTCTGAACCGGACGGATCGAGATCTCATAAATTATTGCGAGCGCGATCGGAAGGAGCAGCTCGCGAACCGTTTGTTGTTCTTATGCGGGCCCACTTTCGCATGTAGCGTTCGAGGTAGGGCGAGTGCTGTTATTTGCACTACACCGTTTTATGAATACACCACAAAATTTTTTCCTTTCCAATTTTAACCCTAAGATATCTAATTTCACCACACAACACCCCATCTTAAAATTATTATATACTGTTAAAATTAATAAAGTAACTAATGTGTTTGTTTGGGGGGGTGATCGCCGGAGTCGTTCGTGGCGACGGAGGGCTGATGGAGATCGCCGGAGTCGTTCGTGGCGTGGATCGGAGCTGCTATTGAATGGAGGAGGTGCTGGCGTTGGTTCAAGAGGATGAAGGAGATTGGCCTTCCCCTCCTCTCCCTTGCTCCGCACCGCCGCCACTTGCACCGGCAGCACGCAATTGCATAGAAACCCTTAAATTACCAAACAAATTTTGTTTTAAAAAAAAATTAATCATTTATCCGGCCAAACATCAGATCCAGATCTGAAGGAAAAATAACAGAAAAAAGAAAAAAAACGTACCGATCTTGGCAAGGCGATTGACCCAGCGGGGGATGGGGTTGCCGGTGAGCCTCAAGCAGGCCTCGTTGCAGAAGTGATTGCAGTTCTTGGAAATGAGGTTGTAGGAGTTGCCGGTGTACTCCTCGGCGAGCTCCTCCATCAGCGATCGGACCTCTCCCGGCCCGAGATCGGTCCGGCCGATCAGCATCAACTTCCTGAACGGTGACGGGGAGAAGGGCTTGAGGCGCCGCATGCGAGGTTGTGGGGTCGACGGAGTTGTGTGGGGAGCTGGCGGGAGGAAGGAGAAGCAGGTGAGGGATGAGATCTCGTTGGTCGGAGGGAGGTCGGAGGAAGGCTGATGGGTGGTGGTGTCCGGAGTTTGATGGGGTTCGGGTTGTTGGGGGAGCTCGCCGGAGGCGAAGGGCTCGTCGGGGTTAGGGTTGTTGGGGTAGTCGGAAGCTTGGGTGTTGTGCCTGTGAGGTGAGAAGCCTGTGTGGTGAAATTAGATTTGTTGGGGTTAAAATTGGAAAGAAAAATTTTTTGTGGTGTATTCATAAAACAGCGTAGTGCAAATAACAACACTCAGGTAGGGCATGTTCTTTTGCGAAGAATAGGGGTGCGAACGAGGATAGACTCATTATTCATGTATTATTCATCATATGCCAAGTTTGTATTTCAAGCTATTGTTCTTTTGGTCGTGGAATAGAATTCTACATGTCTATTTCAATTTGGCAATGATGAGCACTATTGTATTCCAAGCTTTTTGCTTAGGGCCTGTTCTTTTGCGCGGAATAGGGGTGGGAATGAGAATAGAGACACTGTTCATGCACTATTCACCATATTCCAAGGTTGTATTCCAAGCGGTTGTTCTTTTGGGTGTGGAATAGAATCCTACGTGGCTATTCCAATTTGGTAATGATGACTACTTTTCTATTCCAAGATTTTTGCTTGGAATACAATGGAATCCTTGGGAATGGTGGGCCACAATCTCTCATCTCTCTTTCTCTCCCCTCCAACTCATCCCATTTCCACTTTTTCATTCAAACTCTCCAATCCCAAAAGAACACAAGAATAGAGAGTGGACCTCACTTTCTATTCCAAACCCTCATTCCATACTCTATTCCACCCAAAAGAACACAAAACTACATTTTCTCTCTCATGAGAATACAACCTTTCACTCTATTCCATTTTTCCTATTCCTGGAAAAGAACAGGCCCTTAGAATACAATGGAATCCTTGGGAATGGTGGGCCACACTCTCGCATCTCTCTCTATCTCTCCCCTCCAACTCATCACATTTCCACTTTTTCATTCCACTCCAATCCAAAAGGAACACAAGAATAGAATGTGGATCCCACTTTCTATTCCAAACCCCACTTTCCATACTCTATTCCACCAAAAGAACACAAAACTTTATTTTCTCTCTCTTTGGAATACAAACTTTCCCATATTCCATTCTTCCCTATTCCAGCAAAGGAACATGCCCTACCTCGAGTTGGCGACGTTCCATCGTCACCGTCCATTTTTCACGTTTAAGGTAAATACATAACAATTTCTACATTTTTGAGGGGTAATTTTTAGGGGTGTGCATGGGTACAGTGTACTCAGATACCCGATCGGAACCTATCCGAACGGATAAGTTCTGGATAGATAATTATCGGTTCCGGGTAGGTTCCGGGTAGGAAAATTAGGAACCGACGGGTATCGGGTCCGTTCCGGTTTCCATTTATAAGGAACGGGTACCCGGAACCGGAACCGATATTTTATATATTTAATTTTTTTTATTATAATATTAATGATTAAAATATAAAGAGTGATCCACCCTCGATGTATTTAATTTGAACTTGTTACGAGGTGGAACTCGCGTACAATGAATTTGTATTATGGGGAACCAAGGGCACGATGGTTATATGGGGAAGAAGGTTTAGGTAGGCTGTTTTACGAGTGATTAGTGTGGTGAAGAAGTTGGACCCGTTGCCGGTGGTGCTCACGGGGTCGAATCTCGTCGGATGCAGCTGAGGTAGGTTGGACGGCAGGGGGCTGAAGCTGACTTTGGTCAAGGGGCGAGCTCTCCTGCAGCACGAACAACTCGTCAGAAGGGCAGGGTTGGGGTTCAACCCTTAGCCCCTCCGATGCCTAAGTCAGTAATAGGGCTTAAAATGGGGGCTAGGCACGCCGGCCGGACTAACGGTGTGTCGACCGCACGTGGCGAGCTATGGGTGGGAGAACAAAGATATGGACGACCTTTGTTCTCGTGTGTGAATTATAGATTAAGAGAGAATTTTCCAACCCCCTTTCCGTAAGAGGAGAGGGGGTATTTATACCTGACGGGTGATGACTAGGCGTGCTGAGCTGGCTCGGTTGTCAGCGGAAGCTTCGGACAAGGACGTCGGGAACAGGAGTTCCTGACCTGCTTTTGTCAAGCGACGCAACGGCCAAGGGGTGCTTTTGTCAGGATGTCAGGGCCAAAAGCGCTAACCGTCAGTCGGTCGGGTGACGTATGTGTCAGTCGTGTCCTTATCCTAGGTTGTTTGTCGTTGGCGACGAACTAAAGGTCGGGCCGTATCACTCTAGGCGCCGCGGTTCATGGGAATCGGGCGGGTCGTACCGATCGGTCATGAGCTATGGTCCGCCTATACGGAAGGATACGCCGTGCCTGTCAGTAGGCCCGGCTTAGCTACCCAAGCGTCCCCAAGCGTGCTACCCCCGGCGGGTCGAGCGGCTGTGGTTGTTCACCTCGACCGGGTCGGGGAACGCTACAAGGCGCGCCCGTCTCCATATTGCCCCGGATTTTCGGGGTGGCGACCCTTTCATGAAGCGGAGAGTCCATGGATCATGTGGGCGGATTCGGGTGGGACCCCTACGATCTTTAGGTCGTAACAATTGCCACCGGCCTTCGAGTCTGAGGCGACAGCCCGGCTCGGCTCGGAGGGCGAACCACCTTCGATATTCCGGACCATCAATATGGGCCTTGGACCCACCGGGTAGTGACGGCGGCGGCTTCGGAACTCCCGCCTTAGTGGTCATTATTATGATTTGAAAAGGGGGCAGAGGAAAACGAAGCGTCTCTGCGATTGGGTTTGCGACACGTGGATGAGGTGACCCTCACGCCAGTCGAGGCGTCGGGGACGTCTCGATGGGCGCCGCGTGGCGAAAGTTTGACGGCCGAGATGGCCCGGGGGCCACCTTTACCGCTAAAAGGGTATGGGAGGCGGTCGGCGGGAGTTTTTGTCTTTCTCCGATTCTCCTCCGGCGTTCGATACTTCTGTTTGGAGCTTTGCTGGCTAATTTGTCACTTCCGTCGCCGGTCATCTTCTTCCAACCGCCTTCCGGGTTCAAGGGATCAACAGGTAATAACAGTTAATTTCCTTCCTTTCCGATCAATGGCTTCTCGTTTCGAGGTTGGAGGAAGTAGCCGGGTGGGGGAGGAGGAGTTGGTGGGCGAGGGGGTGTCGCAGCCGGGGGTGCGGCGGCCTAGGGAAAGACGGTCATGGCGATCCGTTGTACCGAGAGACATTGAGTCCCCCGATGTAGGTTGGATAGGATCAACATCAGGGAGATTCGCGTGCGGTTTGTGCGACAACCCTATGAGGTGCGGGTTCCCGGGTTGGAGGAAGCGGTGAGTTCACCGGGGGATAATGAGGTCGGGGTCTATGTTCGGTCCTTCAAGTTGGGGCTCCGCTTTCCGATCCATCCGTGCTTGTTTCATTTGTTGAATTTCCTGGAGCTGCCGATATTTGCCTTAGCGCCCCGTTCTTGGGGCTTGTTAGTGGGGTTTGTCGTCTTGTGCCTTACTTACTCCTTGAGTCCCTCCTTGACGCTGTTCCAGCATTTCTTCGTGATTCGGAAGTGGGGGATGTATCATCGCGTTTGCGCCAGGAGAGGGCGAGAACTCATCCTCGGGGTGCCCGACGATGTCGGCGATTGGATGAGGGAGTTCGTCTTCGTGACGGTGCCAAGCGACGTGGCGCTGATGTCGAATTGGGGGGCGCGGAATCCCTTAGTAAATGAAGGGGTGGAGCTGACTGGGGAGGATATTGCCAAAGCTCAGATTTTGATGGAACTGCCCGAGGCGTGCCGTCAGTTGGCGAGTCTAACGCTGAGCAGTCGGCTCGCCCAGGACTTTTGGACCCTAGGTATCTTTGATGTTTTGTAAACTCTGGGCTAGGCTCGCCCTGATTGTCTCTCTTTTCCTTTTGTAGGCGAAGACGCGATGAGGGAGCCGGAGGAGGTGTCAGGTTCGGCCGGGGCCCCGATCTCGGAGGATACTGATCCCCGCGGGAAAGGCAAGGGGGTGGCTAGCGAGGCAGGATCCCAGGAACGTGGGGGCGGGGCCCCCCGTGTGGAGAGGTCGCACCCGGGACGGGAGGCAGTCGGGCAAGGTATCTCCGCCGGTGGGCCCGCCGAGGATCTTCATGAGGACGCGCCCATGCGGGGGGCCAGACCCTCCCTCCCTCCGCGGGTACCAGCGGCGGTCGCGCCTCGCCGAGCACCTGTGGTTCAAAGGTGGCCATACTGGATCCCTTCGTGGGAAATGGGGGTGTCGTCGAGTCCAGCTTGCGAGGGCGCCCTTATTCATTTTAAGAGGACCCGAGAAGAGGTCGAGGCATACCCAGATGACCGTCTCCACAAGTTTCCTTTTCAAGTCAGCGGCGACGAGTCGGTATTCGAGGACGCGGGAGTGGCGGCGCGCCTCGCCGAGTACTGCGTGTTACCGCGCGATCGTGAGTCTTTGACTCGTGTGGGGGCGGAACGGTTGGGCGGCTCGGCTATATGGCACGTCGTGCAGGTAAGCCGGCTTTCTTTCCTCGCCCGCATGCTTTATTTGTTCGTGTCTCGCTGATTCGAG
Source organism: Scilla litardierei (assembly GCA_030789695.1). Taxonomy (NCBI): domain Eukaryota; kingdom Viridiplantae; phylum Streptophyta; class Magnoliopsida; order Asparagales; family Asparagaceae; genus Scilla; species Scilla litardierei. Next base: position 149,116,755 of record CM061135.1, read on the forward strand.
GTTTATGTAGATGATCACGAACGTGTTAACCCTGCGGGGCCGTACCTCCGCGGCCGTCACCAGGGCGTCACTGGACGTGGCGAAGGCGAACCTTAGCGAGGTCAAGGCGAAGCTGAGGGACACGGAGGCGGAGCTGGAGAGGGTTAGGGCGGCCTACGGGGTGGAGAAGGGGCGGGCTGCGTATTTCGATTCGTCCAAAGCAATGGTCGAGAAGCAGCTCCAAGAAGTAACGCGAGAGAGGGATGATATACGGTCGAAGCATACCTCGGAAGTTGTTAGCAAGGAAGCAGTGATCGGGGGTACAGAGGCGGCAAATAGAGGACCTAAAGGTCGCCCTGGAGACCGAGAAGAGGGAGAAGGGTCTAGCGGTGCGGCGATTGGAGGAAAAACGGGACGCTGAGGGCAAACTGATCGAAGCCGCTATCCGCCGCTATCATGAAGAACATGTTGTGCTGATGCTGCAAGAAGCTAAGGAGGCGACGATTCGGCAAGTGGTTAAGGATGTGAGAGATCGGTCGGTTGAGAGGCGGCGCCGCTAGAAACGTGGGTTTGGGAGGTCCGTACCTTCTTGTGAGAGGGTTATAAACAATGTGTTGTTGTAGTGTGTGGAAAGTCCAATGTACGGGTTAGCTATTTGAGTACATACATTGTGATTGTTTTGTGCCGAACTGTATTCTTACTTGGTTTGCTCGTAGAACGTCAGCTTTGTGAGGGACGTAATTGCCCCCAACTTCGCTCTGCCGAGGTATCCGGGAGAGGGGAGTTGAGATGAGTCACGTTCTCCGGCGGTTTGCTCGGAAGCCCGGCACGGGAAGCCCGGCACGGGAAGCCCGACACGGGCCCCGGCGGTGCAGTGGTGGGGCGAAGTTGCTTGGTTCGTACGAAAGTTTGCCAAGTGTTGGAATTGAGATCCAACTGAGTTGGGCGGCGGATTCTTGTTCTGGCCGAGCCGATGGAGATCGGACAATTCATTGGTACGAGGGAAGCTCTTGCTTTGGCCGAACTGACGGAGGTCGGACTCAATCTTGGATCGAGCGCTGACTTCTTGTTTTGGCCGCCCTGACGGAGGCCGGACTAAATCTTGGAACGCGCGGCACATGGGGTAATTTCGAATGGGGGTAATCATTTCGCAGGGATTTGGGCGGGAATTGATGGCGGTCGTATGACTAGACGTCATCCTGGCGAATCGACGGTGGGCGGGAACCGAGGCGGCCCGACCACTGTAGTTTTGACGCGTGGCGGAATTGACGGGTTTGACAGTACGCGAAGCGTCAGAACACGTGGGTCGGTGATGGACATGGCCCGGATTGGTGACGCGTGTCTTGGGGTCGACGGTCATGATGGTTTGCGCAGTCGCTATAAAGAGATCTCATGGAGGGGAGGGAAGCAAAGCTGATTGTCGGGCGAAAATTTTTGACAAGCAGCTAGGGCTCGTAGGAGATTTCAATATCCTTGCCAGAGTCGTCCTCGTGGGAGCGGTTAGCAGAGTAGCGCAGGCGCCAGAGTCGTCGGCACCCGTTAGGTAAGACGCCCGTTTTACAAATGTCTTCCTCGATGTCTCCGTTTCGGGGTCAGGGTTCGGGGGTAGTTGGGGAAGGAAGCTCCGCCGCGGAGACAGGAAGGGTGCCCATCGAGATTGTGGGCGTGAAGTCGGTGCTGAAGAAATCCGTTGCGGAGATCTTCACGATGTACGTCAGGCCGCCGTATTCGGTTCGTGAACCGGAGCCGCAAGAAAGGGTGTGTTTTGCGGGCGACCGGGAGGTTGGAGTATACGTATCTTCGTTTGAGCAAGGTTTGCGCTTCCCCCCCATCCGTTCTTGCTGGAAGTGTTGAACTTCCTGGAACTGCCCCTGTATCGCCTGATGCCCAATGCCATCAGTGTCATTGTGGGGTTTCTAGTGCTGTGTGTAAGCAACCAGGTTAGCCCTTCCCTGTCCTTATTTCGCCACTTCTTCTTGGTCAAGAGGTTGGGGTCATGCTACTATCTCTCCGCGAAGAGGACGCATCTGCTCATTAGGGGGTTGCCTGGGAAAATTAAGTTGTGGCGCAAGCAGTATGTGTTTGTGGAGGTGCCGGAGGATGTGCTGATAAGGTCTGATTGGGCGGAGCTGAATCCCGAGGCGAGAGAGGGGGTGGAATTGGGGGACGAGGAGAAAGTGGTGGCCCAGATTTTAATGGCCATACCAGCGGAGGGCCGAGATTATCGGATGCTCGCTCGGGCTGAGATGATAACGGCGTACATATGGCCCGAAGGTACAAAAGATTTTGGTGGTCATGCGCCTGATGTGCTTACGCTGAACTTTCTCTCTTTGGCAGGTAACACAATGAGTCTGTCCCTCGAGGAAATGATGCGACGGGCCTCGGAGCAGGCGGGGCGATCGTCGACAAGAGTTGGCCCCAAGAGGTCGCGAGCGGAAGGAGGGGCGGGGAGCTCGACTGGGGTGCCAGCGTCCATGAAGAGGAGGAAGAGGCCGACGAAGTCGTCCGAGCCTGACGCGCCGGGGGAAACCGGTCCGCCGGATGGTGGAGCCGGGGATGGGATGTCGAATCCCGTCATCGACTTGGAGGGCGGGGACGAAGGGTCGATAGGAGGAGGGGGGAAATGCCCCGAACGAGGCCGTCTAGCCCCCTGGCACCTGCAGGGGGGAGGGGGCGTTGGCTAGCGGTCAACCGGGGAGGGCCGAAGCGTCGAGTGGCCCGACCGGGTCCAGAGGATGGGACCCTTGGCCTTATGGTTGTCCCATGTTCGGTCTCGAGAGGGCCGCCGACCCCCGCTGTGAGGCCTCATTGGTTAAGTTTAAGGCCAAGAGGACCGATGTCGAGGGCTACCCCGACGGGGCACTTCATCGGGCGCCGTACAAAGTAGCAAGTGATGAGTCCGTGTTTGAGGACGGAGGTGTGGCGGCGAGGCTGGCGGAGAACATTTTCCTGCCCCGCGATAGGGCGGCGCTGGAAGCGGTGGAGCCTGAGGGTCTGTGCGGGACCGCGGTGATGCACGGCGTCCAGGTATGTTCTGTAAGATGGGCGACGTTTTTCAGCGGGTTTTATTGAACACCCTAAATGGGTTCACTTTTATGCATTTCTTTACTCAGATCATCAACTTGATGCTTGGGATGATGAGGCACGTGTCGGCCATTCACAAGGCCGAGGGCGCCGTGGCTAGAGTGGTCGCTGAGCTCGCTGCTTTTCGTAAGAGCGCTGGCGAGGACCTGGCGAAGGAGAGGGAGAGGGGCGGCAGATACGAGGCGGAGGTAGAGCGCCTGAAGACGGTCGTGTTCGATCATGAGCAGAGGGCGGCCGAGGCTGGAGAGAGAGCGAAGGAGCTGGAGGAGGCCCTTAGGAGGGAGGAGGCTCGTGCAGAGGATCTAGCGGGGCGTGCCAAGGCCGCCGAGGAGGAGTTGGCCCGTAGGGTCGAGGAATTTCGGACGTACCAGGAGAAAACCGTCATCCCCGCCCTCGCAAATTCGATGTCCGAGGGCATGGAGAAGGGCCGCGCGGAGGGATGGGAAGCCTGCTTGGCTCGGATGAAGGAGAAGGTGGCGGGCCTGGTCCCGCCGGTAGAGGTCGACCTTGACGGGCTTGCCGCATGCAGCGACGAGGAGGGGGATGGAGACGGAGGGGAGGGCGACGAGCCAGAGGCCGGCGAGGAGGTGGGAGATTCCATTGAGTGAGAGGGCGTCGTGACTGGCGGAAGCGCCAAGTAGTTTTGTATAGGCTCCCCCCCTTTTTTATTTTTAAAAACGAAAGAAAGTGAAGATTCGCGGGGCTGATATTTGCATTTTTCTGGGATTTTCTGCCTGTGTGTGTGTGCATAAATTCCCTTCTTAGAGTTATGCCTTGGTGCGGCTGTTTCTATCCCGCGGGGCCTTGTTGCTCCCATTGACTGGAGTCTCCGTGTGATAGGCGCGAAGGGACGCGGTCCGTAGCCCATCTGTGCGTCCTCCTGGCGTAAACGGTCCAGGGGAGGTCGATGAGTGGAAGGGGGTGCTACCGGTGTAAGCGGAGTAGCCTGTTGGAGCAAGCCGGCGCTCGGGGACAAGTCCCCCTCGGTTGGGGCGACGCGGGCGGCTGCCGGGGTGTCCGGTGAGGTGATTTGGCAGGTCTGTCCCATCCATCGGGTTGTCTGCCAGCCGCGCCTGCGTACGCGGGGCGTCCGTGGAGAGGCATGGTATGCCAGTGGAGCTCCAGTTCCCATGCCGTAAGTTGTCAAAAGGAAGGAGGGGAGCAGCAGGCTGGGCAACCGTCGTGTAAGGGGAATATCCTGTTGGGGGATCGGTTACTTTGGTGGTCGGCGAAGCTCGCATTTTCCGCGCATTTTTAGGGGGAGAGGGTGGCAAAATGATTAGTCTTTCTCCACATCCTTTCTCTCGCCTTCCTCCCCCCCCCCCCTTCAAGGAAGCTGATAGGGGGGGGATTTATAATGGTGTATTTCTGCCCTCATTTCCTCTTCATGGAGAGTCGGGGCCGTCTTGGAATTTCGTTCTTTGGGGAGCGTTCCCGATGGGTGACGTGTGATGTGACTCCTCAGACCCCGTTTTTTGGCAGGCGTGCCATTTGTCTGTGGCGTTCGTCCCGAGTGTCCTTTTGGGTTGGACAAGTCATTTCGGGCGTCGGCTTTATGAGGGTCAGGCGTTACTCCTCAGGGATGGCTCCGCGTTGGGGTTGCCTTGATTTGCGGACCCTGATTCGTTTCCCGAGGTTTGAGGAGAGGGGTGACAGGCCCTTTCTGGGGAGGGAGGGTATTGGTCCGTCGGGCACCCCGCACATGGAGCCCCGGTTTGGGAGGCCAGGCTCGGTGGACTTGCCCCGGAGGTCTTCTTTGGGGGGGACCGAGTACGCAGCTCGGCCCGTGCCCCTCTCCGGTTTGGGTGGCGAGGATTGGTCCTGCCCCGGAGTCTTTGAGAGGGCGGGTATTGGGCCGTCGCCTCCCCGCGGCCTCTATAGTCGGACGGGTATTGGGCCGTCGCCTACCCCGCATATGGCGCTCCGGTTTGGGTGGCCAAGCTCAGTGAACTTGCCCCGGAGGTCTTCTTTGGGGGGGAGCGAGTACGCAGCTCGGCCCGTGCCCCTCTCCGATTTGGGTGGCGAGGATTGGTCCTGCCCCGGAGTCTTTGAGAGGGCGGGTATTGGGCCGTCGCCTCCCCGCGGCCTCTATAGTCGGACGTGTATTGGGCCGTCGCCTACCCTGCATATGGCGCTCCGGTTTGGGTGGCCAAGCTCAGTGAACTTGCCCCGGAGGTCTTCTTTGGGGGGGCGAGCGAGTACGCAGCTCGGCCCGTGTGTTGGATATGGAAGACGTTTGTACACCCTTGTGGGGGATGTACGAGGGATTACGGACCTCGAACGTCGCGTACACGAAGTCGTGTGCAAAGGGAATCTGTTCCCTTGCGGAGAGGATCTCTGGATGAGCGGGAAAGTCGCATTATATATGCATAAGTGCATGCGACATATGGCTAATAAAGGGGGAATATCTTAAGCTTATGTTGTACCATGCATATGGTACAACTTAAGCTTATAATGTGCCATGTATCATGGTACACCTTAATTAAGTTGTTCCAAAGGAACAACTTACCCTAAAATAACTACATTGGGGGCTATAAATAAGACCCAAGGGTAGCCATTTTCCTTACACATTTGCATGAAATTCATGCATGCATCTTCTTCATAGCGTAGCTCTGCAGAAATATTTCCTCTCCCTCCTTCCAAGTTCTTAATCTAAAATAGAGATTTAGATTGTGGATTAGTAGCCTTACTCCGTTCGTGAGAAGACTCGATCCGTCGTGGCGAATCCGAAGGCAAAGTTCCGAGACTGTCGTTCCGCATACGCAAGCGTAAGTCTCCACTTTAATTATCGATCCTAACTCCGTTTTTGGCAGGTTCCTACATTGGTATCAGAGCCATATGGGTTCGCCCCGGTCAATCCACCGCCCCGTCGAAACTACGAACGAGTCGTTGTCTTTTTCACGAATGGGTCTCCTACTATTACGGATATAGTAGGAACGCTTCGTGACGGAGAGAACGCAGCGGTTGTTCTTTTCACGTTAGGGTCTCCTATCATTACGGATATGGTAGGAACTCTCCGTGACGGGAAGAACCGACCGTTCACGTAGTACGTTATTCATTTTTGGCACACGGCCATTAAGAGATAACTAATTTCTTCGACGAACGGGTGCTTCATCGAGGAAGATGATGGAAGTTATTTCCATCGGGTAAGAGGAAAATTTGGTGCATGTGCACCATGGCCAAATGGGCTATGAAGGCCATGCACCCCCTCTCCCCATGCGGAGGGGGTTGGCTACGGCCAATAACCACCGGCGACCACCCCATCAAGGGGGAGGAATGAGTGCGGCAACCCCATTTAAAGGGGGTGGCCGGCCATGGCCAAAGGGGCCATGGCCGGCCAACGCCGAATGGCCTTGGCCATGACCGGCCATGGCCAAGCCATGGCCGGCCAAGGCCAGGCCGGCAGTGGCCGGCCAAGGCCAGGCCGGCAGTGGCCGGCAGTGGCCAGGCCGGCAGTGGCCGGCAGTGGCCGGCCTTGGCCAAGCACTGCCGGCCAGGCCGGCCCTGGCAGTGGCCAGGGCCGGCCCTTGGCCGGCCTGCCGGCCCTGGCAGTGGCCAGGGCCGGCGCCCTGGCCTCAGGCCAGGGCCTGGCCGAGGCCAGGGCGCCCTGGCAGAGGCCAGGGCAGCGCCCTGGCCTCAGGCCAGGGCCTGGCCGGCCCTGGCCGAGGGGGCCAGGCCCCCTGGCCGGCCAGGGCAGAGGCCTTGGCCGGCCTTTGGCCAAGCCCCGGTCAGGGCAGAGGCCCTGACCGGGAAGAAGTTGATTTCGAAAATTGGTCGACCAATTTTGTGTTTTTGGTCGACCAATCCGACAGATGGTCTGGGTCGATTGCAAACTTGCCAAATGACCCATACGGGGTTACAAATGGCCTTGGTCAAACTCGAATGTGTCGATTAGTCCATACGGGGCTAATCACAGTGCCGACTAGTTCATACGGAACTAACGTTTTTAATGAAGTTTTTCATTGGGCTCTACTCCTTGAAGATTAGCCATAGTGCTCTACTTCATGCGAGATTAGCCATGTCATTGTGCTCTACTCTACGGAGATTATCCAATGTACTTGAGACGTTGTGCTCTACTCTACGGAGACTAGCCAACGTGCTTTCAAATTTTTGAAAAAGATGTTTTTCAAATAGGTTATGTCCCGTCCTTAAATCGGGATAGCGCAATTTAGAATTCCAAGTCCTACCACGATCCGGCCATGGTTATCTAACCCATGGGTGTGTAGAACAGGTCTCGTGGCTTGGCAATTGTTGCGTTAAAATTCTTTGCGCTAATTCTCACCTATTCTATTTTGAAAGATATGTTTTTCAAAGTAATTTTCCGCTGCTAATACCATACGGGTATTATTTCTGATTTCTTTTTACTTAAGATAAGTAAGAGGGATACTTTGAAAGTTACTTCTAGATGGTAGTTGGGAACATAGTGAACTTCTCGATTCTAGAGTAACATTTCAACGCATCCAAGGAACTTATCAAGTGTTTAAAGAATCGAAACTTTATGCATCGAATTTTGATCGTGTTTTTCATTCTCTTTGCAGTTTTTTTGAATCGAAAATGTCTACCGCTTCTAAGAATATTGTCGCAGAGCTTAACAAAGGTGAAAAGCTCAACGGCGACAATTATAAACTTTGGTCAATAAAAATCCAATATGTTTTGGAGGAGCAAGATGTGCTCGAAACACTCCAAAACGTAATGGTAGAACCTGAGTTGGGCAATACGGCCCAACACAAGAGGGACCGAGAAGCTTATGACACTTGGACTCGAAAGAACAAAATAGCACGCATTACGTTACTGTCCGCGATGGACAATGACATAATGCGTCTATTTCGGGAATTCGATCTAGCCAAAGACATATGGTCTGAGCTAGAAGTAAAGTTTGGTGGAACTTCGGTTACCAAACTCTGCTCCTTGAATATTCAATTTGATTCGTACAAGATGCGGCGAGATCATTCTATGAAAAAGCATCTCCGCCACATGGCGAATCTAATATCTGAATTAAAGGATGCGGGTGTTACGCTGTCTGACGAACAGCAGATCCAAGCGGTCATTCGTTCACTCCCAGATAGCTGGGATAACATGAAAATGCATCTCACTCATAATGAGTGCATTAAAACTTTAAGCGATGTATCTAAACACCTCGAACTCGAGGAAGAGCGGATTCAAGCCGCAAAACCAAGTGCAGAAGTGCACGTGGCCGCTAGTTCCTCACATGGAGGAAATAAGCGGAAGAATAAACGCTTAAGGTTTGTGAACGAACGTAAGCAAGAACCGGAAACCTCAAAGAAGACAAAGAACAAAAAGTGGCAAAAGAATGTGCACTCAAAGAAGAAAAACTTGAAGAAGATCAAGTGCTTTAAGTGCAACAAGTACGGTCACTTCGCCCGTTCATGTACGGATGGAAGTGATAAGGTAACTTGTAGGGCTAGTTACATATGTGTTTCTAGTTCCATGTTTCTTGTTGAATCTAACTATTTTTGGTTGATTGATTCAGGGGCCACAGACCACGTAGCGAAGGACAGAAGGTTCTTCGTAGAGTATCGAAAGATAACTCAAGGAACAAAGTGGATATACGTCGGCAACAACACACGTGTTGAAGTCAAAGGCGTCGGAACATGCAAGATAGTTCTCGACAACGGCCGGACTTTATTATTGCACGACGTCCTCTTTGCTCCAGATATTAGAAGGAATATCGTTTCCGTGGTCATGTTAATGTCTTTAGATTATGAGTGGAGGTTCTATAAACAATATGTTGACCTTGTTTGTAATAATTCTTTGATTGGTTCTGGTAATGTTTGTAATGGATTAATTGTTTTAAATACAATGTATGATGATGCTTCTTCCATTAATGAAAGTTTTCATTTGACAAATGCTTCTAACTCTGAGTCTGAAATCATTTGTTGGCATGCAAGACTTGGTCATATTGGACCAACTAGAATGGATAGACTTGCCAAAAGTGGCTTGCTATCTAATGTTTCAAAAGTTGAAATGTCAACTTGCGAACATTGTCTTGTAGGGAAAACTTGTCGCAAGCCGTTTGGAACTGGCACAAGGGCCGAAGTTCCATTACAGCTTATCCATTCGGACATTTGCGGTCTAATGAATGTTAAGACAAGACACGGGAAGTCCTATTTCATCACATTCATTGATGACTTCACCCGTTTCGGACATATCTATTTGATATCCCACAAAAGTGAAGCTTTGGCTTGCTTTAAAAACTATATGAGTTTAGTGGAGAATCAATTAGATCGCAAGATTAAGGTTTTGCGAACCGATAGGGGTGGTGAATATCAATCAATAAGTTTTAAGGAACTTTGTGATGAAAAAGGCATAGTACATCAGGTAACTATGCCTTACACTCCACAACAAAACGGTGTTGCGGAAAGAAGAAATAGGACATTGATGGAAATGGTCCGATCAATGATGTCTCAGGCAAATTTGCCTATCACCTTTTGGGGTGACGCATTATTGACGGCAGCATTCATCTTAAACCGTGTACCCTCGAAGTCGGTAAGTTCCACTCCTTATGAGTTGTGGAACAATAGAACTCCAGACTTAAACATTCTAAAACCTTGGGGTTGTGCCTCTTACGCACATTTATCCTCTCACAAATATGGCAAACTTGGGCCACGTGGGAGGAAGTGTATCTTCATCCGATACGCTGAAAACTCCAAAGGATATGTTTTCGTCGGTCAAGAGGACAATGGGGGTCTAATAGAATTTGAATCGAGGGATGTTGTCTTCTTGGAAAAAGAGTTTCCAAGACAGGGTGAGATAAGTCAAGACTTATCCTTGTTTGAGACTTGGGATCAAGAAGGATCGGAACGTTCGAGTGGGAGAATTCTTGGTGAAGAAGAAAATACGTTTCAAACTTCACCAATGGTTGATACGAACGATACCAATCCTATTCCGAGTGGGAGTGATGTTATTCCAAGTGGGAGTGATGTCATTCCAAGTGGGAGTGATCAAACTCAAACAAGACGTAGTAATCGGACGAGGCTAACACCTCTGAGATTTGAGGATGAATTTCCTCAAACATTCATGACATTACTACAAGATGATGACGAACCTGCAAATTTCAAACAGGCCGTCACATGCCCTGCTAAAGATAAATGGATAGCGACAATGGAAGAAGAACTTCAATCCATGAAAACAAACCAAGTCTGGGACTTGGTTAATTTACCTAAGGGACGTAGAGCCATTGGGAACAAGTGGGTTCTCAAAATCAAGCATAAGGCTGATGGCTCCATCGAGAAATATAAAGCTCGCCTTGTTGCGAAAGGTTTCACGCAACAGGAAGGAATAGACTACGAAGAGACTTTCTCTCCTGTCGTGCGTTTTACCTCCATTCGCTTAATTCTGGAAATGGTGGCTTGTTTGGACCTCGAGTTACATCAGATGGATGTAAAGACTGCTTTTCTTAACGGAGAACTAGATGAGGAGAACTACATGGAACAACCAAACGGGTTCGTACAAGAAGAAAACAAACATAAGGTTTGTAAACTTCGTAAATCCATATATGGTCTTAAACAATCCTCAAGGCAGTGGTATATGCGCTTTCAAGAAGTCGTTTTGTCGTATGGTTTCTCCATGCTCGACGAAGACAACTGCGTATATATTAAGAGGATTAAAAACAAGTATGTAATTATGTCTCTTTATGTAGATGACATACTTATAGCCGGAAATGATAAGCGTCTTATATTGGATATCAAAGCTTGGCTTTCATCCGTCTTTGAGATGAAAGACATGGGTGAAGCTGCATATATCCTTGGGGTTAAGATCTCAAGAAATCGTTCCAAGAAACTTCTCTCTCTCTCTCAAGAGACATATATAAAGAAAGTTTTAGAACGGTTTAATATGCAGGACTGCAAGCTAATTGATACTCCAATAAGCAAAGGCGAGGGTCTATGTTTGGAGATGTGTCCCAAAGATCCAAAAGAAAAGAAAGCTATGGAAAAAGTTCCATACTCCAGTGCTGTCGGGAGTCTGATGTACGCCATGATGTGTACCAGACCCGACATTTGCTATGCTGTTGGTATGGTAAGCCGTTACCAATCCAACACAGGGCAGGCACACTGGAAAGCGGTGAAGAGGATATTAAGATACCTCAAAGGGACTGCGGACTATGCGTTATACTATCAAGGCAATACCTTGAGACTCGAAGGCTATACCGATGCTGATTGGGCAGGTGATCTCGACGAGCGAATATCTACCTCAGGCTTTGTTTTCTTACTCGGGAATGGTGCAATATCCTGGAGCAGCAAGAAACAAACCTGCATCGCTCTATCACCCATGGAAGCCGAGTTCGTAGCATTCAGCATGGCGGTCCAAGAAGCTGTTTGGCTTAGGAAATTCTTAGACAGGCTGACGAATGCCACTGACTCAAGCACTGTTCCTATATACAGTGATAGTCAAGCTTCGATTGCCTATGTCAAAGATCCTAAATTTCATTGTAAGACCAAACACATTGACATTCGATTCAAGTTTGCAAAGGATTATGACAAACGGAAGGAAGTAGACATAGGATACATATCCACGCATGAGATGATAGCGGATCCCCTTACTAAGGCGATCCCCAGAGATGTGTTTTTCAAACACTTATCATCTATGGGAATGCGTAGGAGCTGAGCTGTATCATGTAATATTTCCCATGTCTATAGAAGATCAAAATTTAATTTGCATACAAGTTTCTTACAAATGATTTCATGTACATTTGTGTTTGAGTCTCAGCTATTTTATTGTGTGTATGTCGGATAGATTAAGGTTGGCTCTCTCACATGAGCAACCGCCTTATCTTATCAGATGGATAAGATAGAGATGAGACTAGTTTAAAGTCAAAATCATTAGACAAATGATTTAGAGTCATGACTTAAACAAGATAGTCGAATAAAAGATCTGCATCATACGGATGCTTACAAAAGATCTGAGATCTGTATCACAAGGATATAAAGATCTCATTGGATTTTTTAAATCCTATCTGTCTTATGCAGGATGAGAGTCCGTGAATATTTCACGAGTAGTAAGGGGACTCAAAAAGATAGGCACTGTGGTGTCTGATCTTTCATCCGTACAACATCATTAAGACATACTCTCCCTGGGAAAGGAGTGATGTTGTAATACGTGTTCATACCACGTATGCATTTCGACCACTGAGTTAGTAGCAATAGTGTTTGCTATTATGTGAGACTCAAAGGCCATACGGGTTTCAACTCTTACCCTCAAGGACTCCAATTGGTTCCTTTAGATTTGACGAGATGATCGCTATCTTAGCGTGTTGCTAATGGGCTATGGTAATTCGGCTCGGCGGGGCACGTTAGAAAAGCGAATCAAGTCAAGATCAGAAGGTTCGCAAGAAGAGGAAGATTGATTTCATATTCGCATTTGGACTTTAATGATTCAAAGCTGGCCAGCCAATTGTAATCCAGATGGGATTCAATTGTTGAATATAAAGTACAAGAAAATGTGAAGAAATAATCTAGGGTAAAGCATGCGTTGAACTACTCAACTTTGCACCTTCGAGGTCGTTGTGTATCTCTAACAAGTGCACAACAACAGACTCTACGCGCATGACGGTCGCACGGTCTATTTCTCGGTATGATAGATGAAAGAACTAAGGGAAAGACGTTCTCTTACAATCCCCTCAAGTGTGAGTGGGAGATGTTGGATATGGAAGACGTTTGTACACCCTTGTGGGGGATGTACGAGGGATTACGGACCTCGAACGTCGCGTACACGAAGTCGTGTGCAAAGGGAATCTGTTCCCTTGCGGAGAGGATCTCTGGATGAGCGGGAAAGTCGCATTATATATGCATAAGTGCATGCGACATATGGCTAATAAAGGGGGAATATCTTAAGCTTATGTTGTACCATGCATATGGTACAACTTAAGCTTATAATGTGCCATGTATCATGGTACACCTTAATTAAGTTGTTCCAAAGGAACAACTTACCCTAAAATAACTACCTTGGGGGCTATAAATAAGACCCAAGGGTAGCCATTTTCCTTACACATTTACATGAAATTCATGCATGCATCTTCTTCATAGCGAAGCTCTGCAGAAATATTTCATCTCCCTCCTTCCAAGTTCTTAATCTAAAATAGAGATTTAGATTGTGGATTAGTAGCCTTACTCCGTTCATGAGAAGACTCGATCCGTCGTGGCGAATCCGAAGGCAAAGTTCCGAGACTATCGTTCCGCATACGCAAGCGTAAGTCTCCACTTTAATTATCGATCCTAACTCCGTTTTTGGCAGGTTCCTACACCGTGCCCCTCTCCGGTTTGGATGGCGAGGATTGGTCCTGCCCCGGAGTCTTTGAGAGGGCGGGTATTGGGCCGTCGCCTCCCCGCAGCCTCTATAGTCGGACGGGTATTGGGCCGTCGCCTACCCCGCATATGTCGCTCCAGTTTGGGTGGCCAAGATCAGTGAACTTGCCCCGGAGGTCTTCTTTGGGGGGAGCGAGTACACAGCTCGGCCCGTGCCCCTCTCCGGTTTGGGTGGCGAGGATTGGTCCTGCCCCGGAGTCTTTGAGAGGGCGGGTATTGGGCCGTCGCCTCCCCGCAGCCTCTATAGTCGGACGGGTATTGGGCCGTCGCCTACCCCGTATATGGCGCTCCGGTTTGGGTGGCCAAGCTCAGTGAACTTGCCCCAGAGGTCTTCTTTGGGGGGGAGCGAGTACGCAGCTCGGCCCGTGCCCCTCTCCGGTTTGGGTGGCGAGGATTGGTCCTGCCCCGGAGTCTTTGAGAGGGCGGGTATTGGGCCGTCGCCTCCCCGCAGCCTCTATAGTCGGACGGGTATTGGGCCGTCACCTACCCCGCATATGGCGCTCCGGTTTGGGTGGCCAAGCTCAGTGAACTTGCCCCAGAGGTCTTCTTTGGGGGGGAGCGAGTACGCAGCTCGGCCCGTGCCCCTCTCCGGTTTGGGTGGCGAGGATTGGTCCTGCCCCGGAGTCTTTGAGAGGGCGGGTATTGGGCCGTCACCTCCCCGCGGCCTCTATAGTCGGACGGGTATTGGGCCGTCCCCTACCCCGCATATGGCGCTCCGGTTTAGGTGGCCAAGCTCAGTGAACTTGCCCCGGAGGTCTTCTTGGGGGGGAGCGAGTACGCAGCTCGGCCTGTGCCCCTCTCCGGTTTGGGTGGCGAGGATTGGTCCTTCCCCGGAGTCTTTGAGAGGGCGGGTATTGGGCCGTCGCCTCCCCGCAGCCTCTATAGTCGGACGGGTATTGGGCCGTCGCCTACCCCACATATGGCGCTCCGGTTTGGGTGGCCAAGCTCAGTGAACTTGCCCCGGAGGTCTTCTTTGGGGGGAGCGAGTACGCAGCTCGGCCCGTGCCCCTCTCCGGTTTGGGTGGCGAGGATTGGTCCTGCCCCGGAGTCTTTGAGAGGGCGGGTATTGGGCCGTCGCCTCCCCGCAGCCTCTATAGTCGGACGGGTATTGGGCCGTCGCCGACCCCGCATATGGCACTCCGGTTTGGGTGGCCAAGCTCAGTGAACTTGCCCCGGAGGTCTTCTTTGGGGGGGAGCGAGTACGCAGCTCGGCCCATGCCCCTCTCCGGTTTGGGTGGCGAGGATTGGTCCTGCCCTGGAGTCTTTGAGAGGGCGGGTATTGGGCCGTCGCCTCCCCGCAGCCTCTATAGTCGGACGGGTATTGGGCCGTCGCCTACCCCGCATATGGCGCTCCGGTTTGGGTGGCCAAGCTCAGTGAACTTGCCCCGGAGGTCATCTTTGGGGGGGGATCGAGTACGCAGCTCGGCCCGTGCCCCTCTCCGGTTTGGGTGGCGAGGATTGGTCCTGCCCCGGAGTCTTTGAGAGGGCGGGTATTGGGCCGTCGCCTCCCCGCAGCCTCTATAGTCGGACGGGTATTGGGCCGTCGCCTACCCCGCATATGGCGCTCCGGTTTGGGTGGCCAAGCTAAGTGAACTTGCCCCGAAGGTCTTCTTTGGGGGGAGCGAGTACGCAGCTCGGCCCGTGCCCCTCTCCGGTTTGGGTGGCGAGGATTGGTCCTGCCCAGGAGTCTTTGAGAGGGCGGGTATTGGGCCGTCGCCTCCCCGCAGCCTCTATAGTCGGACGGGTATTGGGCCGTCGCCTACCCCGCATATGGCGCTTCGGTTTGGGTGGCCAAGCTCAGTGAACTTGCCCCGGAGGTCTTCTTTGGGGGGGAGCGAGTACGCAGCTCGGCCCGTGCCCCTCTCCGGTTTGGGTGGCGAGGATTGGTCCTGCCCCGGAGTCTTTGAGAGGGCGGGTATTGGGCCGTCGCTTCCCCGCAGCCTCTATAGTCGGACGGGTATTGGGCCGTCGCCTACCCCGCATATGGCGCTCCAGTTTAGGTGGCCAAGCTCAGTGAACTTGCCCCGGAGGTCTTCTTTGGGGGGGAGCGAGTACGCAGCTCGGCCCGTGCCCCTCTCCGGTTTGGGTGGCGAGGATTGGTCCTGCCCCAGAGTCATTGAGAGGGCGGGTATTGGGCCGTCGCCTCCCCGCAGCCTCTATAGTCGGACGGGTATTGGGCCGTCACCTACCCCGCATATGGCGCTCCGGTTTGGGTGGCCAAGCTCAGTGAACTTACCCCGGAGGTCTTCTTTGGGGGGGAGCGAGTACGCAGCTCGGCCCGTGCCCCTCTCCGGTTTGGGTGGCAAGGATTGGTCCTGCCCCAGAGTCTTTGAGAGGGCGGGTATTGGGCCGTCGCCTCCCCGCAGCCTCTATAGTCGGACGGGTATTGGGCCGTCGCCTACCCCGCTTATGGCGCTCCGGTTTGGGTGGCCAAGCTCAGTGAACTTGCCCCGGAGGTCTTCTTTGGGGGGAGCGAGTACGCAGCTCGGCCCGTGCCCCTCTCCGGTTTGGGTGGCGAGGATTGGTCCTGCCCCGGAGTCTTTGAGAGGGCGGGTATTGGGCCGTCGCCTCCCCGCAGCGTCTATAGTCGGACGGGTATTGTGCCGTCGCCTACCCCGCATATGGCGCTCTGATTCGGGTTCAATATTTCATATTTAACCCCCCATTTAGCCTTATTTTGTGCTCATGTGATGCTAAATTTATCTCTAATTCATACGTATTTTCTACACATTTATTTATTAGAAAAAACACACTAATTGAGCACAAAACAGCAATTAACGATGCAATTCTGCACATTTTATATTTTTCCTAGTACCGTCTCGATCTCACGATTCCAACGAATATTTATTTGTATTTTTCTGAGATCTGTGCTAATTTCTATGAATTTTTGAATGCAGAATACAATTTAAATGGAGAAATACGCAAGAAATACGGATTATACGGTCGGCAGCCAATCACAGGCCGACACGTGGCGTCATCCAGACCGCTCCCGCTCAATCCAACGGTCCGATACTTGAGGCAATGAGATATTTTCCTGGCCGTTGGATCGAGATCCAACGGCCCGCAATCGAAGCTGAATCAATTTCAAAACGCGTGCCACGTGGCGACACAGCAACCGCTTGATCGTCATCGGACGGACGAAACGAAGTCCCGCTCGACTTCGAAGAAGATCATCGAAAGCGGAGACGCGGCCCGATCCTGGCCACACATCAAAGATCCAACGGCTGGGAGCATTGCTCATCGAAGCGGCGACGTGGCTCCATCCAGAGCGTTCGATTGAGATCGAACGGCGCACAATCAACCCGCGATTTGAAGTCAATCAGCGACATCCTCGGGGCGACGTGGCGCTATCTGGACGCTTCATCGCCAATCCAACGGTCAGTATCGACCCCGCAATTTGCAACGAAGCAGCGGCGTTTAAATCGGCGACGTGGCGTCATAATGGCCGTCGATCAGTCATCCGATGGCTGAGATTAAAGCGGAGTCGGATTCGCGAGACGATGAGGGCTTCGCACTGATATTAAAGCACACGTGTCACTACCTCACTAAATCCCGCATTTTTGAAAGGTGATCGGACGGCCCAGGTTTGATCCGCTCGAGATGAGCGGCCCAGATGCGTTCGGGTATGGTTTTGATGCGGGTTTTGAACCCGTTAGCACAACCCAAACCCGCAATCTCTTTATAAAAGTTATTTTAGGGTTTTTTGGGCGTATTCAAGCAGTTTGGGGGCGTATTTTGAGCGTATTGGAGGCTCTAGAAGCCGTATTTCCCCTCTGAAAAATTCTGTAAAATTCCAGAGGCTATTTTCTTATTTCCAGAGAGTTTTGATGTATTTTCAAGGATATTTGGTGATGAATTCTTAACTTAAACTCCTTTTTTAGTGCTTTTTCTACCTTATTTTGCTATAATCTTGATGTATTTGGCTATAGAACTTGTTTATTCTGAAATTATGAGTAGCTAGAACTTATTTGTGCATGGTATGGAGTAGTTAGGTGATATTATTCGTGTTTATTTGGTTGAAATTCCATGTGCTAAATCGTTAAACGTCGCTAAAATTGTAATCTTTGTTCGTAAAGCGACTTTTTTAGATTCCAAAAGAATAAATTAAGTTGATGATCGCCCCAAAAGGGTGAGATTTGATCTCCCCAAAAGGGAGTTTCATACCGTAGTTTTGATCTCTCCAAAAGAGAGTTTCATATCGTATTATAACTTTAGCGACGATCTTTTTGAATATTGTGTTTGAACCCTCAAAAGTGCATCTTCCGATGAATTGCTCCCAAAAGGAGAATTCATTGAGTTATATTGGATATTTTTCCCGGTGAATTGCTCTCAAAAAAGAGAATTCATTGTGATATATTCATCAACCAAATTAATACGAATCGTTGATCTTAGCGAACCCATACCATGTGCATACTCTTTATAGGTATTTTCGTACACGAATTTCTTTGTTCGCATTTTTCACGTGTTCACATCACCATCATCGCCATCATCATTGAAGTGGTTAGTCTCTTTCCGATAGATTTCTATTTGATTTGAATTGTGGTTGCAACAGATTTCTTCCCGTGGATTCGACATCTGGACTCCCAGATTTTACTACTTGTACGAACTCTTGCGCTTGAGAGAGAGCACCTTTTCGGTCCCGGACGAAACGAAGTCCCGCTCGACTTCGAAGAAGATCATCGAAAGCGGAGACGCGGCCCGATCCTGGCCACACATCGAAGATCCAACGGCTGGGAGCATTGCTCATCGAAGCGGTGACGTGGCTCCATCCAGAGCGTTCGATCGAGATCGAACGGCGCACAATCAACCCGCGATTTGAAGGCAATCAGCGACATCCTCGGGGCGACGTGGCGCTATCTGTACGCTTCATCGCCAATCCAACGGTCAGTATCGACCCCGCAATTTGCAACGAAGCAGCGGCGTTTAAATCGGCGACGTGGCGTCATAATGGCCGTCGATCAGTCATCCGATGGTTGAGATTAAAGCGGAGTCGGATTCGCGAGACGATGCGGGCTTCGCACTGATATTAAAGCACATGTGTCACTCCCTCACTAAATCCCGCATTTTTGAAAGGTGATCGGACGGCCCAGGTTTGATCCGCTCGAGATGAGCGGCCCAGATGCGTTCAGGTATGGTTTTGATGAGGGTTTTGAACCTGTTAGCACAACCCAAACCCGCAATCTCTTTATAAAAAGGTATTTTAGGGTTTTTTGGGCGTATTCAAGCAGTTTGGGGGCGTATTTTGAGCGTATTGGAGGCTCTAGAAGCCGTATTTCCCCTCTGAAAAATTCTGTAAAATTCCAGAGGCTATTTTCTTATTTCCAGAGAGTTTTGATGTATTTTCAAGGATATTTGGTGATGAATTCTTAACTTAAACTCCTTATTTAGTGCTTTTTCTACCGTATTTTGCTATAATCTTGATGTATTTGGCTATGGAACTTGTTTATTCTGAAATTATGAGTAGCTAGAACTTATTTGTGCATGGTATGGAGTAGTTAGGTGATATTATTCGTGTTTATTTGGTTGAAATTCCATGTGCTAAATCGTTAAACGTCGCTAAAATTGTAATCTTTGTTCGTAAAGCGACTTTTTTAGATTCCAAAAGAATAAATTAAGTTGATGATCGCCCCAAAAGGGTGAGATTTGATCTCCCCAAAAGGGAGTTTCATACCGTAGTTTTGATCTCTCCAAAAGAGAGTTTCATATCGTATTATAACTTTAGCGACGATCTTTTTGAATATTGTGTTTGAACCCCCAAAAGGGCATCTTCCGATGAATTGCTCCCAAAAGGAGAATTCATTGAGTTATATTGGATATTTTTCCTGGTGAATTGCTCTCAAAAAGAGAATTCATTGTGATATATTCATCAACCAAATTAATACGAATCGTTGATCCTAGCGAACCCATACCATGTGCATACTCTTTATAGGTATTTTCGTACACGAATTTCTTTGTTCGCATTTTTCACGTGTTCACATCACCATCATCGCCATCATCATTGAAGTGGTTAGTCTCTTTCCGATAGATTTCTATTTGATTTGAATTGTGGTTGCAACAGATTTCTTCCCGTGGATTCGACATCTGGACTCCCAGATTTTACTACTTGTACGGACTCTTGCGCTTGAGAGAGAGCACCTTTTCGGTCCCACCAAGTTTTTGGCGCCGTTGCCGGGGAGGAATGGTTTGTGACTACGGTTTATTTCATTTAGAGGACCTTCGGTGAGATCTTTCCACTTTACTGTATATAAACTTTTTTTTATCATTTTATTTTATTTTATTTCAAAATGGAATATATGAACTTCTATTGCACAAACAATCTTTATGATGCACGATATGCTAATGCACACAAACATAGAATGGAAAAGCTCAAGATTGTAAATTTTAATCAAACTAATTGTGAAACTTTCTTTCAGGCCCGGAGAAGGTTCACAAATATCGTATCGAGCTATCCGCAGCATGGTTTCACAAATGAAGAGCTTATGGATTTCTTCCTAGAAGGACTACAACCTCAGCTGCAGGAATTATTGGGAAGCATGACGCCGACAGTGGCATGGGAATACATGGAGTCTCTGCAAGAAAACGAATAAACCGTGGAAGAGACTTCAGAGAGCGATTCAACGGAGCCTTCGTGCCTCGATCAAGAAGAGCAAAGAGTAGACGTACCTTTGCAATCCTTGAAAGAGGAAGCTTACCAGACTATTCAGACACAAGAGGCCACATCCCATCAATTCCAGGAGAATTTCTTTGCTCGGAGTCGGCAGATTCACAATTCCATTGAAAATCTTAATTTGATTGCCGCTTGCTTAGAAGAAGGTAATGCTTTTGAAACTCGATTTCAAGAATCTAATACGAGTTCATCTTCTATTGCAGGAATACTGAGCGAGGACACGAATATAAATATCCACATGGCAGGAAGTGTGTGCAAAAGAGAGGGTGAGCTAGCAATTTTGGATGAACGAGAGGAGGAGACAGCTAGGGACAAAGGTTTTGAGGTTATCGCCATGGAGCCAGAACCATTCCGTCTTCCAGTTTTGTCCCAAAATCATTTATCCCTCTCCACAATGAACGAGCATCGTACAGAGAGTAGTGCAAATCTTTCAGGGAGTAGACGTCAACTTGCTTTAATTTCTTTCACTTATTTTGATGACTATATTTGGAATATTTTTATTGCGAAGAATCTTAAATTAATTTGGACTGACATAACTCGTCTCTCGCAGGACATTGACAAACAGCTTATAGAGATACTTGGAGTTGTGTTGCTGGGGTCCAAATTAGGTTCTGGAGGAAGAATAATCGCCGAGGAGCGCAAAGAGCAAATTGAACAACTTCCTCCACCATCAAAGATTCGGGATCCGCCATTTGATCACGGTGTGTTCTTTCCAGTAGTGTAGTTTTTATATGCTTTCTAGGTTGCTTGCTTGAATAAACTCGTACCTCTTCCGACATTGAGGACAATGTCCATCTTTAGTTGGGGGGTGTGTATGAGACCTTAGGATTTTTTTTTGAGAAGAATAAATCACCAAATCTCATCTTTTAAAACTCCTTCATATGCCTCTAATGCGGACGATTATACGTTAATTGAGTTCTAAAAATTGTTTATGGCTTGATTAATTATTTTTCCTTCATGGAATTGCCGTTAATATGCTAAACCTGAAAATTTTCAATTTCCATGATTAATATCTCGAAATAGTTTGAATATATTTCATGCATGCTAATGTGATGAAAAAGCTTAAGTATACACGATTCATTAGAATAGTTTTCAAGTTGAAGAGGAATTTGGCCATGGTCGTTAATGTTTATGTTTGAAAATATGGGTGTTGAGTTGCTTACAAAGAAAAAAGAAAAGAAAAAATTTTGAATGAAAAAAAAATGAATGATGAAAAATGGATGAATGAGTATGTCACTAATAAATAACTTGGTTGGCTCGAGTAGTACAGCCCGAGGGGTCCTTTTTGGCCTAATGCCCTATTATCGTCTGATTTGGGAGCCATTGACCGGAATCTCACTCATTTGATGGAGCGATCCAAGTTATACCTTTTTCTGCGAATGTTACTTGATGCGCGTTACGCGGAACGAATAAAAAGAAAAGAAATGGTGAATATACTAAGCAACTTCAATACCCATGTCTTGAATGATTATTTTGATAGGCCAATTCCTTGGAAACACGAAAACTAGTTTGTAACAACGTGTTATACTTTCGCTTGCGCAAAACGATGCTTGCATGTTATTTATTCATACTAAATTAGAGAAAATATCATGTGATTTATTTTGTTCATGGATGTGTATATTGATGGTCAAGACCATGTTGGAATGCGTATTATTGAGCCATGCCATGAGCGATTTGAAAGAACTTATTGTTTCATTACTCATCCGTATTTATCGCTATTTTTGCTAGAGACTAGCAAATCGTTAGTTGGGGGTGTGATTCGGGTTCAATATTTCATATTTAACCCCCATTTAGCCCTATTTTGTGCTCATGTGATGCTAAATTTATCTCTAATTCATACGTAGTTTCTACACATTTATTTATTAGAGAAAACACACTAATTGAGCACAAAACAGCAATTAACGATGCAATTCTGCACATTTTATATTTTTCCTAGTACCGTCTCGATCTCACGATTCCAACGAATATTTATTTGTATTTTTCTGAGATCTGTGCTAATTTCTATGAATTTTTGAATGCAGAATACAATTTAAATGGAGAAATACGCAAGAAATACGGATTATACGGTCGGCAGCCAATCACAGGCCGACACGTGGCGTCATCCAGACCGCTCCCGCTCAATCCAACGGTCCGATACTTGAGGCAATGAGATATTTTCCTGGCCGTTGGATCGAGATCCAACGGCCCGCAATCGAAGCTGAATCAATTTCAAAACGCGGGCCACGTGGCGACACAGCAACCGCTTGATCGTCATCTGACGGACGAAACGAAGTCCCGCTCGACTTCGAATAAGATCATCGAAAGCGGAGACGCGGCCCGATCCTGGCCACACATCGAAGATCCAACGGCTGGGAGCATTGCTCATCGAAGCGGCGACGTGGCTCCATCCAGAGCGTTCGATCGAGATCGAACGGCACACAATCAACCCGCGATTTGAAGGCAATCAGCGACATCCTCGGGGCGACGTGGCGCTATCTGGACGCTTCATCGCTAATCCAACGGTCAGTATCGACCCCGCAATTTGCAATGAATCAGCGGCGTTTAAATCGGCGACGTGGAGTCATAATGGCCGTCGATCAGTCATCCGATGGCTGAGATTAAAGCGGAGTCGGATTCGTGAGACGATGCGGGCTTCGCACTGATATTAAAGCACACGTGTCACTCCCTCACTAAATCCCGCATTTTTGAAAGGTGATCGGACGGCCCAGGTTTGATCCGCTCGAGATGAGCGGCCCAGATGCGTTCGGGTATGGTTTTGATGCGGGTTTTGAACCCGTTAGCACAACCCAAACCCGCAATCTCTTTATAAAAGGTATTTAGGGTTTTTTGGGCGTATTCAAGCAGTTTGGGGGCATATTTTGAGCGTATTGGAGGCTCTAGACGCCGTATTTCCACTCTGAAAAATTCTGTAAAATTCCAGAGGCTATTTTCTTATTTCCAGAGAGTTTTGATGTATTTTCAAGGATATTTGGTGATGAATTCTTAACTTAAACTCCTTTTTTAGTGCTTTTTCTACCGTATTTTGCTATAATCTTGATGTATTTGGCTATGGAACTTGTTTATTCTGAAATTATGAGTAGCTAGAACTTATTTGTGCATGGTATGGAGTAGTTAGGTGATATTATTCGTGTTTATTTGGTTGAAATTCCATGTGCTAAATCGTTAAACGTCGCTAAAATTGTAATCTTTGTTCGTAAAGCGACTTTTTTAGATTCCAAAAGAATAAATTAAGTTGATGATCGCCCCAAAAGGGTGAGATTTGATCTCCCCAAAAGGGAGTTTCATACCGTAGTTTTGATCTCTCCAAAAGAGAGTTTCATATCGTATTATAACTTTAGCGACGATCTTTTTGAATATTGTGTTTGAACCCCCAAAAGGGCATCTTCCGATGAATTGCTCCCAAAAGGAGAATTCATTGAGTTATATTGGATATTTTTCCCGGTGAATTGCTCTCAAAAAGAGAATTCATTGTGATATATTCATCAACCAAATTAATATGAATCGTTGATCCTAGCGAACACATACCATGTGCATACTCTTTATAGGTATTTTCGTACACGAATTTCTTTGTTCGCATTTTTCACGTGTTCACATCACCATCATCGCCATCATCATTGAAGTGGTTAGTCTCTTTCCGATAGATTTCTATTTGATTTGAATTGTGGTTGCAACAGATTTCTTCCCGTGGATTCGACATCTGGACTCCCAGATTTTACTACTTGTACGGACTCTTGCGCTTGAGAGAGAGCACCTTTTCGGTCCCACCACGCTCCGGTTTGGGTGGCCAAGCTCAGTGAACTTGCCCCGGAGGTCTTCTTTGGGGGGGAGCGAGTACACAGCTCGGCCCGTGCCCCTCTCCGGTTTGGGTGGCGAGGATTGGTCCTGCCCCGGAGTCTTTGAGAGGGCGGGTATTGGGCCGTCGCCTCCCCGCAGCCTCTATAGTCGGACGGGTATTGGGCCGTCGCCTACCCCGCATATGGCGCTCCGGTTTGGGTGGCCAAGCTCAGTGAACTTGCCCCGGAGGTCTTCTTTGGGGGGGAGCGAGTACGCAGCTCGGCCCGTGCCCCTCTCCGGTTTGGGTGGCGAGGATTGGTCCTGCCCCGGAGTCTTTGAGAGGTTTGAACTGAAATTTTCATGTAGAAGAGGCGAAATTCGAAGATAAGAAAGGGAATAAGATATTTCATTCATGACTTACAGTTTCCGGCCATACCACGTCCGGCGCTCCACGTCCTTTAGAGTGACTAGCCCGTCCTTCTCAGGGGGGGCTCTGGGGGGCGCGGCCGGTCCTGTTCCTCTTTGCGGTGGCATCGGCTGGAGCTAACTCTGGATGGTAGGGGTCATAACTCCGCCCGGGTGAGTCGATCTTCAGGTTCATCTCTGGTCCCTTGTGCTTGGTCGACCCCACGTAGCAGCTCCTAGACAGCTTCTGGCTTCCCCGTACGATCCCTACCCCCCGGGGGGTTTGGAACTTGACCATCTGGTGGAGAAGGCTGGGGAGCGCTCCGATGGCCGCCATGTAAGGTCGTCCTATGATCCCGTTGTACGCCGACGTAATGTCGACCACAACGAACAGCGTCATTCGAGTGACGACTTGTGGGTCTTCTCCGAGGGTTATCGGCAACGTGATCACTCCCATGATGGGGGTCGAGTGACCGGTGAATCCGACGAGGGGTCCGGTACAGGGTCTCAGGTCCGCCGGCCTTAACCCCATCTTTTCGATGGTGGACATGAACAAGATGTCGCAGGAGCTCTCTGTGTCGATCAGGAGGCGGGTGACGATGGCCGTCCCAATCTGGGCCTCGATGACGATGGCGTCGTCGTGGGGCTGCTCGACCCCCTCCAGATCCTCGTCGCTGAAAGTGATGGGAGGGTAGGCCATCCTTCTCCCTCTCCGGTCCCCTCCAAGACCCGCCATCATCACTTGTCTCGCATACGCCTTTTTGCTTGACGACGATGCCCCTCTTGAAGATGGCCCGCCGCATATCGTGTTTATGCGCATGACGGGTTTCGGGGGGTGAGGCTCTTCCCGCTCGCCGTTTGCAGGAGGGTCTGCCCTCCGTGCCCTTCGGTGGTTTCCATCTTCTCGGTCCGGTCTCCGGCCTCCGACGAAGTCCCCTAGGTGGCCCGCCTGGATCAGCCGCTCGATTTCCCTTTTGAGGGTGAAGCAGTCGTCGGTGTCGTGGCCGTGGTCCCGGTGGTATCGGCAGTATTTCTTAAAATCTCTCCGGGCTGGGTCTGACTTCATTTCTCGGGGCGGCTCCGGCAGCAGTCCGGCTCGTGTAGCCGCAGCCATCACCTCGATCAGGGGAGCATTGAGTTGCGTGTAATGCGCCCGTAGGGGGCCCTCTTGCCTTGGGACGACTCGAGGGAGCCCTTGTGCCGGAGCAAACTTGCGCGCCGGACCAGGGCGATCTTGGGGGCGAGGCCCGGGCGGTTCCCGCCTTGGTCGGGCTAGCCGGTCGCGACCTCAGTCCCCCTCTTCCTGCCTCGGCCGAGGATGTGATCGGGGTTCGCCTTGGGACGGTTTCGCCGGGGGGAATAAGGCCTTTGCACCGAGAGTCTCTTCGGCCAACGCGTGCCTCTCCGCCATAGCAACCAACGCCTCATAGTCAGTCGACGGATCCCGGAGCAGGGATTTGTGGAGGCTCTGAGTCCGCAACCCCGTTTTGAAGGCCAGCATAAGCACCTCATCGCCGCATGTCACCACCGCCCGTCTCTCCTCCTGAAAGCGGCGGAGGTATCTACCCGTTGTCTCTCCCTCCCCTTGGACTATCGTGCTGAGATAGTCTGAGGGCTTCTTTTTCGTCCGCCCGGCCTGGAACTCTTGGCAGAACTTGTGGGATAGTTCACCAAAGCTCCCGACGGACCTCGCAGGCAAGCCAAAGTACCAGTCCAACGCGGTGTCCCTCAGGCTTTGGGAGAAATGTCGGCATAGGAACGCCTCATCCACGTCCTGCGCCTCCATCGCCCCCCGGTATTGCTGCACGTGCGTGAGGGGGTCGCCTCTCCCATTGTACGTGGCCAAGTGAGGGGGTTTGAACCTTATGGGCCTTGGGGCGGACGTGATCCACCGTGCAAGTGGCATGGCCTCCTCCAGGTAGGTAGGGCGATCCGGCGCATCCCCTATCAGCCATTCTGGGGTCTGGCTTCGGTCGCGCCTCGGCCGCCGACGGTCCTCCGTCCCCGGGGAGTAGCCCGACGGTCTTCTGGCGGGGCTCCTTCCTTGGGCCGAGGATTCGACGGGTTGCGGGCTACGATTCTCCCAGCGCCAGCGCCTCCCGGCCAGCTCTCCTCGGGCATCCATCCGTTCTTGATTCTCCCGAAGGAGCCTTTCGCGCTCGGCGGTGAGGAAGCGTAGTTGTCGACAAACGGCTTCCTCGTGCAGGGTATCGGAGGGGTGGTGCAGGCGACGCGGGCTGCCTCCTCCGGGTGGGGACCTGTTCAGCAACGGGTCCCGCCCGTCCCCGAGCCGCCGACCCGTCGCCGTCTCGTCAAGGATTTCTCGGTTGCTCCTTGTAACGACCCGCTTTCGGGGGCCCGTTACTTATTTGATAATTACGCAGGTTCTGCAGTTAACTAGTGAAATCAAAATAGCCACGATGCAGAGATGTACAAAAATACCCAAATAGTGTCCAATTATTACAATCCATACCGTACAGATTATTCCAACAATGATACATGAAAGAAAGAAAGTACACAACTGAAAATAGCTCTGAAAGCTACGGTCTCATGGTCGAAGTCTGGCGCTATTAACTCAAGAGCATCTGCCTCCATATGTACGTCGTCTGCGGTGCCACGGAGATGGAACCGTAGATAAGTCACAACAATTCTAAATAAAGAAATAGAGGTACTGTACAAGTATGACAAAGCAGACCAACGTGAAAGTAAAGTAAAGTACGGTGCAGTGTCTGTACAAGTGTAGAAAGTAAAGTGCATGGAATGCGTAAAGTAAAGGTGACTGTACTGGCAAGTAAAGTGCATGTACTGTAAAGAAAGTAACTGTGCAAGTTACACTAGAACTACGTGACTCAAGTCGGAGAGTACAATATGTGACCGTTCAGTTCGTCTCTTGCCTGGGTGCTACCCACACGAATGCCGGTACCCAGGCAGCAGGATGGTTTGTCGAAACACAGGCAGCTAGACAGGAGGCCGAAACACAGGTAGCTTGACATGTAGATCGAACTCTAGTCACTCCCGTACTCTCGCAACTGTGAGTTACACCGAAACCCCAGTGACGTGTCAAGTACAAGTTCTTCACAAGATTGTTCCACAGGATGTTCCACATGAATGTTCCACATGTTAGTCACACCAGGTCAACTGGTTGACTTCCTCATTGAAAATCAGCAAGTAGGATAAAGACAAGCCCAACACCAAAAGCTGTTACTTCCGTGCTTTGAGCACGTGGTAGTGTGGCTAGCACACAATTTACCCAAGTTGATAGTTGTGTGCTACAACCACCAAGGTTGAAAGTTGGCAAAGTAATCTTTGGTAGATTACTTTCATTTAGTTCTCTAGTTTGGTTTAACTTGAATAGCCGTTCTGAGGCTATAGGTAGAGTGTCACAAGTTCATACAAGCACAATAGACTAATTTTCTAAAACTTAGAATATGTCGTGACTTACTAATTTCGAGCTCGTCGTGGCAAGACCAGGTTGGAGCTAGAAGAGCTGGTGCACGAGATTTGGTACCTGAAATCACAAGAATAATTGGTTAAAGCGTACCCTATTTTCTATTTATTAAACTCGATCGTTTTGATTTTCAAAACTAGTTGAAACGTTGTCGAAAAGCGTTCTAAATTTTTTATATAGCCTATATATGATAAAAATAGTTTTACTGCAAGAGGGAATATTTTTCTGAGGCTTATAGTAATTTTTAGGATTTTTAAAAGCTCAAAAACAATTTAAAATCTATTTTTCAATTAGTGACATATTTATTCAGGAATTTATTCTGGATGCAATCTGCATCGGAATGTTGCAAATGAGGTGTCAAAATGACCGTCTCAGAGAGCTCTTTAACATATATTTTTCTCACATATTAATTTACATAAAAATAAGAAGATACAGATTTTTGAACGAATTATACGTATTTATCTTTTAGGGTTAAAAATTAATTCTGGAAAAACTAAGCATCGGATTGAGATGAAACTAGCGCCATTGGGTCCAGAATGTCATTTCTGATTTTTCAGAGCTAGCCCCACATTTTTCTGGGTCCTATATATTTACTGATGGATTAAAAACCAATAATTCTATTTATTAATTAATTTAAATACGAAAATACGAATTATTCGACATATTTACAAGTTTGCCATTGAGTTTTAACGATCACCTTCGTTGCGTTTCCGTCGACGGCGATGGGGGCGGGGGGTGTACGGCGACGACGTCGGCGACGGGGAGTCGGGGGATGCGGCGGTCTGCGGTGGAGGCGGCGGCGACGTGGGGGCGGCCGTCGGCGGCGAGGGTGGCCGGCGAAGTGCTGCAGGCGCTTGGGGGAGGTGCCAGCTGCAGCTGCTGCTCGGCGTCGCGGCGGTGACCGGGGGCACGGCGGCGTCGTCGGATCGGGCATCGGCGGCGTCGACGGCGGGGGGCGAAGGCGGAGGAGGGCGGAGCTGCTTCGGGGTCGGGGGTTCTCGAGGGTGGAACGGCGCTGTGGACGGCGGAGGCGGCGGTTGGGTCGGCGGGCGGCGTCGGATGTCCGGTGGAGGGCGGCGACGTTGGTCGGAGGTCGGGCGTGGGTCCACCGTGGAAGAAGAGAGAGGGAGCGGGCAGCGGCAGTATCGGGGGCTCGGGGAGAGGGTTTCGAACGAAAGGATAAGAAAGATAGAGGGAGAGAGATAGAGAGAGGGTCTGTGTGTTTTTGAAGAGAGGGGATGAGGGTAGTTAATTTATAGGCTTAGAAATGGTAGATGGGGGAATGTGTTGGTTAGCTGAGAGAGAGGGAGAGTTGGGGTAGATACGGGTTAAGTTAGGTAGGATAATTAGGAGGTAATTAGGAAGGAAAAACCCCATTAACAAAAGTCATCAGTGAGAATACAAAAGCGAAATTACGAAAATGCCCCTACTAGTAAACGTGTACGAAAAATTACGAAAACATACCCACGGGATCGTATCGTCGCGAGGATGGCGAATACGAAGACCGTTTCAGGGTTTGAGCTACGGAAATACTAGTTTTTGGCCAAAACGTTTAGAAAGCGGGTGTGCGGGTTCCCTATTGAAACGATATCAGAAAATTACGAAATTAATGTGGGAAGTCCTAAATGATCATATGATGCTACTGCAGGAGTTTGAAATCGTTTTGAAAACGTTTGTATAGAAAATAAATTCATTGACCCAAAACTGCAATATCTGAAAATGAATTTTTATCAGATCTTTTAGAGGTATTTGATGAAATCCGATCTTGCTAAAATACTCCATAACTAGTCTGGTACTCCAAAATATTTTTATAGGAAATTTTTGGAATCAGTTAAAACTCCTAACAAACCATTATAAAGATACAATTAAAATGAAATTACTTTAAATACTTAATTTAAATGTATTGGAAAATACAGGCCGTTACATTCTACCCTCCTGAAAAATAATTCCTTCCTCGGAATTTAAAAATATTTTTGAAACAAATAATTGATGTTATAAAGAAGCTCAAGCAAATAAATGATAGAAAAGATAGTAATCTTTGTAAATCAGGTTGTAAATAACATGAAATGTGATAAGAAAATATGGGATGTTACCAATATACTATTATCACCATAGCTACTTCAGATTCATCATGTAGGCAAAACATAAAATAATGGCATTACGCGGAAATGATAATGAGGATGATGATGACATCCGATCGAACTTGGAACCTGGGTGATAAGTCAGTAGCAAGCTTTATTTAACAGCATAAAGTTTAAAACTACAACTCATGCCATTAATGCATACTGGGTCCTAACCAAGTAAAGCATCGCCATAGCATACATAAATGTAAGGGATAAACCTAGTGCGTCCTTACGGTTACAACTTAACCAGCAGAACACAAAGGGCTTCATCTGCCACGCTACCAAATTACAAGCCATTACCCAGATCAACACATACAGGCAAGTATAAGGCCAACTCTCGAGGGTCAAGATCATCGCTACCACTTGTCCCAGCAGTCTCCATAACATCCAACAAGAAACCAACATCCTAGCCGTCTCCCAAATCCGAGCACAAGACCGACATCCAACTTCAACGCCTAAGCCCAAAAGTACGCCAATACCCAATCCTAAGGATACTCCTTCCCAACACCATTGGTCGATATCTACGGTAAACACCATCAACCCTAAGCAGTTCAACGACCAAAAACTCAGGGACCTACAAGAACTAAGGAGCACCCCTAAGAAGCACTCGAAGCTGGGCAGCTCAAGGGGGAAGAACCAGAAAAAGGAGCTCCTAATGATACCAATGGCGGCGGGTTCCCAATATCCCAACCACACGGCCAAAGCATGGGTGGCGGCGAGGGTTGCTGCTAAGCCCAACAGACCCCAAGGTTGTTGGCGGGCCATCGGCGGCTGGCGATCCACGGCGGCGAGGGCTCCGACTGGCTGGCGATACATGGCGAGGAGCTAGGGCCTACGGGATGGAGCGAAGCGGAAGCTGGCGGATCTTCGGGTGAGGCCAGCGGATCGGAGATCTGAGCGGCGATGCGGGGTCCGATCGAGCTTGCTTGGGGGAGAGGCCGGGAGGAGGAGGGGGGTGATGTCTGAGGGAAGCCACGGGGTGGCTTGGGGAGGAAGGAGGGGGGTTAAAAAGAGAGAAAGGGGTGCACCGAAGTCGGGGTTAGGTAGGGTAGGGTTCGGCACGCACGGGTCTCGAGGGGGGAAACGGACAAACGAAATAAAGAGGGGGGAGGAAGGTGGTCGGTGGGAAAGGAAGTCAAACCCTTGGAGAGAAAAAGACGGGTACAAGATAGAAGTAGGGGCTAGAAGAGAAACACTAGCTCAAAAGACGCAAACAGTCTACACTTACACGTTAGGTTTGGCTCGTCTCAAAATCTCTAGCACCATCCTCCAATACTTCTGAGCGTCCTTCGATCCGCTTCTGTTGTCGAACTCGAACTTCTGGTGATCGAAAACCGAATGCTACCCTCCTTAGAATAAACGTAGCTGGAGTTCAAGCGAACTAAACGTGATTTAGGAAGAAGAAAAATAATCAGGAGGCCATCACTAGCTAAAGAAAGGGGTGCTAGTGATGAAGATCGATGTTGTTACATAATCATGATTCACGTCCTTGCGGTCCAGCGGACACGGCCAGGGAAGTGACTAAGCCAGGATCACTTATGCCCAGTCTAGCCAGGTTGATCCAACAGACTTCAGCCAAGCACATTAACCGGTATCATGGTCCATTGAAGGAAGCTGATCATTTAAATGCGTGCCATCATCAACTGAAGGAAAGGTGATGAAGTGGGTAGATAGTTCAAAGGATGAAAAATCACGATAACTGCTAGCAAAAGAGGGTACTAGAGAGGTATAATCAAGAATGGAACATGAATTCCTAAGCAAGGGTTAAGAGTTCAAAGGAAGTGATGAGGATCATGGAGGACCTAATGAAGATGGTAATAAGGACGCTTTACCCGTATATCCAATACAGGTGAACACTCGAGACATCCTGTACTCGAGGTTCAATCTGAGTATTTTACATTATACATCCTGATCTTGCTATAATGTTCACGAGGTAGTTAGCGAGGACCTGCGTTGGGCCACCAAACTTGTAACGACCCGCTTTCGGGGGCCCGTTACTTATTTGATAATTGCGCAGGTTCTGCAGTTAACCAGTGAAATCAAAATAGCCACGATGCAGAGATGTACAAAAATACCCAAATAGTGTCCAATTATTACAATCCATACCGTACAGATTATTCCAACAATGATACATGAAAGAAAGAAAGTACACAACTGAAAATAGCTCTGAAAGCTGCGGTCTCATGGTCGAAGTCTGGCGCTATTAACTCAAGAGCATCTGCCTCCATATGTACGTCGTCTGCGGTGCCACGGAGATGGAACCGTAGGTAAGTCACAACAATTCTAAATAAAGAAATAGAGGTACTGTACAAGTATGACAAAGCAGAACAACGTGAAAGTAAAGTAAAGTACGGTGCAGTGTCTGTACAAGTGTAGAAAGTAAAGTGCATGGAATGCGTAAAGTAAAGGTGACTGTACTGGAAAGTAAAGTGCATGTACTGTAAAGAAAGTAACTGTGCAAGTTACACTAGAACTACGTGACTCAAGTCGGAGAGTACAATATGTGACCGTTCAGTTCGTCTCTTGCCTGGGTGCTACCCACACGAATGCCGGTACCCAGGCAGCAGGATGGTTTGCCGAAACACAGGCAGCTAGACAGGAGGTCGAAACACAGGCAGCTTGACATGTAGATCGAACTCTAGTCACTCCCGTACTCTCGCAACTGTGAGTTATCCCGAAACCCCAGTGACGTGTCAAGTACAAGTTCTTCACAAGATTGTTCCATAGGATGTTCCACAGGAATGTTCCACATGTTAGTCACACCAGGTCAACTGGTTGACTTCCTCATTGAAAACCAGCAAGTAGGATAAAGACAAGCCCAACACCAAAAGCTGTTACTTCCGTGCTTTGAGCACGTGGTGTGGCTGGCACACAATTTACCCAAGTTGATAGTTGTGTGCTACAACCACCAAGGTTGAAAGTTGGCAAAGTAATCTTTGGTAGATTACTTTCATTTAGTTCTCTAGTTTGGTTTAACTTGAATAGCCGTTCTGAGGCTATAGGTAAAGTGTCACAAGTTCATACAAGCACAATAGACTAATTTTCTAAACTTAGAATATGTCGTGACTTACTAATTTCTAGCTCGTCGTGGCAAGACCAGGTTGGAGCTAGAAGAGCTGGTGCACGAGATTTGGTACCTGAAATCACAAGAATAATTGGTTAAAGCGTACCCTATTTTCTATTTATTAAACTCGATCGTTTTGATTTTCAAAACTAGTTGAAACGTTGTCGAAAAGCGTTCTAAATTTTTTATATAGCCTATATATGATAAAAATAGTTTTACTGCAAGAGGGAATATTTTTCTGAGGCTTATAGTAATTTTTAGGATTTTTAAAAGCTCAAAAACAATTTAAAATCTATTTTTCAATTAGTGACGTATTTATTCAGGAATTTATTCTGGATGCAATCTGCATCGGAATGTTGCAAATGAGGTGTCAAAATGACCGTCTCAGAGAGCTCTTTAACATATATTTTTCTCACATATTAGTTTACGTAAAAATAAGAAGATACGGATTTTTGAACGAATTATATGTATTTATCTTTTAGGGTTAAAAATTAATTCTGGAAAAACTAAGCATCGGATTGAGATGAAACTAGCGCCATTGGGTCCAGAATGTCATTTCTGATTTTTCAGAGCTAGCCCCACATTTTTCTGGGTCCTATATATTTACTGATGGATTAAAAACCAATAAATCTATTTATTAATTAATTTAAATACGAAAATACGAATTATTCGACATATTTACAAGTTTGCCATTGAGTTTTAACGATCACCTTCGTTGCGTTTCCGTCGACGGCGATGGGGGCGGGGGGTGTACGGCGACGACGTCGGCGACGGGGAGTCGGGGGATGCGGCTGTCTGCGGCGGAGGCGGCGGTGACGTGGGGGCGGCCGTCGGCGGCGAGGGTGGCCGGCGAAGTGCTGCAGGCGCTCGGGGGAGGTGGCAGCTGCAGCTGCTGCTCGGCGTCGCGGCGGTGACCGGGGGCACGGCGGCGGCGTCGGATCGGGCATCGGCGGCGTCGACGGCGGGGGGCGAAGGCGGAGGAGGGCGGAGCTGCTTCGGGGTCGGGGGTTCTCGAGGGTGGAACGGCGCTGTGGACGGCGGAGGCGGCGGTTGGGTCGGCGGGCGGCGTCGGATGTCCGGTGGAGGGCGGCGACGTTGGTCGGAGGTCGGGCGTGGGTCCACCGTGGAAGAAGAGAGAGGGAGCGGGCAGCGGCAGTATCGGGGGCTCGTGGAGAGGGTTTCGAACGAAAGAATAAGAAAGATAGAGGGAGAGAGATAGAGAGAGGGTCTGTGTGTTTTTGAAGAGAGGGGATGAGGGTAGTTAATTTATAGGCTTAGAAATGGTAGATGGGGGAATGTGTGGGTTAGCTGAGAGAGAGGGAGAGTTGGGGTAGATACGGGTTAAGTTAGGTAGGATAATTAGGAGGTAATTAGGAAGGAAAAACCCCATTAACAAAAGTCATCAGTGAGAATACAAAAGCGAAATTACGAAAATGCCCCTACTAGTAAACGTGTCCGAAAAATTACGAAAACATACCCACTGGATCGTATCGTCGCGAGGATGGCGAATACGAAGACCGTTTCAGGGTTTGAGCTACGGAAATATTAGTTTTTGGCCAAAACGTTTAGAAAGCGGGTGTGCGGGTTCCCTATTGAAACGATATCAGAAAATTACGAAATTAATGTGGGAAGTCCTAAATGATCATATGATGCTACTGCAGGAGTTTGAAATCGTTTTGAAAACGTTTGTATAGAAAATAAATTCATTGACCCAAAACTGCAATATCTGAAAATGAATTTTTATCAGATCTTTTAGAGGTATTTGATGAAATCCGATCTTGCTAAAATACTCCATAACTAGTCTGGTACTCCAAAATATTTTTATAGGAAATTTTTGGAATCGGTTAAAACTCCTAACAAACCATTATAAAAATACAATTAAAATGAAATTACTTTAAATACTTAATTTAAATGTATTGGAAAAATACAGGCCGTTACACTCCTGTTCTCTCTCCTTAGCCTCTCGCGCTCCGCGATGATGAGGCGGAGTTGGCGGCGAGCGGCCTCTTCGTCCTGGTAGGCCCTTCGGGCGGTCTCTGCCGCTTCGTCCAAACGCCTTTGCGCGGCGGCCGCCTCCCCCAGGCGCCTCCACCGCCGCGCAACTTCCATCTCCTCTTCCAGGAGCCTTTGCTGGGCCGCAATCTCCTCAGCGAGCCCCCTGTTCTCCCCTCCTCCTCGAACTGAAGGTGGAGGTTCCGCCTCACGTTCTGGGCCTCTGAGGGGCCGGGCGGAGGCTCCGTTCCAGCCGTCTGATAGCCTCCCCTGGCCTGAGTGACGGCCTCGAAGCTCTTCAGGACGGCGCGGGCTGAAGTATGTTCAGTTTCGGTGCCCATCCCCAGAAGGGGGTCGGACGCCGGGGTGATTTGTAGAGAGAGCGGTTCCTGACCCACGGGATCTTTGCCGTGGTCAGGGTTCTGCGAGATCGGCATGGAGTCTAACATGAGTGTGACCCTTCGTTCCCATAGACGGCGCCAATTGTTACGAGGTGGAACTCGCGTACAATGAATTTGTATTACGAGGAACCAAGGGCACGATGGTTATAGGGGGAAGAAGGTTTAGGTAGGCTGTTTTACGAGTGATTAGTGGGGTGAAGAAGTTGGACCCGTTGCCGGTGGTGCTCACGGGCTCGAATCTCGCCGGATGCAGCTGAGGTAGGTTGGACGGCAGGGGGCTGAAGCTGACTTTGGTCAAGGGGCGAGCTCTCCTGCAGCACGAACAACTCGTCAGAAGGGCAGGGTTGGGGTTCAACCCTTAGCCCCTCCGATGCCTAAGTCAGTAATAGGGCTTAAAATGGGGGCTAGACACGCCGGCCGGACTAACGGTGTGTCGACCGCACGTGGCGAGCTATGGGTGTGAGAACAAAGATATGGACGACCTTTGTTCTCGTGTGTGAATTATAGATTAAGAGAGAATTTTCCAACCCCCTTTCCGTAAGAGGAGAGGGGGTATTTATACCTGACGGGTGATGACTAGGCGTGCTGAGCTGGCTCGGTTGTCAGCGGAAGCTTCGGACAAGGATGTCGGGAACAGGAGTTCCTGACCTGCTTTTGTCAGGCGGCGCAACGGCCAAGGAGTGCTTTTGTCGGGATGTCAGGGCCGAAAGCGCTAACCGTCAGTCGGTCGGGTGACGTATGTGTCAGTCGTGTCCTTATCCTAGGTTGTTTGTCGTTGGCGACGAACTAAAGGTCGGGCCGTATCACTCTAGGTGCCGCGGTTCATGGGAATCGGGCGGGTCGTACCGATCGGTCATGAGCTATGGTCCGCCTGTACGGAAGGATACGCCGTGCCTGTCAGTAGGCCCGGCTTAGCTACCCAAGCGTCCCCAAGCGCGCTACCCCCGGCGGGTCGAGCGGCTGTGGTTGTTCGCCTCGACCGGGTCGGGGAACGCTACAAGGCGCGCCCGTCTCCATATTGCCCCGGATTTTCGGGGTGGCGACCCTTTCATGAAGCGGAGAGTCCATGGATCATGTGGGCGGATTCGGGTGGGACCCCTACGCTCTTTAGGTCGTAACAGAACTTATAATATTAGGGAGTACAACTTGCATCTTGAAGTGCTGAGCAACGCGTAAGTTCATTAAACAATGCATTTGAATCAAAAATCATATTGTTCTCTTATGCGTTCAAAAGAGCAGTAGAGGTAAACGTGAATCATTCTTTCATATGTCTAGCTTTATCTAATAGAAATGAAAGATCAGTATACATTTATCACTGAAGAAAGAGACTAGAGACAATATTTTACTTCCAGATTGATCTTTATTCATGTGTATTTGAGGTAATTGTCATGCACAGATCATTTGGAAATCATTGTTCGTAATCCATCACAAATTAGATTTTTTTTTACAGGGTACCCGGAACCTACCCAGAACCATAAGGTCCGGGTATGGTCCGGGTATAGGGTCCAACTGGGTAGGTTCCGGGTCCAAATTTTAGGAACCGGTCCTTTATCGGGTAGGGTCCCCGGTAACATAAAAAAACAGGGTACCCAGACCCGCACACCCCTAGTAATTTTTAGTTTTAGGATAAAAATTAAAAATAATATCAATTTTCGACCGAAAAAAAAATATTCTCAAAAATCGACCAAGTTTGGCCACGTCAGCGGGCTTTGTCGCGGGCGGTTATTTTTTGATCTAGCCGCACTTGGCAAGTGCGTTTTTTTTTGCCGCACTTGCCAAGTGCGGCCAGTATGAGTACGTGAGGATCCTGCAAGCACATCCGTATTAAGAGCGCCCATTTCTTCTCGGACTTGGGGGAATTTTTAGCCTCCTTTTGATCTTATTCTTCAATGGCAACCAGGAATCGGACTCATTTGTTTAGGAAATATAGGGATGCTCTTCGGAGCGTTAGGGTTCCGTCTGCATCGTCCCCACTGTCTCCCTCGATGTCGTCAACGTCAAGTTCTCGGAACGGGTCGGTAATTGAATTGGCGAGTGCTTCGCTATTGCATCCGAATCGTTCTTATGCTCCTCTCAGTACGGAAGATCCCCGCAGCTCCAGGTTTCAATCTCAACTCCTTTTCAGTACTATATTGATGATTCATTGGTTTATATTGTTCTGAAATCTTGGTAGCTTGGCTTCGCTGATGCACACTGGCAGCACTTGACAAGTGCGGCCAGTTTAGAGACTACTCACGTACTCATACTGGCCGCACTTGGCAAGTGCGGCCAAAAAAAACGCACTTGCCAAGTGCGGCTAGATCAAAAAATAACCCCCGCGACGAAGCCCACTGACGTGGCCAAAGTTGGTCGATTTTTGAAAATATTTTTTATGGTCGAAAATTGATATTATTTTTAATTTTTATCCTAAAACTAAAAATTACTCTTTTCTTTAAGAGATACGCCTTTGTTGCTTTTATCGCTAATCCAAAGATCCCAAGATGCAATTTCTTTCAAGCAAACTTTGTCCGACTTGTTCGAGTGGTAGGCTACTTCCGCATGTGGACGAGGCCATCAGGGTTCGAACCCTAACCCTGTTGGCCCCTAACCCTGTTGGCCCCACCAGGGTCATTGCGAGCACGCTTTAACCGCTTTCCGACTGATTCAAAAAAAAGGGATGCAATTTATTTCAAATTAAAACATAACACCATGGACGAAACTTATCAACGACAACCTAGTTGTCACAATATGATACGGATACACAATACAAATACACGTATACGCAACTAAAAACAAACCAAATGAGACTCTGCAATCAAATCATCCGCCACGAATTGCATCAACTAGCACATGTTTATTCTCGTAGACAAAAAATACTCTTCAATCATGAAGTTTTGATGTTAGCTCCAGACTTCTAATAAAACACACCAGTGGAACGTCTGCTGCTTGAGCAAGCATCTGAGCAGATTCAGACAGAAGAATGGTTGAAATTTTTTACACTGCTAGTCTCTATTTAGATTTCTCTTCCTCCTGATGAACATCATCGTCATTTGATATCTTAGATTTGGAGGGCATCTGCAATGGATCCAGCAAGGCTCAGCACCTCGAACGGAGCCTTGTTGGCTATGTCTTTCACGGTGAGAGGACATGAATCTGTGATCCAGAAGTATGAGAATGGACACTCAAGGCCTGCAGATTCGAGGACATGAACTGTTAGAACGCCGCCAAGTCAGAAACCATGGCAATAATAATAATAATACAGTTAGCTCACCATTTTTATCTGTGAACCGCTCCCACGATCTTTTGGGAAACACGCCGTGGGTCACGTAGGCACTCACTTTGGAAGCACCGTGAGCGGCCAGAACTTTCTGAAAATGACACGAGTCGATTCTTAGGATGCAATTGTCGCTTGAAATTTTAAAAGGAAGAAAATGTTTATCGAAACTAAGAACCACATGGATATGGCAGGCAAATAGGAAAAAAAACAGCTCTTCAAACACGAAAAATAGACAATGGTGTTAAGATGAAGCATAGAAGAGCTGGGATATGTTGTTGACATTACAATGCGAGCTTCAACAATAATATTACATCC
The DNA here is from genome assembly GCA_030789695.1 of Scilla litardierei. NCBI lineage: Eukaryota > Viridiplantae > Streptophyta > Magnoliopsida > Asparagales > Asparagaceae > Scilla > Scilla litardierei. The sequence continues at coordinate 149,155,585 of CM061135.1, forward strand.
GATGGATTGATGGTCGGAAATTTTAGGTTCTAGAATGACGGTTGGGCATCAAGATCTGTGATGATAACTACCGGCAATGTGTCTGCTCATTAGGAATACAAGGTTGACCTTCTCAAGGTATAGAATAATAAGCCAACAAAGTATACAGAATGATTAACCGGGACATGATAAGCAAAGAAACAAGTATGCTGTGGTTTTAGGATTTAGCCGGTCCTAAAACACGATAAGACCACCTTGAGACTGGGGCTTTGCCAAAATAAATCCCCAAGAAAAATTTAAACGGGGATTGTAAAGAACATAATGCTGATAACAGTTGAATGTTTAGATTCACCTTTGATAAACATGTGCTATCAATGCATCCGATATCAGACCTTGAATTAACATGCGATATTGATGCATCAGACACCAGGTAAACTCGTTATTACACTCAAAAACTGGGGTGGCATTATTGTTACTATGTAATGATACATTATTAATCTACACGTTCATATTTCATTGAGATTCCATTTACAAACTTGAGCAGTTCAATACTAAGTTCCTGATTGCTACCATTTCTTTTCTTCAGAATTCCCCTTTTTTTTTGCAAATGTCAAATAGTACTATCTTCATTCTATTTTGCCAGCCATAATAGCCAGACATGATATCCAATTCTACCGAGAAGGAACTTGTTGTCCTAAAGCAGCAAATGCCCAAAAGCAAACCAAAACTCAAAGCCAGAGACATCAAACGCTGGAGGTGTTCATTTTACCTGACATTCAATAAGAGTTCCACCAGATTGCACCAAGTCATCAACAATAACGACATGTTGACCTTCAGGATTCCCCTCCTTTATTCGCACTATCCTCTTCTCACCTTCCCGTACCTTTGCACACACCACCTGCCACTCAAGATGCGTGTATAACTTAAGTAATATAATTATCCGGATGATATGAATATCAGAGGAAACATAGCTGGGTCGTTAAGAAATCTATACACTCAGTGATCTTAATCTATGTAACCAACCATGGGGAAATGCTGCAACTGCTTGTGAAACCGCTTCCAAGCCCCGTCGTCCGGGAATGCTATAGTGATCTGAAGAAAGATGCATAGTGGGATTTTGAAAATTTTAGCAGGTAAATGACACATCCTTCTGGAAGACAACTGAAGAACATACACACATTGTTGGCATCTGGAAGTTGACGAAGACGCTGCAACAACAAAGGGATGCCGGTTTCAAAGCAAGGCAAAACATCATCCCCGAAGTAAAATCGTTCCTGCATAGATCACAAAAAACGTCATCAGGATTGAAAAAAAAATTCCTCAAAAGAGGATATATACAAATTGGTGTTATCAAAATACTGCAGGCCCCTTGTGTATTATTTTGAATACCCAAGAGTGCTTGCTATTTATGGAGTCCAAAACTTGAAGCCAGGATTAATTCAACCCCCATTTTCCCTGTATTATGGATACTTCAGCATCATTCGTAATTTTAGATTCTGTGCAAATAGCTCCAGTCAGTACAGTATTGTTTGCAAAGTTTACTGTCTCAAGAAGCATGTAGTTAGATGACAACCCTAGACCAAGTGCTGACAGCTTTGCACGTTAAGTGTATAAACATGATTCAACCGTCTTATAGCATGCGGTAGGCACATGACTCAATGTCAATGTACGTCAGTGGCTGGCAATGTACACAGTGGCATACAAGTTGAAAGAGCTGTGGTATAATGCCACTATAAGGGGAACATGAGACAATTTAGATCGATAACTGTACAAGAACTGATGATGGAATTCTATCAATAATGATAGGAATAGTAACAATTGACTAGCTGTAGGTGATAATCATTATCATCAATCATCAACCTATAAGCCTTTTACCGTCAAAATGGGGTCAGACAAGGAGGAAGGACTAACAAGTCGATGCAGCTCAAGAAAAGAACTAAGCAAGCTTGGATGGCCAGCAGCTAATGGGACATCAACCATCTTTAGATTTCTTTTTCCCACAGGGAACAAAGGAACCAACAAAATTTCTTCAATATTCATACCTTTCTACTTAATCAACAAACAGCTTTAGATTTTCCTACTTTAACACACCATTTTAAAAACATATATGAACATTTAAAAGAACCAAAGTAGAAGTCCACAAATATGTAAATAATTATGCATCCAAAGATAAGGAACGATTGAACAGAAAATACATCAAGCAACAAAATCTGCTTTCTTTTTTCACTTTAACACAATCGTTGAGATAAGAAAAAAGGGAAGGGTATGTATGCCAAGAGAGAGAATGTGCCATATAAAACAATTAATAGCCTTATTATAGCAAAACAAACCTGTAAGGCATGTATGTCATAGATGACTAAACTAGTTGGACCACCCCTTGATTTGGGTACCATTGACAAAATCCTTGCCATAGTAAATGCAGTAGCAACATCTCCTTCTTCTTCCATGCGTTCAAAAGAACCAGTTGGGAAGAATGGCAAAACCAATGTAAATGATGCAATAAAGAGTTTTGGCAACGCAAATATCACAGATATCTGCTCAAATATGACTGCAGGAGAGCTGAAGGAGGCTAGAAAGGCAACATGTTGTCCTCTTATGTCATGTGCACTGTTAATGAAGAGATTAGGAAATCCATCCGCAAAACTTCTGTTGATAAGAAAATGTCGCATCGTGTCAGCACGGTAAATGATAAAATAACATCTTGGCTCTAAATTAAAGGTAAATGGTGGATGATAAAACAACATACAGTCTAAATTTATAAAGAAAATATCTGCTGGGAAAATAATCCATCTTCCATTCTCACAAACAAGTGTTTAATTGCAGAATGATACGTAACACGTCAGATAACTACTACCATTTTCAATCAGAAGGACTTCAAATGTACAAAAAAAACAATGTTTCGGGAACTGTCACATATCACAACTGCTTTTACTGCAAAGCATGGAATCCACAATTTCAACTTGCTTTTAGTCTTTCAACCTATTTCCATATATGTAGTCCAAATAATTTATAATAGGAATTTACAAAATGAATCATCATGAATTTTTCTCCCTCATGTCGGTTTGCAGTGCGAATAAGTTGCTCTTAAGATGTATGGATATACCGTATAGTATATTCCAAAAGATTAGACGCTGGAGGAAGATAAAATGGCAAACTCAAAGCATTAAATGGCATCTTCACACCACACCCGTATGTGTATGTGACTCTTTTTGCATGTTTGTTTATGAAGTTATAGATATTGTTTCAAAATATCTGATCTCTACTGCACAGCCCCAGAACAATAATGTTTCACGAACGAGACATTATATGTAAAAAGGTACCAAATTCTCAAATTGTGCAACACCATCAATTGTGTTATAAAGAAAACAATAGAAGGCATACAGAAACAAGAAGACAGCACTTGTTAGCAATTTCCATTAGCTACCAACAAAAATAAAAACAATCAAGTATATCCTATCTTAGTATGCATCTCTACTACTTTAAATATCATGTGAACCAGCAGCTGGTCTTATGGTGGTCCTCTAAGGGTACACTATAATCCCTTATTCTATCTATAACTAAACACCTCCAATCTTCAAATCTTTGATACTAACACTGAGAGCCCTTGAATTACCTTCAAAATTCTAGTTTCAATGGGTGATCACTTGAATTACACCCAAAATTCTTGTTTCAATGTGTGACCCCTTAAATTACCCCCAAAATTGCAACTTATCTTTTATTAGTCAATCAACGCAAAGTATCTTAGGGTTATTCTGATACGAATCGCTTGCCGTTTGGATCAAATCAGCGAATAAATGAATAAAACAGCGATTTAAAGGTGGAAAAATGGAAAATAGTGGAAGAACAATGAGAAATCAAGAACTTGATAAGGATTCTTCGAGACGAATCAATCTCCCAGCTTTTATTGAACGCCTAAAAGCCTAAACAGCATCAAATTGATAACTAGATTGTTCGAAGACAAATCAAGCATAAACTAACAATGACGGCTAGCCCTAATTATAAAGGAAAACGAGGATTTACTAATTTGGTCTGACTAGACCAAAATACCCCTGATGTGACTAATACCGGCCCCCACGTCTCCTCCTACGAGAGTAAACAATCGTGGGCTCCCCGCTAGCCGCATCCCCCGCGTGCGTGCCCGGTCCAAGCGGTGCGTCCGCATCAATACCCCCCCAACAGACCCACCTTGTCCTCAAGGTGGAAGTCAGGGAACTGCTACCGCATCACGTCGTAGGCCTCCAAGTCGCATCACAGTCCGGTAGACCCGTCCAATAGATCAGTACCTCCTTCCGCCGTCCCGGGCCCTGACGAACCGCCCTCACATCCACCGGCTCAAGTAGTACCTCCATGTCATCTGTCAAGGTAGGAGGCAAAGTAGAAGACACCGCCTGATCTCCGATAGCCTTCCTCAGCTGTGACACGTGGAACACCGGATGTATCCCTGAGGACGCGGGCAACTCCAACCTGTACGCCACCTGGCCAATCCTGGCTACCACCCTGTATGGACCGAAATATCTAGCTGACAGCTTCTCATTCGGCCTCCTCGCCAACGATCTCTGTCGGTACGGACGCAGCTTGAGATACACCATGTCTCCCACCTGAAATTGTACATCTCGACGATGCCCATCGGCACTGGCCTTCATCACCTGCTGAGCTCGTAGCAGATGCTTCCTCAGCTCCTCTAGCAAACTATCCCTCTCCCCCATGTACTCCTCCACCTGAGACACTGGAGTCTGTCTGTCACCAAAACGGAGCAAGGGTGGGGGATCCCGCCCGTACAGCACTCTAAATGGCGTCATCCCTGCCGCAGAGTGGTACGAAGTATTGTACCAGTACTCTGCCCACGCTAGCCACCTATGCCACTGACGTGGTGTCTCTGAGGCGAAGCACCGCAAGTATGTCTCTATGCTGCGGTTGACCACCTCCGTCTGGCCGTCGGTCTGGGGGTGATAGGCCGTACTCCGCTTCAGGACCGTACCCTGCACCCTGAATATCTCCCGCCAGAAGCCACTCATAAAAACCTGGTCCCGGTCGGACACGATGGACCCTGGCACCCCATGTAACCGTATCACCTCCCTCGTGAAAGCGGTAGCTACCGACACTGCAGTGTATGGATGCTTCAATGGAATAAAGTGAGCGTACTTACTCAGGCGGTCCACTACCACAAATATCACCGTGTAGCCATCGGACCGTGGTAGTCCATCAATGAAGTCCATTGTCACCTCCTCCCAAACCCTCTCCGGCAGTGCCAACGGCTGTAGTAGGCCCGCTGGGGCCATAGCCATGTACTTGTGACGTTGGCAAACGTCACAAGCTGCGACTAGGCGCGCGATCCTCTTCTTCATCACAGGCCAATACAGCTCTCTGGCCATCCTCTGGTAGGTTTGCTGTACCCCTGAATGGCCCCCGGTCACCGAACTGTGAAACTCCTGGAAGAGGACAGGTATGAACTCTGAGCTCCGTGGTATCACCATCCTCCCCTGGTACAGCAATCTTCTCCCTGCTAACGAGTAACCAACCGGTCCGTCCTCGCCACTCTGCAGTCTCTCCCGGATCTGTCGTAACTCCGCATCTGCCTCTGCCTCCTGTAACATCGGCTCCCAACCCAACCACATAGGCAGTGACAATGCCCTCAAGTCGATGCCCTCCTCCCTCCGTGACAAGGCATCAGCAGCCTTGTTCTCCAACCCGGGTCTGTACTCGATGTCGAACCGGTACCCCACCAGTTTGGACAACCAGTGCTGGTGCTCCTTAGTGACCAGTCTCTGCTACAGTAAGTACTTGAGGCTCCGCTGGTCCGTGCGGACCACGAACTCCCGCCCCAACAAGTACGGCCGCCACTTCTGAATCGAGAAGACTATGGCCATCAGCTCCCGCTCATAAACTGATTTCAGTCGTGCTCTAGCGGTCAGCACCTGACTGAAATAAGCTATGGGTCTACCCTCCTGAATGAGTACCGCTCCCAGCCCGTACCCCGAGGCATCCGTCTCGACCACGAATGATATGCTGAAATCTGGCAAGGCTAGGACCGGTGCCGTCGTCATAGCCACCTTCAAGGCCTCAAAGGCCTTGGTGGCTTCCTCCCCCCACTTGAATCCGTCCTTCTTCAACTGCTCGGTGAGAGGCCACGCAATCGTGCTGTAACCCTTGACGAACTTCCTGTAGTAGCCCGTCGGCCCCAAACCCCCCTCAAAGCTCGTAGCGTAGTAGGAAGCGGCCAATCTAGCATAGCTGATATCTTCGATCTGTCGGCCGCTACCCCCTCTGCCGACACTACATGGCCTAAGTACTCAATCCGCAGCTGCCCAAAGCTGCACTTCTTCCTGTTGGCGAAGAGCTGATTCACCAACAACTCCTTGAACACTATCTCCAAGTGGCCTATGTGCCCCTCCATATCCCGGCTGTAGACCAGGATGTCGTCAAAAAATACAAGTATGAACCGCCATAGGTAAGGCTGGAACACCTTGTTCATGAGGGCCTGGAACGTCGACGGAGCATTCATCAAGCCAAAAGGCATGACGAGAAACTCGTAATGACCCTCATGGGTACGAAAAGCGGTCTTCGGCACATCCTCTGGCCGCATTAGTATCTGGTGGTAACCCGCTCGCAAGTCGATCTTCGAAAAGACCGCTGCCCCATGTAGCTCGTCTAGCAGCTCGTCAATCACCGGAATAGGGAACTTGTCCGCGACAGTCTCCCTATTCAGCGCCCGGTAATCGACGCAGAATCTTCAACTCCCGTCCTTTTTCTTCACCAACAACACTGGTGAAGAAAAAGGACTCACACTGGGCTGTATCACCCCCGCTTGCAGCATCTCCCGCACCAAACGCTCTATCTCGTCCTTCTGCGAATGCGGGTATCTGTATGGCCGCACGCTGACCGGAGCCCCATCCCCCCGTAGCACGATCGCATGCTCGTGTCCCCTCTGCGGTGGCAGCCCCTGTGGGCTCTGAAACACCTCCTGGTACTGCTCCAGTACCGGCTCCACCTCCCCTGTTGTCTCTGTCTGCTGCTCCTCCTCAGTCGACAACCCCTGGCACTCCACCAGGAAACCCTCACACTCATCCTGCAACGCCCTAGTGATGGCCTTGAAGGCCACCACCAAAAAGCAGAGTGTAGTGTCTCCGGTCAGCACCACCGTCCGGTCGCCGTCCTGGAACTCCATCCGCAGGAGCTTCCAGTTCACCTTCATCTCCCCCAACTTCTTCAACCACTGTACCCCAGAATGACGTCCACATTCCCCAACTCCAGTGGTAAGAAGTCCTCCACTATCTGTATGCCCTGTAGCATCAGGCACACCCCCTTGCAAAGCCCATCGCTCTCCTCCATCTCCCCCGTCCCCAGCAACACTGTGAATCTCTCCAACGTGCTCAGATCCAGCCCATGACGATCCACCAACTTCCTAGAAATGAAGTTGTGAGTCGCCCCACTGTCAATAAGGACCGTCACCGCCTGCTCCGCCAACGTCCCTGATAACTTCATGGTATGATTCGGAGTGAATCCTATCACAGAGTTCAGGGAGACCTCCGCCACGTCCATGTGTACATTCGCCTCCTCCTCCTCCTCCTGCTGCTCGGGCTCCAGTACCTCCTCCTCATATTCCTCCTCGTCGGGCACGATCACAATCTGCAGCAACTTGCTCGCACATCGGTGACCGGGGCTGAACTTCTCGTCGCAACGGAAGCACAACCCTGCTGCACGCATGGCCCGCATGTCCGCCTCTGTCAGTCGCCTGCCTGGTACCACCCCTGGCCTGACCTCTCCTCTAGGCGCCACTGGGGCTCCTGCTGCTGGCCGTGGAGGAACTGGTGCTGCTGTACTGCGCTGGCCCTGGGCTCCCCAAGCTCCTCTGATGCGCCTCTCCTCCGTGTGCTTCTCCTCCGCCATGTGGGCTAGACGGACGACATCCTCCAAGTCATTGGGCCGTTGCATCCGTAGCTCTGCCCGTATCGAGGGCTTCAACCCTCTCATGAAACTCCCGATCAACACCTGGTCAGACACCCCCCGCAACCTGCTAGCCAACATCTCGAACTTCTCCACGAAGTCTCGAACTGTCCCCTCCTGTCGCAGTGCTGACAACTGCTCATAGAAGTCCCCTCCGAACTTCTCCTGGAACCGGTCGAGAAGAGAAGGTAAGAAGATAGCTCCTCCCAGGAACGAAAAGGAGAGCGGGCTGTCTTCCACCGGTACCAGGCTAGGGCATTGTCCTCGAAATAGATCCCTATCGCACGCAAGACCTCCTCCTCTGTCGGCTGCATCACCTGGAAGTAACGCTCGGCCCGGTAGACCCATCCGTCAGGATCGGTGCCATCAAACGTCAGCATCTTCAGCTTCTTCAGCCTTCGATCCGCGTTTGTCACCGCATTGTGCTCCAAACCCCCCACCGTGCTGTCCTCCATTTCCGTCACGGCCGCCAGCTGGTACCATCACGCCCCCTTGCCCCCCCTCCGGGGCCTCCGTCGCCTCCCTCGTACAGCTCATCAGGCCACTGAGGCCGCTCCATATCCCCCTCCGGAATGTAGTTCCCCAAACAGTCCAGTGGTCGTGGTGGCTGAAAAAAATTTGGCTCTCTAGCCCCTCCGTGCTGCTGACCGGGCGCTGTCCGGCCCTCCAGATGGCCCCCTGGGCCCGAAAATTGGGCCGCAGGAGCCCCAATCGTCGCCACATGAGCCCCTCTCCCTCCGTCGGGCCTCGCCGTCGCTCCTGGGGGCTGAACAAACCCAGCCACGCCCCCAAAAGGCCTCAGTGGCCTCGCGGGGCCTCCAAAACGCGTCCCCGGGTCTTCCGGAGGGATGGCCCAGGCTGTGGCGCCACCCCGGAACCCTACCGGACCCGCCGCACCCCCGAAAGGGGGTCCCCAGCCTCCCGCGCCCCCCGGCGGGGGCGCCCAGCCACCCTCGCCCCCCGGCGGGGGCGCCCCGCCTCCCGCGCCCCCCGGAGGGGGCGCCCCGCCTCCGGCGCCACCCGGCGGGGGTGCCAGCCTCCAGACACCCCCGCCAGGGGGTGTCGCAGCCGTGGGGGGGCGGGAGTGTCCGTCGAACCCCCCCAGGCCCCGCTGGGCCTGTCGTGCTCTCGGCAGGCCCAGTTAGGCCTGTCACACTTCCGGCAGGCCCAGTTGGGCCTGCCGTGCTAGCCGCGCGGGTTTGGTGGGCCCCGCTGCCTTCCCCCGCAAAGCCTAGAGGGTTCGGCCAGCCGTCTTCTTGGTTTGGAGGGTTGGTAGCCGCCGTTTCGACGACAAATCCTTCCGGGTTTTTGCCTCGATCTCTTCCGATAGCCGCCGAGATGGTCTGGAGCATCGTCATCATCGTCGGGATCTGTGCCACCTCCCTCGCCGTTTTCGCCGCCTCGATCCTTATTTGCGTGAGTTCGATTTGGATATCCTCTTACGTATGGGCGTGATCCTTGTTGGAGAGCTCCATGACCGTCTTCAATGATTGAATATCCTCGCCCATGGATCTCTTCAATTCCTCCATCTCGCGGTTGATTTCTTCACGAAACCCTTGAAGCCGTTCTTCCGTCGCGCCGCCTCTTGTCCCTCCCGCCATCAGATCTCACCGCTCTAATACTAATTTGATACGAATCGCTTGCCGTTTGGATCAAATCAGCGAATAAATGAATAAAACAGCGATTTAAAGGTGGAAAAATGGAAAATAGTGGAAGAACAATGAGAAATCAAGAACTTGATAAGGATTCTTCGAGACGAATCAATCTCCCAGCTTTTATTGAACGCCTAAAAGCCTAAACAGCATCAAATTGATAACTAGATTGTTCGAAGACAAATCAAGCATAAACTAACAATGACGGCTAGCCCTAATTATAAAGGAAAACGGGGATTTACTAATTTGGTCTGACTAGACCAAAATACCCCTGATGTGACTAATACTGGCCCCCACGTCTCCTCCTGCGAGAGTAAACAATCGTGGGCTCCCCGCTAGCCGCATCCCCCGCGTGCGTGCCCGGTCCAAGCGGTGCGTCCGCATCATATTCTTAAGGGGTTTCAATGTTAGTATCAAAAATTGGGAGTGTTTAGTTATGCGTTCCCCATAAAACAGGGGGTCTGGATTCCATTTACCCTTCCTCTAATAACAACGTACAAATATAGAAGCAATGAAATTCTCGTTGAAAAAAGAACTAGATTTGAATTATTTGGCTCTAGTTCAGATGACAATGATTCTAAAAACATAAGTAGCTCTTGATGCTGCTACACAATGTAACAATTGATGCTAGTTCTCAGAAACCTCATGTATTTTTATATGTGGCATGAGGCTATATGCATATTGATCCATGTTATCAATGAACATAAACATGCACAACGGGGTGTAAAATAATATTGTCATATTCCTAAGTGAGCCCTATAAATGTCCATTTGTTAAACTATGCAAATCCTTTTACTTGCAAACCCCCAAACTTCAATATTCAAGCAATAAACCGTGTTACCTTCGCCCAATCCAAATTTTACTTTCCAATGTCTGAAAATGAAAGACAACTCACAGAATCTCAGGCTCTATGTAACCAAACTCATGAACAAATTATTATATGATGATACAAGTTCATGTCAAATATTCAATCTTTTTCCACTGAACGTGATCAAAATCGAAACTTTACCCCGATAAAATCACAACCCAATCAAATAAAAATTGCCCATCTATTCATCCATTAACAAAATTCAATATTTATCAAATTAAAATGGGTTTAAAAAAGGAACAAAGATGACCTCCAGGAGATCGACTGGAGCCTAATGGCGTCGGATTCAGCGGCGATCTTCCGGGCGAGCTCCTCGGACTCCTCGCAGTAGAAAAGATGTATAAGCTTCTTTGTTGCTTTCTCCATTTCTCGCTTCTCTCTCTCTCTCTCTACTTTATCTCTCTTAAACGCGCAGAGAGAATCACTAGCGCCAACTTGTTTATGGGGAAGATGAACTGATGAAGAGAGAATTTCTTCGAGTCCACATCACAGGAACGAAAGGGTTTTGTTCCAAGTTCGATGGGGGTGTTTTACTGGGGCGACGAATCTAGGTGCTTTTATGATTGTCGGCAAATAAAAAAGAAAGGAATCTTGATATTTGCTCCGCGCTTTTATTTTTATTATTGGAAAGAGGACAACATCCAATGTGACCACAATGTGACCATGTATGGGAAGCAGTCATCTCGTTCCTTTTTTCGCACTCCTCATTCTCGGTGCCCTGGGTGATAATGGGCCGGGCCGGGCCTTTGTAGGCACTTAATTTGTCAGGCCTCGGACTTAGCCCTGGATTTTATTAATTATACCAATTTAAATCTTTTGAATTTTGACAAATGGACTATTCTGACCGGGCCCGGAAGAGCAAAAGTTAATTATGACTGGACAACCCGGATTACTACGACCTTGGGGCCTCGGCCCAAGGATCTCACGGGCGGGCCGCGATTCTTCACCCCTGACGAAGGCCCACTTCTTCAGTGGAGGAAATCGAGGCCCAAATCAAGGAAGCATCCACCAAATATGGCAACCGTCCAAGGCCATCACTCTCTAGCCATCATGGCTCGGCTTAATGGCTCAGCTTAATGGCCCGACTTAAATGGCCTTCACTCTATAGCCATCATGACTCGGCTTAATGGCTCGGCTTAATGGCCCGACTTAAATGGCCATCACTCTCCAGCCATCAAGGCCCGCCAAATATGGCAACCGCCCGAGTCCATCATGGCCACCTTTAGGACATTTATCTCCTCATCAAGATGGGCGCAATTAGTGGAGGTCAAAACTTCCCACATTTGCACGTCCCCATGAATGATGGCCATGATGTCACATCATGGCACATTATGAGGACGAGTCACCTATATGAGGAGAGGATGGTCATCATCGAAAGAGGGGGGCTTCACGATCTACAACAGAGGTATCACCAACTCCATCTTAGACCTTCTTCCACCTTTACATATTTCTCCTCCATAGTTCGGCTCGAGGATGGGGGCTCGGTCTCTCCGTGAACCGAGCCCGATCCCACCGAGCATCCCTCAGACAAGATCTGACTTTGGCATCGGAGGTGATTTGGTCGGAACCAAGGTCCGACCCCCCTGACGAGCTCTTTCGTCCATTTAGGTCCAGGAGATCCCGCGGCGCCGAGGCTACCCCTCAGCGTCATCACAGCCGGAGCCGAGCGCCCTCGTCCCCGAGCCCGTTCGTCTCCACCACCAGAAGATGGTCGCTCTGTCGAGGCCACCCCTCGACGCCAGGAGAGACCGAGGCCGAGCGCATCCATCCGAGCCGAGGCTTCCCCTCAGCTCCACGCCGGCCGCGCATCAAGCGAGACGACCGAGGCTACCCCTCGTTGTAACGACTGCTTTTCATGTATCTGGAATTATTATAATATAATATATGTTTTGGTGGATTTCCTCCTCATGTGTGGTTTTCGTCTCCGTAACTTTCATTTTCGATCGTTTCGTCGTGTTTTCTCATTTCTTCCTTAGGATCGTCGATTTCGGAGTAAGTCATTCATGACGGGCTTCATAATGGTCGTATCTTACTATTAGATCAAGCCTAGGAGTCTTAGGAATCGATCCCGGAGCTCCGCGCTCCGTATCGGAACTTTTTGTGCTAATTAGCCGGTGTAAGAAGGGCCACCGACCGACTAGATGACGATCCAGTCGGTCGGCAATCCTTCTTGGACCGACTAGTTGGCTTTCTAAATTATTCAGGAGTTACTGTTTATCGTTAGTCGGTCTAAGAACGTTGGTTGACCGACTAGGTTGCAAACTAGTCGGTCGGCAATGCTTCTTTAACCGACTAACTCATCAACTATTTTTGACACTAGTTACTGTTTACACTTAGTCGGTCCGCATTGGTCAACCGACCGACTAGTTCTCAAACTAGTCGGTCAGCAGTTGGTCTTTGACCGACTAAGCAGTGCAAGAAACCCTAGTTTTGCCCTAGCCGCCACCAAACTCTATAAATACCCCTCCAAACGTTTTCTTCTCCTCCCTCATGACCCAAAACCCTAATTTCTTCCCATTTGAGCCCCCATCTTCCCCAAAACCCTATTTCCTTCATCCAAGCTCATCCTCCATCATCCAAACCCTCACTCCACTCTTTCCACCTCTCATCTTCCCCAAAACTCCATCAAACCCCCAAAATCCCCCAAAACCCTATTTCTCCAAACTTCTCCAATCATTTCCAGATCTGAACCCTAGGTTCCCCGGAGCGTTTCTTCCGTCGCCGTGGTTGCTCGGCGTTATTCTTCCGTTCCCTACGCGGTAATACTCGATTCCTTTAATTTTAGCATAACCCACATTGACATTGTGAAACCCTAATAAAATGGATTGATTAGATGATTAGGGTTCTAATAAGAAACTTATTTAGGATCATTGTGCTAATAATTGTTTTGCCATAACAGTGATCCATTCCGTAGTTAGCTTGTGTGACGATCTTCATTGCTCGTCAATCCCGGTATCAGGCAAGTGAAACTTGCATCTCTTGATTTAGGCCATGTTTTAGGCCATTTACCTTGCTTTAGCGTAAAAGAGACTAGACGGTGAAAGGATAGCCGTCTAGACGCCATTGACCTAGCTTGACAACGAAGCTTGGTCCGTCACCCTCATCATGCTTGTATGTCACGTTTAATTTCCCTAAACGGTACGCGTATTAACTGTTCATGTCATCCATGCATCCTTACCTGCTATTTGCATTTTAACTGCCATGTTTAATTTAATTAACGGTACGCGAATATGTTCATGTCATTGCATTCTGCCTGTCACGTTTAATTTCTATTAACGGTACGCGAATATCTGCTCATGTCATTGCATACTTGAATACTCATCGTGATTGCGTAGCATCGCTACATACTAGTGCTACTTGTCCCGGCTAGGTGCACCCCTACGCCATACTTGTTAAATACACTTTCTGGCTCGTGTTCCAGGAGACGAGCGCATCACAGCCTGAGGGCATAGGGCACTCGTTGAGTGATCCCTTGTACTTGACACTTGAACACAGCCTGAGGGCATAGGGCACTCGTTGAGTGATCCCTTGTACTTGTACTTGTTACTTGACACTACTTGTCACAGCAACCACTCGCCACTTGTACTCTCCTTTACTTTACTTGCTACCACCTTACTTTACTTGCCATGCACCATGTTTTAACTGCTAGGTTGCTAGTTTACCTTTATTCCCGTTTCCTTGCACAAGTCTTTCGACTTGCTGACATGTGCCCCTTTTCTCTTTTGGGTGACACATGTTAGAGCCCGAGCCTGAGTTACTTGCTGAGGACGTGGTGTTCGCTGACGCTGAGTCAGGACCCGCGTTGATCGAGGACTACGTTGACACTGGGGATCAGTCTTAGTGTCGTCGTTTAGCTACTTTTGTTGGACTGCTTAGTTGTCGGTGCGTGGCACCTAGTTCGATACTCTGTTATGTTTGTGTTGTTTTGTTGGCCTTGTTCTAGGCCTTAGACTCTTTTCTGTTAGCCTGGTGGCTTTTCTGTGATGTTGAATATTTTGTGGACGAACTTTGTGATTGATATTTTATATCCGTCTCGTTATTATTATTTTTATTGTTGTTCCTTTTGCGATTACAGGGACCTGCTTATACTAAATTGATGCTTATCGGGTTTGGGGCTTCGCAGCTCCACTCTCGTGCGGACCTTCTCACGTCTCGCCTCCATTTTAGGGAAGCGGGGCGTGACACTCGTCGTCCGACCGTCCGAGGCCGAGCACCTCACACCGGGCCGAGGCTTCCCCTCAGCTCCCCAGAGGCCGAGAATCCAGACCCGGCCCAGCTGATTCTGCGTCAACTACATCTCCGATTCGCGTCGCGTCCACGTGCGCTCGACGCACCCAAGGGACCTTAATCGGCCCCTTGACCACGTTGTCCGGGTAGTCCACGGTCAACGATACTGTAGTGAGAAAACACTCTGAAACATCTGGCGCCGTCTGTGGGAACGAGTCGACATCCACGTCGTCAACCACATCGGCAAGGACTCGTTCCATTAATCAAAGATCTGAAAGACCAAACTACCGAATGGATGGCAGACTGCGATCTTTTCAAACTGACATCTGGCCTATGGCATGCTCTCATCTCGTAAGGATCTAAACTCAAAGATCCCATTGGATGAAGAGTGTGTGGAAGCCACCATTTTCTTAGAAGGGATTTTACAAGCTCTCAATTACCTTATCCTGTCCCAAAGGATTCGAAAGTCAAAACTCTGTTGCAAAATTGAGGCGTCCAAGAATCCAAGAACTTCCAGGGGGACAGAGACGCCATCCTATCGTCCTCCACATGCAGACCCACCGACGGTCACCTGAAGCCCCTCGCTTCAAAATTTACCGCACCGAGTCCGATGACCCCTGATGCCAAGAAAACTGGATCAGAGTCCTTCGG
This sequence comes from Scilla litardierei, assembly GCA_030789695.1. Lineage (NCBI taxonomy): Eukaryota > Viridiplantae > Streptophyta > Magnoliopsida > Asparagales > Asparagaceae > Scilla > Scilla litardierei. The sequence continues at coordinate 149,170,906 of CM061135.1, forward strand.
TCGATCTGATTCTTTCGAAGGATTTGGGGTCACCGGCAGTGCGGCCGCCCCTGCGCCCTCGTCGTCACTTGCGACAGACCTTGCTACATCAAACCGTCGTCTCCTTGTCGCCACGGGAGCCTTTTCGATCTCGATCCTGGGATCCAGAGCCCCCCTCTGTCGACACTCCCTTCGACCGCCGGATCATAGTCCAGCTGATTCAACGGGAAGGGCAAGAAAGCTGCCAACGAGCACAAGAAGGCGGCGGCCGCTTCTGCGGCCCTCGGTAGAAGGATCTGACGAAGACCTCCGGATCCGGCTAGTCGCCATGCTTATGGTTGCATCGGCGACTGCTCCAGCGAAGGAGAGATCAGAGGCATCAATGCCCGGTGTCGAACAGAGCGAAGGACCACATCAGGATATTCCCGATCACAGTCAAGAAGCCTCGAGCCCACACGCACAAAGGAGCAACCTTTGAGCCGTCTCGCCTCTCTCATCAGTCAAGATGATCCAGGAGCCGGAGAAGATGATCAAGGAGCTAAGCTTAGCGGAGAACGACTTCCCGACGGCGCTCTTGTGCCCCATCTCCTTAGGACTGAAGCTAGATCTGGCCGCCCTCTACCATTGATCTACTCGTGGGCCTCTACATCTGCTTCGAGGGAGTCAAAAGGCGGACTGCTATTCCTGTGCATGCAGAGACAGCACGGTGAGCTATCCCCCACCACTTCCAGGCACCCCCACGCCGTTCGATCCTTCCCCAAGACCGAATTTTCGACCGAGCAGGACAAGCACCGTCGCCGAGCAGAACGCATCTCTATCGTATCGGCTGAAGCTCGCCTCCATGACGATGTCGATCCCACCGAATATAAGGAGGACGGTGCAATGGCGACGATTATGACGACAACAGCAGAGGAAACAACCCGATCAGCCTGTTCATCAAGGGATGGAGATCTTGCATCCTCGCCGACCTGGAGTTCCACTTTAAGGTGCTGGAGGAGGAGGTCGTTGAGGTCTCTGCCACCACCGTTGGTGACATAGCCACCCAACTTCAACTTCGTCCTCTCCACCCTCTTCGTTAAATCCGTCCTCAACTTCACCCTCATCGGTTCTTGATGGAGAAAACGATGCCGACGGCACTACTCAAGGCGGTGGCAGCGGTGATAAGGTGCAGAAGTGCTGCACCAGACCCTAAGACATACTCCCTCGCAGCAGAGCAAAACCTACTGGCCCCGTGTTCCGATGGAGTGGCGTTGGAATCGTAGACCGATGGAGGAGCGAACAGTTCTGAGTAATCGGTGGACTCCACAGCGACGTCGGCGCGGCGAGACGCCCCACGTCCGCTCATCTCCATCACCGCACATCGACTGCAAGTTGTGGGGCCTTCCATTCAGCGAGTTCATCTTCTTGGTCTGGGGGTTTGCACGGAAGACAACTGAACCCCAACTATCGTCATCATATGGTCATTCCTTCTTGCTTCCATCTTCACCCTCTTGTGGTTGATGGGGCCAATACCTCAGTTTCTCCTTGATGCAAGAATCCATAGCTCAACTATTAGGATCTCCTCTTGCTGTGAGAACGCAACCCTCTTAAGATCAGGCCCCAAGTAACCATAGGCCCTTCCTAGGCTTCTGCTCTCGGCACCTGGCCGTGCTGAGCCATATCTGCTAGCCATGTGGGGCTGCCCATTGCATCAAACTCCCACTGCCGAGCCTGCGTGCCTGCCCCCCTTCTGAGCTAGCCGTGCGTGCCGAGCTTGGGCTCCCAGGGCCGCCGGCCGACGAACGGGTGATTCCTGCCCACTCGAAATTGAGCTCCAGATAAGTCTCCTAACACAAACCTCCATGATTTATGCAATTTATCCAGCTGATTTCGGTGGCAATAGTCTCTCAATTCCTGTCATGTCAACCTTAATCAGTGGGCTGGGTGAAAGGATTTACAGAGCCTTCGACCAAGTAGAAGGGATCGAGGCGGCGTGGAACTGCTGATCAGCACAACCAGAAATAAGGACGCCATCGCTGGTCGTGCACTCATCGGAGCTGCATCTGTCGAACACGCCGAGCTCGGAACGCCCCCAGGGAGAAGTCTGGTCTAATAATTCGTTGGAGCGCCCGAAGCATGGATCAATCATTCGAGCTCTTTCCGGCCAATCCAATCGAGTCTGAAGGGTTGCAGACCATCCGAGGTCTCATTTGCCGTTACTCGGAGCGGCTACATGTGACAAACTTGATAAGCGAATGACCTTGCCGAGTTTGGTCATTCCTGCCCACTTCAATTTGCAGAGAAGATTCTCATTGCTCAGCCGAAACAACGTACCGACTTCCGGGAGATCTTCGAGCACACTCGGAGGAGCTTGATTATCGGTGGTCCCCGGGACTATCGACCACCCTCTCCGACCTCTTGGGATGGGGCGGTTCATCAACAATGTACGCAGTTCGTCGTCAAAGTTTGTTACAGGAAACCCATCCACTCGGAAGCAAGGAGACATGCCGAACTCCACAGCTCGGAGACGAGCGGATCCTTTCAAACTTTTGTAGTGTCGACGAGCTCGGTTGGTCGGCTTAAGCACCGTCCAAGATTGGCTAGGCCCAATTGCGAGTTCCAAGTTCGAGCGAGGCTCCTTACACGCTTCATCAAGCCACAACCAAACTCAACCGAGCTTCATCGATCTACATCGGAGCTCGACCTCAGCGTCGTCCAAGCACGCCCTGACTCTACCGAAACAAGGGCTTGCCTCCGCCTAAGAAGCCTGGGAGCTCGCCTCCATCGACAGCTCTGAGGGCTCGCCCCACCTCCATAGAGCCTGACTCGGAGCTCGACTCGCCTTTGTTGTTTCCGAGCCTGGCTCGCCTTTGCCGAGATATGGACCCACTCCATCCAAAGCGAGGGCACGATCAACGCAGCGGCCGAGGAGAACCGACATTGGGATGTCTGGCACGCCCCGCGGTGCCATACTCACTCTACCTGGCGCCCAAGGCGCATGTCAGCCTCTCCTACATCACCACCGGTATCTCCGCACCCCTCGGCGTCCCTTGCCACGCCGAGCTCATCGCCAAAAACACCGTCCGAGTTCGAGCATCCAGACCGCTCCTCTGACCGTGGCCGAGCCGATCTGGCCGAAGCACCACCGTCCGAGTTCGAGCATCCAGACCGCTCCCCCGATCGTGGTCGAGCCGATCTGGCCGAAGCACCACTGACTTAGCTACTGGATCCCCGCTTGCCGAACAACTCCTGCATCCGCCCGAGCTGGACGAAGTAGCGGCAGAGCGCCACCATGGAATCTCCGAAAGTATTCACAAGGTCCTCACTTCTTCGTCGGCCATAAGTCGAGGGGCAACTCCTCTCGCCACCGAACGAATCTCCTTCGTCGGCCGTAAGTCGATGGGTAACTCCCCTCGCCACCGAACGAATCTCCTTCGTCGGCCGTAAGTCGAGGGGTAACTCCCCTTGCCACCGAACGAATCTCCTTCGTCGGCCGTAAGTCGAGGGGTAACTCCCCTCGCCACGGAACGAATCTCCTTCGTCGGCTGTAATTCGACGGGCAACTCCCCTCGCCACCGAACGAACCTCCTTCGTCAGCCGTAAGTCGAGGGGCAACTCCCCTCGCCACCGAACGAATCTCCTTCGTCAGCCGTAAGTCGATGGGCGACTCCCCTCGCAACCGAACGAGTCTCGGACTGACGATCTATCGTCCCCAGCCAACTCTGCAAGACGGACCAAAGTTTTTGCAGCTTCTTCCCCATTATACTACATCTCCCGACCTCCGCCTCAACAATGGTAGAGCTCAGAAGATGGGGGCTGTTGACAAATGGACTATTCTGACCGGGCCCGGAAGAGCAAAAGTCAATTATGACTGGACAAACCGGATTACTACGACCTTGGGGCCTCGGCCCAAGGATCTCACGGGCGGGCCGCGATTCTTCACCCCTGACGAAGGCCCACTTCTTCAGTGGAGGAAATCGAGGCCCAAATCAAGGAAGCATCCACCAAATATGGCAACCGTCCAAGGCCATCACTCTCTAGCCATCATGGCTCGGCTTAATGGCTCAGCTTAATGGCCCGACTTAAATGGCCTTCACTCTATAGCCATCATGACTCGGCTTAATGGCTCGGCTTAATGGCCCGACTTAAATGGCCATCACTCTCCAGCCATCAAGGCCCGCCAAATATGGCAACCGCCCGAGTCCATCATGGCCACCTTTAGGACATTTATCTACTCATCAAGATGGGCGCAATTAGTGGAGGTCAAAACTTCCCACATTTGCACGTCCCCATGAATGATGGCCATGATGTCACATCATGGCACATTATGAGGACGAGTCACCTATATGAGGAGAGGATGGTCATCATCGAAAGAGGGGGGCTTCACGATCTACAACAGAGGTATCACCAACTCCATCTTAGACCTTCTTCCACCTTTACATATTTCTCCTCCATAGCTCGGCTCGAGGATGGGGGCTCGGTCTCTCCGTGAACCGAGCCCGATCCCACCGAGCATCCCTCAGACAAGATCTGACTTTGGCATCGGAGGGGATTTGGTCGGAACCAAGGTCCGACCCCCCTGACGAGCTCTTTCGTCCATTTAGGTCCAGGAGATCCCGCGGCGCCGAGGCTACCCCTCAGCGTCATCACAGCCGGAGCCGAGCGCCCTCGTCCCCGAGCCCGTTCGTCTCCACCACCAGAAGATGGTCGCTCTGTCGAGGCCACCCCCCGACGCCAGGAGAGACCGAGGCCGAGCGCATCCATCCGAGCCGAGGCTTCTCCTCAGCTCCACGTCGGTCGCGCATCAAGCGAGACGACCGAGGCTACCCCTCGTCGTCCGACCGTCCGAGGCCGAGCACCTCACACCGGGCCGAGGCTTCCCCTCAGCTCCCCAGAGGCCGAGAATCCAGACCCGGCCCAGCTGATTCTGCATCAACTACATCTCCGATTCGCGTCGCGTCCATGTGCGCTTGACGCACCCAAGGGACCTTAATCGGCCCATTGACCACGTTGACCGGGTAGTCCACGGTCAACGATATTGTAGTGAGAAAACACTCTGAAACAGAAGTTATTAATTTAAACAGTCTATTCAAATATATATATATATATATATATATATATATATATATATATATATATATATATGAGGAGGGATCAAATGACCCCCAAAAATAACCCCCAAAAATGACCCCCTATCAAAAATCCTATGCCCCCCATTTTTTCGGAAGATCCGAACCGTTCATCTTGATCTCCACCCTCTAAATACATGACCCACCAATTTTCAATCCGATCACATGTGTTTTGCCCGTTCATCAACCATTCACAAAAGTTCTGTTCATGCGAAACCGTTAAATTTGGGTCGGATGGATGAATGGGAAAAACACATGGGATCGGGTTGAAAATTGGTGGGTCATGTATTTATAGGGTGGAGATCAAGATGAACGGTTCGGATCTTCCGAAAAAATGGGGGGCATAGGATTTTTGATAGGGGATCATTTTTGGGGGTTATTTTTGGGGGTTATTTGATCCCTCCTATATAATATCTCTAATCCAATTTCTCTTGATAACATCCCTCTTTTATAATATAGATATCTCTTATCCAATTTCTCATGTCCAATATCTCTTATCCAATTTCTCTTTTCCAATATCTCTTATCCAATTTCTCTTGATAACATCCCTCTTTTATAATATAGATATCTCTTATCCAATTTCTCTTGAAAACATCCCTCTCTTATAATATAGATATTGTTGTAAACTTGGCGGCTATGGAGACCATAGCCCTATATTTATAGTGGTAGGGTTACATAATGGGTGGATACCCACTAACGGGTAGGCCCACCAAGAAGCCCGTTTATAACACTTCCCCTTATCCATCCATTGTTGTAAGCCATGGTGAACACTTCAGGGTTCATGAAGCTTGTTTGATCATGGGGTTGGAGATACTTCTGGATCTCTAAGTTTGAGAGTGCTTGCCTCATTAAAACCTTTGCCAAGGAAAACCCAGTGGGAAAAACCTGTGGCTAAGGGAAAAGAGTACAAGTCTCTGTAACTTCCCCTGATCGATGGATAACATCAGTGGTGGATACTTCTGGATCCTGAGTTAATGTGGCTGCCTCGTTAAAACCTTTGACTGTGGAAAACCCAGTGGGAAAAACCAACAGTCAAGGAAAAAGAGTACAGCACTACGTTAACTCCCCCTGATAAGTTCAAGCTTCAGGCTTGTACATCTCTCAGCTGTCTCATCCCAATTCCTAGTACAAGTTTTCTAAAGGTACTGCGAGGCAAAGCTTTAGTGAATAGGTCAGCCAGGTTGTTGCAGGACTGGATCTGCTGGATGTCGATCTGGTTGTCCACTTGCTGTTCATGCGTCCAGAAGAGCTTGGGGGAAATGTGCTTCGTCCTATCACCTTTGATGTAGCCACCTCGTAGTTGAGCGATGCAGGCAGCATTGTCTTCGTACATGGTAGTAGGCCCAAGATCTCCCGTCTTCAGGCCGGTGGTCTTGAGGATGTGGTTGATGACTGATCGAAGCCAGAAGCATTCTCTGCTAGCTTCGTGGATCGCGATGAGCTCAGAGTGGTTGGACGAGGTCGCTGTGGATGTCTGCTTCACGGATCTCCATGAGATGGCCGTCCCACCGTATGTGAATACGAAACCGGTCTGGGACTTTGCGGTATGTGGGTCGGACCTGTATCCCGCATCTGCGTAACCGACCAGGTCGGCGGATACACCTTTCTTGAAGTATAGTCCCATGTCTACAGACCCTTGGAGGTAGCGCAGAAGTTGTTTCACTCCGTTCCAGTGGCGCTTTGAGGGCGCTGAACTGTATCTGGCTAGTAGATTTACTGCGAACGCTATATCGGGACGCGTGCAGTTTGCCAGGTATAGGAGTGCTCCAATTGCACTTAAGTAGGGTACTTCAGGACCCAGTGTTTCCTCCCCCTCTTCCAGCGGTCGGAAGGGGTCTGTTTCAACATCCAATGATCTGACGACCATTGGTGTGCTAAGCGGATGACATTTGTCCATAAGAAAGTTCTTCAGCACTTTCTTTGTATATGTCGATTGGTGTAACAGGATTCCTCCGCTTAAATGTTCAATTTGTAGCCCTAGGCAAAACTTCGTTTTGCCGAGGTCTTTCATCTCAAAAGTCTGTGTGAGACTTTTGGATATCTCATCTATCTCTGCAGGAGATCCGATGATGTTCAAGTCGTCTACGTAGACGGCGATAATTACGAATCCTGTTCCCTTTGCTCGTATGAAGATGCAAGGGCAGACTTCATTTGTTGTGAATCCTTGTTGCACTAGGAATTCACTCAGCCTGTTGTACCACATTCTACCTGACTGTTTGAGACCATACAGTGATCTCTGGAGTTTGACAGAATAGACGTCCCGAGGTCTTTCTGTCATTTTTGTCGGTAGTTTGTATCCGTCTAGGATTTTCATGTAGATGTCCTTATCTATATTTCCGTATAGGTATGCAGTCACAACGTCCATGAGCTGCATATCCAGACCTTCCTTCGTGGATAGGCCTATGATGAAACGGAAGGTGATCGCGTCCATGACCGGAGAATAGGTATCGTCATAGTCTATTCCTGGTCGTTGGGAAAAACCTTGTGCAACAAGGCGCGCTTTATAGCGCACGATCTCATTATTCTCGTTTCTTTTTCTCACGAATACCCATTTATATCCCACAGGTTTAACACCTTTTGGTGTTAGGACTACAGGTCCAAAGACTTGGCGCTTCGAGAGTGAGTCCAGCTCTACTCCTATTGCCTCGTTCCACTTTGGCCAATCCTCTCTGCGTTTACATTCTGCTAGAGAGCGTGGATCGGTCTCATCGTCGTATTCAGTGACGTGAGTGGCAATAATGAGCGCGAAGTTATCATCGATGATTGTGCTTTTTCTGTCCAGTACCTCCCCGGTACGTACATAGTTTAATGAAATTTCTCCTATATTTTCCTCTTCAGGGGTTGTTAGGAGTGGAGAGGTAGCTGGGCTGAGCTCAGCATCCTGTGGTGGTATCGTTATTGTTGCTCCAGGATTTTTCCTCTTTCGAGGATTCTTATCTTTGGAGCCTGGGGGTCGTCCTCTTTTTTGTTGAGGTACGGCCGCTTCTGCTGCAGGTGGATTGCATCCATCTTTGGGTATGTCAATCCTAGCTGGCGTATTTGCAGCAGGGACGTGTGATCTGACAATCTTCTGGTTGTCAGTGAATTTATCCGGTAAAATGTGAACTGTGTTCTGAATTTGAAGGATCTTCAGGATCTCTTCTTCACATTGATTTGTGCGCGGATCAAAATGGGATAAGGTCTTTGTGTCCCATGTAATGGTCTTTGAAGCTTCTGGCTTCTGTGTGTTAATGCCTAGTTTTGGAAAAATGCTTTCATCAAACTCACAATCTGCTAGACGCGCTTTAAAGGCGTCCCCTGTAAGGGGTTCGAGGTATCTAATGATCGATGGTGAGTCGAAACCAATATAGATACCAAGACGCCGTTGAGGACCCATCTTGGTCCTCTGCGGTGGTGCTATGGGGACATAGACAGCACATCCGAATATCCTCAAGTGAGAGATATCGGGCGGGTTCCCATATGCAAGTTGCATCGGAGAATAAGATTGACTACCTGACGGTCGTAATCTTATCAGCGATGCAGCGTGCAGTATGGCATGTCCCCATGCACATACCGGCAACTGGCATTGCATTAACAATGGTCTAGCGATCCATTGTAGTCTCTTTATGAGAGATTCGGCCAACCCGTTCTGGGTGTGAACATGAGCTACAGGATGTTCAACTTCTATGCCGGTTGCTTGGCAGTAGTCTAGGAAGACTTGTGAGGTGAATTCCCCAGCATTGTCCAGACGCAATTTCTTGATCTGGTTGTCTGGGAAATGTGCCCGCAATTTTATAATTTGTGCAAGTAGCTTTGCAAAGGCTACGTTGCGGGTGGACAAGAGGCACACATATGACCATTTTGAAGATGCGTCGATTAGTACCATGTAGTACCTGAATGGTCCACTTGCGGGGTGAATAGGCCCGCAAATGTCACCATGTATTCTCTCTAGGAAGCTTGGAGACTCAGAGTCCACCTTCAGGGTGGATGGTCTCGTAATCAATTTCCCTTTGTAACAAGGGGGACAAGGATTTGCACCCTTCCGAAGTAGCGTCAGGCTTTTCGGATTAATTCCACGGGATTGGGATATGATGCGACGCATCATATTCCTTCCAGGGTGTCCTAGTCTATCGTGCCAGAGTTTGAATTCTGGTTGATTTTGGCACTTCTGGTGCTCCAAAGTGTTTGCTTCCATTGCTCTGATCCTTGTGTGGTAGAGACCCGACGGGAGTCCCTCGAAACGTTCGACGGTGTTTTTAGCACCGTTTTTATGGAACGTTACATCAAGGTATTCACTGTTTCCTTTGCTCACCGTTTCTAGGTGGTATCCGTTTAAGCGGATATCTTTAAAGCTCAACAGGTTCCTATGTGAGCTAGGGGAGAGAAGGGCATCTTTTATGAGTAGTTTTGTACTATTGGGGAGCATAAAATGTGCTTCCCCTGATCCTTCAATGGTACTTGATGGACCGGAAATCGTATTTACGGTGCCATCGTATTTATTAATGCTTTGAAAAAAGCAGATGTCTTGGAGGATCGTGTGCGTAGAGGCACTGTCCACTAGGCATTTAAAGTCCATCTATTTTAAAGAAAAGTCGCAGTATAAGGAGAAAAAAAAACACAAAGGTATATACTACGAAAATTAAATTGATGTCTGAAAAAGTACTTAAAACATGCCAGAGATAAGCAGATAAATTGTTTCTCAAAAGGAAAAACTACAATGCATATAAAGTAGATAAATGTCCTCAGTCGAGCAGGTCATCGTTGGAGAAGTCCTCGGCGATGAACCTGATTGGTGCCAGGTTTTCTTGAACCGCCAGGTTTGTCTCAGCTTGCTTCTGGCTTGCTTTGTACAACTCCTGAAGGTGGCGTGGAGTACGACAATTTCTGGACCAGTGTCCAGTCATGCCACACCTGTGGCATTTATCTTCCCAGTCCTTTCTGGGGGCAGAAGTCTGGCCGTCGTCTTTTCTCTTCCACACATTTTTCTTCTTCCCCTCTTGGTTGTTTCTTGGAGGGGGTCCTCGAGCCTGCTTCTTCATGGTCTTGCCCTTCTGGGGTTTGCCTTTGAAGTTGCCCCTTTTCTTCTGGAAGGAGCTGTGGTGCGCTTCAGGCGCAGGAGCAGTGCCGGTAGGGCGTGAGTTGTGGGTGGCCAGAAGGAGGTCACGATTCTGCTCTGCCATCAGAAGGCATGAGAGAAGCTCAGAGTATTTTGTGAACTTTCGTTCACGATACTGTTGCATCAGTATGACATCCTTCTCATGGAAGGATGTATACGTCTTCTCTAACATGCGTTCCTCCGTCACCTTTTCACCACACAACTTCAGGCGTGAGGTGATGCTAAAGAGTGCCGAGTTGTACTCGGCAATAGACTTGAAGTCTTGGAGACGGAGGTTCTCCCATTCATATCGCGCTCGAGGTAGGATAACATCCCTTTGATGTTTATACCTGTCCTCGAGGGCGGTCCACAACTCATACGAGTCCTCCACCGTTAGGTACTCGGCCTTCAGGGTCCGATCGATATGGCGTCTGATATAGATAATTGCTTTCGCTTTATCTATGTCAGAAACCTTATCGCCTAAGGCGATGGCGTGACTCAATCCCTGTGCTCGCAGATGGAATTTTATATCCAGCTGCCAGCTTAAGTAATTCTTTCCTGAAGCATCCAAAACGTCGAAATCGACGCTCGCAATTTTGGCCATTTATTACTCTAGCATGTAAAAAGATAGCATTAATTAGATATTTTGCGCAAAAATAAATAATCAAGCACATCAGACATAAATATTTGCTGCGTGGATCGGCTAATCACCATAAATAATTACAGTCCATTACAGTCCCAAAAAGAAAGAAAGTACAACTCGGGAACACCCGTGGGGCCCCTATTCTTCTGGAATAGTCCTTCATCTTCTTGAAGCGTCCGCCGGGCTTGTAATTTTACAAAATTATCCTCACTACATTTTTCTCTCAAAAGGAAAATAATGCATGAAAAATAAAAATGGTGATAAACTAGCCGATCCAAAACCACAGCAAATATTAACCATTCATCGCAGGCAGTTATAATGCAGCAGGCATTATCACAGGCAGTTTATACATCGCAGGCAATTTATTTATTCATCACAGGCAGTTTATAATGGAAAATGAAATCTACCGTTTAAAAATTATTGGACCACTAGGCAACGTCATGCACCGTTAGGTTAGTTGACTAACGGCAGAGCGGTCGCAGGATCTTCTTAATTTTTAAACGTTTTTTAAAGAAAATCATAAATCCAAATATAATTTGCGATGAGTAAAAATCACATGCATTTTGGTCCAGATTTTAACGAGAAAAAAAATCGCAATAAATCTGAAAAAATTTTGAAAATTCGAAAAAAAAAATTTCTGGGTCAGAAACCCTAGTTAGGGTTTTGGGGTACTCACGCCGGGCCCGTACCCGCTACTGGCGGGCGGGCCCGTTTGCCGCAGCAGGCGGCGGGGAGGGGGGGCCGCCGCTGCAGGCGGCGGGGAGGAGGGGGGGTGCCCGCCGCGGCAGGCGGCGGGGAGCCCCCGCCTGCGGCGGCGGGGGTTGCCCCCGTCGCTGCAGGCGGCGGGGGTTGCCCCCGTCGCTGCAGGCGGCGGGGGTTGCCCCCGTCGCTGGCGACGGGGGTGCCCCGCCGCTGTAGGCGGCGGGGTTGCCCCCGCCGTTGGCGGCGGGGTTGCCCCGCCGCAGTAGGCGGCGGGGGGGGGCCCCGCCTGCCGCGGCGGGGGTTGCCCCCGCCGATGGCGGCGGGGAGCCCCCGCCTGCCGCGGCGGGGGTTGCCCCCCGCCGGCGGCGGCGGGGGATGCCCGCCGCTGCAGGCGGCGGGGAAATCCCCGCCTGTAGTGGCGGGGGGGTTCCCGCCGCCGCAGCGACGGCGGGAAGGCCCCCGCCGCTGCCGGCGACGGGGGGGGGAGCGTCGGTGAACCCTATTTCGGGTTTGGGTGATTTTTGGGGAAAAACAACGGGTAAAAATCCGATTTTTAGTGGAAAAAACCCAATTTTTTTCTTCCAAAAATACGTTTTTTAATTGAAAAAGGGTGATTTTTAGCGATAAAAACGGTGTTTTTAATCGATTGAGCCAAAAAGAATTAAATCACCACATATGCGCATATACAAAATTTAGATCTAGAGAGAAAGTTACCTCTAGATCCTACCCGCCGGATCTAGCGACGTTCGGTGAAGGAAGCCCGTTCGCGTCGCGTCCGTTCGTCGCGTCCGTCCGTCGGCAGGGGTTCGGCTTAGCTTTGAGCGTGCTGATAACGTGTTGTAAACTTGGCGGCTATGGAGACCATAGCCCTATATTTATAGTGGTAGGGTTACATAATGGGTGGATACCCACTAACGGGTAGGCCCACCAAGAAGCCCGTTTATAACAGATATCTCTTATCCAATTTCTCTTGTCCAATATCTCTTATCCAATTTCTCTTGATAACATCCCTCTTTTATAATATAGATATCTCTTATCCAATTTCTCTTTTCCAATATCTCTTTTTCAATTTCTCTTGATAACATCCCTCTTTTATAATATAGACTAGTCATTACCCGTGCCCATAGGGCACAGTTTATTTAATGGCTGAGTTTTTCTCCCCCACAAATTTCAAGTTCACCCAAATTTCAAGTTTTCCCACAAAATTTCAAGTTTCCCCCCAAATTTAAGTTTTCCCCGAAAATTTAAGTCCCCCCAAAATTGTCATTACCACCTAGGACAAACTTGCCACGTAGGACAAAGCTTTGTCCTAGTAGGATAAGATTCAAAATCTTCATAGAACTGAAAAAAAAATGGCCGGAAGGGGTGAGAATAAAAAGTGTGTGTGTGTGTGTGTGGAGGGTCCATAGGCAAAAATACAAAAACCGGGGTTGTATGTGCAAAATTCCCCACCTCCTCTTTTATCCCTCAAAATCTCATCTCTTATATTTTCTCTTATTCAATTTCCCTATTTTATATAATAGATATCCAAATTCTCTTATCCAATTTCTCATGTCCAAATTCTCTTATCAATTTCTCTTGATAACATCCGTCTTTTATATAATAGATATCCCTCATCCAATTTCTCTTGTCCAATATCTCTTATCCAATTTCTCTTGATAACATCTCTCGTTTGTAATATAGATATCTCTTATCCAATTTCTCTTGATAACATCACTCTTATCCAATTTCTATTGTCCAATATCTCTTATTCAATTTCTCTTGATAACATCCCTCTTTTATAATATAGATATCTCGTATCCAATTTATCTTGTCCAATATCTCTAATCCAATTTCTCTTGATAACATCCGTCTTTTATATAATAGATATCCCTCATCCAATTTCTCTTGTCCAATATCTCTTATCCAATTTCTCTTGATAACATCTCTCGTTTGTAATATAGATATCTCTTATCCAATTTCTCTTGATAACATCACTCTTATCCAATTTCTATTGTCCAATATCTCTTATTCAATTTCTCTTGATAACATCCATCTTTTATAATATAGATATCTCTTATCCAATTTCTCATGTCCAATATCTCTTATCCAATTTCTCCTGATAACATCCCTCTTTTATAATATAGACATCTCTTATCCAATTTCTCTTTTCCAATATCCCTTATCCAATTTCTCCTGATAACATCCCTATTTTATAATATAGATATTTCTTATCCAATTTCTCATGTCCAATATCTCTTATCCAATTTCTCTTGATAATATCCCTCTTTTTATAATATAGATATCTCTTATCCAATTTCTCTTTTCCAATATCTCTTATCCAATTTCTCTTGATAACATCCCTCTTTTATAATATAGATATCTCTTATCCAATTTCTCTTGTCCAATATCTATTATCCAATTTCTCTTGATAACATCCCTCTTTTATAATATAGATATCTCTTATCCAATTTCTCTTGTCCAATATCTCTTATCCAATTTCTCTTGATAACATCTCTCGTTTGTAATATAGATATCTCTTATCCAATTTCTCTTTTCCAATATCTCTTATCCAATTTCTCCTGATAACATCCCTCTTTTATAATATAGATATCTCGTATCCAATTTCTCTTGTCCAATATCTCTTATCCAATTTCTCTTGATAACATCCCTCTTTTATAATATAGATATATATCTATATTATAAAAGAGGGTTGTTATCAAGAGAAATTGGATAAGAGATATTGGACAAGAGAAATTGGATAAGAGATATCTATATTATAAGAGAGGGATGTTATCACGAGAAATTGGATAAGAGATATCTATATTATAAAAGAGGGATGTTATCAAGAGAAATTGGATAAGCGATATTGAAAAAGAGAAATTGGATAAGAGATATCTATATTATAAAAGAGGGATGTTATCAAGAGAAATTGGATAAGAGATATTGGAAAATAGAAATTGGATAAGAGATATCTATATTATAAAAGAGGGATGTTATCAAGAGAAATTGGATAAGAGATATTGGACATGAGAAATTGGATAAGAGATATCTATATTATAAAAGAGGGATGTTATCAAGAGAAATTGGATAAGAGATAGTGGACAAGAGAAATTGGATAAGAGATATCTATATTATAAGAGAGGGATGTTATCAAGAGAGATTGGATAAGAGATATCTATATTATAAAAGAAGGATGTTATCAAGAGATATTGGATAAGAGATATTGGACATGAGAAATTGGATAAGAGATATCTATATTATAAAAGAGGGATGTTATCAAGAGAAATTGGATAAGAGATATTGGACAAGAGAAATTGGATAAGAGATATCTATATTATAAGAGAGGGATGTTATCAAGAGAAATTGGATAAGAGATATTGGACATGAGAAATTGGATAAGAGATATCTATATTATAAAAGAGGGATGTTATCAAGAGAAATTGGATTAGAGATATTGGACAAGATAAATTGGATAAGAGATATCTATATTATAAAAGAGGGATGTTATCAAGAGAAATTGAATAAGAGATATTGGACAATAGAAATTGGATAAGAGTGATGTTATCAAGAGAAATTGGATAAGAGATATCTATATTACAAACGAGAGATGTTATCAAGAGAAATTGGATAAGAGATATTGGACAAGAGAAATTGGATAAGGGATATTATTATATAAAAGACGGATGTTATCATTAGAAATTGATAAGAGAATTTGGACTTGAGAAATTGGATAAGAGAATTTGGATATCTATTATATAAAACAGGGAAATTGAATAAGAGAAAATATAAGAGATGAGATTTTGAGGGATAAAAGAGGAGGTGGGGAATTTTTCCCATACAACCCCGGTTTTTGTATTTTTGCCTATGGACCCTCCACACACACACCCACACCTTTTATTCTCACCCCTTCCGGCCATTTTTTTTCCAGTTCTATGAAGATTTTGAATCTTATCCTACTAGGACAAAGCTTTGTTCTACGTGGCAAGTTTGTCCTTGGTGGTAATGACAATTTTGGGGGGACTTAAATTTTGGGGGAAAACTTAAATTTGGGGGGAAACTTGAAATTTTGTGGGAAAACTTGAAATTTGGGGGAACTTGAAATTTATGGGGGAGAAAAACTCAGCCATTAAATAAACCGTGCCCTATGGGCACGGGTAATGACTAGTATATATATATATATATATATATATATATTAGAATGAATAAAATTTGAGCGATTAAAAATCTACATAAATGAAACTTATCACAAAGTATAATGAATAAAATTTGAGCGATTAAAAATCTACATAAATGAAACTTATCACAAAGTATAAATATCTTGAGATTTAGACTTAAGTAAAACCCCAACGAATACAATCTTTAAAGGTGGTTGGGCTTTGCTATATTAGTATCGTTGGTTATATATTAGGGTTTGAAACGGGCCTCTAATGGGCTAAATTTATGGTTGGGCCTAGAATAAGCTTGACCCCGACCGTAAAATGAAACAGACTGGGCTTTATTTGAGCCATGGTGGGCCCCAACGCATTGTGATCCACGCATCCAGTTCCTGCTTTATTGGGCAAGAATGTTTGGCCCATCGTAAGCCTGTGCGTCATTCTATTAAAAAAAAAAAAGCTTGCGTTGACTGTGGACTGCGTAATCTTCTTCATTTTCCTTGCTATATGCACGGAGGCTTCGTTGTTTGTGCAAATCAGACGTCAATACTCAACAATTCATGCCACTTGGTGGTAGGTCAAGCATAAGCGCGGATTAATTAGACCGAGAGCAGACTGATTCCATTTGATATCTCCCACCAGTGTGCACAACAAGGCAAGAATTAACGCTGTTGATCTAATGAGCTGAGATCCAAGTGCATGTGCTCAAGAGTGCAATACCCGTTACAGTAAGCATTGATGAAGAAGTCCAACGGTCAGTCCAACGAAGTATCAGTAAAAACACAAAAGGAGGCAGCCACGTGGACCTCCTTTGGCCCATAGTTGCAAAATTAACAATTTACAGGGACATTATTCCAACATCACATCATCATATTCAGACCTTTTTAAAAAACAAACAAATTTCCGTATGTGACCTTGTAATCCCCTGCCATTTAGCTTCATAATCAAACGCATTTGCAATGTTTTCGACTCATGGTTCATTGGTGGTACTTTCGTCATTATTAGACTTCTCAGGGGTCATTACTGAACCTTCTGAGATAAATATGTGTCTTTCATGTGGCCGTCTGCTGATTTTGATCCGTCACAGGGCCACGCCATTCTTCCGATTTTCTCAGTTGATAAATACATATAAAAAATTTAAGATTCTTTCTCTCCGAAATTGAAAATCGAAACCCTAGCATTGATTCGAATGTAAGTGTTAAGCCCTGAGATTCTGTTTGATCGATTTCAGTATGATCTTACCGTCTATTCTTTCAAATATTTGCTTGGGATCTTATCTCATTAGTTTGGGGAAAAAAATCTTTTGACTTTTAATACTGGTTGCAGTTGAGAGATTTGATTGGTAGCACGAGATCATGTCGAGAAAGATGCTGATCGATGGAGAGGCGGAAGGGCAGCAGCAGTATGATTTCGATCTCTTTGTTATCGGGGCGGGCAGCGGCGGAGTTCGAGCTTCGAGAACTTCTGCGGGTTTTGGAGCTAAGGTTTGTATCATTGCTCATCAAATTCTATGGTTCAGTGATATGCATTTCCCTTTTCCTTTGATAAATTGATAGCATATGGTTGGTTAATTATGATCGAGATAATATCGATATTGATAGCATAATTAGTGTAATTGGTAAATTTCTTGAAACGAAGCTCCAATGCTTTCTTGATAAGTAGAAATGGAAGTTTTTATTGAAGAATGATCAAATCGATACAGACTGAGATTGGCTGGTTATTGTGGATTCATAATAGTGGACTATATACTCTTTTAGATGCATGGTTTTGGTGATTGAAATAGAAGTTGTTTCAGTTTCATGGTGGAAAAGTGGAGTATGCTCACCACCTTCATTTAGGATGTGTTAGTGTTACGAGACAAATTACAAAAAGATCACAATATGCATGGATTATAGGAGGACTAGTCATTGACCAAGGCAGTCTTTATCCAGAAGCGAATGCGGAGAAAAGCGGTAGCCAAAATGGAAAAAAGCATGGATGTGTGTGAGAGGAGGGTCGGGAGGCAAAAAGAGAAAAAGCAGGGACTCAAACGCAAAAAGATCACCAAAAGCACACCCCAACCCCAACCGTTGAACTACCGAATGTAAAAAAAATGAGGAGACTACTGGAGACTACTGGAAATTATAAGGAAATTAACGAATTGAGCGAATGAAATTAAACAAAATTGTCTATTGAGGAGAATAAACTGTTAAACAAAATTAAGGAAAAAAGCATATGCAGAAAAATTCCAACCTTACAATTCTACGAATCGTATTAATGCGCCAATAATTCGCATTAATCCAACCTTACAAAGGAGCTCGTTTCTTATTAAATTGAGAGAACCCCTAGAGATCGAGTGGAAATATTGAAAAGGCGCCGATCTTATGCAGAAAAATTCCAATAAAACCTACAAAAACAACAGTCTCAATATGAATCGAAGACGTACGTACGTGAGACTTCATAAGATTAGGCGATCGCTAGGGTTTCCCTCGGAGAAGAAATCAAACTCGGAGAAGAAAGAGGAGAGGGACTGAAGAACGTAACAGGGCTTCGATGAAATTATCTTTGTATAAGCGAGTTTTTATAACCGTTTATTTTCAAAACGCACTATATGAAAATTGTGTAAACGCAGTTAATTAAATTGTCCTAGTCATGCTTTTGCCGCCACGTAGGACATATTTTGTCCTAGTCATACTTTTGCCGCCACGTAGGACAAAAGTCGTGAATTGTATAATAGATGAGAGAACAAGCGAGAGAAAGAAATTTGTTTTTGGGGATTCTAGATATTGCTGATAGTTTTTGATACTAAAGAAGAGAAACTCCATCCTCTTTATATATGGGCCACCACCATATCTTCCATCCCGCAACCGCCACCGGATTTTGCTCAACCGTCCACGATTTCCTCAACGGCCATGTAAGACTTGGTCTCTCGGTTGAGGAAAATCCTTAACCAAGTATCGGGTCGGTTATCAGTTGATTTGGTCATATCAGGCCATAACCAACTTACATCTCCTACTTGGCCTGAAATGGTCAAGTGCATTCCGGTCATACCCTCACTATCCGTGAGATATAACACGTGATGTAATTTCACATACTCCCACTATCCGTGAGATATGCACATTTTATTTACCGAGTACAATTATTATATATGATTGTCTCCTTTCATTATTCATGAAAGTTTCCTTGACTTGGATATTTCTAAGTCCCATCAAACCAACTGTTTGATGAATGTACCTGCTGAAATACCCTTCGTCAAGGGATCAGCAATCATATCACTTGTTGGAATATAAGTCACATTGACTTCTTTCTTTTCCACCATATCATGTATGTAATGATATTGTATTTCAATGTATTCCTTTGGAACTATTTGCACCACTGTGGATCAAGCTGATGGCTGCTTGATTATCACAGTACATCTCAATTGGTCTATCCACCAAATTGAGATCCAAGTCCAATAGGAACCGTCTGATCCAGACCGCATGAGTAGCTGCCACACTACAGGCTATATACTCAGCTTCTTGTGTGTATCTCGCTACACAACCCTGTTTCTTGCTATCCCAAGAAACAGCTGCACCACCAAAGATGAACACATGTCCTGCAGTTGACTTCCTGTCATCTTTGTCCCCTCCGAAATCTGCATCGGAGTAACCAAGAACCTCAAGCGAATCTGCTTGATAAACTAACTTGTGGTGCACCGTACCCTTTATATATTTCATGATCCTCTTAACAGCTTCCCAATGAGTTGGACCAGGATTACTTTGATATCTACTAACCAGACTAACTGGGTACGCCAAGTCTGGTCTAGTACACATCATTGCATACATCAAACTTCCAATAGCCTGAGCATATGGAACATTCAGCCGACTTTGTCCCTCTCCAGGACATTGTTCTTTACTTAAAGGCTTCCCCATAACTAATGGTGTAGGGGCCGGCTTGGAATTGTACATTCCAAATCTCCTCAATATTGTATGCAACTGCTTTTCTTGGTTTAAACTTAACATTCTAGACTTACGATCTCTAATGATCTGTATTCCAATAACATAGGATGCATCACCCATGTCTTTCATCTCAAATTCACTACAAAGTGCTGATTTAATTCTTTTCAACACTTCAATGTCATTTCCAGCGAGCAAAATATCATCCACATACAGGGATAATATCGTAAAACTGCTCCCACTTTTCAAGACATACACACAGTTGTCCAATTTGTTTGCAACGAAACCAAGTTGGATAATAGTGTTGTGAAATTTGAGATACCACTGTCTAGATGATTGTTTTAAAACATACAAAGATTTCTTCAATTTATAAACTGTCTTCCTGTTCCTCTACTTGAAATCCCTTAGGTTGATATATATATATATATAATATAACTTCCTTCAACTCTCCGTTGAGGAATGCAATCTTGACATCCATTTGGTAGAGTTCCAAGTCAAGATGCGCAACAATCGCTAAGATTATCCGTATGGATGCAAACTTAGCCACCGGAGAATAAGTCTCCTGATAATCAATCCCTGCTTTCTGAGTAAATCCCTTTGCAACTAACCGGGCCTTGAATGTATCAATAGACCCATCAACCCGATATTTCTTCTTTAACACCCACTTGCATCCTATGGACTTCCTCTCTTCTGGTAGGTCACATAACTCCCATGCATTGTTTCTCTCAATTGAGTCAAGCTCCTTTTTCATGGCCTCAAGCCATTGATCTGACTCAGATGATTTCATTGCATCTGTATAATTCAAGGGATCAACTTGCTCATCTATATCAATATCCACAGAGAAACAAGATGGTTCACATGAATATAGATAATAATCATCCATCCATGCGGGTGTTGTTTTGGGTCTTTTGTTGCCACTAAGGGTTGCAGGCTGGACAGGTTCAGCTGGGTGATTTGCCATATGTGTATTCTCATTTACAGGTTCTTCTTCCATAGCTGGATGATGTACAACATCCACTATATCCAAGTCATCATTCGGAACATCATCTAAGTCCAGCAAGGGTGGCACATTTTCTTGGACTTGTTCATTTTCTTCTAGATTCTCTAGAAAAGTAGCATCTCTACTTTCAATGACTCCTTTATTTTCATGGAAGAACCTATATCCTTTAGACTTTTCAGAGTATCCTATGAATACACATCTTACGGTTTTGAGATCCAGTTTATCTCTAACCTGATATGAAATGAGAACATGTGACACACAATCCCATTTTCTCAAATGATTTAAATTGGATTTGCGTCCATTCCATAACTCATACGGTGTTGTCTCGACTGATTTTGTGGGAATTCTATTCAGAACATAATTTGCAATCAATATGGCGTCTCCCCAAAAATCCTTGGAGAGACCAGAATGCGATAGCATACATCTCACTGCATTCATTAATGTTCTATTCTTCATTTCAGCCACACCATTCTGTTGTGGCGTATAAGGCATAGTAGTATGCTTCTTTATACCGTATTGAATATAGTATTCCTCAAATTTCTTTGAGTTTAATTCCCCACCTCTATCAGTTCTTAACACCTTTATGTTCCTTCCAAGTTTTCTTTCAACTTCTGCCTTGTATCTTTTAAAGCTTTCAAAAGCTTCTGACTTTTTGCTTAAAGATACACAAAAGTATACTTGGAATAATCATCTATAAAGGTTATGAAATATTCCTTATTCCCACGTGTCTTTATGCTCAAGGGCCCACAAATGTCAGAATGAACTAATTCCAACAATTCATTAGCCCTTTGACCTTCTGAGAATGATTTCCTGGTCATCTTCCCAGTTAAACAATGTTCACAGGGTAATGTCCTTACCCCTGTCAGTTCCGGTAATAAATCCATTTTGATTAACTGGTCCATCTTATTGTTAACAGGATGACCTAATCTCATATGCCAAAGATCATAATCAGACAAAAGACACATGGAATAATTCAAATCGCCATCTTTATTACCAATATCAGATTTTACAACGGAAAGACAGAATAAATCATGACCGGGCACAAACTTGCCCATAGCAAACACCTTGTCTTTCCCAATAGAGACCCTATTGTTGTAAAATCTCACTTCAAGACCCTTGTTCAGCAAAACCGGAACAGAGACCAGATTACGTCTTATGACAGGTGCATAAAACACATCTTTGAGGACCATGATGTTGTCCCCGAGATCCAATCTGTATGAACCAATACCTTCTACATTCAGATAGGTATTGTTTCCCATGTATATCCTTTGGTCTCCTTTCTTCAGTTCTTGGAAGTCGACAACTCCTTCCTTCGTCTTTGCTATGTGTCGGGTAGCACCCGAGTCGATCAACCAGCCTTCAGCGTCTGCTGTTGCAGCGTTGCATTCAATGACGCCAATGAACTCCCGCTTTCCGGATCCTCCTTGTTCTGGGCGTTTTGAGTTGCCCTTATTCCTTGCTTGAGGACAGCTGGCCTTAAAGTGACCATACTTCCTGCAGATGTAGCAAGATCCAGGAGGTCCTTTCTTCCCGCGAGCTGATTGCTGGCCAGATCCCTTGAAGGAGGGCTACACAGGTCCAAGACGCTGGTTCCCTTGTTCCTTCCGGTATTGAGCAGCATTCGTCTCTTTCTCATGCACAAGGTTGACGTCCGAGCCCTTCATCCTAGCCAGAAGGTTTTGTTCCATTGCTAGCTGAGCTGGCAAGTTAGTTATACGCTTAACGGTTCCATTTAGCCTAAGCGTAGTGGCAGCCATATCAAGCGACGGTGGTAGACTATTCAGAATAGTTGCCACCTGAAGCTTCTCAGGAATTTCAGTTCCTGCTGTAGCTAGGTCCTTAGCCATGACAATCATTTTATTCACGTGTTCGGTGACATTGTCACCTTCCTGCATACGGCATGAATTATACCTATACAGCAGGAGTTGTATGTTCACGTCAGATGTGATATCATACTTCTCCTTAATAGACTGCCACATGTTCTTGGCAGTACTACAGTTTTCGAACACTTTTATTAGGTTATCGTCCATGAACATAAGCATGAGACTCTTAGCCTTCTTGTCATTAATTTTCCACCGATTTAACTCTCTCTTCTGAGCATCTGTTGGATTTTCAGGGAGAGTAGGAGCAGTGGTCTCAATGACACTATCTAAATTGTCATGGATAAGTCCGTATCTAATTTTCCGGTGCCACATGTCATAGTTGGAACCGTTTAGGCGTTCTATTTTAGCCACTTCAGATGCAATCAATTTGCTTGCCATTGTCCGTTACTGTTTGAATAAGGTTTGGTTCAGGTATAAGGTGACAAAAATAGATGTGATCAAATCAACTAAAATTAACGTCTAATAACCTAGTCTAAAAATCCAATTTTACTTTTAATGAGAGTGACAAATTTTAATTAGGTTATATGTACAGAAAATAAACTATAGTAATCTGGTTACAAATAAATCTCTACCCTTTTTATTAATGGGTGAATCAAGTTTTATATTAGGTTTATGTTGTGGGAACTAATTAGGCAGAAATAATAAATTGCAGAAAACTGTAAATTGCAGAAAGAACCTGATTGGCGAAAAACAATTGTATGGCTGCAGTTACGCGTGCGCGGAACGATCAGCCTCCTTCTAAGGAGAACGTGGGAACGTTTCTGTTCGGGAAGAAACTGTTCAAACAATAGCGCCCCTGAAAATGTTTTTTGTTGCTGACTCTTGGAGTTTGTGTAGGAGTCTGAGCACTTGCAGTGTTAGCCAAAAAAATATTAATACTCAACCGAGATAGTGGTTTTTTTGTTGGGTTAATAAGGGAAAAATGTGAAATCTTTAAGGGAAAAAAATAATCAAGGCAAAACAAATTGATGATCCTTTGGTTCGGTGCGAGAATCAAGGCAAGAAAGAAATTGCTTCTCAGTGAAGGAAAAATGATGGTCTGTTTGAAAATAATAGAGGGAGGTAGGTAGAGCCCGTTGCTCTTGATTGGTTGCCTGATGTATGGAGTAATGAGCTGTGGCAGGAGATTTGGAAAAATTAAACGAGATATAAAATAAATGAGATACACTATAATGAAAGGGCTATGTGATTAAAATAGCGGTGAATAAAAAATATGGCCCTCCCCTAAGCAAAATGGGTCAGCAATTGAATGCGGTGAGGCGTCGCTTGAAGACGAAAAACGGGAGGAAGGTGGGGACCACGGCTCTGCCTTGACGTTGGGCACCTCCGAAGGAAAGAAGCCCTCCGTTGCGAAAAAATGGATCTACGGCGCTTCGAGAAAAATGGCGACAGATCGAGACAGCTTTCTTCTCTGCTGGTGCAGCGATCAAGTGGGAGAAGAAAATGGCAGCGTCCGGATCGAAGGATGGATCGGCTCTGATACCAATGAGAGAACGAGCGAGAGAAAGAAATTTGTTTTTGGGGATTCCAGATATGGCTGATAGTTTTTGATACTAAAGAACAGAAACTCCATCCTCTTTATATAGGGGCCACCACCATATCTTCCATTCCGCAACCGCCCTCGGATTTTGCTCAACCGCCCACGATTTCCTCAATGGCCATGTGAGACTTGGTCTTTCGGGTGAGGAAAATCCTCAACCGAGTATCGGGTCGGTTACCAGTTGATTTGGCCATATCATGCCATAACCAACTTACAGAATGATTATCTAGAAAGAGGCTAACAAAGTCTAGAAAGAGGTGTTTGCTTGTTTCGACCAGCACATCAAACCCAAGACATCTACCATCAGTTCATTCCTATGTTGTGTTGTCATGGATACACACCAAAAGATACGACTCCACGCGCTATCACATTGAAGGTTGTAAGAAGTACACAAAACACATATGTAGTATGTTCAATACATGTCTTCAACACATGGCATCTTCATAGCAGAATTGCCCATGCTACATTGCTACATAAGCGGGGATCTTCTCCTTTCATTATTCTTTCTAATCAGCAGAACTTATTTACAAGTAACAGTTTTGAGAGACATTGATTTTGGTGGAATCCAAACTAGTGAATCAAAGGTTAATCCTACAGAACTTAGTTGTCTATAAGTTGACCTAATAGAAATTGGACGGCTTTATTTGATCTCATGCCTTTTGAGAACTGCATAGGCTTTAAGAATTGGTTTCCACTTCGTGTTGCTACTTTGCCGCAATGCTATATCAGTGTGATCAATTCCTTTGTCTTGCTAAGTAGATACAAACTCATTGTGAAGGATAAGGGAACTCATCCTTAAGGAGCACATTAAAGCCGTACAAATCTAGCTTGAAACACGTGGTAGAGCAATTCCCAAAATGATGCATCTACAACTTTCCCTTCAAGAAGCATGTGACTCTAGGATTTACTCAACACCATTATTTTGAAATACCCACTTTTAAGTCTAATATCATTGTTGGATTGAAAAAGCTTCAACAACACATGTAGCTCTGATAATTCGTCTGTCCATGGTGAATAATTTCTAGCCACTAAGGTCCCAGGTACTGCATTTTGCACGACCTCCATCACTCAAAAGGGTTGTATCCTTTCTCATCAGTAAATCCCCTCCCAAGAACAGCCTACTCATATAATTGATGCAAACCCAATCAGAACACCGTGCAAATACCATTAATTAGGTGGGCAAAACCAGAAAGGATAAAATTGATCAAGGTGCACATCCTAATTAGCGAAGTTATTAATGTGTGGGTTGGATTGTATTGTCTTGCTTGATGCTTGCTGTGTTTGTATTGTCAACTCATTGTTTATCCCTCTGTTTTTTGCTTATGTGGGTTTTACTCCGTATTTTCATTGTCTATGTCAACTCCATTATTTTCTTTATTGTGCAATAATATTCTAATATTTTTACTGGTTTTGTTAACAACTATAGTGGACTTAACCATTAAATTGTGATGCAGGTTGCAATTTGTGAACTTCCATTCCATCCAATCAGTTCAGAAGTCGTTGGAGGAGTAGGTGGAACGTAAGTGACACTAGCTAGATAACTTCTATCCTGCAAACACCTCTTTGGAAGAATTTCTTTTTATATATTCGGTTATTTTCGCATGTTTAAATACTCCGATGTTATAGGTGTGTGATACGAGGGTGTGTTCCTAAGAAGATACTTGTATATGGGGCACAATTTGGCGGTGAATTTGAGGTATGCATAGCAGATTTTTTGCTATTGCTTGTTTCATAAAAGGTTATTAATGTAACGTTTTTTTCCAGAGGGAGAAAGCCCTACTTTATCGGTTTAATGAAAAAGCATAACAAAAAAATTTAAATTGACATTCTTTCTGATAGGTTCCTCTATGGTTGCATCAGTGATGGTGTTTTTAATTATACTTATTTAATTGGCATGCAAGATTGCAAACTAGCTAATTAATGCTGCACATTTTTGCAGGATGCGAGAAATTTTGGTTGGGAGCTTAGCGAAAAAATTGATTTCAACTGGAAAAAACTTCTTCATAACAAAGTGGGTATAATATACATTGATCTGCTTGTGATCTTTGTTACGTTACTACATGCAGATTCCTTTTTGGCAATCTTAGAAAATGCATCAAATCAGGCTGCATTCCTGGTTGCAACAGGAAGCTTTATATTGATGATTGGAGTGAATGATCTCAGAATCAAATCCTTTATACCCGAGGAAATTAAAATAACCTTCTGATTTTCATGTGTAGTCTAATAGCGATGGCTGTGTTCAAGAAATTGGTCAACCATGTCAGTTTGGTCCATCTTGTCTACTTTATATTGATGATTGGGGTGAATGATCTCAGAATCAAATCCTTTATACCCGAGGAAATTAAAATAAGTTTCTGATTTTCATGTGTAGTCTAATAGCGAGGGCTGTGTTTAAGAAATTGGTCAACCATGTTCTTGTCTACTTTATTCGTGGCTATGACGTGGCTGTGGAATGACAAAGTGTTAAATCTTGGACTGTCTTAGTTGACCAGATTTGTCAGAATCATATGCAATGTTGCGACCATGGATATTGTATTGTATTCACTGCTGATTTTTAAATGCCTGAGCAAGTTATTTGTTGTTGTTATTTTGCAACATCTAGGTGCCTGACCTTTACTCCATGCCAGTATCATGTTTCAATCTTCACATAACTGGCATGTGGGTGTGCATTTAAGTTTGATATCTTCAACATCACGGTGGACTGGATTCACGAAGAATAATCTTTCTTTGTAATTTGTAATTCAGTTACCTCTGAAGCGTAAGGCACTGATATAATTAGCCTTTCTTTGCTAGCAAATTCTAGTCTGTCACAGTCTGCCATTAATAAATGAAGTTCTGCTCCCTATCAATCTTTAGTTGGAGGTCGGGGTGTCCAGATGTTTGGTCTCCTCACTAGTGCGCTGTTATTTATTTTACTTTACTTGCTAGAAATTTTGTTCTTTGTTCATGTTTGAGTTTTTCTTACTGTGTGTTTGTCATGTGCAGACCCAGGAAATAACTAGATTAAATGGAATATATAAGAGAATGTTAAACAATTCTGGTGTAACAATGCTTGAAGGGGAGGGCAGGGTTGTCGATTCTCATACGGTGGAGGTGGTACAAACAGACGGGTCAAAGCAACAGTACTCAGCAAAACATATTTTAATTGCAACTGGTAGTCGGGCTCAACGCCCGCCTATTGTAGGACAGGTTTGTGTTATTCTTGCTTGATCATATTATAATTGCCTACATGATAAGTGAAGTCGTAATTGATGGATGTGGCTTAACTTATAGATTTATCTGTTAGGTTAGATGCATTCCTTCCAACAAAATTCTTTTAATTTTGTTAATTTTTTACTGATACTAATAAAAATGTATCTTTCCCCCACCCAAATACTGGTTATTTCATTTTTCTTCTAGAAAACTTAAAATAGCATGTTCGTGGATTAGCAGTTTAGTCTGTTGTGGCAGTTGCGACATTAGTCTGTGAACTGCAAATATTATTGTGCTAAAGCAGTAAAAGACTAACATTTGTAAATTGGGAAGTTCTAGATTAAAACACTCTGTATATTGTTAGTCAAGCAATTACCAACCAACTTAAGGTTGCACGTGGTTACACATAAATCAATATGGCTGGACAAAGGATTAAACCAACTTGTATCTGGTGGTTGACTGGTGGTTAACCTGACTAGGCCTTTTTAGCCCATAGGCATTTGCCAGAAGCAGTGAAGATCGACCTTCTTGGCCACATAGTTTCTGCCATGCAGCTTAGTTTCAATCTCAGGGTTCTCTGGGTTAATGCATGGTGCCTAATGGAATAGGAAGATGAAAATGGTTGCCAGTAGTGTTTTCCAGCGTTATATGGACACTGGACATGGGTGTCAAGGGTTCGAGTATATCCTAACGTGTCTGACACGACGAATCTTTAATTATAAGTTATGTGGACACGGCTAGCATATCATATAATTATATATCATATCACATGTAGATAAGCAACAAGCTCTTTTTAGTTCCTTCATTTAACTACTATGACATTGACATGGTTAAAAAGAGTATGTCATTGATTTGGATGAATGATGGGATTAACAGAAACATAAGACTTAATTTTTTTGTATCTAATTCTTGCTTGATTTTCTTATGGATTCTTTTCAAATATTCTTTCTAATACTTGCCATTTTTTACAATGATACATATTTCCTTATTCATTTTATATAAGCTATGTCCAAGTTGTGGGACACATGTATCCAAGTGTCTGGAAGTGTCAACACGGTAGAATTTTACAAAAAATGGAGTGTCCGGGTAACATTGGTGTTTTCATTCCTCTCTCACTTAAACCATAATTAAAACAGGTTTACATGATATATCATTTGAATATTGTTGTTTTTCTTTTGCTTTTTCCGGTTTCCAATAAAACATAATGCGTAATAATTACTAAATGTTCCTCGTTAGCTGTTGCACCTTTTGCTTTTATAAATTTTGAAACTGAGAAGTGGATAGCATTCAGCTGGAAACTTGGACAATAAATAGGAATATATCAAGCCAGTCCTGGTCGTTGAAGCAGTTAACAGACTTTATTAATGATCATTTATATATAGAATCTAATTTTTTGTTTCTTGAATATTAATTATTGCAATGACAGTATTTTTCTTTAGTTTCACATCTTAGTATTTATTATCTTCCAGTGAGATACGCAACATGATAATTGATAACATGAGACATCTTCATAATTCTTGCTATGCGGTATTAAATTGATCCGATCCCATTTTACATTTTGCAAAAAAGATCATAATTGATGTTGGATTACTAGTTGTGCACATGTCTTTGATAATTGGCTTCTTGACCATTGTAACATGTTTTTGTCAATTGCTCATTTGTGTCAAACTCGGTTCTCCCCTCTGAATGTGCATGTCGATAACTATTTAAATTTTTAGAAATCTAAATCGAAATTCTGATCATGATAAGAGGGGCTTAATAGTGCTCTGAACCTTTTGGAAATGTCTCATATAGATTGATATCATTTTAAGGCATCAATCATGCGCCCAGAATATTCTTATTTCTTGGATTATAAATAATAAACTTTAAGAATTTGTAGAGTTATGTGCACTTCGTTGAGGGCTGGTTGTAGGCTAGTCCTTCAGAATCCCAGCAGTATGTGACGGATCCATTTTGGAAATGTCTCGTATAGCTTGATATCATTTTAAGGCATCAAACATGCGCCCATAATATTATTATTTACTTGGATTATAAATAATAAACTTTAAGAATTTGTGGAGTTATGTGCACTTCGTTGAGGGCTGGTTGTAGGCTAGTCCTTCAGAATCCCAGCAGTATGTGAGGGATCCATTTTATCATCGAGTTGAAGGAGACCGTTTTCAATGTGAAACATTGGTGGCTTGTGATGTATGTAAGACTTGTTTCCTGAGTCTTCTTCAGCAGTTATTCTGTGTGAACTATCCTTCACAAGACATTAATTTTACATCCTTAACTTTCTGATGAATAAGTTACCGATATTCTCTCTGAGTCAATGCAATATATAGAAATGTGCAATCGTTAATGTTATTATTATTATTATTATCCGATTCTTTCATTGACTTTTGGTATGTGTAAAATTATCCTCTAATTTGAAACAGGAGTTAGGTATTACCTCAGATGAAGCCTTGAGCTTGGAAGAGCTACCCAAACGTGCTGTTGTATATGGTGGAGGGTATGCAACATGTTGTTTAATATTCTCATTAATGCTTGGAAATCAATTATTAGAGCTTGATTGGCTGTTATAATATATTGTTCTTGCAACTTTGCATTAACACAGGTACATTGCTGTTGAGTTTGCTTCCATATGGCGAGGGATGGGTGCCAAAGTTGACATATTTTATAGAAAAGAACTTCCATTAAGGTTCGTACTATGTTTTACACCGATAGAAATAGCGAGACGCTCTATGAAATTTTTTTAGCTCTGTATTCATGCCTAGTTATCTGACAGTTCTTGCACCGGCTTCCCAATTGGTGCAATCTCCTTCAGTTACTTGAAAATATATGACAATAATTGGCTACTTGCATGCTACTTCAGATGAAGCATCGACTTCATCAGAAGTATATATGACAATAATTGGCTAAATGCAAGCTACTTCAGATGAAGCACTTGAAAAATCTCCTTCAGTTGAAAATATATGACAAAAATTGGTTAATTGCATGCTACTTCAGATGAAGCACTTGAAAAATCGTAGGGCTACACTTAAAACATCTTGCACACAAGTTTCTCTGTTAAATAATCCCATTGAAAGCATAAATACAATGCATCCATTTTGAATTTTGTGATCAGAACATACTCAAGAACACCGTGTCTTTGTCTGAGACGATGGACTTCGGGGGTCAATGTAATCTGATGATCTCACTCAAGAATATCTCTGCCACTGACACAACGCTGTAAGGATGCCGAAGTGGGACGAAGTGTGCATACTTGCTGAGGCGATCGACCACAACAAATATGACTGTATTCCTCCCGACTTTGGCAATCCATCTATGAAGTCCATGGAGAGGTTCTCCCATACTCGATCTGGCAAGGACAATGGCTATAGTAGTCCTCCTAGGGACATCACCTGGTACTTATGACGCTGGCACACGTCACACTGTGCCACCATCTTCGCCACCTGCTTCTTCATCCCCTTCCAGTAGACATCCGACGCCAGTCTCTGGTAGGTCTCGAGGACCCTAGAATGTCCTCCTACGATGCTGCTGTGAAACTCCTGGAGTATGGCCAGTAGATATGTCGATGTCCTCGGTAGAACCAATCTCCCCCAATATAGCAGCCGTCCATCTTGAAGTGAATACCCCGGAAACTCAGTCGATCCCTGCAGAAGAGCCTCTCGTATGCCTTCTAGCTCTTGATCATGCTTTACCTCCTGATGTAGTGGCTCCCAGTCCTGGAGTACAGACACTGCTAGTGCGGCCAACTACGCCTCCTCTCGTCGTGACAATGCATCAGCTGCCTTGTTCTCTAGTTCCGGGCGATACTCGATCTCAAACATGTACACCATCAGCTTCCACAGTCACTTCTGATGCTCCTCTGCTATCATCCGCTGCTTCAGTAAGTACTTCAGACTCCGCTGATCTGTGCGTACAAGGAAACTCTGCCCCAACAAGTATGGCCTCCACTTCTGAATGGCCAAAACAATGGCCATCAGCTCTCTCTCGTAGACCGACCGCAATCAGGCTCTAGCGGTCAACACCTGGCTGTAGTACGCAATGGGCCGCTGCTCCTGCATCAATATCGCTCCTAGCCCATGTCCTGATGCGTCTGCATCTATCACAAAGGGCCTGGAAAAGTCTGGTAGCGCCAAGACCGGCACGGTAGTCATGGCCTTCTCAGGGCCTTAAATGCAGCTGTCGCCTCCTCCCCCCAGTGAAACTGATCCTTCTTCAGTAGCTCGGTCAATGGCCAGGCGATCGTCTCATATCCCTCCACAAACCTGCGGTAGTAACCTGTCAGGCCCAGAAACCCCCGCAACCCCCTGAGAGTGGTGGGACGCGGCCAGTCCAACATTGCTGCGATCTTCCCCCTGTCTGCTGCAACCCCATCTGCTGACACCACATGTCGGACGGAATATCTTGGTCATAAGTGCCTGAAAGGTCGTTGGTGCGTTCGTCAAGCCAAAAGGCATGACGAGGAACTCATAGTGGCCCTCATGCGTCCTAAACGCCATCTTGGACACATCCTCCCGTCGCATCCTGATCTGGTGGTAGCCTGATTTGAGATCTATCTTGCTGAACACGGCTGCCCCATGTAACTAATCCAAAAGCTCATCTATCACCGGGATCGGAAACTTGTCTGGCACCGTCTCCTTATTTAATGCACGGTAGTCTACACAAAAAGGCCAGCTTCCGTTCTTCTTCACTAATGCACCGGACTGAAGAAAGGGCTCACACTATGCTGAATCACTCCCACCTGTATCATCTCTGCTACCATCCTTTCAATCTCATCCTTCTGGTGCTGGGGTACCGGTAGGGTCTAACACTGATGGGAGAGGCACCCTCTCTCAGTACGATGGTGTGCTCATGTCCCTCGGCGGTGGCAGATCCCGAGGCTCCTGAAAAATCTCCTCAAACTACGCCAACAGTTGATGCACCTCTCCTGGTACGGTCTGCTCCAAACTGGCCTCTGCACACCCCTCCTCTGTCAAAGTGTACAGCTCCACCAAGTATCCTCCTCCCTCGGTCTGTAGGGTCCTCAGTATGGTCTTCAATGATACTACCACTCTGCATAGGCTGTGATCTCCCTGCAGTGTAACTGCTCTCCCCTCATCCTGGAACTCCATCCGCAGAAGTTTCCAGTTCACTGTCATCTCCCCAGTGTCTGCAACCATGTCATGCCCAGGATGATATCTGTACTACCCAGGTCCAAAGGCAAAAAGTCTGCCATCACCTGTCTGTATCCACTGTAAGGTTAGTACCACCTCCCTGTAGACTTCTCGACTGCTCTCCTTCTTTCTCATTCCCATCATCACACTGAAACTATCGCAGTCGGTCAACTAAAGCGCCTGTTGGTCCACCACTCTCCTGGAGATGAAATTGTGGGTCGTCCCACTGTCAATCAGCACGGTCACCTCCTGCTCGCCTATCTCCCCCATCAACTTCATGTTGTTGTTCGGTGTGAACCCTACCACGGAGTTAAGGGACACCTCTGTCACGTCCAGCTGATGGCCCTTGGGATCCTCCTCTAGATCAGCGCTCTTGTCCTCGACGCCCTTATCACCGTCGTCATCCTCCAACAACAACACCTGTAACTTGCGCCCCGCATACATGTGGCCTGGAGTGAACCTCTCGTCATACCTAAAACATAGGCCCCTCTGACGCTTCTCCCTCATCTCTGCATCAGACATCTTCCTGAACTTTCCTCCTGCTGGGGAAGCACTACTCCTCTCCCCGCCTTCTCCTTGCTAGCCTAATCCGCCCCAGTGGTGACCCCCGCTCGTGCTCCAGATGAGGTGCCCCGCTGTATCTGACCACTGTACCCGCTCATGACTCTCCTCTCCTCTGTCTGGGCATCCTCTACCATCTGCGCCATCTCTATAAACTCGGACAGTCCCCTGGGCTTGTATGGTCGTACTGCGGATCGAAGACTAGGCTTAAGGCCCTTCATGAAGGTGCCCTCTAGTGACTCATATATGACGTCGTGTACCCTCCCTGACAAGGTCTCAAACCTCTCAATGTACTTCCGTACCGGTCCGTCCTGCCCGAGGGAATATAGCTGCTCTTGAAGGTTTCCCAGGCGGAGATCCATGAATTTCTCCAGAATGAGGTCCTTCAACTCCTCCCAGCAGCGAATCGGTTGCATCCTCTCCTTCCACTGGTACCACCCTAGAGCTCTCTCCTCCATGCAAATGTCTGCTGCCTCCAGCTTCTGAGCATCTGTTATGTGATGTGCTGTAAAGTATCTCTCCGTCGTGAACAGCCAGGCACGCGGATCCTCCCCTCTGAACAATGGCATCTCCAGCTTCCGTACCCTGCAGTCCCCTCCAAATTGTCTCTGATCAGGCCTTCCCTCTGTTCGGCGATGTTGATGATAGTGCTGACATCTTTCGTCCTGGGTCTCATACTGTTTAGGTTGCACTCCTCTGCGGCCACCATAGTCCCCTCGGGGACCTCCACGCCTGCCCTCAAAGTCATCCCAACCTGCATCATCGCCAAACTCGGCCTCATAGCCTCCCCACCGTCATCATAATGGTCTCTACCCCCTCCTCCGTCTCCGTAATACTGACCCCCTCCCTGCCTGGGTCCCTTCCACTCAGATCTGCCCTGGAAGTGCTCCTCAGGACCTTGCAGCTGTCCGGAAAAGCCACGGAGGTCCGATCTACGCTGAAAATGCTTCGTTCTGCCCTGAAATTGGGCCTCCGCCACTCGCCGCTGCCCCGAAGTCCCCGAAAATCCTCCAGGCCCCTGGCCGTGCCCGCCTCCCCACTGGCGGCTGCCAGGGGTCTCTCGACCCCTGTCGTCCTTCGACAAGGCCCGTCGGGGCTGTCGGAGGACCGGCATGCCTTGCCGGCGGGGTCGGCGGACCCTGCCGAAGGCCAGCAGGGTCCCGCCGGCCCTGTCGGTGCTCGTCGAGGGCAAGGAAAGGCCCCCCGCCCAGATCCGGCGGCCAGCCGGCCCCCATGCTGATTCTGGGGAGTCTGCCGCCCCACTGTCTCCTGGCGCGCCGCCTGAAAAGGGCGACTAGGGCCACTGCACCCCTCTGTGATTCAACCGCCTTACGTCGCACCTCCTCGCGATAATCAACCCTTTCTGGCTCCTCGTCTTCATCTTCATCAAATTCCTCCTCAAAGGGACGATCCGGATCAAAAACATCTTCCTTCTCCTTCCCCTTCTTCAAAGGTGTCGCCTTTGACGTTATTTTAGGGTTTCCTTCGCCGTGGTTGCTCGTCGACCATTGGAGGATGAACTTTGCAAATTGTTCTTCGTGCCTTGATTGATTCGCCGCCAAAAGTTTGATAGAATCCATCAACGACTTTATCGCCTTTTCGTTTGATCTTTTCACCCCTTCAATTTCGTCGTTGAATTTCTCCTCCTAGGTGTCAAACTTGTCCTTCGATCTCGTCGTCGGCGCCGCCATGGATCGTTCACGTGCTCTGATACCAAAATGATAGATCCGGAAACAAATTTGCGATCTTTATAGAGAAAAGTAGCACAAATCTAGATAATTGAATACAAAATAGGTATATCCTCCTTCCAAGACGCCAATAAGAGGACGTCTGCACTCGTTTAATATAGGGTTTCACTCGCAAATCAATAATAGCATAATCCCTTAGCGACGGCTAGCCCTCGCTTAAGAATAATCCCCCATCTAAACCCAATTACTGAAATACCCTCCACTATAAGAAACCGGGTCAATTGGGCTCAAGTTGGGGGGGGGGGGGTAAGGGGCGCCGGCCATAGGGGCGCGGGCTCGCCTCCGGGTGTAGACCCGTGTCCCATCACTTCCCTAACAGGGTGTTTGGTTAGATGGAAGCGAGAAAGTGTAAAAGCATAGCAATTCAACTACTTTAGTTGTTTGTTTTGATTAAAGTGGGATATGGAAGTCGGCAAGTCGCTTTTGACAGGAGATAACTTTCATTTTAGTTTCCCTTTGAAACCCCAAGATGCCGATGCAACTTTAAAAAGATGAGAAAATATTTTTAGTGATGAAATGATTATTCTATCTTCATATACGTAAATATTCTATCTTCATATATGTAAATATTTAAATAATCGAATACTTTTGCATCAGATTACTTTATGAACTTACCTGGTTGCTGATGTGAATTCTTTCCCAGACTTTCTTAAGAAAATCACGTCTGTCGTTTCACTTTACTTCCAGATTGGCAAACATCCCCTATGGGTCTACACAAAGTAGTTGCATTGTTTTATCAAAACCCTAAGAAACGCTTTGATAATCATCACAAGGGTCTTTCACAAAGATCTTGGGCTCTCCCATCTATCATGTGTTTACCTGATGCTTTGAATCCCCCTCTTGTCAGGAGCTTTTGGTTGTATCATTTTAATGACACGATCTTGGTTCGTCTGTGCTATATATTGCTGTTTCTTTAGCTATCAGTATCCCGTGCATGACTTCATTTCTGTACAAATCATCCGTTGCCAACGATAAATTTTCTGTCACAGGGGGTTTGATGATGAGATGAGAGAAGTTATGGCAAGAAACCTTCAAGGAAGGGGCATTACTTTGCATCCCGGGACAAATCTATCAGAGGTATATTAGTTTAAAGAAGACCATTCTCCCTTGTGCAACCTATTCTCTTACCTATCGTCATTTCTCACCAACTTCATTTGTTGTGATTTTTTACTAGTTGCATAGAACGGAAGATGGCATTAGAGTTGTGCCTGACCATGGAGATGAATTTAAGGCAGATGTTGTTTTATTTGCCACAGGTAATAACCAGTTTTATACATGTTTGTAATTTTTCTCAGCTTCTTTTTATGATCGAGTTTTTCCTCAAGGATTTTGTTGGAAATGAGGATTATATCCACAATAGTGGCAATTTTGTGTTCTGGTTGTAACAACCCAAATGTGCAAATACTAAATTGGCCCTAGTCTCTTTGTATATGTGCATACTAGTCCATGGGAATGAAGAGATTTGCATTTTGCTCCTAAAATTTTCATTTGTACCCAAATGAGGGTATCATTGCAAGGATTGGCCTTAAGGCAAATTTCAATAAGTCAAGGGATTTTTGTGCAAAAGGAAAGTGAGATATTTGCCATGGCAAACTTGCGATTAAAGCACAAAATTGGAGGGCAAATGTGAAGTGACTTTGAGCCATGGCAAACTTGTAAATAATGGAGGTATTAGGAGATAACTCTCCATTAATTAACAAAAAACAAAGAGGGAAAAATCCCCACTCTTCTACATACTTCTCCTCTTCTCTTTTTCTTTCTTTTTTCATTTAAGATGTCATCTCTCTCCCTCTCCCTTGGTGTGGCCAAAATTTCCTAGAGGAAAAAGAAAGAAAGAGAGAAGTGAAAGGAGAAGAAGAGGAGGAGGAGAAGGGAGGAGAGGCCAAAGCTAGAGGAGACTTCATTCAACCCTAGGACCTCCCTTGAAGCTTCAAATAAGTAGGATTCTTTACAACTTCTCCTCTAATTGTAGATGAAGGAAGAAAATTGTTTGCATGTTTAAGTTTTGTAAATTTGGAAAGAGTGTTGCAGAAGTAGGTTTTGTGTTGCATGCTTGGGTAATTTCATTGCTTGCATGTTAAATTTTCGTGTTAATTGGGAAGAGTGTTGTAGAGTTAGGTTTGTTTGTTGCATGCTTGATTGTCTCTTTAGGGTGATGTTGGGATTAGGTTCTTGTTTACTTTTTTTAGTTATTATTAAAGAAAGTTGGTAGCTTTGAATAAAAGTTGACATTTTTAGGTTATGTGTGTAATAAAAATGCTATTTTTAGTAACAAGTTCTCATTTTGTTAAAAGAAGACATCTTTAGGTTTAAGCTAGTTAGGTTTAATAAAAATCCCACCTTATTTAATAACAAAACCAAGTTCCTCTTGAAATCCCTAGCAAAAATCACACACTTGGAAAGCTGAAATTTGGTAGTGGTATTCCGATTTCTGCAGTCAATCTAGTTAAAAATATAATCTGAAATAATTATTTTCATGTAGTTCATGAAATCCTACCCCAAAACATATAAAATTTGACATAGTTGCAATTCAATAAGTAGGAGTAAAAATTTCCCTATTACATGTCTGAAGCTCTTCCAGATTGGTCACAGTTTAGAAAAACGAAGCTCAGTACATGCACACGCAATGAAATTTCATGTTCTTAGTCTCGTTGGAAAGTAAACAAGTTTTTCTCCAACTTCATCTCAGTGCTTATTTTTCGAAATTCTGACTGTAATAGGCCCAAAATCAGCAATCAAGACCGACCCTCGAATCTGTCTGAAAAACAGAACTGACATGTTTCACAAAATAATTCACCATAAATCATATAACTCATAACTTTGCATGAAATTTTATTTGTGAACCCAAAACTGCCATACCTACAACTTTCATTCAGAAAGTTTTATCAAATTCGCACTAGAAATGGCTGATAACCATTGATGTTTGTGACTGTTGGTGAAAGTTCAGCAATTTGAATGGTTTGCTAATGACTAGACTTTTGTTTTGGTTTATTTCTTCGTTCAGATGTTAATGCTCAATACCGCTAATGTGGATGCATCAGTATTGAAGTGTTTACCTATGGATATGCTACTTTATGTTGCAAGTTTTGGAAATGGATGTTTATGTTCATGGCTTATGGAATATGCAAGTTTTGTTGTGAACATGCCGATGAAAAAGAATGCACTTGGACTTCATTTTTCATGCTTGATACACTAA
Source organism: Scilla litardierei (assembly GCA_030789695.1). NCBI lineage: Eukaryota > Viridiplantae > Streptophyta > Magnoliopsida > Asparagales > Asparagaceae > Scilla > Scilla litardierei. The sequence continues at coordinate 149,208,723 of CM061135.1, forward strand.
GATTAATGATTAGCTAAAAGAAAACCTAGTATTGTTTCGTTCCACTTGAAGTGCGTGAGTGCCCTAGGAGGGTTTGGGAAAAACCAAGGTAACGCGTGGACATGCGGAGATGGACTGCTGGGTTGTGGACCACTCCTGACGAGCCCTTAAAGGCGGGGAGTAGGTCGGGTTGGTTGAGTTGGTTGTGTTGGAGAACGGCTTCTTTCGTAAGAGCTTGTCTCGGGAAGTCGTAGCATTCCACCCACCTTACTGGGTGAGGTACAGTCCCCGATGTCTGACCCGTTACTAGGTTTCGAACTCATGCATGAAAACTAACCTATAAAGACAAAAAAACAGTAACTCTGGAATGTGATGCCTTTTGTGCACTATGATTAGAGTAGTAGAGTTGTGGAGTTCCTACTGGACACGCTGTGACGTGTCCCTTTCCCCCACAGGTACATGTATCAGTTCTCAGGCAACGGGACCGAGGACAGAGACCCCGGAGGGCAGTTCGTCTCAGCAGGGTCCGTAGAGTCTGTAGTTAGTGTAGGTTTTGTGGTGTAGTCTTGGGGTGGGTGTAGGATGATAGCTGTGTTTTGTACCCCTGTTTCCTTTGTACCCCGTAGGGTTGAGTTGTACTTTTGTGGGGGCTTTAGCTTTTTGGGGTTGTACAGTGGACTTGTATGGTATTAGTTGTATAGTTATAGTGCTCTGTGACGCTTGTGTGTTCTGTTTGTAGTACTTTACTTTGCGGCATGTGTTGAAATACATTGTACTTTCTTTTTGTGTTGGAGCTATACTGTTCTGTTTTTTTCAGCTCGTACTTTACTACCTGTGTTTTCTCAGCGGTTGCAGTGGCCTGCGAGTCATTTGGTATACACATTAGCGCTGGGTATTCCTAATACCGCGGCTTGTCACGCTGATCCTCTCTACTTGGGGGTAGCGAGGCATGACACTGGTGCCCGAGGGTCAATTTTGTAATTTGGTTCCTGAGAGGCAATTTTGTAAATGGGGGCAAATCAGCCCTATAAATAGGAAGGAAGGGGTTAGTCTTAAAGCATGAAGAAAATTGAGAAGAAGAGTAGAGAGTAGAGAGTATGAGTTTATGAGTAAAAAATAGTTTTAGATCTGGGAAGAGTGGTCATCCTCTCTAATTGAGGACATTATTCTTGTATTCTCCGTTCTAATCTAAAGAAATCCCTCTTTTATCACATCCATTCCCCACCAATTTCTCATCAATTGGCATCAGAGCTCAAGATCCATGGAGGCGGCTTTGGCGGCGGCGGCGAGAGCAGATTAAAGGATGGACTCTCTTCTGGCCATGATGAAAGAGATATTGAAGATCCAGCGTCGTGGGGAGGAGAAAGGCGTAGATCTGAAGAAAGATGAAATCTACGTCACCGATCCGGACCAAAAGGTGGTGTCTTTGGGCAGGGGATCCATTTCCAAGATGATTCAGCTCTAGATCTGAAGATTTCAATCCCAGATTTACCAGACCTGGAGAAGAAGGCGGACAATAGCACTGATGTGAAGCCAGCAGTCATCGGCAAATCAGATCTGACTACGACGAGCAGCGACAACCAACCACCGGAGGCAGTGGTCTCCACCGGAACCGTCCCCAGTCGGGCGGACCCCCGGAGGGCTGCCCCAAGTTGGACGAGCCCCCAGAGGGCCGCCCCAACTCCGGCGACCCCCCGGAGGCCACCGCCAAGTTTTTCTACCTTCATCGACGGTGAAATCTGGGACCGCCACCACCACCAACGGCTTCGTCCCGGTCGAGCAAACGTGTCAGATCGAAATTCTCTGCCAACGTCCGCCAGAGTCGTCAGAAACCCGGATCGACACTGGCGAGCCGCCACCGCTACAATGGCGGCTCGATCCAGCCGATCCTGTGGATCAGCCGCCGGACCGAATGGCTCAGCCGAGCCGCCGGCCCGAGCCGTTAACTGGTCAGAGGATGAACAGTGAGCAATATGATTTTTTGAGAATTTCTAGGCTATTTTTGATGGATTATTTGCGTAGCTTTCGTATTTTGATGATTACGGGCCCATTTGGAGTCCAAATTCAGAACGGAAAGTGCCGATGCGTAGACGACTTAGCCGCGGACGCACTACCACTCCTGCGACAACATTTCGAAGAGGACAGAGCTCATGGGTGGCCGTTTGATCCAAAGGAGGCGATGAGAAATGCTCAACATTCAGAGAAATGCACTCATGGACTTTATGCACAACCTTGAGGACAAGGTGGCTTTTCGGGGGCAGAGTTGTGTTGGGAATGAGAATTTTAGCCACAATAGTGGCAATTTTGTAGTTCTGGGACCCGAGGGTCAATTTTGTAATTTGGTACCAGATGGGGAAATTTTGTAATTTGGTGCAAATAAGCACTATAAATAGGAGAGAATGGGCGTCTTAGTGTATGAAGAAAATTGAGAAGAAGAGTAGAGAGTAGAGAGCATGAGTTTAGGAATAGAAAATAGTTTTAGATCTCGGGAGAGTGGTCCTGCTCTCTAATTGAGGACATTATCTTTCTACGCCACATTCTAATCTAAAGAAATCCGCCTTTATCCTCTCCATTCCCCACCAATTTCTCATCAGATTCTCAACGAGTCTTGCAGCAAAACCACTTGATCTTTGTATATTAAAGAGTGCATGCTTGTCAGCTCATGTTCCATGGCTTCTTTGCATTATGAATTCATGATATCTATCAACTTGTAGATGCTTGAATGCCAACTAAAAATTTCAGTATAAACTTCGATGGCTCACATTTATGGCCTTCTTTCTTTCTGCCACAATTATGGCCTTCTTTCTTTCTGCCTTTAACGGAGTCTGATCCCTAAAGCCATCTAAACATGATGAGATAGTTTTATGTGCACTCGACACTTATCACTTATCACCATAGAATATATATTTTAAGTTCTGAACAACCCAAAAGTATTTTATTAGATCTAGACAATTCCATTCTTGTTAGTTCTTTTGGTCGACTGTGTTGCCATTTGTTATCTTTGTAACTTTTATGCCCAGTTGCTGCATTGTCTATGATACATGAGTCCTGTTTGAATCTCAGAAAAGGTCCTCTGGAATGTAGGCTGTAGCTTGTATCTTTTCCTATAGTGATCTTCATTATAAGTAGAAAGCTAACACATTAAGCTGTACAGCAATCTATGCTATCAAGGCGTCGACTAGTCGCCGACTAGTCGAGAGTCGGTGGATGACCGACTTGAAATTTCTCAAAAGTCGATAGGTGAGTCGGACACCGACTAGGCGTCGACTTGGTCCGACTTTTTGACCGATTTGGTCCGACTTTTGGTCCGACTTGGTCCGACTTAGGCCGACTTTTTCAGCATACTTCTACAATCAAAATACAAGAGGGAAAATTGTTCGTCTCCCGTTCTAACTTCGTGGTAATCAAAACATTCACAGTGGATCGAGTTGAATTCCAAGAGGAAGCCAAGAAGGCCTTGAAACTCTCCACACCAAGAGATTTTCAGCAGATGACCATCGGTAATGAACTCTAAAAAATGTTCACTCTAAAACTACGACTGGCCACATCCGTTTTCATGTAGAGATCTCATTCTTGGCGTATAGTTTTTTGATTCTGCCATGAATTCAACTGTCCCATTGCCTGCCTCCCTATGATCCTTTCTACTGATGGTTGTTCGCCTCCATCGCGAACCCGGTGTATACTGATTGAACTCTAATATGACAGTATCTGCAATAATATCTGCAATAATATGCAGGAAAAACATTTAAAAAATTGTGAATTTTCAAAGAATTTATCTAAGCTGGAAAATTATATGCCCAGTACAAACCTTAAAAAAGAAGCAACATCTGTTACATGAAATAAAATATGTTAACATCTGGGTGCGACTAGTCGTCGACTAGTCGCCGACTCATTCGACTAGTCATGAGTAGGTACTTGGCCGACTCGTTGCCGACTCACCGACTTAACTGCATAGACAGCAATTGCCAGTCTGCCTACTAGTTGACTGTGCATGTCCTCAGTCAAACGTGGCTACCCTCTGTATGCTTTTGCTTTTCTGAAAATGTTTCTAAGCCGAATCCAAGCTGTGTGATGTTCTGAATTTTATTGTTCTCTAATGGATAACAGGTAGGACTCCAAACACAAAGAGGCTGAATTTGGAAGCTGTTGGCGTTGAACTTGACAAATCTGGAGCTATTAAGGTAAAATTGTGTTTACACGCCCCCTCCTCCCACCCAGAACCCCACCCCCAAAAGACACACGCACAACAAATACAACATGCACCCCATTTCTTTCCTATTGATTTACCTTAGCCTTAGTAATATAAATTGAGGAAAAATTACATTATTTGTGATTTTATTGAAGATGGAACCATGCATAAGAATCAACCAGTATTTATGATAACCTTAAACAATTCAGATTGTGTTATTTAATGACATACCCATCACTGTTGTCGTTTTATTGATTACTAACCAGGAGCAAGTTTTATCAATCTGTAGGTAGATGAGTACTCCCGCAGTACTGTGCCTAGCATATGGGCAGTGGGCGATGTCACAAACCGAATGAATCTTACTCCCGTGGCATTAATGGAGGGGACTTGCTTTTCGGTATTATAACTCAACTTGTCATTGTATTTATTTCATTTATATCATGTAACTGCAGACTGTATATATCAAATTGCTGAACTAGATTTTCTTATGTGCTGGCAGAAAACTGTTTTTGGTGGGCAGCCGACTAAACCTGACCATAACATTATACCCTGCGCCGTTTTCAGGTAACACAACTCTTACATTCCTTTTTTCCCCTGATCCATATTTATATATTTGAGATGATATTTAGTTCCACACAATTTTTGCTTTAATCCATCTCACACATGCCACTGCGAATCCTGCTTTATGGCTCCCAATATAAGCGGAAAATTATTTCATGTGCACAAAAATTGACAAATAGATCTCCATTGGAAAGCATTTCTGGTCTTTTATAGCTTTGTAGCTGATTATATCACAAGCTAGGAGACCTCGTGGTGAAGAAAAATTTTGGAAAGTAACAAAAAGATTCACCATGAATAGTATTTCATGTGCCTTTTTCGCTACAACTTCTATTTTTGGCTAAATTTCCTGAATTACACTACTTTCATACAATTCTACACGCACACATATATGGGCATCGTATGATACCTAATATTTTTCTTATATACTTTTCTCATATACGATGACATGGAGCATTCTCCTCCACGTATATAAGGGGTCACATGTAGTGTATTTTTTGTCCTCCATATTTCTTATGGAGTTGAATGCGCTATGCCATTGTATATGGGAGATATCTTATATGTTATATGAAGATTATTAGTCCCATACAAACAAGTTTAATAGGTATCGGGTGGTAACTAGGGTTTTTCTTTAGGTGCATTTGATGTGATGACCTATCGATGGAGCAAAAAGATGCATATTATCAACTGTAACTAAGCAAACAATTTAGTTACCACGTGATATCCATTAATTTATTCTATAAAATAAAAATATTTTTGAATGTGTTTGCCAAATAGAACGAACTGGTAGATAGAAGACCGGATCAGATTTGATCTAAATAATCATGGGTTGGAATGCAATGATATGAAATTTTTGAAGGGAAGGGTTAGGTGGTCAAATTTTTAGGTAGCTGCCATATGGATTTGGTGAAAAGATTTTGAATTGGTTTGAAATTTGTTGAGGGTGGATTTTGAATATGGTTAGGGAGAGAAATTTTTTGGGAGAAGATTTTGGATGTGGTTGAAATTAGGGGGGAGGGGATTTTGAATGTCACATGTCCTAGTTCACGTCGTGATGATGATGATGATGATGCTGCTGCTGCTGCTGCAGAGAGAGAGAGAGATGCAGTATAAATTGCAATCTACAATGGATGCCAAATGGAAATCAAAAGAGCCATCATACAGGTGATCTGTTTTATTTATCTTGATCTACACATGTTACTGATGCATCTAGTGCTTTTTGTGGGGATAAAGGTAGGATTTTTATGGATGTGGACTAATAAAAATAGGATTTTTATAAGAAGAACAGATCTGAAATTAACAATAAAAGCTCCTACAATTAATCTAGGGCTAAACTAACAATATGAATTGATGGAAACAATTGCAAGTAGATGAACTAGGGCTATAGATATGAAAAGCACTTACAAATCAATGCTTCTATCACCCATGTAGGGCCGGCCGGCCCTTACTTAAGGGGGTTAGCTAATTGTTGAATTACTAAACGACATCCCCCCTCGTAGTTGCGAAACTACAAGTTTGACCCCGGGCCCGTGGTGGATCCGAGTCGCCTTCTCCTTTGATAAACTTGAACCGGCCCCTCAATAGACCCGCACGCCCCCTCGTGCGCTCCCTCACGGTCCCGCGTCGCATCACTACTCCCCCAAAAGTGCCACATTGTACTCAAGGTGGAAGTCTGAACAGATAGCCCTCTGAACGTGGTAGCTACTCGATGAAGTCCATGCTGATATCCTCCCAAACTCTCTCCGGGAGGGCCAACGACTGTAGAAGTCCCGCTGGTGCCATTGTCATATATTTCTGGCGCTGGCAGACGTCATACTCCGCTATCATCTTAGCAATGTCTTTTTTCATGCCTGGCCAGTACAGCTCCCTAGACATCCTCCTGTAACTCTGGTGTATCCCTGAATGCCCTCCAATAGAGCTGCCATGGAACTCCTGAAAGATCAATGTGATATGTGTGAATTCCCTGGAAATCACCAGTCTCCCCTGGTAAAGTAGTCGCTGCCCACTCATGGTATACCCCGGAAATTCCGCTGAACCCTGCTGTAGTGCCTCTCATATCTGTGCTAAGCCCGTATCGGCCTCAATCTCTCTGCTCAACGGCTCCCAGTCTAGGAGGACCAGTACGGAAATGGATGCCACCTCTGCTGACTCCTCTCTACGGGACAAGGCATCCACCGCCTTATTCTTCAAACCTGGTCGGTATTGTATCTCGAATGTGTAATGGACCAGCTTGGAGAGCCACTTCTAATGCTCTTCTGTTACCATATGCTGCTCCAACAAATATTTCAGACTCCTTTGGTCGGTCCTCACTATAAATCTTCTCCCCAATAAATAAGGCTGCCACTTCTGGATGGAGAGCACGATCGCCATCAATTCCATCTCATAAACTGATTTCTGCCTCGCTCGTGCTGACAGAGTCTGGCTGAAATATGCAATAGGCCTCTGATCCTGCATCAGCACTGCCCCTAACTCATGTCCTGAAGCATTGGTATCTATCACACATGGCCTGCTGAAATTTGGTAATACCAAAACCGGCACAGTCGTCATTGCCTGCTTCAGGGCCTCGAATGCCCTGGTGGCCTCCTTGCCCCAGTGGAAGCTGTCCTTTAGCTGCTCCGTAAGTGGCCAGGCGATCGAGCTGTAACCCTGGACGAACTTCCTGTAGTACCCCATAAGGCCCAAGAAGCCCCGCAGGCCCGTAGTGTGGTGAGTAATGGCCAGTCTAACATCCCTGCAATCTTGGCCCGGTCTGCCGCCACCCCCCTCAGCGGAGACGATATGCCACAAGTACTCTACATGTGGCTGACCAAACATGCCTTCTTCTTATTGGCACAGAGTTGTTGGTCCTGTTACTCATGTAACACTGCCTGCAGATGCCCCACATGATCCTCCACACTGCGATTGTATATCAGTATATCGTCGAATAATAACAGGGCAAATCTCTGGAGTTAGGGCTGGAACACCTTGTTCATCAATGCCTGGAATGTCACTGGAGCGTTTGTCATGCCAAACAGCATGACTAGGAACTCATAGTACCCCTCATGAGTCCTAAAGGCGGTCTTGTGCACGTCAGCTGTCCTCATCCGTATCTGGTAATATCTTGACTTAAGATCATTCTTGGAAAAACATGCATCCCATGGAGCTCGTCAAGAAGCTCGTCGATCACTGGAATGAGAAACTTATCGGAGACAGTTTACTTATTCGGAACCCTGTAGTCCACACAAAATCTTCAGCTGCCATCATTCTTCTTTACCAACAAAACTGGGCTGTAAAATAGACTCACACTCGGTTGAATCACTCCTACCTGCAGCATGTCCTTTACCAACCTCTCGATCTCATCCTTCTGCACCTGGGGGTATCTGTAGGGATGCACGCTGATGGAAGACACGCCCTCCCGCAAAACAATGGCGTGCTTGTGGTCTCGGTGTGGTGGTAATCCCTGTGGGGTCTGAAACATATCCTCATACTGGCTCAACAGCTGCTCTATCTCTGGAGCCACTGCCTAGGTGTGATCCCCCTCTGCTCTACTGCGGCCACCGCTTGTAGATCTACCAGATATCCTCCTCCTACCGTATGTATATATAGCTCGTGCCATGGTCTTATAGGACACTAAAGAATGGCAGAGGCTGGGGTCCCCTTGCAAGACTGCTATCCTCCCCTCAACTGGTACTCCAACCTGAGCTGTTTCCAGTTTGTTTTTGTTTCCCCTAATGTCTGCAGCCACTTCATCCCCAGGATGACTTCAGTGCTCCCTAACTTCAAGGGAAGGAAATCCGTGACAATCTGCACCCCTTGCACTGTCACAATCACACCTCGACAGACGTCGCTGATGTGTGTCACCTGTCCTGTGCCCAACACTACTCTGTATCTCCCGGTGTCGCTCAGCTGCAGACTCTGCTCACCCCACTGTCGACCAACACCACCACATCATGTCTGCCCACTTGTCCCACCAATTTCATGATGTGGTTCGACGTGAACCCCACTACAGAATTGAGTGATACCTCCGCCAGGTCCAAGTGCTGATGCTGCTGCTCCTCGTCCTCTCCAGTCTCTAATATAACCACATCGTCCTCATCATCATCATTCACTATCAATATATGGATGGTCTGATCCCCACAGCGATGCCCAAGAGTAAATTTCTCATCACATTTAAAGCACAGTTCCTTAGCCCGCTTGTCCCAAATCTCCGCCTCGCTCATCCGCTGTATCTGCCCCCCAGCCGCTGCTACGGTCGCTACTCCGGTCGCCTGTCCCTGTTGCCTGCGGTAACTGCGGTAGCTCCCTGGGTAGTAGCAGCTCTATGTCCCCTGCTGGGGCCTGCCCCTGAAAGGCGGTGCTTCCCCATACCCCACGGGTCATCCTCTCCGTCTCCTGAAGGTCCTCCACGATCCTAGCTAAAGTTATCATCTCTCGCAGACCCACAAGTTTCAACTGTCTCAATCCAGATCTAACAGTGGGTTGCAGCCCTTTAATAAAGCATCCCTCTAAAGATTCACCTGAGACCCCTTGAACTCGGTTGCAGAGCAATTCAAACTTCTTAATGTACTCTCCCACGCTCCCTTCCTGCTTCAATGAATATAGCCGCTCATAAACTCCCCCAGACTGTACTGTGCCAAACCGCTCCAGTAGAAGAGTCGTGAACTCCTCCCACGTCCGAAAAGGCTACTGCTGGTGTGTTCACCTAAACCAACCCAATGTCTCTCCCTCCAAGCAGACTCCTACTGTCGGAGCCAGTCCTCTCCTGGTACAGCTGACACCTCAAAGTGTCTCTCCACTTGGTACAACCAGTCATCAGAGTCTCCGCCCTAAAAACGGGCATCTTCAGCTTCCTCGGTCGACTTTTCCCAGTAAATCCTCCTCTCTCCTGCGGCTGATCATGGCGTCTCGGCTGGAATACAGGTGGTCTGTCAAGAATGTACCATATAGCCAGATCTTGTGCGCCTCCGTCTGCTCCGTTCCACTGCTAGTCTCCTTGCTCATCTCCTTGTGGGTACCTATAATCCCTATGATAGGCTTTAGTGGCGTCCTGAAGTCCTCTCCAATCTTCTGTCACCCCCCCGAAAGGTGGGGGCTGAGTCGGCGGGTCTCCAAAGTGCTGCTATCGACCTCCATGCTGCTGAAATCCTTCCCTAGGCCCACTGGTGGCTGAAAATATAGCGTATGAGCTGTTCGGGCCACATAATGGGCCCCATGTGGTCCTAACGATGTCGGAGGGGGTTGTCGAGCCCCCAGGAGGTTCGGCGGGCCCCCTGGAGGTCGGGCGGGCCTCGAAAGGCGGCGCGCGCACTGGGCGAAGCCCCCAAGGGGGCGGCGAGACCTACCGGCCCCAGTTTTGGGCCGGCGGGCCCCTGCCGCTGCCCCAGGGGGTCGCTGAAGGCCCAAGAGGGGCGGGCGGCCCTGGCCGCCACTCCTGGCGGTTCGACGCAGCCCCCAGGGGCTGTTGGAGGGGTGGCCGCCTCCCGGCGGTCGGTGCTCCTCTTCGTGGCGGGGAAGTGGCCGGGAAAGCCTCCCAATCTTCTGGGTCTGCTGCATTGTGATGATCGTGCGGGTAAAGGCCTTCGTCTTCAATATCTTCAGGAACCTCTTTGGTAAAAATCACATATTTACATTTCCTCGTCGACAAAGGTGGCTCCTTTTTACTTGGATCTAGCTTTGAGTTAAGATTTGCTATCATTACCGCTAATTCCTGCATCTGAAATCTACTTGCCGCCATAGCCTCCGTCAACCGCGTGCGCTCCTCCGCCGTTTCCTTTTTCTCTTCATTAATCTCCTCGCTAATCTTACTTTCTAACTTCTTAAACTTCTCTTCTAATAAGTCAATCTGCTCCTTGAATCTTGTGTTCGCCATGGATCGTAGAAGCTTTGATACCAAATTGATGTGTCTAGGGCTTTTTGTGGGGATAAAGGTAGGATTTATATGGATGAGGACCAATAAAAACAGGTTTTTTATAAGAAGAACAGATCTGAAATTAACAATAAAAGCTCCTACAATTAATCTAGGGCTAAACTAACAATAGAAATTGAAGGAAACAATTGCAAGTAGATGCACTAGCGTTCTAGGTATGAAAAGCACTTACAAATCAATTCTTCAATCACCCCTCTAGGGCCGTCCGGCCCTTGTTTAGGGGGAGGATTAGCTAATTGTTGAATTACTAAACGACCCACCCTCGTAGTTGCGAAACTACAAGTTTGACCCCGGGCCCATGGTGGACCCGAGTTGCCTCCACCTTTAATAAACTTGAACCGGCCCCTCAATAGACCCACACGCCCCCTCGCGCGCCCCCTCACGGTCCCTTGTCGCATCAGTTACTTAGCATATGTATAAAATATCAAGGGATTTGGATGCCATCTACCATACATCAAATGCAACGAATTCTTCTATTTTTATTTTTATTTCTATTTCTATTTTTATCGTTGAAATAGAGTTTAATTTTGTAGCCCTTGATTCATATGTAAATGATATGTAAATTGTTTGAGAGTTCATTAGTATGCTAACAAACATGTACTTATTAAGATGAACGTACCAGATCATCTATGAAGTGGCTCACAATTGGTCAATGGGACATCCATTGTAGATTGCAAACTTCAATGCCAGTATGAGTGTCCTTTTTTATTTTTATTTTGTTTTTTTTTTGCGGGGGGGGGGGGGGGGGGGGGGGGGGGGGGGGGTGTGTGTGTGTGTTGTAAGGAATTTCCTACATCTGTGCTAAACACTCCAATCTCTTATTATTTTTATCGATGATCCGAACTGTTCGTGTCGATCTTTCTCTTTGATCTAAGGGTAAAACGTTCTGTTACCGAAAAAATGTAGGGTTTTTTATGATCTGAAGTATGTGCGAACTACATTGGATTTACTAGATTATTTGGGTTTTTAGCATCTGAAGGTCAATATGAATCGGAAAAAAAGGGAAGAGTGGATTTTATGGAAATTTCCTATATTGTTGGATCATCATCTTCATTCTCTATAACTATCTGAATGAAATTAAAACTCTTTTAAGAGATTCTGGTATTTTAATCATTTATCTTCTTAATATGAAATCCAGATATCGGTTTATTCATTGCAGGCTTCCAAATAGTTTTGATCTTTCCTGATCATTCTTTGTATTCAATGTCCAATATTTCTGTCATCCCGCTAAACTCTCAAATCTGCAAGGCAGCCTGGTATCCTTAATGATGCAGTTTGGTCTTCTCAATGTGTGCAAGGGTCAGACATAAAAGTCGACGCAAAACCTTAGATCCATGAGGCCATTTTTGTTTACATCGTGGATCTATGCCTATGACACGTTATATGTATTAATACAACGGTTCTCTAGTGTTAGTAATTTATATCCCCCTTTATAAATATTGACGGTCTCAAAGTTGACTCAAACTATAAGTTGACCTGCAGAGACGAAGAATTTGATATTCTTTTGCTGTTTCAGACCAGCTGCAGCTTATTTCTTTTGATCTCTTCCCTACTGGCGTAAAGGTGCTTAATGACCTTAAATCGAACTTATTTTGTCATAAGCACCCACCATTTTGCATTACGGCTCATGTTCTTATGGATATTCTAAATACATAATAGCACCTTTCTTTACATATTAGATGGATTGAATATAAGCATATCTTTGAACACCATTCTTTCCAACTTTATTTTCTGCATGAAATTTCACAATGGGATATATGGCATGTAGTTGATCTTAAAAATTGATTCAGTATCTGTTGAAACCAAATCATTCCTCGATAAAATTGTTCTCCCAGTTCGAAGAATATGTTGTTTTGAACGAGGACTATGTTTGTATGGATCTTATAAACAGGATGTGCCATATGTGTGCAGAGTCATGTGGATATAATATCTCTGAAATAATTTCTGCGGTGTTTAAATTTTAAAATGCTCTTTGTTTTATTTTTTTTCTTTCAAAATACTATTATTTGATAACTCCAGTTTAATGTACTGTATGTGTATTATCGTGCCTGGAAATTTTCTTCTTGTTATATCATTATCCTATTGTTCTTGTAGCATTCCGCCTCTCTCTGTGGTAGGCCTCAGCGAGCAAGAAGCTATAGAGCAGGGTAAGAGTGACATTTTGGTCTTCACCTCGACATTTAATCCAATGAAGAACACCATTTCTGGGTATGTATCAAATCTACTGCCCGTCACATACATTCTTGTGTTTAGGGATAATTGTCCCCCCTGAGCATATCAAGTCTTCACATTTAAGTGAGAAATTTTACTCAATGTTTTCCTGGTTCCTTTCATGTTTGCAGGAGGCAAGAAAAAACTGTTATGAAGCTCGTTGTTGATTCTGAGACTGATAAGGTGCTTGGCGCATCTATGTGTGGTCCTGATGCAGCCGAGATTATGCAGGTATGTACTCGGGGAAACTCATATAACTCGGTCCATTGCATTGCTTAAATTTTTAGATATTTATCATTAAATAAATCTAGACTCTCTCTCATATAATGCAATTGAGAACACATGTATTCCCTAAATATACAACTGTTTTTGATTTGTATTAACAGGGCATTGCCATAGCTTTGAAGTGCGGAGCAACGAAGGCACAATTTGATAGCACGGTAAGCCAATTGTTCGATTGCTAGCGATAGTAACAGTGATCTAATCGTTTCAAGTTAGCTGAACATAATCAGTTTGTAAACCTTACGGTGTTTTGTTATCTTCTTGTGCCATGCCAGGTGGGTATCCATCCATCAGCTGCAGAAGAGTTCGTTACTATGCGGTCATTGACTAGGCGCGTGGCTGCTAAACCAAAGACAAATTTGTAAATGAGGCTCATAGCCGCTAAACCAAAGACAAGCTTGTAAAGGTACCAAACATTGTATGAACAAAACTTAGTTCCTCCTATGTTGGAAGCAAAATATGCCCATACTTTGGTCGAAATCCTGGCAACTTGTGAAATTGCTATCTTTTGCTCATAAATCTAATAATTGGGTTGGCACAATGTAATATGTTACTTTTTATAGAACAAAATTATAGACATTTCATGATAATATTCCCATGTTTTTCGGCAGAAATATATGTTGTGCGTGTGCTTTGTTCTTGAACTATTATCTTGGGTATCATTGCCGGAAAAATTTAGAATAGCCACGCATGTTAATTATCAATTGGAAAATTTAATGCCTATTCATCCATCAATCACACAGAATCTATAGCGTATGTCCAGCGTATATTGTCAATTGATACACTCTCTCGCCCATCTAATTAGTCTTAATCTTTGCCTATAAAATGCAATGTATGTTGCTAACCCACAAATAAATCTCAAAATACCCACACACAAAATCAAGTCCTCCATTACCAGCAAAATGGCTGCTGTTTCTTTATATCTAAAATCTCTCCTTGTGGCTCTTCTGCTCGCCATTGTTCTCCCATCTACACAAGCCGGTTCCTCTCTCTCTCTCTCTCTCTCTCTCTCCCCCCTCCCTCCATAACAAATAATTTTTTTCTCTACTATACAAACGAACGCTGAATGTGATTGTTGTTGCAGTCAAGCTTGAAGTTGGGAAGAAGACGGCGCGAGCCGACGATGATTGCATGCCCATGAGGTCGTGCTATGATGGGAGCTGCAGAGCATACTGCTTGGGGCGAGGATATGATAATGGATATTGTGATACTCGAGGAGCCATCCTTGTGTGTTGCTGTCTGTATCAGAAACTCTCTTGATTTCTTTCGTTTCCTCCTACATGTACTCAATGATCATAATCCATGCCTTATCTCCTCTCTGTGATGAAATCAATAATAATTCGATTGACTGCAACATCATATTCTACCTCCCTCCCTCTCTCTCATATCAAAATATCAAATTAATACTCATAATCGTTCTCCTTTTTTAGCAAGTCGCATGCTCAATTTTATGTTTATTTTTTTGTGATGGATAATTAGATGTGGCTTAGCTTTTCATTGCTTCGTCGGTTACAACGGAGGCTCGAAAGCTACAAACACACACGAAACAAAGAAGAGAGGGTATTTTGGTCATCTCAGGGTAGCAATGGCAATCCTGATATTATCAAGAAATACAAGACCGTTCGTTAACTCCATCCCTCTATAAATATCTCGAGTCCCCTCGAACAAACCACATGCCATACCGCCTCTCTCGGTTTCTTTCAGCCCCCCTCTCTCACTCCCTCGCCGGAATCCGTCGGCCTCCGTCGATCCAGATTCCGACCACTTCCTCCTTTCCCTTAAAATTACCTTTCTGCCCTTCGATCCTTTTCTCTGACGATTTTGCCCTCGTGCTGACGTGGCAGTGAAGATGCCGGACCACGCGCGCGCGCAGCTGCCTCTGTCGAGGAAGCGAAAGGAGAGGGAGGCCGGTGGCCCCACCGAGCCGAGCCGAGCCGAGCCGCTGCCGGCTGGGAACCGGCTCCTAGCCGGGTACCTGGCCCACGAGTTCCTGACCAAGGGCACGCTCCTCGGGCAGCGGTTCGAACCCGGTAAGGACCCGAGCCCGAAGGAGGCCCGAGGGCCCCTTGGCGCGTACGCTGACGTGGCGGTACTGCTGAAGACGGATGGGGCCCACGTCCCGGGCGTGCTCAACCCCACCCACCTCGCCCGCTGGCTCCAGGCGCCGCCCTTCCCGACGCAGGAGTGACACACGTGGCTGGCCCTGATTGGAAGATGACTTGCATAGCGGTTATTGTTGCTGTTGATGTTGTTTAATTAGTTTGATGGTCTTTAGCTCTATTTTGTAAAATGAGGACGTCAATGAATTTGTTTCTATTTTTTGCCTTGTTTCTTATGTTTTGAGCCGCTTTTTTTTTTAAAAGAGGTGTGCTTATAAAGAGTAGAAGCCATATACCTCTTTCTATAGCGTTTTCATGTCAGTTTTTGGCTTAGGTATCTATAGCGTTTTCATGTCAGTTTCTGGCTTTTCAAACATGGCAAGATGTACTCGATGAAAACGTCAAAGACAATCAAATTGGTATCAATAATTTCTACCTTTCACAATCTTTTCAACGATACCAACACCACGTAAAACAAACACCCCGAACGACGGAAATATCGACGACCAGAGATTTTTTGGTTGTATCTGGCACGGACACCCTGATATACACCCCTTGGTGTATATAGCACACACCTTTTTTTTGGCTCACAAAACCAGCTGAAGGAAATGCCTAGATACAAGAGTGTTTTGGACTCATCAAGATAAGCTATGTCCTTTTGGGGTTTGTGTAGGATCAAAAAGTATTCCCAAGCATACATTATTTATTCAAAAAAAAAACCTTCAAACGCAAAACCTCTCATTTCTCAACCCACCCATTTATCATCCATTACAGGGGGAAAAGAAAGATACTGTAATTGCATGAATCAAGCAGAAAATTTCAAGTGACACAGCATGCAGTCATTAAAAAAACCTCAATGCACTCATCCAACCTTTTTTGCATCTAAACAGGAGGAATCAAATCCTTATTTTAACTATTCTACACGATATTACATACTAAGAGGATGCTGGAATAAGTTATAATGTAAAAGTGCCCTGGATTCTCTTCCCCTGTAGTTCCATACTAACCATAAAGCACACAAAGCATGTAAGCTAAGAATCAAGTCACAACAAGCCCCTCATGGTTCAGAATTGTGGAGAGACTTAATGGAAGCTCTCTTCTTCTTCGGGCTAATCCTTTTTAGCAACAACGGACCGTGCCTTGAGATTTAGAAATATCCCCCTGATGAGCAACAGAAGAAATATGAGGCTTAACAGTGCATATTTGGACACAAGAGGTGCATTATTCTTTGAAGTTGGATAATTTTGAATGATATTGGCAAAATTGACGAAAACCGTAGGCCACACAAGTGCAAATCGTATGTGAAAGGGAGAATGAAAATATTGTGATGCAACGGTCATTTTGAATACATGATGGGTAGAAACCTCATGCATTGTGACCGCTTCCTCATACAGTGTATTATTTATGCTCATTGTTATCACGATTGTTCTGCATTGCATTGTTGTTTCTGAAGGAGTAATTAGTGCATTGTTTTAAACTAATCTGACCTGACTGAGATATGGGAGGAAGCTAAAGGTAGGAAAATAGCATTCTTTTTTGGAGTAGATTATAACTCATTTAACATATGTTTGCAAAACAAATTATTTAGTTCTACAATATATTCTAGTTAACAAATTATTTAACTCTACAGTATATTCAAGTTTTCTAGGCTCTAGACTTTTATTTCGATGGATCATATTGATTGATTTCTTGATAACGTAATACGATATAATTCACATAATACTTATCAAACTTTGAACATATGTTTTTTTGTATGCAGTCTTGGAGAGTCAATGAGCCCCAAACACCACACGATTCAGAGTGGAGCAGCCGAAGCGTGATGAACCATCAGCTTCCACATGATGCCGCATTCCATAGTATGTTCCTTCCAAAGCGTGATCAATCGACAGCTTCCTAATAGGATTTTTGTGGGATTTTGGGTAAGAAATGTAGGGGTTTGATATAATGTTGGGATTTTTATCCGAAAGGTGGGATTTTTAGGGTCGTAGAGAGAAGATTTGGGATAGAAGAAGGATTTTTATGGGAAATAAACTGAAATGAAATGTGTACAAAGATAAAGATGAGTTTTTTGAGAGGATCTTGCTATCTCAAGCTGCCGATTCGAGAGGTGGCCGCACTCTCCATTGAAAAGAATGATAATCTCACCTCTTAACAAGTTTTCTTCTTCAAATTAAGCATGAAAATCCCTAGTTCCCTTAGCCCCCTATAATAATAAACTAAAAATTACAAATTACAAAAAAGACTCTTTAAAACTGAAAATTAAGAAAAAGACACCAAAAAATTACAAAAATACCTCTAATGGACTAAAACTGTAAACCTGAAAATATGCGATCCTATCACTTCCACATGAGACCAAGGACTTCTGTAAGCTACAACCGAATTCGATACCAAAAGACTCCACATTTGGTTGAATGATCCTTCAAATTTGGGTGTAACATAAAACCAATATGGATTATATTGTAAAAGTTGCAATGATGATGTAAGAAATGATATCCTCATCTCAAACGTGTGTCATATTGAACAAATAATCATAAGAATTTTTAGACATGAATACATTTCAAAAATCTTATATGAGAAGAAAATGAAACCATCCTTTCCATAACTGCCAATAGGACGGTCCAGTTCACAGCCCTTGACTATTATATGGCCAGTTAAAATTTATCCAAAATGAACATAATCCTAAGCCATTTTTTATTGCACTCATCGCAGAATGAATAATAACCATCCATACACCATGAGCATCATCAATAATTGGCTTTTACTGCAAACTAAGTATCAGGTGACCACCTATATTAGATTTAACATTAATACATGAAAGGACTGTAGCCTTGCTCAGTTATCTCAAAGACATCTTGTGATTGGAGAGGTCATACAATCAAAGGCGGCCTAATCAAATGTATAGTGTTTTCGTGGTGACAAGATGATGTTATCCACCTTAAACAATAATGCTTCATAGATTCTAGCAAAAGTCGGTGTTAAGTGGACATGTGACAAGTCAAGTGTCGAACAGACCTAAAGCATCCGACGAGGCAAATCATTATACGGGGACACAACTGAAATATAATATAACAATATATATTATATGCCATATTTATATATGCAATAGGCTCTTTTTAATTCTATCTGTCTAACAACTATGACATGGCATATTTAAAAAAAGGATCATGTCATTGATTTGGATAAATGTTGGAGCAAAAGATAGAGGGCTCATTAATCTTTTTTGTATCTATTCATTGCTTAATTTCTTATGAATTCTTTTCATATATTCTTTCTAATCATTTCTCTTCTTTTATAATGCTAAATATTTCCTTGTACATTTTATATGAGCCGTGTCCAAATCGTGGGATAAGGCCATATGAGATACCAGGTGTCCAGGCATATGGAAACGTTTGAGTGTTTCACACAACAAAATTTTGAAACAATAGAGGGTCCTGATAACCCTGCAACAAGTTCGTTAAGAAGGTGCATTATTCCAACTCTGACAAAGAAGTATCCCACCCAGAATGACCTAAAAAATGAACAAAAATGACATATTAAACTGAGTTTTGTTTTGGGTATAGCAAAGTAAAACTTGTCGCCACCGAACGATCATCTTTGTCGTCGGTCGTAAGTCGAAGAGACCATGTCCCTCGCCACCGAACGACCACCCTTGTCGTCAGATGTAAGACGAAGGGGCCACCCCCTCGCCACCAAACGACCATTCTTGTCGTCAGCAGTAAATCGAATGGGACACCCCTTCGACACTGAACGACCCATGTCGTCGACCGTAAGACGAAAGGGACATGCATCTTGCCACCGAACGACCATCCTTGTCGGACGTAAGTCGAAGGAGCCACCCCCTCACAACCGAACGACAATCCTTAGGGACCACCCCTTCGCAATCGAACGACTCATGTCATCGGCCGTAAGTCGAAGGGGCCATGACCCTCGCCACGGAATGACCATCCTTATCGTCGGCTGTAAGACGAAGGGGCCACGCTCCTTGCCACCGAACGGCCCCCGTCGTAAGTCGAGGAGCCACATCCTCGCCATAAACGACTCTTATCGTAAAACGTGTCTCTCGTCGCTAAACAGATCTTTATGTTACTTTATCGATTTAAAGAAGCATTGTTTAACTCAATCACATGCTTCATTGTAAGCTGAGGTTTGACTTGTTAAAAGGGGCCAACCACCGACACACGCTCCCTAAGCAATGATGTGCAAAACGAGTCCCTTTAATTTTTGTAAATATACGTCTTTTCTGATCTTTTACACAAAAATACACATCCTAGTGTATAAAAAAACAAAATCCCGAGAGATTGCAGAAGTATTAAGACTGATCAGCCTCCTCAATCGGAATGATTTGTCCCTCATCCCATGAAGCAGCTACATCAGCAACTTCATTGGTTACGACGACAGCCTTATCAACCGGTATGGCAGCCTCCATGGTTGTGACTTGACCAACTTCGTCCGATTGACTATCTAATTCATCACATCTACTATAGGAACGGAAAGTTGGTCGATCATAGCTGCCTGAGCGGAAAATAGATTCTTCATATCATGACGACACCGCTTAAAGCCTTTGATATATAACTCGTCCTGGTCACAGAAGCTAGCCATGTACTCTTGGACGGCTTTTTCTGCAATCTCTTTCGCATGAGTTCTTGGGAGCTATCAAGGTATTCGAGATTAAGACTCGTTCCCTCTTGCCTCCCACTTTTTCCTTTCCTCGACCAGTTGCTCCTCTGCTCGCTTCCTCATCGCAATCTCTTCTTGGATCTCCATCTTAAGGGCAGCCTCCCTTATCTGAGATTCGCCCAGTGCTCCATCGAGTTGCCTCACCCGAGACTTGAGCTTGTTCTTGCGAAGCTTCCATCGCTTCACCTTTGCTTTAACCTGGTCGACAGCTCTCTTGGCTGAATCCGACCACTTCATTTCCTTGGCCAGGGTGGCCTCATAATTGGCCACCGCCCAACGGGCGACGGCGTAACTCTGTAGTGGCTAAAAGGGCATGCAGACGAGCAAGCGTGTCAACTCCAGTGCTTGGATTCAAGCAAAAGGTGGATATGAATAATTTTTACCTGGAGGTTTCGATGGATTGCAATCGTGGTTAACCTACCATAATCGATCTTCTCCAGAACAGCCCTGTCACAAGAAAGGGTCAAATTCTCGACAAGTCGAGAAGCGGTTCCACAATTCAAAAGATCCTATTGATCTTTTCCCACCAGGTAAATCGTTCGAAAAAGCTTTCCATCGAAGTATTTGACCGGGGCCTGAGGCAATCTATCCTCCAATAGGATTGACCTAAACTCGGAGGGAATGTCCTCGGCCAATTACTCCTAAGGAAATAAGCCTCAAATAAGCCTCCACAGGGCCAAGAATCCTCACGAAGAAGTGGCCCTTGAGAGGAAGTCGATTCTCCTGAAGTCTTCTCAGGAGGGGGAGCATGACCTTGTTCTAAAGTCTAACCTTGTTCAGGAGCCATTGTCGAAGTAATGGCGTCATTCGACTCAGGCAAATATGAGTCTGCAGCAGTAAGTCTTCTCATCGGCTTCTTTTTCTTGGTCTCAATCTTCTCAACTCCGACCAAGAGGTGCTTGTTCTTTCTCTTCAGCGGTTGGGTCGACCGCGGAGCTTCATGAATCACCAGGGATAAGCCCTCGGTAGCTTCAATTGGTTTACCTTCCAAAAGACTCGTTTGAGGGGAAGGTAAATTCTTTTCAGCTTCTCGAATATAAGCCTCAAGTGCCTCTCGCAGAAGAAGAAAAACAGGGTAAGGGCAAGCAAAGGATCTGACCTTTCGTCCATACAGTCTTGAGTAGAATCTGGTCGGACAAAGTCCTTAGGCAACTACAGCAGAAGAACAACAACATTTTCTTCCTCCTTGGAAAGGGCCTTCTCTTCATTCATTTCGAGCTCGAGATTCCCCCACCGGGTGACGAAACTCGACTCGTCAGAAAATACCACAAACACGAATTGGTCTTTCCATTTTAGATTTGAGGTAGGAAGATCCTTAAAATAATTTCCTGCTTCGAGAGTGATGATCATATACCAACCAGGGGGCAAAAGAGGATGCACTCTGAAAAAGAAATTAGACAATTTCATGGATGGTTCAACTCCGTTTAGCACGCATAGCGATATGAAGCTAACCAAGGTGTTCACAACATTCGGCAACAGCTGACAAAGGTAAAGGCCCAATGTCTTTAATACACACAGCATAAAGGGGTGCATGGAAAACCGAAGCCCGTGATGGAAAGCTTTCACGTAAACCCCAACTTCGCAATTGCCAGGTAAATGAACCCTCTCATCTGCTTGGGACAGCCGAATCCGGTAATCGATGAAGGTTGAGATGAGACCTCCGGGATGAAGCTAGATTGATCTCATGGTCGAGTGTGACGATCGTTCGACCTATCTACTGGGTCGAGCCTCAAACAACGGTCAAAGGTGACGACCGTTCGACCTTTCTGCTAGGTCGAGCCGCGAACAACCTGCACCACAGATGGTCGTTAGGGAGTCGGATCTGAGTTTCCGACCCACATCTCCTTCGATACTTAAGTTAGTATGGACTTAAGTGGAAGGTCTGGGTCTGTCAATATCTATCCAAGAGGATTCGTCCTGAGTCAGTCACCCCAAGCAGTTGGAGGAAGAAATGTATGAGTGGAAGGAGATGAGTTTGTCAAAGTACCTAGTGTTTCGTACCTCTAGAATCTGCATCTTCTGTTTGTCTTTTTTATTTATAGACGGGAGTGTCTCTTCAGTGACGTTGGAGAATAACAGTAACCCATTATGGTATCACGATCATTACTCATAAATAGGCCAATTGTTGTTCGCTCCTCCTGTCATTTATGAGCAGATTATCAACCACATCCTTAAGCAACAAAAGCTCAACGGACAAATGTGATGCGGGCCTTAACTAGGTTAGCGGTCAGCATTCTTCATGGGCTTCATGGGCTTAGTGGGCCCAAATGTTACCTCAATAGGCTTCTTGGTAACAATGTTTTTTCCTCTTGAGTGACGGCCTAAGGATTTAACAATGTCCCCAGTCACTTGAGCTTAGACAATCCGCCTGTTGGGGGGTCAAGTGACGTGATATCTCATTAATGGGACACGACAGTCGAGGCGGGAGTATATGAGCTTAAGCGCAAAAACTCGCATTCTTCTGATTTGGATGCTGCGTCGGTTCAAAATCCAAAATACAGGCACGCTCGGATCTTCAACATGTGACCTTGCATATTTCCTTTGAAAATCAGGGATTTGGTCAGCTGTCACTCGAGAAGCTTGGTCGGAAACAATGTCAGGGGCAATGGCTTCCTGTTTATCTTCTTGAGGGATGGAAGCCGAGGTCCCAACGAAGATACGAGGGGAGGAAGAAGCCATGGTCAGAGGTCGAAGTTCAATTCAAGGAAGCTTGGGATGATGAAGTTTTCCTCTCTCCAAACTACTTTATCAAGGTAAAGGGAATATCTAACGAGCATCTAAGCTATTCTCATCATCTAGGGATTCGTGTTGAAGATCCGATCGTGCCCGTATCTTGGATTTTAAACCGACGCAGCGTCCAAATCAGAAGAATGTGAGTTCACGGTTCTACCAACCGAGGGTCCCACCTCACCAGCTGACGAGGCTCCACATTAACAAATGAGTCCACGTCAGTCCTAATCATCGTTGACAGGAACCCATCCGTCAACAGGCATGATTAGAAGCAAAAGAAGAATGATGAGAAAACCAAAGCATTCTGATTGTGTCTTGCTTGCATGGGAGAAGGCATATTTTATTTTGCATGGGAACATACCTCAGAAATTATGGTGAGGATTGAATGAGTATGTTTATACTGTAAGGCTCCTATGTAGCCTGAATTCTCTTTTTGTGGGTGAAAGGGGGCTTTGAACAGCAGTATATTTATTTAACAAGCTTCCTTAAGGCTGTGTTTGGTTTGGGATAAAATAAAAGAAAGAAACTGAAATTGAAAAAGAAAGAGAAGTAAAAGAAAAGCAATTTTGATGTTTGATTGTTGAAAAAGTTAAATAGAACTATACAGTACAAAACATTATTTTTGAGTTAGCCTGTTGATTTAAAAACTTTTCCTTGCTAAAGAGGTTCAAATCTAGATGGGCGCATGTTACTATTTTTTAAATTTATACGTCTTTCTCTCATATTTCATAGGTGTTGGCAGAGAAAAATAAAAAGAAAATTGTAAGATATAATTTTTTCTTATTTTCTTTCTTTGTCATTTTCATTTTGCTTTTCTTTCTAACCAAACAAGAGAAAATTATTTTCATCCTTTATTTATATCCTTCTCTTTTCATTCCTTCTAAACCAAACACATCCTAAATGCACACCACATTAGACTTGAACATGTGGCTCTGACATGTCTTAAAGTCCTTGTCATTGAATCAACAACCTAAAGTTGCGGTTAAACAGAAATATTTAAAATCTTAGGATGGGCTAGAGTTGTGAATCATAGTAATGACAAGCAATAAAAATACTTGATCTGTTGCTTTTATGAAAAAAGTCTCATGGTAGTTTGACATCAGTGTATGTCATCCATGTACTTTCTGAAAGCACTGTGAAGGATAAAGACTCAACTTTACATGACCAACTCATTTGAAAGCATACTGATCTTAACACATCTTGAGCAGAGTATGAGTAAGCCCAGATGTAACCATAAATCCTGAACGTACTTCAGCCAGCATTTTCCCTTGAAAATGCAGTTGATGCGCTATAATTGTATGCTTCTACATAATATGTGGTACTAGAAACCTACTCATGGAGTACACAATGAAACTATGTTATATCTTAGTGAGTGCGTAAGATACTGATTGCCATGTCTGATGTCACACGCTAAACCAGCAACTACTACAAAGGAAGCACACACACAAAATATCGGTGACAGGCATGTATGTTCCCAAATAAGATTTATGCCATAACAAAAGGGTCGTAAATGCATCTATATAGTGATCAAAAGGGATGGAGACACTGACCAGCACGAAGCAACAAAGCTGTGGAATAAAACACGCAACTGCAGGGGCATATATTGGTAATTCACCCAACCAACTATCGGCCAAAACTGCTCAGCAAGGTTCAATACAAATCAGCATCGTCAAATACACAGACCCCTACTTCAGATTCTAGGCAATGATTCAACTACTTGTACCTTCCATGCAGTTAATTGGACACTTGGGTAGTCCTTTCTGACCTTGCTCTTGACTAAACCCCATGGCCTTCCTGCAGTTACACAAGTATTTCATGATCTAGAAAGTGAAGTCTCAAAATCAGATGCATATGCAGCTGTGCTTATATAATCCACAAAGATCCTCACAGAGAATTAGATCAAAGGAACTGCAACGGAGAAATGCAAGATATAGAATTGAAACCAAAAACTAAATCATGCTAACACTTACCTTCCACCACTAAACCATAATACATCATAAAGAACATGTTGTTCCAAGGCGATGAAGTCAATTGTTCGAGCAATACCTGAAACAAGAATCTCTGATCATCATACCAGTTTACTTAATTTGTTCAAATACCATAAAAATTATCACACTTTGCTAATAAGATATAATGGCATTTACAAAACTAGTGCATGATCATCTCTTTTAGTTTGCGGATCAAAAGGATTATTAGATCATGTGAGCACCTACCTTCTGCGCAACAGCTTTGTTTCCTTTCTTGCCTTTGAAAATTTTGTCCATAAGCTTGTGCAAGAAGTGTCCAAATGGCCCCCCATATGCAAACCCATAAAGCTGCAAATGAAAACATTAGCTACGTCGAATGGAACAGAATCTAGGTAACGCAAGACCATCTACTACGTACGTGCAAAGTGTAGCAAACATGTGCAAGTGTAAAGTTAGCATTCGATATATCGTACAAGCAATAGCTGAAATTTAATCATAATGTGGAGAAGGCATATTATAAGACAAAAAATTAGGGGCATGTAGATAATACCCATGTAATGGCTAATCACCAAAATGTATGTACCTTTCATGAGCATGAGATCCATGAATTTTACAAAGATTAAATTTACGAAAGTGATAGGAAAATTAGGGGCAATGTATAAATTGCCAAAGTGAGGTCTAAATCCGGCATTTCTAAGTATTAGGACCTAACTCATTTCATGAAGATGAGGATGTATGCTAAAAATTGAAAATTTAGGAACAATTACGAATCACATATGTGAGAAATGAATTCAGGATCCAGATAGCTAACTTGCTGAGATGGATCTTCATTCATTGTAATAAAATCAAAATTGCAAACTTTTTTAGTTCCTTGCTAAGAGCAATATCAAATGGAGAGGAAATGAACATAAATGTTAAAAATCATGAATCAGGATTCAGAAGTCAACTAGCAAAGCACATACCATGATGAGAAGCAACCTTCTCAATTGAAGCCCCTTGATGCCAGAGATCTTCTGAGCAATCGCATCACTGCTTCCAGCCAACACTCCAGCGGTGATCGCCTGCAAGATCAAAGCAAAGATGAAAACTTTATGCCGACCCACAAAATCAAAACCCACAAACAGGTCCAATCCAGCGTCAAAATCAATTTTTTACTGGACAGGAGAACGAAAACTACAAGTAAGAGCAACAAGCACCAAAATGGAAACTTTGACTAAAAAGGAAGAGAAGAAACCTTTGTTCTCAGAGGGTGAATCTGAAGTTGGAGAAGATAACGTCTCCATGCATCAGCAACAATCTCTGACATCTTCTTTGCAGAGGAAAAGAGCAGAAAACGAAGAAGTGAAATAAAAAAGACTCCTTTTTTTGTGTTTAGAGAGAGAGAGAGAGAGGACCTGAGGAAGAGTTGTTGAATCTTTGGAAAGTTGGTGGGAAGAGAAGACCACGACCCAAAGGCTGTTGTATTTTCTCACACGCTTAATTAGCAAAGATTTGTGTTCAACATGCTTTTGTTTTTGTTTTTGTTACGCCTATTTGACCAAGACTCATAAAACACGAGCCCAAGAGCCCGATTACTGGTCAAAAGCCCATCGGCGTCCTCAAAGCCCATTCGACAAAGGCCCTACAAGGGACCTTCTCGAACGTCGATCCGACCCGGCCCCAATAACCCGTTGGTCGCTCGCCCACTCCTGCGAAAACCACTCCCCCGGACGCGCGACCACTAAATAGCGATAATGGGGAGGTGCTGGCATGGCGGAGAGAGCGGCGGCGAGGGGGGACTGATGGGGCACGATCAATGGCGGGCGTGGGACGTGGGCCGGAGGCAATCAAGCGGGAGCTCTATAAAAGGGCCAGGAAGACGAAGAAGAAAGGGACCGCATCTCAGGTAACAAAACATAAGGTACTCCATCAACGACCTCGTTCCCCCAATTCATCTCTTTCCTCCCCCGCTCGCGCCGAGAGACGCCGTTACGATCTCCTTACGAGTCGGACCGTCTCCGCCGGGCCTCCTTTCTCAGATCTCTATCTGACTTAGGCATCGGAGGGGATTTGGCCGGAACCAAGGTCCGGCCCCCTGACGAGCGTTCTCGTCTGCGCAGGTGGACAGCAGATTAACGGGCCGAGGCTACCCCTCGCCCCTCTCCGACCACTCGATCAACCGGACAGTGAGGCTTCCCCTCACCGTCAGCCTGCCGTGGCCGAGCACGTCCTGCCGAGGCCGAGCGTCCTAATCGGGTCCGAGACTCTCCCTCGCCACCCGCCGGCCGTGCATCTACCCGGGCGACTGAGGCTACCCCTCGTCCCCCTGCCAGCCGAGGCCGAGCACACCCGTCCGAGGCCGAGCGTCTCAACCAGGGCCGAGGCTTCCCCTCGCCCCTTCTGCCTCGATTCGAAGCCCCCGAGGGACCCAAAGCGGGCCCCTTGACCACGTTGACCGGGCTCTTCACGGTCAACGCTTTGTAGTGAGAAAACACTCTGAAACATCTGGCGCCGTCTGTGGGAACCGAAGATCATCCCACGAAGCAGAAAACCACACCAACAATGGCACGAGCCAGCAATGGAAGGAAGCGCATGACCCCCATCCCGGAGGAGGAGAATGGCGCATCCAATGGCAACCCCAAGGACACGCACGTCGACAGCCACCCCGCCCACTCAATCGAAGAGACCGGCGGCTCAGAACTAGCCACACAGGGACAGCTCCGTGCCCTGGCTCAGGAGACCAACGCGAGCCTCCAGACGTTGGTCGCGACAGTATAGCAGCTTGTCGGCCCCGCACCGTCCGACGGGGGCGCGTTGAACGATAGCCACCGATGGGCGGGGGGTCCCCCGCACTTACGGTCCGCGGTGGTCGACGACCACGGGACCCGGAAACCGAACGCAGAGCGTCGGTTCACGTGGTCCGGCTCCCGTCAGGCGAGGTCACGTGCCTCCTCGCCCTATCGTGAAAGGAGCCGGAGAGAGACTGAAGGGACGAACGGCGAGTCGATGACGGCATCGTCTCGTCGATCACGGTCATCCCACCACAGGAGAAGCGAACGACACCACTCAAGAGACCGATCACGGCGGAGCAGGAGCTCCCGCGGGAGGAGTCGGGAGCGACGGGTCAGCCCGACCCCCAGCGTGTCGAAGGCTGCGGAGCCGGCCCCACCGGCGCCGGTGCTACCTCCACCCCCGCTCGAGCCGGAAACAGGCGAATACCGCATCCCTGGAGGCATCCACGGGGACAGGTGTCCCTTATCGCGGAGAATAACCGACGCCCGGGTCCCCTCCCGATTCAGGATCCCGGTGCTGGGAAAGTACGACGGAATAGGAGACCCGGCGCACCACGTGATGGATTACGAGGGGGACATGGCCTTCCAGGGAGCTGACGATGACCTGCTCTGCCGGGGCTTCTATTCAACCCTCAGGGGAGCGGCGAGGATCTGGTACCACAGCCTGCCCGGCCGCTCCATCGACAGTTTCGAGCAACTCGCCCAGTTGTTCTGCAAACAGTTCATGGCAGGGAGGCTGATCAAACCTGGTCCTGAACATCTGTTCAACATAGTGCAAGGCCCGGCCGAGCCACTCCGACAGTTCATGCACCGCTTCAATGCGGAAAGGCTGAACGTGAACAACCCACCCGACCTGGTGGTCCAGACGGCTCTTAAGAAAGGGCTTCGCCACAGGGGCCTCAAGAAGTCCCTACACACCGACCCCCCAAAGGACCTCCCCGGGATCATGGCGAGGGCCGAACGCTTCATGCTGACCGAGGAGGCCTTGGCCGAGGATGCGGGAAAAACCGCTCGAGGGACCAAGCGTGGTGACGGCGGACGAGCTAGCCCCGAAGGGTACCGGACCGAGAAGAGGCAGAGGAACAGGCAGCGGGGAGAAAGCGCGAGGGACACCACCCCAGACGCCATTCTCGCCCAAGTACAGAAGGAAGAGCGAGCTGATCGTCCCCCACCGAAGGCTAAAAGAGGCGGGAAGAACCGGGAGAAGTACTGTAAGTACCATAAGGACGATGGCCATGACACGGAAGATTGCTGGCATCTGAAGAAGGACATTGAGAAGCTGATGAGCCGAGGGCACGCCAGGAATCAGGCCGACGAGCCGGCCTACGGAGAAGGGACCTCCGCACAGCCAGACAAGGGGAAGAAGATCAACACCCTCCAAGGCCCCCTCCGCATCATAGAGTAAGCAGGCGACGTCTCTCTCCCCGGTGGCAGCCTAGTATGAGGGAGTTATCTAGTTTTACATCCCTCTGTTTAAGCTTCATTTCCTTTTTTCCGTTTCCTCCAAATGTACCGGTCCGACAGGACTCATGGGAGTACAAACGCATTCTTTTTATTGTCTTTACTTAAAATCCCGACGGAGTTGACATGTCGCCAATAACGCAAAAGGCCGGGGACCACCGCCTCACTGAAGGAGGAAGAGGAGCTTTGCCCTCGCCGACCCACTCCAGCACTCATAAGTCTGGGGGCAATTCCCCCAGCAGACGCGGATGCTGACCAGCCCTAAGCCGAGGAGCTCTGCCCCCGCCGACCGACTCTAGTGCTCATAAGTCTGGGGGCAATTCACCCAGCAGACGCGGATGCTGACCGGTCCTAAGCCGAGGAGCTTTGCCCTCGCCGACCGACTCCAGAGCTCATAAGTCTGGGGGCGATTCCCCCAGCAGACGCGGATGCAGACCGGTCCTAAGCCGAGGAGCTTTGCCCTCGCCGACCGACTCCAGTGCTCATAAGTCTGGGAGCGATTCCCCCAGCAGGCATGGACGCCGACCGGTCCTAAGCCGAGGAGCTTTGCCCTCGCCGACCGACTCCAGAGCTCATAAGTCTGGGGGCGATTCCCCCAGCAGGCACGATCGCCGACCGGTCCTAAGCCGAGGAGCTTTGCCCTCGCCGACCGACTCCAGAGCTCATAAGTCTGGGGGCGATTCCCTCAGCAGGCACGATCGCCGACCGACTCCAGAGCTCATAAGTCTGGGGGCGATTCCCCCAGCAGGCACGATCGCCGACCGGTCCTAAGCCGAGGAGCTTTGCCCTCGCCGACCGACTCCAGAGCTCATAAGTCTGGGGGCGATTCCCCCAGCAGGCACGATCGCCGACCGGTCCTAAGCCGAGGGACTTTGCCTTCGCCGACCGAATCTAGCGCTCATAAGTCTGGGGGCAATTCCCCCAGCAGGCACGGACGCCGACCGGTCCTAAGCCGAGGAGCTCTGCCCTCGCTGACCGACCCCTGCGCTCACAAGTCGGGGGAGAATCCCCAACGCCGGTTTCGTCCAGTCCCAAGCCAAGAACAAGGCGACAACGCAAAGCACACAAGAAATCCAAGTAAGTCGATTTCGTTTATAATAGTTAACCCGAGTACAAAAATGTGTCTTATTTACAGGGGATGAAGGCGAAGGGAACACCCTACAAACAATCTACTCGCGAAAAATGACCAAACAAACGCTAGATCGACACCGACAAAGCAAAATTGGTTAACACAAGACCCGGAGTAGGTGACCCAAGCTAACAGCCATGCAACCAGCAATTGTTGGCCGCGGGGCTGAAGGAGATGGCCAGGGATCCATTTCAAGTAGACTGGCCCAAAGCGAAGCGGGTGCTTAAAAATTTTGAGGATAAGGCCAGGAGGGACGGCTTAGGGGGCCCGGGCTCGAGAGGACACATCCTCGGGCACTTCGCCCTGCTCGGAGCGAGGGGACCCGATTGGCGGAGGGGCTTCCCGAACGCGCTCCGCACAGTCCCGGAAGGAAGACTGGACGACTTCGACGATCCGGGGGACGATGATGTCTACATACTTACCGAAGGCCTCCCGGAGAACCTCGAAGATCTTCTTCCCCAGGGTCTCGACGACGCCTTTCTCCACCTCCTCCGCGAGCCGCGCCACCTGGCGCCGATCAGACAACTCCCTCTGAAGTTCCTCCCTCTCCAGGCGGAACGACTCCGCCGCTTCCTCCGCCGACTGATGAGCATCCCCCAGCTTTCCCTCGAGGTCACCCACTTGTCCCTCCAACGCAGCCACACGGAGAGTGAGGCGCCGAGACTCCATCTGGGCCTCCATCATGGCCACCTCGGCCGCCCCGGCCCGCTCCTGAGCCCTCATGGAGGACTCCTCCATCTCCCTCAAGCGGACGGCTCGACACTGCAACTCCACAGCGAGCGCTGAACCCTGAAAAGACGAGACATGGGCTAAGAAGAGGATAAAGAGAAAGAGATGATAGCAAGATAACCGAACCTGCTGGAGGATCCAGACCAAGGAATCCGACATCTTGTCGGCCGGGATCTTCTTGAGGAGGCTGCGGTCCCGGGGAGGGACAGAGACCTCGGCAACCTGCTGAGCCAGGGCTCGGTCAACAAACATCGAACTCCCAGGGACGACAATCGAAGCCAAGTCGCTCGCCAACAAGGCCCCAACCCCTGGTGATACGGGCGAAGACGCTGCGAGGGGGGTGGCTGGCAAAGCTATCGAAGGATCCCCGACGGTCGCCACGGGAAGCGCCGAACCTGCCGGAGCGGAGGGATCCACGTCCTCCTTCCTCTTCTTTCCACTGTGGGGCTCCGAAGGCGCCGGAGGGGAACGCTTCCGCCTCGCACCGTCCTCGCCCCCCGGAAGGGGATCTCCAGAAGAAGAGGCGGGAGGCGCGGCCACCACCTTACCCACGGAAGGCTCGGCTCGGCGCGCTTCCTCCTCGACGGTCCTCCGAGGCGCCCTTCCCGAGGTACTACCTCGGCTCCGAGCGGCTCCACGACGGATCAGCTCGTCGACGTCACGGACGAATTCGCGGCCGGCCATCCCTGCAAAGGAGACCGAAATCAGGATGAGTCACAGGGCGATCCGAGGATGAAAAAGCGACCTACCCGGAGACCACAAGACGGCCTTCAGGAGTAGATCGTCCAGCAAAGACCAGATGGACTTCATTTCCAAAGGAAGAGCCAACAGAAGCGCAGCGGCTGCCCGGTCGGCATCTGAGAGAACTAACGACGGGCGAGGATGGACAGAACTGCCCCAGCTTGTTAGAATCTGGGCCTCACCCAAGAAGACCACGAAAACGTAATCCAAGTTCCAGTCCCCTGACCAGCGGGGTAACCCGATCAGGCATTCCCTCCTCGAGCGAGCTCGGAGTAGCAGCCATGACCCTGGACCGACCGTCTGGACCTGGTAAAAGTGGAAGAGAAGGGGAAGAGTCGCCTCCAGACCACGGGTACAGCAGAGCGTTACGAAGCCCGTCAGTACCGCGATCGAACATGGGGCGAACTGACACAGGGACACTGTGAAATTTTCCATGACCTGGATGAAGAAGGGATGGAGCGGGAAGCGAAGACCCAGGCGGAACATCTCGACGTAGACGCTGACCTCATTGCCCCTCGGAAGGCAAACCCGCTCGTCGACAAATGGAACCCGAACCTCGTATGGGAAGCAGAGATATCTCTCCCGGATCTCCACGGCCACCGAAGGAGGGGTCCTCGACGGCGTACGGAGGACAACCGGGGGCACATTAAGCCGTACGGCAGCCGACACCACGTCATCACGGGCGAAGTCTGGAAAAAGTTTCTCCTTTCCCTTATCATGAAGAGAACGCATCCCGGCGGGGGAACCTGATCCCCCTAGCCGGAGCTCACCCTGCCCGGACTCCGAAGGATCCCTTGCCCTTTGACCAGAACTGCCTATCCTAAGGGCAGCCATAAGATGAAAGCGAGAGAGGAATTACCTTTTTTCGACTGGTCTGGAGAAGGCAAGGAAGCGAAGGCGACAGGAAACTCCGAGTTGTGGAAAGCTTTGAATACCGGGAGAAGCAAGAGAGAAGTGGAGATCAACGCGGCTGAGGATTTTATATACCGGGCGCAAGGGTGAATTCGAAGCGGCTGACAAGAACGCGTGGCGGGCTTCGAATAACTGGCGGCGTTTCGAAACCAGCGCCAGTCGAAGTCCAATCGATCCGCCTCATCATGACCCGCATTTATGGCCTCGCCTCGATTGAAGCGCCGCTTGGAATCCCAGGAGACACAACGGGCGATCTGAGCGAGCCTGGGCTGATCGACCCCACCAATGGCGGCTCACGAACCCTTCGGCTTCTCGAACTTAAGGCGACTCCGCGAACGGCGGATAGGCTTGCCGCTACACGTGGCAGCATCCGAAGGCCGACGGCGCTTCGGGACCCTCGCCTTAAAAGTGTCGAACGGGCCAACTCATGATGACGACTAATAAATGAGTCGGCATCGATTGGCGAGCTCGTCAAAAACGGCAGAGGTCACATCGGTCGAGCCGAACCGGCCGAGGCCGATCAACCCGACCGATGGGGACAATTGTTACGCCTATTTGACCGAGACCCATAAAGCACGAGCCCAAGAGCCCGACTACTGGTCAAAAGCCCATCGGCGTCCTCAAAGCCCATTCGACAAAGGCCCTACAAGGGACCTTCTCGAACGTCGATCCGACCCGGCCCCAATAACCGTTGGTCGCTCGCCCACTCCTGCGAAAACCACTCCCCCGGACGCACGACCACTAAATAGCGATAATGGGGAGGTGCTGGCATGGCGGAGAGAGCGGCGGCGAGGGGGGACTGATGGGGCACGATCAATGGCGGGCGTGGGACGTGGGCCGGAGGCAATCAAGCGGGAGCTCTATAAAAGGGCCAGGAAGACGACGAAGAAAGGGACCGCATCTCAGGTAACAAAACCTAAGGTACTCCATCAACGACCTCGTTCCCCCAATTCATCTCTTTCCTCCCCCGCTCGCGCCGAGAGACGCCGTTACGATCTCCTTACGAGTCGGACCGTCTCCGCCGGGCCTCCTTTCTCAGATCTCTATCTGACTTAGGCATCGGAGGGGATTTGGCCGGAACCAAGGTCCGGCCCCCCTGACGAGCGTTCTCGTCTGCGCAGGTGGACAGCAGATCAACGGGCCGAGGCTACCCCTCGCCCCTCTCCGACCACTCGATCAACCGGACAGTGAGGCTTCCCCTCACCGTCAGCCTGCCATGGCCGAGCACGTCCTGCCGAGGCCGAGCGTCCTAATCGGGTCCGAGACTCTCCCTCGCCACCCGCCGGCCGTGCATCTACTCGGGCGACTGAGGCTACCCCTCGTCCCCCTGCCAGCCGAGGCCGAGCACACCCGTCCGAGGCCGAGCGTCTCAACCAGGGCCGAGGCTTCCCCTCGCCCCTTCTGCCTCGATTCGAAGCCCCCGAGGGACCCAAAGCGGGCCCCTTGACCACGTTGACCGGGCTCTTCACGGTCAACGCTTTGTAGTGAGAAAACACTCTGAAACAGTTGTGAACGGTTATTTAACCGTAGTTGGGTCAGATTCTGGGCTATCCAAGAGATAGGTCCATATCACTGTAAGCCCATATTTGTATTCCCCCAATTGCCTATAAATAAAGAGCTGGGGGCTCCTCCCCCAATAGTTGATTCATAACACGTTATCAACACGAGCCTCTAAATTTTCTTTTTTCCACAAAATTTTTTCCGTTCGTTGCGAAGGCGAAGACGGGAGATCCACGAGCGTGGTGCAAGGCTTCCTCAATCGAGCGTCGTCATCCGCGTAGGGCTTCGAGCAAACATCGCTATATCCGGAGGACGGATATAGAGGTAAAAACTCTAAAAACAATGTTTTTAATCATACGTATGATTGCTCCTCCCCTAGATCTCGCAAGATCGTCATGGGGATTCATCGTCGCCTTGAAAACGACGGATTTTTCATCCCAAAAATCAATTTTTTAGGGTTTTTGGATTTCTTTTTGCCAAAACCCTAAATCAACCCCGCCGCCGCCCCCCCCCTCGCCGCCACGCCGTCCCCCCCACAGGGGGGGGCGGTAGCCGCCGCGCCTCCCTGCAGGGGGGCGGCGGCGGCCCTCTCTGCCGTCGCCCTCCCCTGCAGGGGCGGCGGCCCCCGATGCCGCGCCCCCCCTGCAGGGGGGCGGCGGCCCCCGATGCCGCGCCCCCCCTGCAGGGGGGCGGCAGCCCCGCGGCCGCGCCTCCTCCCCCCTGCAGGGGGGCAGCGCCCCCCACCCCCGGCCCCCCCTGCAGGGGGGCGACGGCGGCGGTGGCGCCCCCCTGCAAAACCCTAATAGGAAGAAAAAAAACAGAGATCTGTGGGCCCGAAGCCCACAGCAGATCTGTGGGCTTCAGGCCCACAGATTTAAAAAAACAGATCTGTGGGCTTCAGGCCCACAGATTTCCAAAAAAGGCCTATGGACCTGAAGCCCATAGGTCGACTGCGGGCTTCAGGCCCGCAGGCTGGTTTATCTGGAAAAAAAAAATTTGGGGGAGGCAACGGGATATAAACTCGCCTCAAAAGGCAACTTATTAGCCTAAAAATTAATTTAAAATGGGGATTCAAAGGCAAAATATTCGTGAAAAATCACGGTAAATTATGGGACAAATATCGGGCAGACAAGGGCGTTTTGGGGATCTTTTGGGGGGCTTTTGGGATGATGAGGAAACCTTTTTCCTCATACAAAAGAAAATGTTAATTTTGGGCTCTTATTCAATTTTATTGATTAAACCCATTCATTTCAACCCTTGCATCGTAATGATTTTTCTGTAAAAATCATCATTAGATGCTTTACATCACTAGGCTTATTCTGTGGATATTATATGCGTGGTTGTGCATTGTATTTAAAACTTAATAATTAGGAAGATCATGCGACCGCTCTGCCGTTAGTAACTTAACCTAACGGTGCATGACGTTGCCCAGTGGTCCAATAATTATTAAGTGATTAAATTATTTATCCATCTCTGCGAATATTAAATGCATGTGATGAAAATGTCTGATAAAAATGTTGATGAGCACAATATTTTTGCATGAATTGCTAAATGTGGTTTTTGGATCGGCCGTTTAGTCCCACAGTTATTTCCCGCACTTTTCTTTTATTTTTGAGAGAAATTGTAGTGAGGAATCTATGTAAATGTCAAAGAAAGAAGACCAACTTCCATGAAGACGGAGGCCACGCTTGAAGATGGAGATATCATATGGGACCCACTGGGTTTCCAAAGTTGTATTTTTATTTTTAAAGCTGCAAATTTGTATAATTTGGACTGTGGACTTTTGGACTCTTTCTTGTGGGACTGGCCGATCCACACATTTAGCTTTTCGTTAAATATTGCCTCTGCATGAAAATGTTTTCTCTGATTAATTATTAATTCATGCATGTTTGTGCTCTGCTAGATAAATGGCTAATATTACAAGCATTGATTTCGAAGTACTGGAAGCATCAGGTAGAAACTATCTAAGCTGGCAGCTAGATGTAAAGTTTCACCGGCGGGTAAAGTCCCCTATCGCTGCTGTGACTGAAAAAGAAAATGTTAGCGATATAGAGAAGGCGCAAGCCATCTATATTCGCCGCCATGTGGACAAGACCTTCAAGGCTGAATACCTTACGGTCGAAAGATCCACTTGAGCTATGGATTGCCCTTGAGGACAGGTATAAACATCAGAAAGATGTTATACTCCCAAGGGCACGATACGAGTGGGAGAACCTGAGACTGCAGGACTTTAAGTCCATTGCTGAGTACAACTTAGCACTTTTTAGCATCGCCTCACGCCTGAAGTTGTGTGGTGAGAAAGTCTCAGAAAATCGCATGCTGGAAAAGACGTATACGTCCTTCCATGAAAAGATGTGATACTCATGCAGCAATACCGTGAACACAAGTTCACCAAGTATTCTGAGCTGCTGTCATGTTTACTCATGGCCGAGCAAAACAGAGAGCTTATTCTCGCCACTCACAATATGCGCCCTCCCGGCACTGCCCCCTACCAGAAGCTCACTATCCCTCTTCCTTCAAAAAGAAGAGAGATAATAAAAAGAAAAGAAAGACCACAGGAGGGGGGTCAACAGAAAAATGCCAAGGGCCATGTACAGCAGCAATGAAATAATGAAAGTAAGCGGAAGTTCACGTGGCACAGAAATGACAAAAAAAATTTATGCACCCCCCACCCAAGAGGGAATGGGAAGACCAGTGCCATAATTTTGGCATAAAAAGGCCACTGGTCCAAAGTATGCCGAACTCCGCAGCATCTTCAGGATTTGTATAAAAAGAACAATAAAGCTGAAACAAACCTGATAACCTCTGATGCTCCAGTGAAGTTTTCAGCTGACAGCTTCGAAAATGATGACATGCTTGATTAGCCTTTACTTTTATCTTAGCAAATTGTTTAGAACATTTCATGTTATGAGAGCTTTTATATTACGCAATCTGTTTTGAATGAAAATTTTTAGACAATAAATGAATATGTCTATCTGAATATACATGTGCCTATACGTTTCATCTTTTGAAACTGCTCTCATAAATGATTAGTAGACAATACACACGTACGATTTTTTCAATACAAAGCCCAAAATCAGGGCCATATTGAAGATCCAGGGAATGCAACACAGTTGCCCCCCAAACGTCACAAAAATAGAGGATGCACTAACCCCTCCGAATTCCAAAAGAAACTTTCTAAGTTTCAAGGACATCCGTTTCAACGGATTCCATTTGGAAACAGCAAATGTAAATGAAAAAAAAAATTATTACCGTATGCAACGTCTCAAGATAAAGGAGTAAAATCCATACTTGAACGTTTTGAGAGCCTTAGAGGCCTCTACCATACGAAGATTCGGAGAAAGGAAGCGGAATTAAACGGAGCACCTGAAGTGCCCGACATCAGCCTAGTTTTTACTCTGGCATGATGGACTTGGCCACCCTGGATTTGTGATGATGCACTGCATCTCATCCCATGAGTATGACTTGAAGAACCAGAAGATTCTTCAGAAGGGAGAATTCCCTCGCATCCCTCGCTATAAGGGAAAAATTAATTGCAAGGCCATTTCCACAAAAAGTTGAAAAAGAATCTCCACGCTTCCTCAAAAAGAATACAAGGAGATAGATGTGGATAAAATCCACCACCCCTAGTAGGCTATTTCGGTACTTTATTGTACTGATAAATGCATCCTCAGTATATTCGTACGTGTGCCTATTACAGACCCGCAACTTAGTTTTTCCAAAGCTATTGGCACAAAAATAAAATGTTACGGGCACATTTCCCAGACAATAAAATACAGAAAATAAGTCTGGTTAATGTTGGGAAATATACCTCCCAGTCATTTCAAGAGTACTACCAAGCAACGGGAATAGAAAATGAACATACAAGCGCCACATGTTCATACCCAAAATGGGTCGGCAGAGTTACTGAAAAGTAGACTCCAATGGATTGAACGTCCATTAAATCCCGATTGCATATGGATGCATGGGGACATGCAAATTCTGCATGCTGCATCGTAAATAAAAATAAGACCCTCTGGAGGTCAGAGTCTCCAATGCAACTTGCATATGGAATGCCATCGAACATTTCTCTTCGGAGAATCTTCGGTCCGCAGTTTAAATCCCCATCGCACCAAAACAGAGGACAAATATGGGTCCTCAACGTCGCCTAGGTATATATGAAGGGTTTGACTCACCCTCAATGAAAAGACACCTAGAACCCCAAACTGGGGACGTATTTAAGGCACATCTTGAAGACTGTGATCTCGATGAGACGAGTTTCCCAAAAAATAGGCCCAGATACTGGAAAATCTGGCCCGAAGCAAATTATAACGTGTGATACAAAAAGTTTGACCCACTATGATCCGGTAACAATACAATGTGTAGAAGAGATCCCGAAGATCCTCCACATACAGAACACTGTTCACCAATTACCGGAATCATTTATTGACAACCGGAAGATTGTCAGATCACACATCCCTGCTGCAAAAACTCCAGCTAGGATTGACATCCCCGAGAATGGATGCAACCCACCAGCAGCAGAAGTGGCTGATCCTTAATAGAAAAGAGGCAGACCACCAGGCTCCAATGACAGAAACTCCTGGAGACCTTAAGACAATACTACCACAGGACAATGAGCTCCTGTCCACACCATCACCCTTCCCGGAATCCACTGCAAAGGAATTGCCGGGAAAAAGTGAAATTAAGTAAATGTTGTACGTACTGGGGAGGTGTTGGACAGATAGAACATAAATTGTCGACAAATGTATTCACGTGTCATATTGCCATATACATCGCAAAAGCGATTATGTTCGTAAATTATCGTTCCACACTCCGTTGCTAGAAGGCAAACGTAGAGATTGGCCAAAAATGTGGAACGTGGCAATAAAAGATGAGCTGGACTCACTTATGAAATGTGAAATGTTCGGACCTGAAGTCCTGACACCAAAAAGGTGTCAAACCTGTGGATAAAACAAAGTATTGCACACATAAGAAAAATAAATACAAAATCATATGCTATAAGGTACAACCTATAGCCCGAGGAAAATTTCGCTGAAACTAGGGATCGAACAAACTCAAATGAGCATGTCTCATAAACGATGCATCAGTCTCCCTAAGTTATCAAAAGCGAATATCTTACGATTTGGCGAAGGAAAATTATGGATATGCTGTTATTGGATGTTGTGACGGCATACCTTCGTGGATATCTTGTGAAGATAATTTCCACATTTCCCTAAATGCCTGAATAGACTTCGGGACGTCTATTCAAAAATGAAGAAAAAACAATAAGTATAACAAATAAATGTACAACCAAGAGAATCACTTGACAAGTCAATGATTCCTACTGAAGGTTGTCTTTGCATATGTGCAAAGAACATGATTAGAGATCATAGTTGGAGACAACTAAAATCTCATCGGATCCCCTGAAGAGAAAACCGAACTACATGTACAAGCCTGACTTTTGAACATGAAATAAAAAGACCTAGGCAAATATAAAGTCATGGCTCATAGAATCCTGTTACAAACGCCCAGAAGTGCGTTGGAGAAATTAACAGGACCATTGTCATCCAAAGTACACCTACGGTGATACACTTACTGGATGAACAAAAAGAACCCTTCCGATCGCTGGAAGAGGGGGAGGATATAACTGGTCCTAAAGTCCCTTATCTAAGTGCAATCATGCACTCCTGGCTAACTGCATGTGTCCCGGTATAGCAATTGCAGTAAACTCATTAGCCAGAGATAGTTGGCACCTAACAAGGGCCATTAGACCGGAGTCAAGCCTTCTGCGCTTCCTCCAAGGGTCGAAAGATTTGGACTTACAAATTATAGTAGCATCCCCCAATGTTTATGCAAATGCAGGTTACAGGTCCGGTCCCTATACTGATAAATCACAGAACGGGTACCCACAGTGGGATGGCCATCTACTGCAAATATGCATAGCAACTTATGAAGGCAACATCATCCTATCAATTCCGAGATCCTCACCATTCCAGAATCACACAAATGGTGTATTTGAGGGCGCCTGGTGGTACATCACATCCCGGTGACGACTGGGATAGAGGCTGGTTCTGTGGAGCTGACCATATAGTCTGAAGACCACATCAGAGGCGACGAAACTTAGCACACCTCTCCAGAGCTTCTAGATTCAACAGCTGCTTGATGGTGATAAAATTTGTAATCTGTGTACATTTTCGGAATATTGTAAATAGGAGTGATGAGATAAGCCTAAGAGATCTGAAAGCCTAAGAGCTTTTACAGATCAGAGGGAGTTGACAGAATTTGTACTCTTTTCCCTTAGCTATGGTTTTTCCCATTGGGTTTTACATAGCCAAAGGTTTTAACGAGGCAAATCACATCAACTCTGGATCCTGAAGTATCCACCCCTCTGTGACGCTCAGAATCCAGAAGTATTCATGAGCAGAGTCACTTGTACAAATCAGGGGGAGTTAAAGAGCATTTGTACTCTTTTTCCTTAACTATGGTTTTTCCCACTGGGTTTTCCATAGCTAAAGGTTTTAATGAGACAAATCTCACCAACTCAGGATCCTGAAGTATCCACCCCATGTGAGACTCCTCTACGCTCAGAATCCTGAAGCATTCACGAGCAGAGTCCACACCTATGGCTGGATAAGGGGGAGTGTTGTGAACGGTTATTTAACCGTAGTTGGGTGAGATTCTGGGCTATCCTAGAGATAGGCCCATATCATTGTAAGCCCATATTTGTATTCCCCCAATTGCCTATAAATAAAGAGCTGGGGGCTCCTCCCCCAGTAGTTGATTCATAACAGTTTTCTAATTTTATTGCAAATTTTCCTTGTTTTGGGGTTAATTTTCTTGTTTACCTTTTTTTTCAAATTTCTTGAAAATCCATTTTTTTATAAGTTTCTTATGTAACTTTAAATTTAAATGTTAAATTAAATTCGGTTAATTTATTTAAACCTAATTACATATTGTTTTAATTAAATGTATATTCAAACCTAATGTCCATCCCCTTCAACAAGATAATATCTAATTAAATTAATATTTAAGTGTTGTAAACTTGGCGGCTATGGAGACCATAGCCCTATATTTATAGTGGTAGGGTTACATAATGGGTGGATACCCACTAACGGGTAGGCCCACCAAGAAGCCCGTTTATAACACTTCCCCTTATCCATCCATTGTTGTAAGCCATGGTGAACGCTTCAGGGTTCATGAAGCTTATTTGATCATGGGGTTGGAGATACTTCTGGATCTCTAAGTTTAAGAGTGCTTGCCTCATTAAAACCTTTGCCAAGGAAAACCCAGTGGAAAAAACCAGTGGCTAAGGGAAAAGAGTACAAGTCTCTGTAACTTCCCCTGATCGATGGATAACATCAGTGGTGGATACTTCTGGATCCTGAGTTAATGTGGTTGCCTCGTTAAAACCTTTGACTGTGGAAAACCCAGTGGGAAAAACCAACAGTCAAGGAAAAAGAGTACAACACTACGTTAACTCCCCCTGATAAGTACAAGCTTCAGGCTTGTACATCTCTCAGCTGTCTCATCCCAATTCCTAGTACAAGTTTTCTAAAGGTACTGCGAGGCAAAGCTTTAGTGAATAGGTCAGCCAGGTTGTCGCAGGACTGGATCTGCTGGATGTCGATCTGGTTATCCACTTGTTGTTCATGCGTCCAGAAGAGCTTGGGGGAAATGTGCTTCGTCCTGTCACCTTTGATGTAGCCACCTCGTAGTTGAGCGATGCAGGCAGCATTGTCTTCGTACATGGTGGTAGGTCCAAGATCTCCCGTCTTCAGGCCGGTGGTCTTGAGGATGTGGTTGATGACTGATCGAAGCCAGAAGCATTCTCTGCTAGCTTCGTGGATTGCGATGAGCTCGGAGTGGTTGGATGAGGTCGCTGTGGATGTCTGCTTCACGGATCTCCATGAGATGGCCGTCCCACCGTATGTGAATACGAAACCGGTCTGGGACTTTGCGGTATGTGGGTCGGACCTGTATCCCGCATCTGCGTAACCGACCAGGTCGGTGGATACACCTTTCTTGAAGTATAGTCCCATATCTACAGACCCTTGGAGGTAGCGCAGAAGTTGTTTCACTCCGTTCCAGTGGCGCTTTGAGGGCGCTGAACTGTATCTGGCTAGTAGATTTACTGCGAACGCTATATCGGGACGCGTGCAGTTTGCCAGGTATAGGAGTGCTCCAATTGCACTTAGGTAAGGTACTTCAGGGCCCAGTGTTTCCTCCCCCTCTTCCAGCGGTCGGAAGGGGTCTGTTTCAACATCCAATGATCTGACGACCATTGGTGTGCTAAGCGGATGACATTTGTCCATAAGAAAGTTCTTCAGCACTTTCTTTGTATATGTCGATTGGTGCAACAGGATTCCTCCGCTTAAATGTTCAATTTGTAGTCCTAGGCAAAACTTCGTTTTGCCGAGGTCTTTCATCTCAAAAGTCTGTGTGAGGCTTTTGGATATCTCATCTATCTCTGCGGGAGATCCGATGATGTTCAAGTCGTCTACGTAGACGGCTATAATTACGAATCCTGTTCCCTTTGCTCGTATGAAGATGCAAGGGCAGACTTCATTTGTTGTGAATCCTTGTTGCACTAGGAATTCACTCAGTCTGTTGTACCACATTCTACCTGACTGTTTGAGACCATACAGTGATCTTTGGAGTTTGACGGAATAGACGTCCCGAGGTCTTTCTGTCATTTTTGTCGGTAGTTTGTATCCGTCTGGGATTTTCATATAGATGTCCTTATCTATATTTCCGTATAGGTATGCAGTCACAACGTCCATGAGCTGCATATCCAGACCTTCCTTCGTGGATAGGCCGATAATGAAACGGAAAGTGATCGCGTCCATGACCGGGGAATAGGTATCGTCATAGTCTATTCCTGGTC
Organism: Scilla litardierei; assembly: GCA_030789695.1. NCBI lineage: Eukaryota > Viridiplantae > Streptophyta > Magnoliopsida > Asparagales > Asparagaceae > Scilla > Scilla litardierei. The sequence continues at coordinate 149,251,426 of CM061135.1, forward strand.
GTTGGGAAAAACCTTGTGCAACAAGACGCGCTTTATAGCGCACGATCTCATTATTCTCGTTTCTTTTTCTCACGAATACCCATTTATATCCCACAGGTTTAACACCTTTTGGTGTTAGGACTACAGGTCCAAAAACTTTGCGCTTCGAGAGTGAGTCCAGCTCTACTCCTATTGCCTCGTTCCACTTTGGTCAATCCTCTCTGCGTTTACATTCTGCTAGAGAGCGTGGATCGGTCTCATCGTCGTATTCAGTGACGTGAGTGGCAATAATGAGCGCGAAGTTATCATCGATGATTGTGCTTTTTCTGTCCAGTACCTCCCCGGTACGTACATAGTTTAATGAGATTTCTCCTATATTTTCCTCTTCAGGGGTTGGTAGGAGTGGAGAGGTAGCTGGGCTGAGCTCAGCATCCTGTGGTGGTATCGTTATTGTTGCTCCAGGATTTTTCCTCTTTCGAGGATTCTTATCTTTGGAGCCTGGGGGTCGTCCTCTTTTTTGTTGAGGTACGGCCGCTTCTGCTGCAGGTGGATTGCATCCCTCTTTGGGTATGTCAATCCTAGCTGGCGTATTTGCAGCAGGGACGTGTGATCTGACAATCTTCTGGTTGTCAGTGAATTTATCCGGTAAAATGTGAACTGTGTTCTGAATTTGAAGGATCTTCAGGATCTCTTCTTCACATTGATTTGTGCGCGGATCAAAATGGGATAAGGTCTTTGTGTCCCATGTAATGGTCTTTGAAGCTTCTGGCTTCTGTGTGTTAATGCCTAGTTTTGGAAAAATGCTTTCATCAAACTCACAATCTGCTAGACGTGCTTTAAAGGCATCCCCTGTAAGGGGTTCGAGGTATCTAATGATCGATGGTGAGTCGAAGCCAATATAGATACCAAGACGCCGTTGAGGACCCATCTTGGTTCTCTGCGGTGGTGCTATGGGGACATAGACAGCACATCCGAATATCCTCAAGTGAGAGATATCGGGCGGGTTCCCATATGCAAGGTGCATCGGAGAATAAGATTGACTACCTGACGGTCGTAATCTTATCAGCGATGCAGCGTGCAGTATGGCATGTCCCCATGCACAAACCGGCAACTGGCATTGCATTAACAATGGTCTAGCGATCCATTGTAGTCTCTTTATGAGAGATTCGGCTAACCCGTTCTGGGTGTGAACATGAGCTACAGGATGTTCAACTTCTATGCCGGTTGCTTGGCAGTAGTCTAGGAAGACTTGTGAGGTGAATTCCCCAGCATTGTCCAGACGCAATTTCTTGATCTGGTTGTCTGGGAAATGTGCCCGCAATTTTATAATTTGTGCAAGTAGCTTTGCAAAGGCTACGTTGCGGGTGGACAAGAGGCACACATATGACCATTTTGAAGATGCGTCAATTAGTACCATGTAGTACCGAAATGGTCCACTTGCGGGGTGAATAGGCCCGCAAATGTCGCCATGTATTCTCTCTAGGAAGCTCGGAGACTCAGAGTCTACCTTCAGGGTGGATGGTCTCGTAATCAATTTCCCTTTGTAACAAGGGGGACAAGGATTTGCACCCTTCCGAAGTAGCGTCAGGCTTTTCGGATTAATTCCACGTGATTGGGATATGATGCGACGCATCATATTCCTTCCGGGGTGTCCAAGTCTATCGTGCCAGAGTTTGAATTCTGGTTGATTTTGGCACTTCTGGTGCTCCAATGTGTTTGCTTCCATTGCTCTGATCCTTGTGTGGTAGAGACCCGACGGGAGTCCCTCGAAACGTTCGACGGTGTTTTTAGCACCGTTTTTATGGAACGTTACATCAAGGTATTCACTGTTTCCTTTGCTCACCGTTTCTAGGTGGTATCCGTTTAAGCGGATATCTTTAAAGCTCAACAGGTTCCTATGCGAGCTAGGGGAGAGAAGGGCATCTTTTATGAGTAGTTTTGTACTATTGGGGAGCATAAAATGTGCTTCCCCTGATCCTTCAATGATACTTGATGGACCGGAAATCGTATTTACGGTACCATCGTATTTATTAATGCTTTGAAAAAAGCAGATGTCTTGGAGGATCGTGTGCGTAGAGGCACTGTCCACTAGGCATTTAAAATCCATCTATTTTAAAGAAAAGTCGCAGTATAAGGTAAAAACACAAAGGTATATACTACGAAAATTAAATTGATGTCTGAAAAAGTACTTAAAACATGCCAGAGATAAGCTGATAAATTGTTTCTCAAAAGGAAAAACTACAATGCATATAAAGTAGATAAATGTCCTCGGTCGAGCAGGTCATCGTTGGAGAAGTCCTCGGCGATGAACCTGATTGGTGCCAGGTTTTCTTGAACCGCCAGGTTTGTCTCAGCTTGCTTCTGGCTTGCTTTGTACAACTCCTGAAGGTGGCGTGGAGTACGACAATTTCTGAACCAGTGTCCAGTCATGCCACACCTGTGGCATTTATCTTCCCAGTCCTTTCTGGGGGCAGAAGTCTGGCCGTCGTCTTTTCTCTTCCACACATTTTTCTTCTTCCCCTCTTGGTTGTTTCTTGGAGGGGGTCCTCGAGCCTGCTTCTTCATGGTTTTGCCCTTCTGGGGTTTGCCTTTGAAGTTGCCCCTTTTCTTCTGGAAGGAGCTGTGGTGCGCTTCAGGCGCAGGAGCAGTGCCGGTAGGGCGTGAGTTGTGGGTGGCCAGAAGGAGGTCACGATTCTGCTCTGCCATCAGAAGGCATGAGAGAAGCTCAGAGTATTTTGTGAACTTTCGTTCACGATACTGTTGCATCAGTATGACATCCTTCTCATGGAATGATGTATACGTCTTCTCTAACATGCGTTCCTCCGTCACCTTTTCACCACACAACTTCAGGCGTGAGGTGATGCTGAAAAGTGCCGAGTTGTACTCGGCAATAGACTTGAAGTCTTGGAGACGGAGGTTCTCCCATTCATATCGCGCTCGAGGTAGGATAACATCCCTTTGATGTTTATACCTGTCCTCGAGGGCGGTCCACAACTCATACGAGTCTTCCACCGTTAGGTACTCGGCCTTCAGGGTCCGATCGATATGGCGTCTGATATAGATAATTGCTTTCGCTTTATCTATATCAGAAACCTTATCGCCTAAGGCGATGGCGTGACTCAATCCCTGTGCTCGCAGATGGAATTTTATATCCAGCTGCCAGCTTAAGTAATTCTTTCCTGAAGCATCCAAAACGTCGAAATCGACGCTCGCAATTTTGGCCATTTATCACTCTAGCATGTAAAAAGATAGCATTAATTAGATATTTTGCGGAAAAATAAATAATCAAGCACATCAGACATAAATATTTGCTGCGTGGATCGGCTAATCACCATAAATAATTACAGTCCTTTACAGTCCCAAAAAGAAAGAAAGTACAACTCGGGAACCCCCGTGGGGCCCCTATTCTTCTGGAATAGTCCTTCATCTTCTTGAGGCGTCCGCCGGGCTTGTAATTTTACAAAATTATCCTCACTACATTTTTCTCTCAAAAAGAAAATAATGCATGAAAAATAAAAATGGTGATAAACTAGCCGATCCAAAACCACAGCAAATATTAACCATTCGTCGCAGGCAGTTATAATGCAGCAGGCATCATCACAGGCAATTTATACATCGCAGGCAATTTATTTATTCATCACAGGCAGTTTATAATGGAAAATGAAATCTACCGTTTAAAAATTATTGGACCACTAGGCAACGTCATGCACCGTTAGGTTAGTTGACTAACGGCAGAGCGGTCGCAGGATCTTCTTAATTTTTAAACGTTTTTTAAAGAAAATCATAAATCCAAATATAATTTGCGATGACAAAAAATCACATGCATTTTTGGTCCAGATTATAACGAAAAAGAAGCGCAATAAATCTGAAAAATAAAATTTTTTGAAAATTCGAAAAAAAAATTTCTGGGTCAGAAACCCTAGTTAGGGTTTTGGGGTACGCACGCCGGGCCCGTACCCGCTACTGGCGGGCGGGCCCGTTTGCCGCAGCAGGCGACGGGGAGGGGGGGGGGGCCCGCCGCTGCAGGCGGCGGGGGTTGCCCCCGCCTGCCGCGGCGGGGGTGCCCCGCCGCTGCAGGCGGCGGGGGTTGCCCCCGCCGCTGGCGGCGGGGGTGCCCCGCCGCTGGCGGCGGGGGTGCCCCGCCGCTGCAGGCGGCGGGGGTTGCCCCCGCCTGCCGCGGCGGGGGTGCCCCGCCGCTGCAGGCGGCGGGGAGCCCCCGCCTGCCGCGGCGGGGGGGGGGGGGGGGTTCCCGCCGCCGCAGCGACGGCGGGAAGGCCCCCGCCGCTGCCGGCGACGGGGGGGGGGCGTGGGTGAACCCTGTTTCGGGTTTGGGTGATTTTTGGGGAAAAATAACGGGTAAAAATCCGATTTTTAGTGGGAAAACCCCAATTTTTTTCCAAAAATACGTTTTTAATTGAAAAAGGGTGATTTTTAGCGATAAAAACGGTGTTTTTAATCGATTGAGCCAAAAAGAATTAAATCACCACATATGCGCATATACGAAATTTAGATCTAGGGAGAAAGTTACCTCTAGATCCTACCCGCCGGATCTAGCGACGTTCGGTGAAGGAAGCCCGTTCGCGTCGCGTCCGTCCGTCGGCAGGGGTTCGGCTTAGCTTTGAGCGTGCTGATAACGTGTTGGAAACTTGGCGGCTATGGAGACCATAGCCCTATATTTATAGTGGTAGGGTTACATAATGGGTGGATACCCACTAACGGGTAGGCCCACCAAGAAGCCCGTTTATAACATTAAGCATATTATCTTTTAAATTTATTAATTAATTAAGTTAATATTTAAACGTCATATTTAATCTATTATACAATTGACGACCTTTTTTTTAATTTTGTCATATGTGTCACCCAAAATATGACTAGGACAAAAACAGATGACTGTGATGCTGACTACGACAAAAACTGAACAAAAAACCGCAGCCATACTTTCAAAACCAAATAACCAACTCATAGTTACACGTTTCGCATTCTTTAAAAACTAAACAACAAAAATAACCCGTAGCCATGTAATTTAAAAACCGTAGCCACACATTTTTTAAAACCGTAGCCACCTAACCTTAATTGAGTTTGGATTTTGAACATAAAATGCTAACGGAGAGTAATTTGATGTAAATTATTAAATCTGAAAAACTAATATCATAAGCCAAAGTTTTTTAAACAACAGACTTCAATATAAGACCAAAATTGAGTGTGACAGAAAAGTAATACAAATAAAAATAAAATTTATACTAAAATTTGGGGAAACATATTAAAACTTGGGAAGGAAATTTAAATGAGGTTTGATTATTTTTTGTGTGTGGAAAAAGCTAAAGGGTAGAAAATATTTAACTTTCAATTCACTTTTGGTGGGGGGTGGGGGGTTTAAATGAACCGCACGTGTTATGACTAGTATCTAATATTAAAACCTAATAACTAATTAAATTAATTACTTAATTTTTTTTAAATTTTAAGCTAATATCAAATTAATTAAATTAATCTAATTAAATCCTTGAGAGAGGGGATTGATCGGTGGCTAGGGTTCTCGTCGACGATGGGAAGAACATGATGCCGACACCGATATCGCCTCAATGGGAGGGGGGTGTGCGTGCGGAGAGGACGGTGTGGCAGTGTGTTAGGAGATCAATGGTGGGCTAGGGAGAACGTGATGCCTACACCGATATCGTTTCTCGCACGCACAATGCTTATTTACAAGTTTGACAATTACTCTCTCGCGCATGCAACTTATTTACTAGTTTGCTACTCAAATTTACGTTCCGCGCACAATCATTCAAAAATTCTAAAAAAAACCTTATTGTACGCGGGGAGTAAAACTGAGTCTTGTGAGCGGTGAGTAAAATTACGTCTTGCTCCCTGCTCTTTAAATCATTCAATTAAATATACCAACAACTTACATCCTCAACAAAGAGATCCACAGTGATCCTCGATGTGAATCGTGGCATTTAAGCCTTATTTACATCATAATTATAAAATCCTTGATTGGAGGTGGGAAAAAAAACCAAAAAAAAGAAACATCAAGACTTCAAACAGAGAGAATTTGGAGGATGAGCGGATCAAATCGGACGCAGGATCTAAGAGTCCTTGGTGTTCATGGCTTTCTCGACGGCCTCGGACTTGATGGTAGCCTTGACGGACTTCGCCTCCGCCCCCGCCTTCTTCATCGCCGACCCCACGGTCTCCTCCACGGCCTGCGCCTTCTCCTTGACGAAGTCCCTGGCGTCCTCCGCCTTGCACGCCACCGTCTCCTTCACCCTCTGCGCCGTCTCCTTCGCCGACCCCCACACGTCCTGCGCCGCCTGCTTCGCCTTCTCGCTCATGTCCTGCGCTTTTCCGGCCACCTGGGCGGCCACCGACTCCGCCTCCTCTTCCATCTCGTCGACCGCCTCGTGCACCTGAGAGATAGAATTGATTCTAATCCACGGTACAAATAAAAAAAATTCGTAATTTATTGTAGGGCAAAATCAACCTCTTGAGCAGCGGCGCTGGCCATCCCCCTCGATTCGCCGGACATCCCCATTGATTCGCTGGCCGAGTTCCCGACCGGCATGGCCGACTCGTTCATCATAGAATCAGCCCCCTGTCGGCTATGTTAAAGCAACATCGATACAGAAATTAGAATTTTTAGAAAAAAAAATTAATTCACCTCAAGCTGGCCGGGGCCGCCGGGGGCGCCGGTGACGAGGACCCGGAGGCTGCCGGGGCTGGTCCTCCTCGCGATGACGGGGCCCGCCTTGAGGAACTTGAGGAGAGAGCCATTGAGTGTAGAGCTTGCCATCTCTTCTTCTTCGGTTTGTAAAAATCTCGCCTTTAAATTAAGGGCAGAGGAATTAGTGTGTTTTTGGGGGATTTCCAGTTAAAAGCACATTAGTTATAGACGTTGGTTGGCGCCACGTGGACTAACCGCCGGAGTTGCGGGGAGTTCCGGTTGGTTAGGAAATGGCGGGGGGCCGCTTGTCAGGGTGGTAGGACCCAGTATTTGCGGTTGAGTTAGTTTACATGATTACGTCGTGTCTCCGTCTCCTTCTCTCTCGAGTGACATGTGTTGGTGCATTAAAAATTGTGAAGTCATCCCAAAAACCAATCCTAAAAACCAATCCACACAATCAGGATGCAGATGCGGAACCCACATAGGTCTCTCTCTCTCTAATTTTCTTTCACATACTCCATCGCTCGACCAGCCAAAGAGCTACTTAGGGCCTGTTCGTTTCAGTGTTTATGCTCAAGATTCTCAAAAAATTACTGTTTTGGACACTATTCATGCAAAATCACAGGTTTTGCACTCAGCTCTGTTCGTTTTTGTTGTTGTTGAAATTGCCGAGCTGTCAATAATTCTCAGCAACCCACATTCTCCGCAAAAGAGGGTGATTACGGGTTGATGCCTGCAGCAGTGGGGCCTACTTGCTCTCTCTCTCTCTCTCTCTCCACCTTTGCAGCAAAACAAGCTTTATTTAAAAAAATTAAATACGCGCGGGCCCCGCCTCTCTCTCTCTCAACAAGCTGAGAATTTCTCAATTTTTTTCATGCGCGCGGGGCCCGTCACTTTTTTAATTTTTTAATATTTAATTTGTGGACCACATATCTAACTTTCACAACAACATTCACAACCAACTTTCACTCAAAAACACACAATAAAGTTGTCTGGGCCCCACAAAAAATTCCAACATCCACATTCACAACCCATTTTCATCCAAAAAAAACACAATACTCACATTCATCAACACTATTCACAACTTCAACAAACAACCAATATTGACACAAAAGAACAGGCCCATGCCACAAGGACTTCCTTTTACTAGGTGTTTAAAAAAGCCATTTGGCAGCACCTAAAACTCGATGTAGTCATGTAACATCCTACTTCGACTTTTGCATCCTCTTCCATTATGACAAGCGACTTATGTAACTAAAAGCAACTATCCCATATCTTGTGATAATCCATAATAAGGTTCTTGATTAGGATGCTAAATTCTTTGTGAATTCTCTTATTGGGAAATCCTTGAGATGCCCGGTAGACAGTGGCACAACCAAGATTTTTTTTATTGCCCTGGGCAAAACTAAAAGATTGTTGTGAACGGGTATTTAACCGTAGTTTGGTGAGATTCTGGGCTATCCTAGAGATAGGCCCATATCATTGTAAACCCATCTTGTATTCTCCACATTGCCTATAAATATAGACCTGAGGGCTCTTCCCTCAGTAGTTGATTCATAACACGTTATCAGCACGACTCTAAAAAATTTCTTTTCCACAAAATTTTTTCCCTTCGTTGCGAAGGCGAAGGCGAAGGCGAGACGGGAGATCCACGAGCGCGGTGCAAGGCTTCCTCCATCAAGGGTCGTCATCCGCGTAGGGCTTTGAGCAACCGTCGCTATATCCGGAGGACGGATATATAGGTAAAAATACTAAAAACGATATTTTTAATCATACGTATGATTGTCCCTCCCCTAGATCTCGCAAGATCGTCATGGGGATTCATCGTCGCCTTGAAAACGACGGATTTTTCATCCCAAAAACTCAATTTTTAGGGTAAAAACCCAATTTTGAACCCTCCGACGGCTAGTCGTCACCGGACCCCCCCAAACCCCTCGCCGGAACCCCCCTCGCCGGAAAACCCCACCCCACCCACCCTGGCCGCCTCCCCCTGCAGGGGGGGCGGCCCCCGCCGCCGCCTCCCCCTGCATGGGGGCGGCCCCCCTGGGCGCCTCCCCCTGCAGGGGGGCGGCCCCCGCCGACGCCCCTGCAGGGGGCGGCGGCCCCCGTGGCCGCCTCCCCCTGCAGGGGGGCGGCCCCCGCCGCCCCTCCTGCAGGGGGGCGGCCCTGGCCGCCCCTCCTGCAGGGGGCGGCCTCCGCGGCCGCGCCCCCCTGCAGGGGGGCGGCCCCCGCCGCCCCCCCCCCCCTGCAGGGGGCGGTGGCGGCGCCGGCCCCCCCCATGAAACCCTAGGGGGAAGAAGAAAAAAAAAATTAAAATTTCCAGATCTGTGGGCCTGAAGCCCACAGCAGATCTGTGGGCTTCAGGCCCACAGAATTCAAAAAAAAAATTATTCCAGATCTGTGGGCCTGAAGCCCACAGTAGATCTGTGGGCTTCAGGCCCACAGATTTAAAAAAAAACAGAAAAATCTGTGGGCCTGAAGCCCACAGACCTGCTGCGGGCCTCAGGCCCACAGTCAGATTTTCAAAAAAAAAGAGGCTTATGGGCCTGAAGCCCATAGGTCGACTGCGGGCTTCAGGCCCGCAGGCTGGTTTATCTGAAAAAAAAATTGGGGGAGGCAAAGGGCTATAAACTCGCCTCAAAAGGCAATTTATTAGCCTAAATATTAATTTAAAAAGGGGGATTTAAGGGCAAAATATTCGTGAAAAATCACGATAAATTACGGGACAAATATCGGGCAGGCGAGAATTTTTTTTTGGGGATTTTTGGGGGTGGCTTTTGGGATGATGAGGGAAACTTTTTCCTCTGACAAAGAAAATGTTAATTTTGGGCTCTTAATCAATTTAATTGATTAAACCCATTCAAATTACAACCTTTGCATTGTAATGATTTTTTCTGCAAAAATCATATTTACATGCTTTGCATCTCTGGTATATTCTGTTGGATATTATATGCGTGGTTGTGCATTGTATTTAAAACTTAATAATTAGGAAGATCCTGCGACCGCTCTGCCGTTAGTAACCTAACCTAACGGTGTATGACGTTGCCCAGTGGTCCAATAATTATTAAGTGTTTAAATTATTTATCCATCTCTGCGAATATTAAATGCATGTGATGCCTGTGATGAAAATGTCTGATGAAAATGTTGATGAGCACAATTTTTCTGCATTAATTGCTAAATGTGGTTTTTGGATCGGCCGTTTAGTCCCACAGTTTATTTCCCGCACTTTTCTTTTATTTTTGAGAGAAATTGTAGTGAGGAATTTATGTAAATGTTAATTTTGGGCTCTTAATCAATTTAATTGATTAAACCCATTCAAATTACAACATTTGCATTGTAATGATTTTTTCTGCAAAAATCATATTTACATGCTTTGCATCTCTGGTATATTCTGTTGGATATTATATGCGTGGTTGTGCATTGTATTTAAAACTTAATAATTAGGAAGATCCTGCGACCGCTCTGCCGTTAGTAACCTAACCTAACGGTGTATGACGTTGCCCAGTGGTCCAATAATTATTAAGTGTTTAAATTATTTATCCATCTCTGCGAATATTAAATGCCTGTGATGCCTGTGATGAAAATGTCTGATGAAAAATGTTGATGAGCACAATTTTTCTGCATGAATTGCTAAATGTGGTTTTTGGATCGGCCGTTTAGTCCCACAGTTTATTTCCCGCACTTTTCTTTTATTTTTGAGAGAAATTGTAGTGAGGAATTTATGTAAATGTCAAAGAAAGAAGACCAACTTCCATGGAGACGGAGGCCACGCTTGAAGATGGAGATATCATATGGGACCCACGGGGTTTCCAAAGTTGTATTTTCATTTTCTTTAAGCTGCAAATTTGTATAATTTGGACTGTGGACTTTTTTGGACTCTTTCTTGTGGGACTGGCCGATCCACACATTTAGTTTTTCATTAAATATTGCCTCCGCATGAAAATGTTTTCTCTGAATTAATTATTAATTCATGCATGTTTGTGCTCTGCTAGATAAATGGTTAATATTGCAAGCATTAATTTCGAAGTACTGGAAGCATCAGGTAGAAATTATCTAAGCTGGCAGCTAGATGTAAAGTTTCACCTGCGGGCAAAGACCCTCATCGCTGCTATGACTGGAAAAAGAAAATGTTAGCGATATAGAGAAGGCGCAAGCCATCATCTATATTCGTCGCCATGTGGACAAGACCTTAAAGGCTGAATACCTTATGGTCAAAGATCCACTTGAGCTATGGACTGCCCTTGAGGACAGGTATAAACATCAGAAAGATGTTATACTCCCAAGGGCACGATACGAGTGGGAGAACCTGAGACTGCAGGACTTAAAGTCCGTTGCTGAGTACAACTCAGCACTTTTTAGCATCACCGCACGCCTGAAGTTGTGTGGTGAAAAAGTCTCAGAAAATCGCATGCTGGAAAAGACGTATACGTCCTTCCATTAAAAAGATGCGATACTCATGCAGCAATACCGTGAACGTAAGTTCACCAAGTATTCCGAGCTACCGTCATGTTTACTCATGGCCGAGCAAAACAGAGAGCTTCTTCTCTCCACTCACAATATACGCTCCCCGGCACTGCCCCCCTACCAGAAGCTCACTATTCCTCTTCCTTCAAAAAGAAGAGAGATAATAAAAGAAAAGAAAGACCACAGAAGGGGGGTCAACAGAAAAATGCCAAGGGCCATGCACATCAGTAGTGAAATAATGAAAGTAAGCGGAAGTTCACGTGGCACAGAAATGACAAAAATGATTCACCCCCACCCAAGAGGGAATGGGAAGACCAGTGCCATAATTGTGGCATGAAAAGCCACTGGTCCAAAATGTGCCGAACTTCGCCGCACCTCCAGGATTTGTATAAAGAGAACAAGAATAATAAAGCTGAAACAAACCTGATGACCTCTGATGCTCCAGTCAAGTTTTCAGCTGACAACTTCGAAAATGATGACTTGCTTGATTAGCCTTTATTTTTATCTTAGCAATTTGTTTTGAGAATCATTTATGAGAGCATTTTAATTATGAAATTTGTTCTGAATGAAAATGTTTAGTAGACAATAAATGAAAATGTTTATCTGAATATGCATGTGCCTAATGATTCATCTTTTAATAGATGAAACTGCTCTCATAAATAATTAGTAGACAATAAACACGTACGATTTCTTTCAATACAAAGCCCAATATCAGGGCTATATTGAAGATCCAGGGAATGCAACACAGTTGCCCCCAAACGACACAAAAATAATGGATGCACTAATCCCTCCGAATTCTAAAAAGAAACTTTCTAAGTTTCAAGGACATCTGTTTCAACGGATCCCACTTGGAAACAACAAATGTAAATGAAAAATTACCGTATGTGTAACGACTGCTTTTCATGTATCTGGATTTATTATAATATAATATATGTTTTGGTGGATTTTCTCCTCTTGTGTGGTTTTCGTCTCCGTAGCTTTCATTTTCGATCGATTCGTCGTATTTTCTCGTTTCTTTCTTAGGATCGTCGATTTCGAAGTATGTCATTCGTGACGGACTTCATAACGGTCGTATCTAACTATTAGATCAAGCCTAGGAGTCTTAGGAATCGATCCCGGGGCCCCGCGCTCCGTATCGGAACTTTTTGTGCTCATTAGCCGGTATAAGAAGGGGCACCGACCGACTAGATGACGATCCAGTCGGTCGGCAATCCTTCTTGGACCGACTAGTTAGCTTTCTAAATTTCTCAGGAGTTACTGTTTATCGTTAGTCGGTCTAAGAACGTTGGTTGACCGACTAGGTTGCAAACTAGTCGGTCAGCAATGCTTCTTTAACCGACTAACACATCATCTTAATTTTAGTTGAGTTACTGTTTACTCTTAGTCGGTCTAAGAACGTTCATCGACCGACTAGATGCTAAACTAGTCGGTCAGTACTTGTTCATGGACCGACTAACTCTAGAATCCTATTTTCGTTCAGGAGTTACTGTTTGCACTTAGTCGGTCTGCGTTGGTCGACCGACCGACTAGTTGCCAAACTAGTCAGTCAGTGGTTGCTCTTTGACCGACTAACCAGTGTTAAACCCCTAATTTCTGGGCAGCCGCCAGCCCAACCTATTTAAACCCAACCCAAACGGTTTCTTCTTCCCCAACACGACCCAAAACCCTAAAATCTTCCCCCTTGAGCCCACATCTTCCTCCAAGCTTAAATCCTTCATTCCAAGCCCTAAATCCATTATCCAAACCATCCATTCACTCTATCTACCTCTCATCTTCCCCAAAATCTCACCCAAATCCATCAAATCCCCAAATTTTCCCCAAAACCCTAGTTTCCCCAAACTTCTCCAATCTTTTCCAGATCTGATCCTAGGGTTCCCCGGAGTGTTTCTTCCGCCTCCTCTCGGTAAGAAATCGATCTACCGTTGTTTTCATAACTTATTTATATTTTTATGAAACCATAATAAATTTCATGTTGTTTTGTGTTTGTTTCCCCCATAACAGCGATTTCCCCGTAGATTAGCATCCGTGTGACGAAGTGGTCGTCATCCCCGGTGCTAGGCAAATGAAACTTGCCACTTAGGGTTTAGGCCATGTTTTAGGCCATTTGCTTGTTGTAGGCGTAAAAGAGACTAGGCGACGAAATGATACTCGCCTAGGCGCAAATTGGGGAACTAGCTTGACAACGAAGCTAGTCCCAACATATAGCATGTTGCACAATTTCCATGTCATGTTTACTTTCCATTAATGGTACGCAAATTAATTGTCATGTCATTGCATTCTTCAAGTGTTTCTGTGATTGCGTAGCTTTGCTACGAATGCATGTGTTCCTGGCTCGTGTTCCAGAAGCGGGCCATGTGTTGGTTGATAGCCAATGCCCGAATTGCGTGTTTCCGGCTAGGTGCACCCCTATGCCAAATGTTTAAGAATGCGAGCTCATTGTGCGGGGCAACCCCAGGCTCACTAGCTGAGCTCACTGTGCGGGGACCCAGGCTCCATTACGTGTGGGTATTGGGGGTAAGAGTTAAGCGGCCAATCAACTGGGAGTCTGCCCGATCAGCAACTGCAATGGTAAGGCGTAAACTCTGGGTTTGGGGTAGTTGTTAAGCGGCCAATCAGCGAATGTGAAACCATTCAGCTGTAAGGCGTAAACAATCTACAAAACAACGTGACTAGTGAATTGATTGAGATTGACAGTAGCGTGGCTACTCTTGTCTTGTCATGTCATGTCTTGTCTTGTCTTGTCTTGTCCCGATGATTGTTCTCTTGTACAAATTGTCTTGCCTTGTTTTAATTGTGCACTCATGTTATAACTGCCATGTCATGCATACTAAACTGCTAGGTTGCTAGTTGCCTTACTTTCAGTTTCCTTGACCAAGTCTTTTAGACTTGCTAACATGTGCCCCTTTACTCTTTTGGGTGACACATGTTAGATCCTGAGCCTGAGTACCCCGTTGAGGACGAGGTGTTTGCTGACGCCGAGCCCGAGCTTGTGTTTGACGGGGAGTACGTGGACACCGGGGACCAGTCCTAGTGTCTTCGTTGTGTTTTACTTTTGTTTAGACAGTTGTTTTGTTATCGGTGCGTAGCACCTATACTTTGTTATGTCGTTGCTTTTGTTGGCCTTGTTCTGGGCCTTTAGACTCTTTTCTTTTAGCCTGGTGGCTTTTCTGGATGTTGAACTTATTTTCATGTTGGACAATATTTGAGATGTGAGGTTTTTATTTCAGTCTCTCCTTGTATTATTATTGTTGTTCCGTTGTGGTTACAGGGACCTGCTTATATTTTATTTACGCTTATCGGGTTTGGGGCTTCACAGCTCCACTCTCGTGCGGACCTTTTCACGTCTCGCCTCCATTTTAGGGAAGCGGGTCGTGACAGGTTTTAGTGGTGGCCCATGCAGGTCCTTCTGTAACTGCGATTTTTGGAATAGCGATAATAATATCAGAATGTCCAATAAACTAAGTTCGACGTCCGATGTCATAAGCTATGAGTCTAATCTGATTCGTTCTCTGTGTCAGTAGATGGCAGGAAGGCGTTTCACCCGTGGTGGGGGTAGTGGTGCGCTCCCTCATGATGAGGAGCCTGAGCGGGAACCCACCAGCGGTGAGATGATGCGGATGATGCTCCAGATGATGCAAGTGCAGCAGGGCGTGCTTCTACAAGTCCAGAATGCTCCACTTGCTCGAGCTGCCCGGGCTCTTCCGGATGCCCCTCGCTCTGAGCCAGGAGCGAAGCAATTTCGGGAGCTGGGTCCCGCATATTTTGATAGTTCTGAGGGTCCTCTGGCTGCCGATGAGTGGATTCGGAACATCGAGGACAATCTGAAGATGGCCAAGATCACCCCGGCTGGATGGGTTGATTTGGCAAAGAGGCAACTCAAGCATAATGCTCGGAATTGGTGGGATGCGGAAGAGAAGATGTTGGTGGAGCCGATTGCTTGGGCTACCTTCAAGGCCAGATTTGAGGGTGAGTTCTTTCCGAAAGCTGCCAGGGAGGAGATGCTGCAGCGTTTTATCGATTTGAAGCAGGGGAACTCGTCGGTGGACATGTATCACCAAGAGTTCATGAGGCTGAGTCGGTTTGCACCAAAGATGGTGCAGGACGCTGAGGAGAGAGCTCAGAGGTTCCTGCAGGGGCTTGCTTCGGAGCTCCAGAGTTTTGTGACCTCTTCTGACCGGGAGTCTTATCAGAAGGTTCTGGTCGCTGCCAAGAGGCAGGAGCTGCTTGTGAATCAGAGGAGAGGGTCTGTTGTTGGTGCTGGGAAGAGGCCTGTGGAACAGGCGAGAGCTGTGGTTAGACCTGGATTCAGGCCTAATCAGTCCGCCCAGTTTAAGAGGCCAGGAGGGCCTATTCTGAAGCTTTGCCATTTCTGCGGCAAGCCTGGCCACGTCAAGGATCAGTGTCGGAAGTTTTTGGGCCAGTGTCTGGTTTGCGGTGATGCTTCCCATGTCGCGAAGGATTGTCGGCATGCGAATCAGCTGCGGAGGGCTCCTGTTGCAGCTCAGCCGTTGCAGCAGCGAGCGTCTGTTCCTGCTGGTCGTGGAGCAGCTCTTGTTCCGCAGGGACAGGCTTTTCGGCAGGCTGTTCCGCCGAGGAGGCAGGCTTTTCTGATGACCGCTGCGGAGAGCGAGGCTATGGATGAGGTTATCGCAGGTAATCCTCAATCTAGCTGTTACTTTCCTAGCTGGTTTTGATTGTTAGATTGTGTTGTTTGCTTGAACATGGTTGTTTGCTAGACTAGGGTTTGATTGTTAATTGATTGTTAGGTGTGTTTTTGGTTTGCACATTTCCTGCACGAGTCCTCTTTGACTCTGGTGCATCGATGTGTATTATTTCCCGGAGCTTCGTGGAGAGGCATTCCTTGTTGATGTCCCCTCTTCCCAAGAGTTGGAATATCGTTACGGGGAATGGCGTGGTCTCGGTGTATCGTGGTTGCAATTCTTGCTCGTTGGTGGTCTGTGGACATGAGCTTTTCGTTGATTTCATCGTCCACGACATCATCAACTATGATGCAATTCTTGGGATGGACTGGCTTGCGAGCTTCTATGCTACGATTGACTGCAGGAGGAAGAAGGTGGTGTTTGAGATTCCCGGACATCCAGTATTTGAGTTCAGTCGTGGTAGCAGTTCGCTTGGTCCTGTCAGATTTCGGGCCAGGCCGGTGGAGGCTGTGGCTATGCAGATGGAGCTGGAGTGGCCAGCTGTGGTGCGTGATTTTGGCGACGTCTTCCCCGAGGAGATGTCTGGTTTGCCGCCTGATCGAGCTTTGGAATTTTCTATCGATCTTGTTCCAGGTGCGCAGCCGATTTCGAAGGCGCCGTATCGTATGGCACCTGCAGAGTTGGAAGAGTTGCGGAAGCAGTTGGATGAGCTTTTGCAGAAGGGTTATATTAATCCTAGTGTGTCTCCGTGGGGAGCACTGGTGTTGCTGGTTAAGAAGAAGGATGGTTCGCGTCGCATGTGCGTGGACTATCGGGAGTTGAATGCGGTGACCATTAAGAATAAATACCCGTTGCCACGCATCGATGATATTTTTGATCAGCTTGGAGGTTCGAGGGTGTTTTCTAAATTGGATTTGAGGAGTGGTTACCATCAGTTGAAGGTGAAGAAGGATGATGTTCCGAAGTCAGCGTTCAGGACGAAGTATGGACACTATGAGTTCGTGGTTATGCCTTTTGGCGTAACTAACGCGCCCGCAGTTTTCATGAATTTGATGAACCTGATTTTCTACGACTTTCTGGATAAGTTTGTCGTTATCTTTATTGACGACATTCTGATCTATTCGAAGTCGGAGGAAGAGCATGCCTCGCACTTAAGGACGGTGTTGGAGATTTTGAGGAAGCATCGGTTGTATGCTAAGTTTTCGAAGTGCGAGTTTTGGCTGGATCGAGTTGCTTTTCTCGGGCATGTGGTGAGTGGAGATGGTATTTCAGTGGATCCCGAGAAGATTAGGGCCATCAGGGAGTGGCCTGTTCCGTCGTCAGCATCTGAGATTCGGAGTTTCCTTGGACTTGCTGGTTATTATCGGCGATTCATTAAGGACTTTTCTCGTATCGCTGAGCCGATGACCAGGTTGACGCGGAAGGATGTTGCTTATGTTTGGTCGGGTGATTGTGAGAGTGCTTTTGGTATCCTGAAGGAGAGGTTGACGAGTGCCACTATTCTTGTTGTGCCTGATCGCAGCGGTGGATTTAAGATCTTTTGCGATGCTTCTGGCAAGGGTCTCGGTTGTGTGTTGCATCAGCACGGGCATGTTGTGGCGTATGCGTCCCGTCAGCTTAAGGTTCATGAGAAGAATTACCCGACGCATGATTTGGAGTTGGCTGCCGTTGTGTTTGCTCTTAAGATTTGGAGGCACTTCCTGCTGAGTGAGAAAGTGAAGATTTTCACCGATCACAAAAGCTTGAAGTATATTTTCACTCAGAAGGAGCTCAACATGCGACAGCGCCGATGGTTGGAGCTTATGGCAGATTATGAGATTGATTTGCAGTTTCACCCTGGCAAGGTGAATGTGGTTCCGGATGCTTTGAGTAGGCTTCCAGCGGTGATGATTTTGACCTCGCTGTGGAGATTGCAGCAGGATTTTTGCGGGTCTGGTGTGGAGATTGTTCTTCCTGGGGAGGCTTCGTCGTTGATGTACATGCAGGTACAGTCGACGATTGTGGATCGGATTAAGGCTGGCCAGGCTGAGGATCCGAAGCTGGTGAAGATTCGGGAGCAGGTGGAAGCCGGTCTGCGGACTGACTTTTTGATTCATGAGGATGGCTCGCTGAGGTTCGGAGCCAGGTTGTGTGTGCCAGCTGGGGATATCAGAGAGGAGTTGATGGTGGAGGCACACAGTTCGCCGTATTCTGTGCATCCTGGTGGCACCAAGATGTACCAGGATCTTCGTCTGAATTATTGGTGGCATGGTATGAAGAGGAGCGTGGCTCGAAGTGTAGCCAAGTGCTTGGTTTGCCAGCAGGTGAAGGCGGAGCATCAGCGTTCGACCGGGTTGCTACAACCGCTTCCGATTCCGGAGTGGAAATGGCAACACATCATTATGGATTTCGTGACTGGACTACCTCGGAGTCCGAAGCAGAATGACGCAATTTGGGTGATCGTAGATCGATTGACCAAATCTGCGCACTTTATTCCGTTCCGAGGGGGGACAGTCCACTGAGGCGCTAGCGAGGAGATATATGGAGGTAAAATTCTTTTACTCTCCGTTTTTATTTCCTTTTCCTAGTTTGGATAGTGATGTAACGTGAATCGTGCAGGAGGTTGTGCGACTTCATGGAGTCCCCGTGAGTATCCTGTCTGACAGAGACACGAGGTTCACATCTCAGTTCTGGCAGAGTTTGCAGAAGAGCTTGGGTACGCGTCTGAGTTTCAGCACGGCGTACCATCCGCAGACGGATGGCCAGTCCGAGAGGACGATTCAGATTTTGGAAGACATGCTGAGGGCGTGCATGTTGGATTTCAAGGGTTCGTGGGAGGACCATCTGCATTTGGTGGAGTTCTCTTACAACAACAGCTTCCAGGCGAGTATTGGCATGGCGCCTTTCGCCGCCCTTTATGGGAGGAAATGTCGATCGCCATTGAGTTGGGATGACGTTGGTGATAGGGAGTTGTTGGGACCTGAGATGATTGTGGAGGCCGTGGATATCATCAGGAATATTCGGGAGAGGTTGAGGATTGCTCAGGACCGTTTTAAGCATTGGGCGGATGCTAAACGTCGTCCTTTGGAGTTTCAGCCGGGCGACCATGTGTTCTTGAAGATTTCCCCGAATCGTGGTGTGATTCGTTTCGGGAAGCGTGGGAAGTTGAGCCCGCGATACATTGGACCGTTTGACGTTTTGGAGAGGGTTGGCGAGGTAGCGTATCGCTTGGCCTTGCCGCCGTCTTTGGAAGGAGTTCACAATGTTTTCCATGTGTCGCAGCTTCGTCGATACATTAGCGATCCAACTCACGCGGTGGATTTTTCAGAGATTACCGTTCGCCCCGATATGACGTATGACCAGCATCCAGTGCAGATTCTGGACAGGCGTCAGAAATCGCTTCGGAACAAGATTGTCAATCTTGTGAGGGTGATGTGGCGACACGGCTCACCTGGAGAGTCTACTTGGGAGAATGAGGATGAGATGCGAGAGCGTTTCCCACTTTTGTTTCCGGACTCGTGAGTATTTGGAAATTCCGAGGACGGAATTTTTCTTAAGTTGGGGAGGATGTAACGACTGCTTTTCATGTATCTGGATTTATTATAATATAATGTATGTTTTGGTGGATTTTCTCCTCTTGTGTGGTTTTCGTCTCCGTAGCTTTCATTTTCGATCGATTCGTCGTATTTTCTCGTTTCTTCCTTAGGATCGTCGATTTCGAAGTATGTCATTCGTGACGGACTTCATAACGGTCGTATCTAACTATTAGATCAAGCCTAGGAGTCTTAGGAATCGATCCCGGGGCCCCGCGCTCCGTATCGGAACTTTTTGTGCTCATTAGCCGGTATAAGAAGGGGCACCGACCGACTAGATGACGATCCAGTCGGTCGGCAATCCTTCTTGGACCGACTAGTTAGCTTTCTAAATTTCTCAGGAGTTACTGTTTATCGTTAGTCGGTCTAAGAACGTTGGTTGACCGACTAGGTTGCAAACTAGTCGGTCAGCAATGCTTCTTTAACCGACTAACACATCATCTTAATTTTAGTTGAGTTACGGTTTACTCTTAGTCGGTCTAAGAACGTTCATCGACCGACTAGATGCTAAACTAGTCGGTCAGTACTTGTTCATGGACCGACTAACTCTAGAATCCTATTTTCGTTCAGGAGTTACTGTTTGCACTTAGTCGGTCTGCGTTGGTCGACCGACCGACTAGTTGCCAAACTAGTCGGTCAGTGGTTGCTCTTTGACTGACTAACCAGTGTTAAACCCCTAATTTCTGGGCAGCCGCCAGCCCAACCAATTTAAACCCAACCCAAACGATTTCTTCTTCCCCAACACGACCCAAAACCCTAAAATCTTCCCCCTTGAGCCCCCATCTTCCTCCAAGCTTAAATCCTTCATTCCAAGCCCTAAATCCATCATCCAAACCATCCATTCACTCTATCTACCTCTCATCTTCCCCAAAATCTCACCCAAATCCATCAAATCCCCAAATTTTCCCCAAAACCCTAGTTTCCCCAAACTTCTCCAATCTTTTCCAGATCTGATCCTAGGGTTCCCCGGAGTGTTTCTTCCACATCCTCTCGGTAAGAAATCGATCTACCGTTGTTTTCATAACTTATTTATATTTTTATGAAACCCTAATAAATTTCATGTTGTTTTGTGTTTGTTTCCCCCATAACAGCGATTTCCCCGTAGATTAGCATCCGTGTGACGAAGTGGTCGTCATCCCCGGTGCTAGGCAAGTGAAACTTGCCACTTAGGGTTTAGGCCATGTTTTAGGCCATTTGCTTGTTGTAGGCGTAAAAGAGACTAGGCGACGAAATGATACTCGCCTAGGCGCAAATTGGGGAACTAGCTTGACAACGAAGCTAGTCCCAACATATAGCATGTTGCACAATTTCCATGTCATGTTTACTTTCCATTAATGGTACGCAAATTAATTGTCATGTCATTGCATTCTTCAAGTGTTTCTGTGATTGCGTAGCTTTGCTACGAATGCATGTGTTCCTGGCTCGTGTTCCAGAAGCGGGCCATGTGTTGGTTGATAGCCAATGCTCGAATTGCGTGTTTCCGGCTAGGTGCACCCCTATGCCAAATGTTTAAGAATGCGAGCTCATTGTGCGGGGCAACCCCAGGCTCACTAGCTGAGCTCATTGTGCGGGGACCCAGGCTCCATTACATGTGGGTATTGGGGGTAAGAGTTAAGCGGCTAATCAACTGGGAGTCTGCCCGATCAGCAACTGCAGTGGTAAGGCGTAAACTCTGGGTTTGGGGTAGTTGTTAAGCGGCCAATCAGCGAATGTAAAACCATTCAGCTGTAAGGCGTAAACAATCTACAAAACAACGTGACTAGTGAATTGATTGAGATTGACAGTAGCGTGGCTACTCTTGTCTTGTCATGTCTTGTCTTGTCCCGATGATTGTTCTCTTGTACAAATTGTCTTGCCTTGTTTTAATTGTGCACTCATGTTATAACTGCCATGTCATGCATACTAAACTGCTAGGTTGCTAGTTGCCTTACTTTCAGTTTCCTTGACCAAGTCTTTTAGACTTGCTAACATGTGCCCCTTTACTCTTTTGGGTGACACATGTTAGATCCTGAGCCTGAGTACCCCGTTGAGGACGAGGTGTTTGCTGACGCCGAGCCCGAGCTTGTGTTTGACGGGGAGTACGTGGACACCGGGGACCAGTCCTAGTGTCTTCGTTGTGTTTTACTTTTGTTTAGACAGTTGTTTTGTTATCGGTGCGTAGCACCTATACTTTGTTATGTCGTTGCTTTTGTTGGACTTGTTCTGGGCCTTTAGACTCTTTTCTTTTAGCCTGGTGGCTTTTCTGGATGTTGAACTTATTTTCATGTTGGACAATATTTGAGATGTGAGGTTTTTATTTCAGTCTCTCCTTGTATTATTATTGTTGTTCCGTTGTGGTTACAGGGACCTGCTTATATTTTATTTACGCTTATCGGGTTTGGGGCTTCACAGCTCCACTCTCGTGCGGACCTTTTTACGTCTCGCCTCCATTTTAGGGAAGCGGGTCGTGACAGTATGCAACGTCTCAAGAAAAAGGAGTAAAATCCACACTTGAACGTTTTGAGAGCCTTATAGGCCTCTACCATACGAAGATTCGGAGAAAGGAAGCAGAATTAAACGGAGCACCTGAAGTGCCCTACATCAGCCGAGTTTTTACTCTGGCATGTTGGACTTGGCCACCCTGGATTTGTGATGCACAGCATCTTATCCTATGGGTATGACTTGAAGAACCAGAAGATTCTTCAGAAGGAAAAAAAAATCCCTCGCATCCCTTACTATAAGGGAAAACTAATTGCAAGGCCATCCCCACGATAAGCTGAAAAAGAATCTCCACGCTTCCTCAAAAAAAACAAGGAGATAGATGTGGATAAAATCCACCATCCCTAGTGGGCTATTTCAGTACTTCACTGTACTGATAAATGCATCCTCAGAATATTCGTACGTGTGTCTACTACAGACCCGCAACTTAGCTTTTCCAAAGCTATTGGCACAAAAATAAAAACGTTGCGGGCACATTTCCCAGACAATAAAATGTTGTAAATAAGTCTGGTTAATGTTGGGAAATATACCTCCCAGTTTTTTCAAGAGTACTGCCAATCAACGGGAATTGAAAATAAACATACAAGTGACGCATGTTCATACCCAAAATGGGTCGGCAGAGTCACTGAAAAGTAGACTCCAATGGACTGAACGTCCATTAAATCCCGATTACCTATGGATGCATGGGGACATGCAAACTCTGCATGCTGCATCGTAAATGAAAATAAGACCCTCTGGAGGTCAGAGTCTCCAATGCAATTTGCATATGGAATGCCACCGAACATTTCTCATCTGAGAATCTTCGGTCGCGCAGTCTTAAATCCCCATTGCACCACCAAAGAGGACCAAAATGGTACTCAACGTCGCCTAGGTATCCATGCAGGGTTTGACTCACCCTCACTTATAAGATACCTAGAACCCCAAAAGGGGGACGTAATTAAGGCACACCTTGAAGACTGTGATCTCGATGAGACGAGTTTCCCAAAAATAGGCCCAGATACTGGAAAATCTGGCGCGAAGAAAATTATAACGTGGGATACAAACAGTTTGACCCACTATGATCCGGTAACAATACAATGTGTAGATGAGATCCAGAAGATCTTCCACACAGAGAACACTGTTCACTAATTACCGGAATCATTTATTGACAACCAGAAGATTGTCAGATCACACATCCCTGCTGCAAAAACTCCAGCTAGGATTGACATCCCCGAGAATGGATGTAATCCACCAGCAGCAGAAGTGGCTGATCCTCAACAGAAAAGAGGCAGACCACCAGGCTCCTAGGACAAGAAACTCCTGGAGACCTTAAGACAATACTACCACAGGACAATGAGCTCCTGTCCACACCATCACCCTTCCCGGAATCCACTGCAGAGGAATTGCCGGGAAAAAGTGAAATTAAGTAAATGTTGTACGTACTGGGGAGGTGTTGGACAGATAGAACATAAATTTTCGACAATGTATTCACGTATCATATTGCCATATACATCGCAAAAACGATGATGTTCGTAAATTACCGTTCCACACTCCGTTGCTAGAAGGCAAACGTAGAGATTGACCAAAAATGTGGAACGTGGCAATAAAAGATGAGCTGGACTCACTTATGAAACGTGAAATGTTCGGACCTGAAGTCCTGACACCAAAAGGTGTCAAACCTGTGGATAAAACAAAGTATTGCACACATAAGAAAAATAAATACAAAATCGTATGCTATAAGGTACAACCTATAGCCCGAGGAAAATTTCGCTGAAACTAGGGATCGAACAAAATCAAATGAGCATGTCTCATAAATGATGCATCCGTCTCCCTAAGTTATCAAAAGCGAATACCTTACGATTTGGCGAAGGAAAATTTTGGATATGCTGTTATTGGATGTTGTGACGGCATACCTTCGTGGATATCTTGTAAAGATAATTTCCACATTTCCTTAAAATGCCTGAATAGACTTCGGGACGTCTATTCAAATAAAGAAATATAAGTATAACAAATAAACGTACAACCAAGAGAATCACTTGACAAGTAAATGATTCATACTGAAGGTTGTCTTTGCATCTGTGCAAAGAACAGGATTAGAGATCATAGTTGGAGACAACTAAAATCTCATCGGATCTCCTGAAGAGAAAACCGAAATAAATGTACAAGCCTGACTTTTAAACATGAAATAAAAAGACCTAGGCAAATATAAAGTCGTGGCTCATAGAATCCTGTTATAAACGCCCAGAAGCGCGTTGGAGAAATTAAAAGGACCATTGTCATCCAAAGTACAACTACGGTGGTATACTCAACGGATGTACAAAAAAGAACCCTTCCGATCGCTGGAAGAGGGGGAGGATATAACCGGTCCTAAAGTCCCTTATCTAAGTGCAATCATGCACTCCTGGCTAACTGCATGTGTCCCGGCATAGAAATTGCAGTTAACTCATTAGCCAGAGATAGTTGGCACTTCACTAGGGCCATTAGACCGGAGTCAAGCCTTCTGCGCTTCCTCCAAGGGTCGAAAGATTTGGACTTACAAATTATAGTAGCATCCTCCAATGTTTGTGCAAATGCAGGTTACAGGTCCGGTCCCTATACTGATAAATCACAGAATGGGTACACACAGTGGGATGGCCATCTACTGCAAATATGCAAAGCAACTTATGAAGGCAACATCATCCTATCAATTCCGAGATCCTCACCATTCCAGAATCACACCAATAGGTGTATTTAAGGGCGCCTGGTGGTACATCACATCCCAGTGACGACTGGGATAGAGGCTGGTTCTGTGGAGCTGACCATATAGTCTGAAGACCACATCAGAGGCGACGAAACTTAGCACACCTCTCCAGAGTTTCTGGATTCAGCAGCTGCTTGATGGTGATAACACTTGTAATCTGTGTACATTTTCGGAATATTGTAAATAGGAGTGATGATATAAGCCTACGAGATCTGAAAGCCTAAGAGCTTTTACAGATCAGGGGGAGTTGACAGAATTTGTACTCTTTTCCCTTAGCTATGGTTTTTCCCACTGGGTTTTCCATAGCCAAAGGTTTTAACGAGGCAAATCAAATCAACTCTGGATCCCGAAGTATCCACCCCTCTGTGACGTTCAGAATCCAGAAGTATTCATGAGCAGAGTCACATGTACAAATCAGGGGGAGTTAAAGAGCGTTTGCACTCTTTTTCCTTAACTATGGTTTTTCCCACTGGGTTTTCCATAGTTAAAGGTTTTAACGAGGCAAATCTCACCAACTCAGGATCCTGAAGTATCCACCCCATGTGAGACTCTTCTACGCTCAGAATCCTGAAGCATTCACGAGCAAAGTCCACACCTATGGCTGGATAAGGGGGAGTGTTGTGAACGGGTATTTAACCGTAGTTGGGTGAAATTCTGGGCTATCCTAGAGATAGGCCCATATCATTGTAAACCCATCTTGTATTCTCCCCATTGCCTATAAATATAGACCTGAGGGCTCTTCCCTCAGTAGTTGATTCATAACAAAGATAATATTTAAAAATACTAGTACAAATTTAAAAACATCACTCCAACGTAATATCGATTGAAGTGGAACGTATGAGTTCCGGTGCTCATCATGATAGTTGAATTAACCGGCTGTCTCTGTGGAGGTTCGGGTTCGAATCGCCCTACACCCTATCACCTTTTAATTTTCTTTATTTTTCAGCTTTTAGGGCTCCTATGGATGCATGCCTTCTCCCTGTTCGATGTTTCTTGCTTTCTGATGAATAAAAAAAAGTGAAACGTACTAACGGTGAGCTAAAACCCTGCAGCAAAAAATGATTTTATTTAAAAAAGAAAAGGAAAAATAAAACACTTTTAAGAAAAACATTTTGGGGGAAAATGAAAATATCCCAGTAAATTGTATGTTGAAACTAAAATTTTCTATTTACATAATCCATGTGGGGGATGACCACCGTTGGATGTGGATTTTACATAATTTCACTGTCAGCCATGTTGCTAATTATAATAAGAGAATAATATGTATCATATGACATGTGAGAGATACATTCTGTTAACCCTCATGCTACATAAAGGAAATCATGCTACAACAGGGAAAATAAGATGTCATGTGATATCCGTTATTCTCTAATAAGTTTCATAAAAGATAAGCATCATGGTAGTTACTTTGCGAGCATACCATTTTGCTCGGTGCATATACCGCTTAAATTATTGAAAAATAACGAAACTGTCATTTTTTTTAAAAGGCCCGAAATACCATTTTTCAACATTGCTTTGTGCACACATTAAATTACTCACCGCGCAAATCCCACACCCTTTAAAAATTACTCGAGGCACATACCAAATTAATGTCTTTGCTGAACACCCATCAAAAATTAGATAACAGAATGTGCACTGAGCAAACTGTTAAGCATTATGTGCACCGAGCAAATGATATCTTCACAGATTAATTCCCAAAAATAATAAGATCCAAAACATCACAACAAAAACCAAAAAATTGAGGCTAAAAGAAACCGAAAATTGTAATGCAGCCCACATCAGCTTTTACCCATAGAACAACTTGAAGAAGCAGCAGGCAGCACAACTATTCCACCACCTTGGCTCAAGATAAATCATAAACAACTGGAAAATGCCATTATATTATTAGTAATGATATTATTTTTCTATATCCAACACCTTGTGACAAATTTTATGTCAGCCATTCCCACATGATGAACACTTGCACATCCTCTCTCATCAACTCTACCAGCTACAGCTCACTACACCAATTTATGAATACGACTAGACTAATACACCATACCCATGCACTCGTTCACGACTGTCTATCCTAACTTAGTTTTCAAATACAAACAAAAAAACAGTCCCTTGCATAACCATTAGATATTGCTCACAACCCCAACATCTTAAGACACCAACAGCTAAACTTTATTCCTTTTTTTTAACGGCAATGAACCAGCCAACGAAATTAGAATGAGGAACATGCATTATTTGATCTTTTCTGTTCCTCTCCTTGATTTGTCTCTGTGTTGAAGATTGAATGCCACCCTCATCTATTTCCATAATTTGACGGACTTGTCATGGCTTGCTGAGGCAACCATCCCTGTGGTGGGAGACTGGGCCAGCGCGGCAATTAGACCATCGTGAGCTGATACTGACATGGTTTGGTTCTCTATCATGTTCCACAGCTCCAAAGACTGCAAATGCACAGTAATACGATGAAGTTGTAAGCAACAAAAGGCTACGTGAAGATCAGAGGATTATTTTTAAGTTTAGTGGCATTCGCATGTTATGACAATCAAAGATGCAGAACAGTATACAAGAAACTTAAGTCATGGGTCTGAGAGATGCATTTCGTTCTCCATACAGACCTTTTGTTGTTGTTGTTGTTGTTGTTTTTTTTTTTTTTTTTTTTTTTTTTTTTTTGGGGGGGGGGGGGGGTCCTCTGCGTGTGCATCAAGAAAACAAGGGTTTTATCTGGATGTACCCATTTTTAAAAGGAAAAGAGACAGAAGAAAGCGAGCATATATTTGCTTTCATGTTTTAGGCTATTAACGAAGATTTGGAAAGATCAAGGAATCAAGAAATTGTGTTGAAGCTCTCATATACACTAACAATGGTGCATGAAACAAGAACAGAGCACCACCCTCTGATTTGATATAATACATAGGTAAAAATGTTTAGCCATTGGTAGCAAGGACTACCAAGGAGGACAAGGGCTCCAACAAAGTACTGATCAAATTTATTTTTTATCAGATGATTGGATTAAGAAATTATTACTTGAAGAGCTTATGGATAGAGTCATAGGTACCTGATACCCTCCAATAACCAATAGTCTGGAATAACTCGGATGAAAGACACATGAATGGAACTTGTTCCCATTGGTGTGGAGTTCATGAATGCACTCTCCTGATACTAATGACCACACCTTCACAGAATCCTGACTAACAGAGGCCAGGAAGTCTCCATTATTGTCCCAACAAACAGAGTGCACCTCCTTCGTATGACCCTGAAAGTAAATAAATGTCAGAATCTGAGCAGCATGCCATGGAATAATAACCTAGTTACATAATTTCTTCTTTGAAAAAAAAGCATAGGATTATCAGCATTTCTAGACTTTGGTTAAATATTTTAAGAAGCATAAATAATGCAATTGACCTGTAATGACAGTGTTTTGGTGTCAGTCTCAACATCAAAAATTGTAACCACATTCTCCGAAGCTGCAGCCAGAAGACGTCCAATTCTAGGCTGAAACCTCACTTGTGCAATACCACCCTATTAAAGCAGCAATACTTGTCTCAGAACATGAATAGATACAATATAAATCAAAACCATAGTAAATAGCTGTAAACCAACCTTAGACACACGCGAGCATGAATATTGGCCCACATTCCAGAACCGAATTTCCCCATTGCCATCACAAGAGCATAAAAGGTCAGTCTTCTTCGGATGAAAATCAATTGATGTTACCTGGGAGCCATGCCCGCTGAATGTGTGCAGGCAATAGTTTGGCTACACAAGAAGCCAGAAAAATCGCATAATTAGCATTGAACTGCGAAGATGATTAATGAACCAGTACTTTTTTCAAACTTGGAAATGAAAACAGATTAAAAGAATTAAAACTTTAAACATCCTAGAGTTTAAATTATAACAAGCTAACTCATAAGAGATAAGACACAGTATATATATAAACAAACAGGTGCTCTACTGTAAATACAGATGTACAGGTTTAGTAGCATTTGTTAACATATTAATGCACAAACCATAAATAAACAGGTGACCTATGGCAGGGACAAAGATGCAGTGATATAGCAGCATTCATAACTGTCAACTGAAATTGAAAAATATAGGACACTGAATCTTATAGTTCCATCCGTATCCAGGTGGTGTATGTGCGCAAGTGAACTATGCTATAATTTTTAAAAAGCAGGTTTGTCAACTTTCATCTGACAATAGCACAACCAGGCCATTGATATTGCTGGATAAATCTCGGCCATCAATTTGCGTTTTACATAGCTCTATTATTATTATTATTATTAATTATATAACATTCGGATTTAAACATTGTACAAAACGCCCTTCGGATCTACCGGTAGCTGCGAGGAGCTTCAAGCATGCAACAAGGTTTAAAAAGCTGCTACATGTGCACAAGGGTTACAAACCGCTCTTTGGATCTACCTGTTGTTGTGAGGAGATTCAAGCAGGCGACGAGGGTTAGGAACCTGCTACCTGTCCCAACCCCCCCCCCCCCCCCCCCCCCCCCCCCCCCGAGCTGATTTTATATCCTGCCTTTTTTTCCTTTCTCATCTTCCTTTTTTTTGGCATCTCATTTTTCCTCGTCCCTTTTGGGTTCTGTCTCTTTCTTCCTCAGTCTTTGGGCCTCTTCATTTTTTTCATTTTTTTTAATTGTTCTCTCTGTTTTCCTTTTGAATCGAAGTGGACCTTTTTTCTTTATTCTTTCATTTAAACATTTATTAGTTGAAGGCGTTATCGTTTCCTTTTTATGCTTATTATAATTAAAAATAAATCCTTTCAAATTAAAACTTAGTTATTCTAAATTAATCAGGATTAGGAACGGCTACTAAGGCTACTAATTCTAAACTATTTTCTTGGGGAAAACTTCAAATTAGAACTCATATAAAGTAAGAGGCCTTAGTTGATTATGACTGCTAAAAAATACCCCCCCCCCCAACACACACACACACACACCCCCCCCCCCCCCAAAACCAAACCCCCCCCCCCAAAAAAAAAAAAAAAAAACCCCAAAAAAAACACGTTCCTTTTTATTCTTTGTTTTGTTTCTCTTTTTAGTTTTTAGTAAAGAACCGAAGTGGATCATGCTTTCTTTTTTTTTTCTTTTTCTTTTTTCTTTTTTCATTTAAACTTTTATATATGAAGTCTTTTTTTAATCTATATGCTTCTTATTATTAAAACCTATTTCAAAGTAGAACTTAGTAAGTATTTAACGAGTGTAGATTGCTAATTTTAAACTATTTTCATTAAAAATTCAAATTAGAATGCAATTACAATTTAGAAGCTTTATTCGATTTACGTCGCTGAAAAATCGTATTGATTAGCATCAATTAATTAATAATGAATTTCTAATTGACTTAAAGCCCATCAAATAAGAATCTAACCATAACTGTCAGTATTTGGATTGGATCAAGCGATTATTTGTTAATTCTAACTTGATTATGAACCTAGAAAATTAATACCCAGGAATAATTAAGAATCCTTTTGAATTTTTTAATTGAAAACCCTAAAATGATTAGACAACTAAGGAATATTAACTAATTTGGAGTCCCACTTAACTGAATATTTCTGTTGATTAACTCTACCAACGCAATTCTTATTTGATTATGATTTTCTACCTTTTAGTTTGGAAAAATTCATATTTAATTAGGATTAATTAAGACAACTATAATGATGTTATTTCGACATGTGTATCACATGTGCCCAAAGGCTAGCATGTGTGTAAGCATCACAAATACAAATTCTATTTTTTTTTTCAAAAGAATCAATTAGGTTGAAAAGAATCTATTAGGTTAGTAGTAAGACATAGATCATCACCTCTGCTGCATTCCATAGTCGCACAGTTCTATCAAAAGACGATGTTGCCAATTGGGTCGAATTTGGCCGAAATCGTACATCTGTAATGATAAGAGTGTGTTCTTCTGGAGTGCTCTCGGTTTTTAGTGTATCCATGTTCCACAGAACAGCCTATCAGAACACAACAAACATAGTAATAATCAAATCCACAAGCCTTCTCAAAGAATTGTTCTTCATAAAATAGTCACAGTTATGACATGAACATGGTAAGATGCATGAACATTTAATTAAAAAATTAACATGAAAAGAAGCAATCTATCAACAAAAATGTTAAAGTAGACATGTAGGCTGTCAACAAAAATGTTATAGTAGTCAATTGGGCCGTAAACCACCCACCCCTCATCCTTCCCTGCTTTCCCTGTTTTTCTCTTCCGTTGAGGAGGGTAATAAAAGCAAAAAATTTCTCACGGTATCAGCTCCCTACTAGCCACCAGTTGGTGGTAGACACACAGCTTTGCTCCATAACACCACTGACTATAAAGTGGAAATGGTCAAATAACCATTAAACATTTAAAAATATTACCACAGAAAAACATATAGTGACGAGCCTGAGAGCAGAGCTCAGAGCACATACCTAAACTTTCGTATCTCTTAGAACCATGTATCTATTCTATAAAATCCAGAAAATTTGCTCCAAAATGCTCATTCTGAGTGCTAGTTTTAAACCCGCCGGTATTTAGATAGCAATTCCATATGCAATTATTTTGGCGATTCTAGACAGGAAGTACAAAGATCCAGAAAATTGCTTACCACATACTTAGAAGATAGCAATAAAAGATAGAATTTTGACCAGAAACACAGATCTGCCAAAAGCAGCTGTCTAAATTTTAAACAGCAGGTAGGTAATGAACTGGGTCATCAACATGCAATAGAACTATAGTACCCATTCATCTTTCTCAGCTACTCTGCAGACATGTTATATTTGGCTCACTAAGTTCTAGATTCCATATGCATCGATCTCCTTTTGCTATGCCCTTCTAATGAACTCATCTTCTCCATCAATAAGAAAAAACAGACTTGAAAACTGACAGCCATTTTAAAACCTGTAAAGATCCAGTTAAGCCCACAAAGCCACCATGAGCCCACACTATTTGACGACCTAAATTTAGTTACTATAAATTTTTAAACTGTTTCCATAATCAGGTATTTCAAATGGAAGCCTTTCTTGGTTGAATTCAGACATGGCTGAAGGAAGAACTTAGAATTGAATTAAATTGTTGAGTTCATGGTTAGGTGGTTGGGGATAATGTTGCTTTCCAATTATAAATAGAAGCACATGATGCTAGAAAATCATGGTTGATAAAACTTTTCTTATTTTGGTGTCTTAAATTATTTATTAGTCTTGTTTCTTGATTTTTCATGCCTTTCTTTATCTTGGAGTATATTTATTTGCGAGCAATTTTTTCCTTCTTATAAAAGATTTCTATTGTGAAATGGGTAACCTTCTTTCTACTCTCCATTCTCAACATCTAAATTATCCAAATTGCAATATACAGAATGTATGTTCTGTAATTTTTGACAATAATAGGTAAGTTTTGGTTTTTGATAGCTGGTTATAAATTAGACAGCGGTGTTCCTACGCAGAACACCGGAGCACGATAGGAAAAAGTTTTTATTATATTTTTTGAATTTTTTTTGGGGATTGATTTTGACATTTATATACCCCGAAATACGAAAAAATATGATGTGAACATTGGAGGATTTGACCCTCGATCAAACCTTTTAACAACTTTAGAACAATAAAATATCTTATACTGATCTGATCGAGTGACAAACAGTGGGATTTTTTTATAAATTTTTTGGTGTTAGGGGGCATTAGTTCATGAAGATCACATCCAACAATTTAGATCCAAAAACATCAAAAAATACTTTTCTCGTAGTGGGAACTTTTTACATAGGAACGTATATGGGGAAAATGTAGCTATGCACGTGCATAGGTAACCCATTTTCTCAACATTTTTTTGAATTTTTTTATGAGAATGTTGTGATCAACACACCAAAAATCAAGTGAATCCAATGCTATTTGATCCTCAATCTAACCCTTGCAAATTCATCATTTCTTAGCTGAGGAAGAGGAATCTACTGAAAAATAGAACGGATCGACTCCGTTAATTTTAAAGCTCGAGTTCTAAAATCCAGAAACATCAAATCAAATGAACCCAAAGATTTTTACGTAACGATCTAGGTGTGACATGACAAAAAATTATTGTTGTGAAATCGTTAATTTTAAGGCAGATACCAATTAACGGGCAAAAAGCTTTGGGTTAACCTAATATTTGGTGCCTTGGGGTTTTAGAATATGAAGATCAAAATGACCGAAACCAATCCTTCAAAAAATAATGGAGTGAACTTTCTTAGGTTGCACATATGACTTAACCACATGTCATATGTTTCTCATTATTCTTATTCGTATATACATACATACATTTAAGTTTATATCAGTAACGACCTCTATCAATCGTATTTAGCATCCAAAGATTGTCCTTGTCATAAATGGCAGTGTTGTCATACCTTCTTCTCATGCCCAGCACTAGCAAGAATCTTTCCATCTGAAGAGAAATGGCAGCAGACAACTTTGCTGTTGCTTGTACGTATACAACCAACCTCATTAAATGAAAAACCTGAAATAGGGGTGTCCCGTTGTGAATGGTTCTTATCTAAAAACTCTTAACTGAACATACGACAATGGAATTACCCTTTGAAGGCTCTGGATTGTGCTCCGTAGGACTTCTTTTTAATGCAGCAAATATGTCCCTTGCGTCCCCATCATCATGATGGGATAAAAAGGACTCCACATTATCATCTAATGAAGCGACATCCCCAAAATGCTCCAAGTCATCCTGTAAATTGAGACAAGAAATGCTAATAATGTCACATAAACTGAAATGCACTGTTTCCCAACCTTAATGGATATATATGGGAAGAAAATGCATCGTAGATATACCATCTGATTTGAAGAAGAAGCAAGTCCCCCTGGACCATCTGTACCATACATCATTAAACCTTTTGGCATACTGTTAACATGCTGCATTGTTCCAGCCATTGCCACTCCATCACCGGGCGTATGAGTGGATGGAGTTGACGGAGGGGAATTGGAAGGGCCAATGGTATTTCCAGTACCAGTACTGTTTGCAGCTCCTGACGAAGTTGTCTGTTTTCTTTTCCGGTTGTTCTGAGTAATATAACCAAACAAAAAATTTTATAAACCAAATGATTCACTTCAAAAAAATGAAGCTTAAATAGCTTCTCATTGCCATTAAAAAGGGAAAGAAAGTTGAGATTAAATAAAAAGAAAAAATGACATGGTCGGTAATCAAAAAGACGTTAATTCCACTACCTGCTGCAATTGTTGCTGCTGCTGCTGCAACTGTTCTTGTGGTTGCTGGGCAGAGGATTGCTGCATCTGGGCCACCTTCATCTAAATTTATAACAAATTAGTTTTGATATGAATTGCAAAACAAAGGAGATTCATGGTACAGGACATCTTATGGCAATCAATGACCTGGGAATTACCAAGCTTTGTAAGAAAAGGCTAGATAGATAAAAAGACCTGCATGAGTGATTGCATTGGATGCACATAGAAAAGGAAGGAAAATACACTTGGAAATTACTTAATTATCGTTTAACTCAAATAAAAAATGCATACCGTCAAATTTTCCTAAAAGAAAAGCTCCAACGTTAGATCTAACTTAATCAACACCGTCTGAAACCATAAATATCCATTATACCATTAATTGAACGATCAAGGGTCAGTTGCCATTTTAAACTTAGTTCAAGATTAGTATAATTGTTTCGGTCAGCCGTACAAGAGTTCCCGATTTCACGCAATATATGCATAGCCAATCTAAGCAGACATGTCGACAAAGCCTTTATTGCTACAGAAGTGAGCATGTGTCAAATGAATTACATTTGGACATTTATTGGGGGTGTATCAATATATTTATAATTCCTTTACTGATACGATCTAAACTTGGCAACTTTCACATAGCCATATTCAATTAAAATGGCACTACCACTGATCAGTATGGCATGAATAATTAATATACCAGAGAAAAAGACATGAAGCTTATCCAGCAAATGCACGACCAAGAAAATTTTTAGGGGATTAGAATAAAACTACTTTAGCAACTGGGCTGTATTTTGCAGATGTGAATGGCGCTGTTGGTCTATATCACCCAGCCAGCCAGCCAACACGCACTCGCGCGCACAGAGAGAGAGAGAGAGAGAGAGAGAGAGAGAGAGAGAGAGACTGTGGATGTGTGTTAGGTCGTAATTAGATAACATTAAGTTTAGGCATTTACGTCATACAACCTAGATCAACATCTTTCGCATAAATCGCTAACACTGACATGGTATGGTAATATCACCATCGTTTGATGGCATACCGAACCAATAAAGTACTGTTAACAGGCAGGTCAGAAAAAATTTCAAAATAGAGTATCATGTAATGAGGATTTGTGCTTATTCATTCACGCAACAAAGAGCCAAACAGTTTAAGATACCAAAGAGGCATGTTTTGATGGAGCACAATGATAGATCTGGAAGAAATCTGAAATTTATTGATAAATAAACAACTAAAAAGATAACTTGGCTATAAGGGGCAACCATCCTTCCAAGACGCCGTTAAGAGGACGTCCGCACTCTTCCTTAGAATTAACACTCAATAATCAAATTTTGCGTAACTCTAGGGCCGGCCGGCCGCACCCCCATATGTACCGATGCAAAATTATAACAAATTACAAGTTTGCCCTTTTGCTAATAAAATAATAGAAAATAAGTCATAAGGGTGCAAACACGTTCCTGAATCACGTGGCTGAGCCAGATCCACCTCTGGTGTGCCGTCTCTAATAAGTGATGAGCCCATCACTACTCCCCCCAAAAGAGCCACCTTGTTCTCAAGTTGGAAATCTGAAAACTGTTGTGCCATGACGTCCACCATCTCCCAGGTGCTATCATGCTCCAGCAAGCCATTCCATCGTACCAACATCTTCCGCTCTCCAGCACTCCCTATACGCACCGCCTTTCTCCTCAGGCTCCAAGATGACCTCCATATCCTCCGTCAATGTCTCTGGAAGTGAAGGAAAAGGTGTATGCTCCCCGATCACCTGTCGCAGCTGGGACACATGGAATACCAGATGAATGACCGATCCTGGGGCAACTTCAACCTATAAGCTATTGGCCACACCTTGGCATCTACCTCAAAAGGCCCGAAATATCTGGGTGAGAGCTTCTCATTTCGTCGATGGGCTAGAGACTTCTGTCTGTAAGGGACACAATTTCCGATACACCATGTCCCCCATGTCAAACTATACATCTATACGGGGTAAGTCGGCTCTCCCCTTCATGACCTGCTGAGCTTTAGCCAAATGGAGCTTCAACACCTCCAAAATCTGGTCCCGCTCTGCCAAGTACTGTCCCACATCTGATACTGGTGTCGTCTCATGCCCATAGTGCAACAAGTATGGAGAGTCCCGACCATACAAAATCCTGAAAGGTGTCGTCTGAGCTGCAGTGTGATACCCATATTCTACCTACGCCAGCCAGCGGGCCCACTCATTCGGGCCTCTGAGATGATACATCACGGGTAAGTCTCGATGCTCCTGTTAACGACCTCAGTCTGGCCGTCTGGCTGAGGATGATATGTGGTGCTTCTCTTCAACATTGTCCCCTGTAGTCTGAAAAGCTCCTGCCAGAATCTGCTCAAAAAGACCTTGTTCTTAGCAGAGACAATGGACTTTGGCGGCTCATGTAAGCAGCTGACCTCCCTCAAAAACACCTCCGCCATCGAAACTGCGCTGTAAGGGTGCCTGAGCGGTATGAAATGTGCATACTTGCTGAGGCGGTCCACCACAGCAAATATCACTGTGAATCTCCAGACTTAGGCAACCTGTCTATGAAGTCCATGGAGAGATCCTCCCAGACTTGTTCTGACAAGGACAACGGCTGTAGTAAACCTCCCGGAGACATTATCATATATTTGTGACGCTGGCATACGTCACACTCAGCCACACTCTTCGACACATCCTTCTTCATGCCCCTCCAATATACCTTTCTAGCCAATCTCTGATAGGTCTTGAGGACCCCCGAATGTCCGCCCACAAAACTGCAATGAAACTCCTGAAGAATGGCTGGGATATGGGTGGATGTCCTCGGAAGTACCAGGCGACCACAATAAACTAGTCTCCGATCCTGCAAGGCATATCCTGGGTGATCCGCTGATTCCTGTAGAAGTGCCGCTCGAATGTCTGCCTGCTCCTGGTCTCACTAGACCTCTGTCTGCAATGGCTCTCAGTCATGTAGCATTGACACAGATAACGTCGTCAAATGAATATCCTCATCCCTCCGTGACAGAGCGTCTGCAGCCTTATTTTCCAGCCCCGTTCGATACTCTATCTCGAATCTGTACCCCCCATCAGCTTCCGCAGCCACTTCTGGTGCTCCTCCGCTACCATTCGCTGCTCCAACAGGTACTTAAGACTCCTTTGATCTGTGTGCACTAAGAAGCTCCTCCCAAGCAAGTAAGGCATTCACTTCTGAATAGCCAAGCCTATAGCCATCGGCTCCCTCTCATATATCGACTTCAATCTGGCTCTCGCTGTCAATACATGGATATAGTAAGCAATAGGGCGCTGATCCTGCATCAGCACTGCTCCTAGTCCCTACCCTGATGCATCGGCCTCCACAATAAAGGGTCTCAAAAAATCAGGTAATGCCAACACTGGGACGATAGTCATGGCCTTCTTCAAGGCCTCAAAAGCAAGTGTCGCCTCGTCATGCCACACAAACTGATCCTTTTTCAATAGCTCCGTGAGCGTCCAAGCTATCGTGCTATATCCATCCACAAACCTCCTGTAGTAACCCGTAAGGCCTAGAAACCCCATCAGCCCCCTAAGAGTGGTGGGGCGCGGCCAATCCAACAGCGTCGCTATCTTCGCCCTATCTGCAGGTGCCCCCTCTGAGGACACCACATGCCACAAATACTCCACATGTGGCTGTCCAAATAGGCACTTCTTTCTATTCGCATACAACCGGTGGTACTGCAACTCCTGAAACACAACCTGCAGTTGATCCAAGCGCTCCTCCAAGGAGCGACTGTATACCAAGATGTCGTCAAAAAATACTAGTACAAATATCCTCAGGTATGCGCAGAATACCTTGTTCATCAGAGCCTGAAACATAGCAGGTGCATTAGTTAAGCCAAAAGGTATGACTAAGAACTCATAGTGGCCTTCATGTGTCCTGAAGGCCGTCTTGGGCACATCCTTCTCCCTCATCCTGATCCGATGGTAGCCTGATTTGAGCTCGATCTTCGAAAAAATAACTGAATCATGTAACTCATCAACGAGCTCGTCAATCACTGAAATGTGAAACTTATCTGGCACCTATTTCTTATTTAATGCTCTGTAATCTATGCATAATCTATGCAAAAATGCCAGCTCACATCCTTCTTCTTCACTAACGACACTGGACTGGAAAATGGACTCACGCTGGGCTGGATAACACCAGCTTGAACCATCTCTGCCACCATCCTTTCTATTTCATCCTTCTGCGTCTGGGGATAGCGATTGGGTCTCACACTGGTAGGAGACTATGGCATGCTCATGGTCCCTCGTTGGTGGAAGGCCACGAAGCTCCTAAAAACCTCGCCAAACTGCTCCAGCATAGTCTGCACCTCTCCTGGGATCGGCTGCTCCCCAGCTGCCTCAGCACCACCCTTTCCTGCCATCATGTGTAACTCCACCAGAAAGCCTCATCCCTCTGCCTGGATAGGCCCGCAATATGATCTTCAACGAGACCAAAGCTCTACACAGACTGGGGTCCCCTGCAAAAACACTGCTCTCCCGTCCTCTTGGAACTCCATCTTGAGAAGCTTCTAGTTGACCTTCATCTCCCCCGCGTCTGTAGCCATGTCATGCTCAGAATGACATCTATACTCCCTAAGTCTCGGGCAAAAAATCCGCTAACACATGTATCCCCTGCAACGTCAACACCAGCCCTCGACATACACCTCTGCTACTCTTCTTCTTGCTCGTCCCCATCATCATACTAAAACCGCCACTGTCTACCAGCTGTAGCCACTGCTGCTCAACCACCCTCTGAGAGATGAAATTGTGGGTAGCCCCACTGTCAATGAGAACCATCACCTCCTGATCGCCGATATGTCCCATCAACTTCATGGTATGGTTCGGGGGTGAACCCTACCACGGAGTTTAGAGAGACCTTCGCTACATCCAGATGAGGGTCCTCTGTGGTCTCATCCTCGATGGTCTCATCATCCACCTCAACTTCCTCATCCTCATCCTCGTCCTCCAGCAATAATCCCTGCAGCTTGCGCCCCGCGCACTTGTGGCATGGCGTAAACCTCTCGTCGCATCTGAAACAGAGCCCCTTCTGACGCTTCTCCCTCGTCTCAGTGTCAGTCGTCCTCCTGAACTGCCCCCTGCTGGCGATGCACTACTCCTCTCCCCAGCCTTCTCCCTCACAGCCTGGGTTGCCCCTGTGGTAGCCTTCCCCCCTGTAACTGCTGAAGCTCCCCGCTGAACCTGTCTGTCCCAACCGCTCCTAGCTCTCCTCTCCTCCATCTAGTGGTCCTCTACCATCGGTGCCATCTCCATGACCTCCACAAGCCCTTGAGGCTTGTATGGTCGAATCCCCGGGCGAATAATAGGGGCTTGCTTTAGGCCCTTCATGAATGTGCCCTCCAGTGACTCGTCGGTGACCTCTCGTACTCACCATGAAAGCTGCTCAAACTTCTTTATGTACTCCCTCACGGGTCCATCCTGCCTGATGCAAACAACCCAGGTGAGGATCTCGAAACCTCTCCAAGATGCAGTCATTAATTTCCCCCAACTGCGAAATGGATGTCGCTGCTCCCTCCACTGATACCATCCTAAGGCTCTCCCCTCCATGCATACGGCAGCTACCTCTAACTTCTGTGCCTGTCATACAAGACACAGTGAAGAATCTCTCTGCCCGATAAATCCACGCATGTGGATCCTCTCCCTCAAATACGGACATCTTTAACTTCCGTACTCTGCCATCAGCCTCAAAATGCCCCTACTCTACCCGACCGTCTGTGTCTGGGCTGATGATAATGCTGCCACCTCTCATGATGTGTCTCATGTCCTCCATGTGGCCCTCTCCCACGATCTCCATAGCCCCCTCGTGGTCCTCCATAAGTATTCCAATCATTTCCATCACCATAGGCACATGCCCCTTCATTCACAAACCCACAGTCTCCCCTTCCATCTCCGGGATAATAACCATTGTTGTACGAACGTCCTGGAGGGCCGTTTGGTCGCTGAAATTCTTCGTTGACGCCGTAACGCTCATGTACAATCCCTCGACCTGCTGTGCGGAACCCTAGAGGCTCGAAATCACCCACATGCAGCTGCTGGGGGCTGGCCCTGTTTGGGCATCTGCAGGCCCCGTCGGCCATCCAGGTGGCCTGACGGGGCTGCTGGTTGCTCCAGCAGGGTTGGGTGACCTTGCTGGTGGCCGGAGGTGGCTGGCCAACCATACTAGTGGCCCGGTGAGGCTGATGGAGACTCCAGCGGGGTCGGGCAACCCTGCTGGGGGCCAGTCATGGCCCGCCGGCCTGATGGGTTGCTGGAGACGGCTGGCCTGCCTGTTTCGGCCCAGTTTTGGGACGGCCGGTCCTCCAGTTTTCTTTTAGGTTCAGTCGACCCCCTTCCACCCTCCGACAAACTGTTTCGCGAAAATCATCTTCCCACGGATCTTCCTCTTCTCCTTTGTAATACTCCTAGGATCGAAAAGCAAACACTGGTTAATCTTCTCCCTCTTTTCCTTCCCCTTGTCCAAATGTGGCACCTTTTTTTGAAGAATTAAGGTTCGCGCCGTCGTTTCATTCCTTCCCCGTGAGAATCGATAATTGGAAGATGATTTGCGCAAGTGCCTCGTCATGTTTGTCTTGCATTGCGTTCAACCTCCCGTGGGAAGTCGTGATCCTCTCGTTGGAAACCGTGATCCGATCAACGGAAACCGTCAACTTTGCAATTGCTTCTCCGTTCTTCGTCTGGGTTTTCTTTACATCATCAATCTCAGTATTAAGTTTCTCCTCCACCGCATCAATTCGGTCTTTAGCCCTCGTCGACGCCGCCATGGATCGATGCTCTGATACCAAATTGATAAATCCGGAACAAATCTAAAATTTATTGACGAATAAACAATAAAATGATAATTTGGCTACAATTGTAAGGGGTAACCACCCTCCCAAGACGCCGTTAAGAGGACGTCCGCACTCTTCCCTAGAATTAAAACTCGATAATCAAAATTTGCATAACCCTAGGGCCGGCTGCCGCACCCCACATATGCACCGATGCAAAATTATAACAAATTACAAGTTTGCCATTTTGCTAATAAAATAATAGAAATTAAGTCATAAGGGTGCGAACACGTTCCTGAATCACGTAGCTGAGCCAGATCCTCCTCTGGTGCGCCGTCTCCCATAAGTGATGAGCCCATCACACAATCTTGGAAGCATCCGCCAGTGATTCCTTTTTTACACTTAAAAGTCGGCAATGTAAATTTACTACAAATGTCAATCTTCACCATTGTCTTTACACACTCTGATAGTATAATGCAACAAATAGATGTATCGCTTTGTCCGTCCATGTTTAACATCACTTTTACAAGCTCATCAAAGCGAATTATATCAGCTCTCTTTCAAATCACCCGGTGGGTGGGTGCTCCGTGCGCAGATGCATGTGTTTGCAATGTTGTAACATAAGAGTGAATGAAAAGCCCGTAATTACTCCGTAAAGAGATGGAAAAGCACATGCCGGTAACAAATTTTTTATTTCATATCTACTACAGGCATGCAAATGAGAGTCTCCCCAAAAAAGATTCTTGTACCTATAAATAATGGAGAACAAATCATTGGAAAGCTTCGTGAGAGAGAAGGGACATCCATAATTAATTAGTAAACAGTCTAAAATACATCTTTGAATCGGAATTATTCCTCTCATGAAAGAACCTTAAATAATAAAAATACCCTTGATTTAAACTGTGGCAGATTCAAAGGTACTGCAAAATGGTTTTTGTCAAGTAAATATTAAGATAATACTTGTGTTAATTAGTAAAAAGTCCCCGAGAAAATAGCATGGTATGTATAACCCTCTCCAGTTTTGGAAATATTAGAAATATTGAACTGATTGGCCAGTAAAACATTGTGGCTATCCACAAAGATCTATGACTACTTGTTCATTTCTATTAGCATTACTACAACAACTAACCCAAATAGACAAAACCCACCAACCCAACAAATGGGTCACACAATCCTTGCATAAATTATTGGAAAATACAAATATTTAGGAACATATAAAATTCTGTACATATCAGTCATCACAACCTCAACATATATAAATCACCAACAAGCCAGTCAATCTAAAACAAATGAACCATGGAAAGGGTCACATATATAAAGAATGAAACCCATTGCAAGTAAAAATTCAAGGAACGACAATTATCATCACATAATTATTTCGATCTATTGGTTAGCAAATAATGACATCTATAAAAAGCAACCCTGATATTAATTAGCATGATAATTTAAATTATTTTCTCCTTATTAATAGTCTGTCCATACATATATCTCCTAGCATTAGAAAAATGTGGCATATACATATATAGGAGACCATTGTAATTAAATATTAAATAACAACACATGCTATTAGCCTATTACATCCAATACACAAACTTACAACAAACTTTCACTGCCCAAATTGTTCCTTCATTTGTTATCAACAGATTTCCATGATGTAAACTACAGAAAAACTGACCTTCATTAGATATTCTGCTTGATCTGGTCTAACTTTAGGCGAGCTTGACTGCATAGGAGAACCAATAGGTCCATCAGTTCCAGGAAGTTGACCATCTTTGCCATTTAAATTACCCCTAGGTAAGCCTCTATATCCATAAGTAGGTGAGGCACCAAGATTTCCCTGTGCCTGTGCCTGGGCTAAGAATTGTTGCTGCTGTTGTGGTGACAAAAACTGAAACTGATTTTGTGTAGGCATAAAGGGCTTTTGAACTTGTTGGCCTAAATTTGGCCGTAGTTGATCAATTCCCTGTGAGAAAATTCAACAAGTTAATTAAAAAATGAGATAGACTGAATTTAGATGATAGTCCATCATAACTTACTGTCAACGGCCAACCCTTCAATGGAAGACCGCTAACACCTTGATTCAATCCTGTCAAGATACACAAAAAATGAGATGAAAGAGTATAAGCAGCATGATAACCACATTATTGAGACCAACGGGGTTACACTTCCATTTACCAGAAATGTGTTACAACATTTCCAAAGTCTACAGTACTAAATCACCCTTAACTGATTTTCCGAACCGATTAATTGGGGCATTTAAGCCTTCATTTTTACATTTAAAAAAAGAAGTCATTAAAAATTGTGCATAAAAACATTTTCAGTTAAGCAAATCAAACATGCAACCCCAGAGGCCAACTATTGTCTTGAGGCTAAAGGAAAAACTACACAAAATTAATTTATAAACCAAATAGAAAGTGGAGACAGAAGGGCATATCTATATTACAATTGAGGGCGTTTGTCCCCGTCACAAGTTGACTGGGACAAACGATTGGCATTGGGTGCGCCACCTCATCTCGGTGGGGCCCCATGATGGGTGGGTGGGGTTTTGGGCTTGGGTTTGGTGTGGGTTTGGTGTGGGGATTTGAGGATTTTTTTTTTGCGCTTTAGTCCATGCATTTCCTCCTTTTGCCCCCTGACGCTCCTCACACAATCACACACGATTTTTTCGCTTTGGCCCCGCTTCTCTCTGCATTTGCATCCGGGAGACGACTGCCTCCGTGCCCTCTAGGCACGGGCAATTTCTAGTAAGAATATAAACTCGGTCTAAATTTGCTATGTGTCACTATAGATAACCAGATATTCAACTTGGTCAGCCCGTAGGTGACAAAGAACAAACTGAGATATATGAGTTATTGATTATTTTCAAAATTCCATTTGAGTTCTTCTACTCAAGTGCTCATATCTCTAACTAAGAGATATGAGTTAGAGATATGAGTTATTGATTATTTTCAAAATTCCATTTGAGTTCTTCTACGTTCACTTGTATATACATCCACTAATCGTCCTACTTGAAAAGATCAATAAACAGCCAAGTATGCATGATTAAACTTTAAGGTTATGTAGACTAATATGAATTAAAATACTTCTGTTAGATAATAGCGTCTAATGATATTCCACTCTATGGCTACTTTGTCTAGTTTTTAATTTACAAAGGCATATAGTCAATTACCTTTTTATTTTACATCACAACACATGGACAGATCCACACAAAATTCACAATTCAATTCATGACTAGCATCAAGTAACTGTTACCCAACCATTCAATAAGAGAATCATAAATGTTGCCTTAAGTAATAATTTCGGTAAAGTGCCCAAATCTGAATGCTCTGGGAATACACAACTCTGGTTAGATACCACAGCCCATACCACTACCAGGCAACAAAAATAACATTGCCAAATT
The DNA here is from genome assembly GCA_030789695.1 of Scilla litardierei. Lineage (NCBI taxonomy): Eukaryota > Viridiplantae > Streptophyta > Magnoliopsida > Asparagales > Asparagaceae > Scilla > Scilla litardierei. The sequence continues at coordinate 149,295,327 of CM061135.1, forward strand.
ATCTAAGAGAATATGATTTAAGTTAAATGTTTCTCGCAGATGTGATCTCATTTGCTCTCTTAATGTCACTTGGGTCCAATCTATTAATTAGATAAGGAACCCACATTCATGCATGCATACAATCCTAATGGTTGTCGGATAAAAATTGCACGAGTGTACAACAACTATTATTTCAAACACGATTTTGCTACAATAATTACTGCAGACAAGATTAAGAACAATTAAGGCAACAAAATTTCTGATCCCCTTCATGCATGCATACAATCCTAATGGTTGTCGGATGCACGAGTGTACTACAACTATAATTTCAAACACGATTTTGCTACAATTATTACTGCAGACAAGATTAAGAACAATTAAGGCAACAAAATTTCTGATCCCCTTCCTTAATGTCCCTATTTTCATGCAAAGATAATAACATGTAGTTCTCCACTAAGCTCTATGATGTAATAGTAGAATAATATGTCATTATCCTGTTGGTTGTAGTAATTTAAAGTTTCAATACTATGTACTGCTATGTACTGCTACATCAATGCAATCAGTGTCAGTATTGCAACTAGATATGGTACAAGTTCCCCACTAGAGTTGTTTTTTGAATGCAGCATGCTGAAAATAATTCTACAGTTCTCACAAAAAATAGACTGAAAGAAATCTCTTAATGGTTACTTACCAGGACCACCTAGCCCAGATTTCGCCTGTATAATACCCTGCCCATATATGGATGATGGATCCATGGGCAAAGATCTTTGGGCCACACCCAAGTTACCCTCGGTCTTAATATCCTGATATAGTTAAAACATTTCAGTAAGTCAAACAGAACATTGCAATTTAGGCCAACCTGTCAACGAACAAAAAGATGAAACAGAGAGTGCAAGTAATTACAGTAGTCTGTTGATTTCGCGTCTGAATTTGCTGCAGTGCTGCAGATACCCCAGCTTGGCTACCCTGTACTAACTGCCTGCTTCAGCGGGAGAGTAAACAAATAACAAAATAGTTATTGACTGATGGCAGGAACCAAAGTATTCTAAGTATCTCAACGAGAAGAAAAGTGAAAATAAGAAAATTACCCAGGATGGTTGGTTGCTGACTTAAGAAGCGCTAACCTACTAGCATCAAGAAGTTGTGTAGAGGCCTCAGACTCCATTGAATGAGGGTGCTTTAGACGTTCTTCATACATCTTGGCAGCCAAAACACTTGCAGTTGACGTCCCCATTATGCCATCAGAGTTTATGGTATTTATTGGACCACTGAGAGAAGGATGATTAGGATTACTTCTCTGCAGTTGAGCATGTCGCTGCTGAATAAGTTGCAGCTGTTGCAGCTGTAACTGTTGCTGATGTTCCCTTGCTTTAGCTTGCTGTACCTAAGGATCAGAAAAAAAATTATTGGGATAAGTGATCAGAGATCAGGAGTGAAAACTATTCTGGGATAAGTGATAATACATATATATATATATACACACACACACACACACACACATATATATACACACATATATATGGGATTAATGGGTATCATACGCCATATGAGATAGGCTCTCATACGCCCTCTCACATAAAGCAACCAAGTACAAGCCCACATGGGCTTGTACTTGGTTGTACTTGCTTACTTTATGTGAGAGGGCGTATGAGAGCCTATCTCATATGGCGTATGATAGCCATTATTCTCTATATATATACACACACACACACACACATATACACACATATATATACACACACACACACACACATATATATATATATTATCACATAAGACTCACCTCTATATATGCTGCCGCTACTTCAGAATGCTTTTCATTTGTTCTAGCAATGAAGATATCCCAGAAAACGGACCACCACTCAAAGAGAAACCCTCCAGGAGCATCAATTGCTGCTTAGGGAAAGCTAAAGGTTACAGTTGTGATTATCTTTGTGAAGAGAAGTAGTTTTACAGGTTATTGTTACAAAAGAAAAAATAATGCTGTGGAATGAAAACTTCGTTCTTAACACAGCAGAAAAATCTTGGATATAACTAGCCTTAAGATTTAGAGCTTCTACTAAAGCACATCAACATGAACAAGCAGAAAAATGCTAAATAGCCATGACATGGATGAACAATAACAAGTTTATCTCATGCAGTATCCAATAGTTTCTATAATGAGAGGGGAAGAGACACTAGCTTACAGCTCGAACTTCGATAGAACATTAAATAGTGCATGAGAAGTTGGATATCTTGCCATTCACTGTAGCATGCAGTGCATTTATGTGCTTCTACTACTAAGCTTCTGGTTAATCCAGAAAGTCTGCACTAAGTGCCCGTTTACTATCCTATTTTAGCTTCAACAATACACGGCTTGAGTCAATAATAGAAACTCAGATAATCCACATGCAATTGGTGAGGGAATACTTCTAAACTTTGCTAATCAAATTACGTTCATTAAAGGATGAATTCGTTAAAAGAAAAACGACTAACATGCTCAGCTCTCTAAATCATTTGCCATTGGATTGTTTTAGATGTTATTCAAGCCCTATATCCCACTTAACAATTTTGACAACCATTCTCCACTTTTTATAATCATTTGCCACTAACTTTCAGTAGAAGTCGTTCAACTTTATCCCAGTTAACAATTTCGACAGCTCGCAGCAAGTCCAAAAAAATCACTCACATGCTTGCACAAACTGAGACTTAATAAACTAGGAGAGAAAGGCCCAATCTCACTAAACTGACAATTCTAGTTAAATCATCCATAACAAACGCAAAAGACACGATTTTTTTCTCAGTTCACGTATAATGCAATGGATATAGAAACTTGCAAAATAGGCTTACAACTCAACATAAAAGAATCAAGCAGTTGAATTAAATAAATAATTTAACATTTTCGACACCTCGCAGCAAGTCCCCAAAAAAAATCACTCACGTTTGCACAAACTGAGACTTAATAAACTAGGAGCAAAAGGCCCTATCTCACCAAACTAACAATTATAGTTAAATCATCAATATTCTTAAAAATGATATCCAGCTATTTATTAAGAGCCACCGGTAATTTATTAAGTGTTGCATAATTTTCAACAGCTCGTCGATTAAACCGCACTGATGACAGAAAGAAAGTATAATTAACGTTGCCATTTTATTAACGAAAGTAATAAAATTAACTAAAAAGTTGTATGTAAAGGAAATTGAATCCAAGACCTCTTTAAAAAGAGGACAACAATTCAAATGGCATAAGCGCAACTCCCCTAGCAACTGTGTATTGAGGTTATTATATAAATTTTTTATATATAAAGAAAGTAAACCGGGTCGAATTCGGATCAACCGGGTTGACATGACAAACCCATACCCGACCCGGATTTTATCCGGGTCGGGTCGGGTCAACACGGATCCTACTTGACCCGGATTAGCCCTTCCCATACCCGGTTAAAGATGCCGGGTTCGGGTCAGATCGGGTCGGACTCATTTTGCCACCCCTAACCCAGTTAACAATTTCGACAACTCGCAGCAAGTCCAAAAAAATCACTCACATGCTTGCACAAACTGAGACTTAATAAACTAGGAGAGAAAGGCCCAATCTCACCAAACTGACAATTCTAGTTAAATCATCAATAACAAACTCAAAAGACACGATTTTTTTTCAGTTCGCCTATAATGCAATTGATATAGGAACTTGCAAAATAGGTTTTCAACTCAACATAAAAGAATCAAGCAGTTGAATCAAATAAATCATTTAACATTTTCGACAACTCGCAGCAAGTCCCCAAAAAAAAAAATCACTCACGCTTGCACAAACTGAGACTTAATAAACTAGTAGCAAAAAGCCCTATCTCACCAAACTGCCAATTATAGTTAAATCATCAATATTCTTTAAATCGAAAATACAAGATTTTTTTTTTTTTCAGTTTACCTATAATGCTATGGATATAGAAACAGGCAAAATCGCTTTTCAACTCAACATAAAAGAATCAAGCAGTGGAATCAAAAGTGGAATGTTCATTACCTACTGGATCAGCCGCGACCTTCCCTTCAGCCATGAAGGCTTTCGCCGTTGTTTGCAGACCCCTCTTCACGAGATAATCATAAATATAAACATCAAGCCTGCAAAAATCAAAACAAATCGTCATCTTTCTAAAAATCTACCACAAACACAAAAACTCGCGAACAACACGCACATTTTATCCGCCTCCCAATTACTCTGCGCCATGAGCTCTTGATCCGATCCGCAGCACAAAAATTCTCAAAAGTTCACTCCTTTTTCAGCATCATCCTTCAGTAAGTCGGCACAAAAACAAATATTAACATGCAAATTCAACCGAATTTACAAATTAAAACAGTACACGGCGCAATGATCGAGCATGATCAGCTAAGATCTCAGGCCACATTATCCCCTACATCCTCGATCGCAACAGAATCAAAAGCCAATTCCAATTCAACGAAGCAAAATCAACAAAGAATTCAGAAAAGCGGAAGAAAAAATTGTCACAGCGAAGAGATTTAAATGCCACCAACCTCCAACTTGAGGGAAATAAGATCAGCAAAGACAGGAGACAAGAACGCTGAAGGAAGGCTCGTGATTAAAACCCTGAAAAGAGAGCAGAGCTCGATCTTTTCAATGGAGAGGGAGAAGAGTTGAGAAAGCTCCGTCTTTCTCTCTCTCGCTCACCGCCTTGGAGGAGAGAGAGAGCTAATAATAGCTGGATGCGGGCGCCCGGTTCGGGTCTCCAACCTCAGGCACCGAATCCGAACCGGAAAGGTCCAGTTCCAAACCTAGAGGCTCGGGATCCACGGGATTGGTGCTTCGGATTTCGGTACAGTTTTCGGTATTTGCGCAACGACCCCACACAGCAAATGCATCCAATGATAAGACATGCACGTGCTGTATACAGTCTCCTGTTGAGCTCGTAGTGGGTGGAATTGGTGTTTGGTGTGAGGTGTCCGCAGCTTAGCTGGATCTTCGCCGGTGGGGAACGTTCCCACGGACGCTTAAACGTCGAGCAAGCCTGAGTGAGGCGTATGGAGAGAATCTGGCGTCGGACGGTTGGGACGGGCCTGGTGATGACGTGGACGGTCGAGATGTGGGATGAGTTGTTCGGTGTTTAAGCGGCGGGGTCAGGGCCAGACGACTCTTGTGGGTCCCGGGGTCGGATCGCAGCCGTCCAATGTTTTCGATCTGGAAGAATGAATGGCTGAGATAAAAGACACGTGGATGGCTGACGGCGGCTGTCCTTTTCTCTGGCTGGGTGGACACGTGGATGTTTTGAGTTCGCGGCCACACGACGGACGGCTGCGATTGAGAGAACGGTTGAGGTGTTTTACAAAATTGTGGATTATTTTCTGGTTTTTCGCAAGAATAAAAAGCGGTTTTGGACGGCAAAGCTGGGGCCCACAAATGAAAAGAGATGACGTCAGCAAACGGCGAGGTTAAGGATGAAAATGGCGTTATTAGGGACCAGCCGTGGCTTAGGATGGTTAACAGGATGTAAACGATGCGGATGAGGACGCGATACAATGGGTGACAAAATGAGTCCGATCCGAATCCGGCCTACTTAATCGGATACAGGTAGGAGTCAATCCGGGTCAGATATGATTCGAATTGACCCGACCCAATCCGGATAAAATCTCGGGTCGGGTATGTGTTTGGTCTGTCAACCCGAATGACCCGAATTCAACCCGGTTTATTTTCTCTATACATATAAAAATTTATATAATAACTTTAATACACGGTTGTGCTTATACCGTTTGAATTGTTGTCCTCTTTTTAGAATGTCTTGAATTCAATTCTCTTTACATACAATTTTGTAGTTAATTTTATTAATTTCGTTAATAAAATGGTAAAGTTAATTATACTTCCACGCTGCCACCCGTGCAATTTTAAGCGATGAGCTGCTGGAAATTATGCAACAGTTAATAAATTGTCGGTGTCTCTTAATAAATAGCCTGACATTGAAAAGGGACCAGTTGCGTATAATTCAAATCTTAACACGACGGATTAACACGAACTGACCTGTGTATTTTCCGGATCACCCGAACCCGACCCAAATTCCGGGTCGGGTTAGGGTTTACCCGTATCCTGGTCGGGTCAAATTTGACCCGACCCAAACCGTTTGCCATCCCTCAAGGTGGCCAAACGGCCCGCCCGCCCGCCCGACCCCGACTTCGGGCCGGGCCATTGACCAGGCCCGGCCCGCACTCCAGGCCGGGCTTTTCTTCAGCCCCCAGCCCGCCGGGCCGGGCTGGTCTGGCCTGCGGCCCGGCCCGGCCCGTAGGCCCGCGCCTCTGCGCGCGGGCCGCCCCCAACAGCCAAAAATATGCCTGTTGGGGGGGTTTGGTCTTTTTGACCAAATACCCCCCAAGAGCTATAAACAGCTAAATTGGTGGGGTATTTTGGTCAATTTCGGCCAAAAAGATTTAAAAAGCCCCAACAGCCATAAAACGGTCATATTAGAGAGTTATTTTGGTCTTTGGGCCTTAAAAATCCTATAAATACCCCCACAAATTCATACAATTTTCTTCACAATTCTAAAAAACTCTACTCTCAAATTCTTCTCTACTCTCAAGCTATTGCTTTCATCTCACGGCGCTCTCAAGATACGGCTGCTACCTATCCGCATCCGCATCTTAACTTTCAAGCTCCGTCTCCTACATCCGACACAGTGATCCGATCAGCTGCTAGACTGCTACCTCACTACGGCTCTATCTGCAATCAGGTTCCTTTTATTATCAAAGTATCATAATGACATAATCAAACAACCCATGTAGATCTGTTAGCATTAATTTTAACACTGAAGAATATGGTTTTTTTTTAAAAATTTGATGAACAACCCTATTGAAACACCAAACTTTCCGGAAATAACACCAATTGAACAACAAGAATGGAACGATAGTAATAGCCACATAGTGGGTACACCAGGGTTTTCTTCTTCTGCACCATTTCAACCCCTTCTACTACTGTTGGCCCCACTGCTTCACAAGCAACCTGTAATGGCCCATAGTGCCAAATACGTTAGTGCCTACCTTTTGTGTGAAATATAGTGTATGTGTTGTTTGCCATCCACAAGATCCAACAGATATGTGATTGTGATCTATATGTAATATTGTGCGGTGAATGTATTGGGTGACTATTCATGTATTTGACTACCTATTGTGTTTACTATAGATATATGTGGTGGCTATCTTTAGATTAATGTGTACTTAATTAATAGTTGTGTGTATGATTCTGGAGATGTATACATGTATGTGTTTGAAGATGGATAAGCATGTGGCTAGTTACCACCTAGTGGTAAGTCTGTAGGCTTAAGATATGAGTGTATATAGTTAGAGTTAGGTCCTTGTATGTCAAATTGTATGAAAATGGTGAGTGGATGTATATCTAAATGCTTGTATAATGATATGGTAGAATGTGTTTATGATTGAGGGGGAGTCTACTGTATGTAGTGAGTGTGTACCTAGTTCTATGGGTGTCTGGCCTTTGAACAAGAGAGTAGGTGCCCATGGATATCCGTGTATCCTGCTATATGTGTAAATATATGAGAAGTCTTGAGTTGACCCTGCCTTGTGGTATATGTACATGGGGTATGATGAACCTTAGTGTCTAGACCTGCCTAGCCCTTGATTGAACCTTGATCTAGAAAGTCCAAGTACGGACTTTATTTTTAAGATGGGTAGAGTGTAATCGCCCATAGTGCCAAATACGTTAGTGCCTACCTTTTGTGTGAAATATAGTGTATGTGTGTTTGAATGCGTGTGTAGTGTATGTATTGATGTATTACTATTGGAGCGTTGTATAATAGTGAGGACGATGTGAATTGTAATAAAGATGTGATAGTAGTAGTAGCAGTAGGGTTAGATTTTATTAGTAGAGTTATTGGATTAGTAGAGTTATTGGATATCTTTGCTAAGTAGTGTAGTGTGTTAATAGTAATGTAGTATGGTAATAGTATCATTAGTGTTATGATGATGATGATGATTATTATTATTCATTAAGTATTGTTACCATAGGGAATGAGTTATGTAAAGAGGCTAGTGTGAAAAGTGTTGTGATTAGGGCATTTTGTAATTAGTGGGGAATGTGTGCATAGAAGAAGGGTAAACTTCTAATAAGTATAGGTATGTGTAAAGAATGGCAAACTTGTAAATAAATAGACTCTTAGAAGAGATATTTTCTAAGAGATATTTTATTTAATTAAATGGCCAACCTAATAAAATAAATAAATAGATATTTTATTTTATAGTATTTAATAACATGCCACATGTAAACATAAGGGCCAAGAGATATTTTATTTAATTAATACTCTCTCTTCGACATTCTTCTCCTTCTTCTTTTGTCTTTTCTTTTCATTTGTTTCCTTTTCCCTTTCTTTTCTATTTTGGCCGAACTTACCCAACAAAAACAAAAAAGAAAGAGAGAAAGAGAAAGAGAAATCAAAGGAAAAGTGAAGAAGGAAAGGAAAGGAGACATTAAGGAAGGAGGATTAAAGAGGCCTTAAGGGGGGAATTAAGAGGATTCATGGAGGAAAGTTGGCTCATTTTAGGGGGAAGCTTTTAAGGTAGGAACCCATACTTGAGCTCTAAATATTAATTTGGTTTGTTGTGGTATGTATTACACAAATTAGCAAGAAAGCTGGCTTCTTTCTTGAATAATATGTCTTCTTGTGCAAAGGGTTAAAGTTTCATTAGCCTTATTAACTAAAGTTAGCATCTTTAATTCATTAAAGTTCATATGCATGGTGAAATTTGAACTTGGTACAAATGTGATATCTTTCATGGCTTTACTAAATAAAGTTAGTATCTTTGATGCTATTTTAACATATCTCCATGTAACTTGGTAACCTTTGTGTGATTTAATAAAAACAAAAGAGAACATATTTATGTTAGATTCATGAGATGAAGCCTATTATATTACTTGTTTACATAGAGCCTTCATTAGAGGTTCTAAACATTTTCATTAAGGACCGTCCTTAAACCTTCATTAAAATTAGTACTTGCATTAAACTTTCTAATTTATATGGAATCTTGTAGTTTTACCAAAACTCCCATTTTTAATATAGACTTGTTAACATAGATTCATGTTTAGCTTTCAAGAATGTTGCAAGTTTTAATGTAGACATAAGTTAAATTCCTTAAAGGTTGCAAAACGATGGAAAAGTCTAAGTAGAATTGCTTAAAATTGCATTCTAAAGAGAATCTCCAACGTAGCATCATGTAAGAATTAATATTGGTAGCTTTTAAAACTTGTCTTTAATTTAATGTTAGTAGTTATAAATGTTGATTCATTAATGTAGAATGGCTAATTGTCACCTTTCCAATGTAGAATGTTGCATGTTCATATCAAATGTCGCATATTTATATATGTTGCATTCTTACATTAAATGAATAAGGTGGAATTGCTTATGTGTGCATTTAGATGTTGTATGGAAATTAGTTATGTTGCTAACCAACCTTTACAATGATGCTTTATTGGAATTGGTCCATGATGCCTTCTTTAATCACGAATTTTCATTATGTTGTCTTTCTTAATGCATGTCTTTGGAAAATGGTTCATGTTGCAAGAAAATTCCTAATGAGGTTATGTTTATGCTAATGGAGAAGGGTGTATGTTATATGGAGAACGGTTATATGTTGTGAGATATCCTCTTAAGGCTTGGTGTTGCATGAAGGTTGGTGTATATTGCATGGAAATGTTGCATTTTGGCCTCTTACTTTCAATGCAATCTTAAGATGTTGGCCTTGTGGTTCCTCTTATGTCACATTTATGTTACCATGTTGCTTTGATATAGTTTAATACAATTCCTTGATGTTGTATGCTCGTTCATTTAAACCAAATGCTAAATAAAGTCTAGGGTTGTCTCGGTCTGCTACATGGCAGGTGAGCACCCTAGAATGTGGGTGGGGGAAACTTGAGTACCAGGTAGGCATATGGGATGGACTGCTGAGTTTGTGGGCCACTCCTGACGAGCCCACAGAGACGGGAAGTTGGTGCGGTTTTGGTTGAGTTGGTTGTGTTGGTGAACGGCTTCTTTTGTAAGAGCTTGTCTCGGGAAGTCGTAGCATTCCACCCATCTTACTGGGTGAGGTCCATGGCCGTATGTTTACTCGATACCCAGGATTCCAAATGAAAATATTTAATTACTTAAATGCTTTATAATTGTGATTGTAATTCCTTTCTCATATTGCCTGCCGCAATTGTAGTTCTTTCATTTACTGCATATTGTAATTCTGATTCCTTTCTTGTGTGACTAAAAACAATATTCCCTAAATTAATATTTAGTTTTGGCACGAGCTGGGTTTCCTACTTGGACACACTTTACCGTGCTCCAATTTGTGGTTTTCAGGTTTATGGAGCTGGAGGCAGTGAGATAGAGTTGGAGGTTTGGTTGCGACGTTTGAGTTGTGGGTTGGATGGTTAGGGGAGAGGCTGAGAGTTTGTACCTTTCGGGTTTTGTTGTTTGTGGTGAATTGTATAAGATGTTGGATAAGAGATGTAAACTATATGTCTTAGTGGATAATATGGGATATTGGTTCTTGTTTTCTCCTGGATGTTCTCCTTATGACTCTCTGTGTTGTTGCTTGGCATTGTTTCTTATCCGGGAATATTACAGGCATTACTCCAGCAGTGCGCAGTGGCCTTCCATCTTCCTTTGTATTTTTCTTCTTTATTCTTTCATAACACCCGCTCTTCGGGAATACCTGGGAGGGATTCGTACTTCCCGAGTATCCTGAGGAGCGGGGCGTTACAGTTGACGGCCCATGCAGGTCACCGCACTGCGGCTGCATACAAATAGTGCGTGTAACGTTTTCGTAGAGGGTAGTCCAGTCCTAAGGTGGGTAGGTGTCCAGCCGTAGGATAGAGCCCTGACATCAGAAGCTCGAGGTGTAGAGTATATGAGGAAGGACATGGGTGGTTGGTGGGAATGAGAGATAATAATATATCTGTAGACTATTATTCTAGCTACTAGTATGACTATGTGACTGAATGTTTGTATTTTAAAGGATATGTGTTAGTATTTGGTTGAACTTTGTGATGTAGGTATAGTAGGGCTGTTGTATTGATCGAGATGTATGTAGTGTGTATATATAGACTTGTGTCCCACTATGGTATGAGTGTGCATGCTCTTGGTATATGAATATACCATGCTTGTCTATCTTGTTGTAGATGCATATGTGGTACTATACGTGATATGTGCATATCGATATGTATGGTTGTGCATGTCTATCTGTGTGTGGGTAGCTATACCATTGTATGGATATGTGTGCATTTTGTTATTGGTGTATAGTTATCTACTATGGGTGTTATGCATATAGCAATATGTGTGCTTATAGTTCAATGTATGTGCATAAGTGGTATGATCTGTATATTTGCATATATAGGCGTGTGCCCATGCATGAGTATGTATGTGTATATGCTTACATAGTGTGAATATATGTGTCTTATCCATAATAGTATGGATATAGTGTTGTATTGTATTGCAAGCCCCTACGGGATGATATATATACGTGTGTTTGGATGTCTACTAGGAGGCATGAGAGAATAAGTCATGTTTGTTTTTGATGTGCATATGTAGTAGTGTACTAGCTCTATGTGGAGTATCATGTTGTGTATACTTGTGTGTATGTATAATACGTGTAACTATATTTTTACATATATAAGAGGTATGTGTGTAATAATGTTAACATGGGTATGTGTGTATATATGTAGACATGAATGAGTATCGGTATGTGTGTGACTATTTAAGAATGTGTATTTAGTAAAGATATGTGTGACTATTTGATATATATGTAATATATTTATTTGCATATATGCCTTGTGGTGCATATTTAGGTGGCACGAGTGTGTCTGCACATGTCTCTCTGATTGTGAGGTGGCCTATGTATGTGCTTATCTATAAATATAAGTGCGGTGTGGCTTGAGTGTCTATGTGGGTGTTCGTATATGCGTGTATTATTATTATTGGGTGATGAAGGATTATGCTATTTGTATGTACCTAGTGAAAATGACTTTATGTGTATATAATGGCGTATTTGTATATGTACATGTGTATTGTTTGTAGTAGTATACATACTTATTTGTGTTGTTGGTTATATGAATAGCTGGTTAATTGTATTGAGTAGCGTATATTAGAGGATATTGATGGAAATTGAATTCCACCCCAAGTGATTTTGATGATGAACACACCAAATGAAGCTTAGTGGATTAACTACACTACAATTAAATGTGCAGGATATGCGACAAATGCAAAGCTTTGCTCATACTCAAAGAAGCGCAATCTACGCTCAAAGACAAGGACGAACGTGGCTAAGATCAAATAATGAAGCTCAAATAGAATAAGAAGCTCAAGTGAAGCTCACATCTACTCCATCAAATTGATCAAGCTTCCGAAGTCGTATCCTAGTCTATAGTGAGTGTGTTGTGTCTTTTTAGGGTATTTTTAAAGCCAAATCATATAGACAATCACACACACACACACACACGATTTTTAAATATTTTGAATATCTTTTAAAATCATCTTCAAAAATGATTTTGAGAGCTTTCTCTAGTCGTTTTATAAATTCCGTAGTGAAACTCCACACACCCTGGAGTTACCTACTTGTTTGACTAGCTGTGTCGCAGGAAAAACTCCTCTGTGAGTCGACTACCAAAGGTAGGGAGTCGACTACCAGCTGAGAATCAAGATTTCCTGAAACACACTGGGAGTCGACTACCACTCCTATTGGAGTCAACTTCCAGCTGTCGAAGTTTGACGTTTTGACTTGAATTTTGAAATATCGTTGAGCGATTTTCTCCCATGATTTTTGGGACAAAAGTCAAAGTAATTTGAATTTCGAATTCTCAGATTTCTCTTATAAATAGAGGACCATTTTCATTGAGAAAAACACAACAACTATTGAATTCAAATTCTCTCGTGCAAACGCTCTAAAGTTCTAAGCTCTCATTCTCTCTTTAGCCAATTCTGTTTTATTTGTGATCTTGCAAATTCTGTTATTATTTTTTAAAGATCATAATCTCGTTTTATTGGCTAACTGTTTTTCAAATCCGTATTACTTTTCTCTTGATTTTTGTTTAAAGGATTTTTGAAAAACATTAGATCTAGATCACAAAGAATTCATTCGTATCTTTGTGTGAGCTAGAATCTCATTCTATCAAGCCACTACACGCAAGTTTGTCTATTATTATTTGGCTATAGAATCTGGGTGTAAAACCAATCTCCATCAATTGATTGTGGTGAATTGGATATCAATTTTATTGTGTTGTTGGAACACTAGACAAGTCTAGGTGTTGCCAGTTGGAAATACTGGTCAAGACTAGGTCGTTGGAAATCCTAACGAGTGGAGTTAGGTACTTGTATTTGCCAAGGCAGATAGTGGAAAATCTCGTACCGGATTGGTCGGGGACTGGACGTACCCAAAATTTGTGGGGAACCAGGATAAAAATCCTTGTGTCTGCGATTGTTTATCTGTGTTTGTTTATCTTTGCTCTTACTTTATTATTTGCTAATTGTTGTTCATCTATTGCAAAGATTAACTTACTTTTATCCGCTGTGAATAAAGATATAATATTTGTATTACTTGCAATCTTATCTGTGCTTATAAATACTCTGGGAGTCGACTACTGTTCATAGGGAGTCGACTACCTGCTGTGAAATTACTATGTGATTTTTAGATTACTTTGTTGATTAAGAACCAAGCGTAGATCGCTCTACTTGGTTTCGTAGGCAATATTAGAAGGACGTTTATTAACAATCGAAAAGGTTTACTATTTGCACAACACTATTCAATCCCTCTTCTAGTGTTGTTTGCCATCCACAAGATCCAACAGATATGTGATTGTGATCTATATGTAATATTGTGCGGTGAATGTATTGGGTGACTATTCATGTATTTGACTACCTATTGTGTTTACTATAGATATATGTGGTGGCTATCTTTAGATTAATGTGTACTTAATTAATAGTTGTGTGTATGATTCTGGAGATGTATACATGTATGTGCTTGAAGATGGATAAGCATGTGGCTAGTTACCACCTAGTGGTAAGTCTGTAGGCTTAAGATATGAGTGTATATAGTTAGAGTTAGGTCCTTGTATGTCAAATTGTATGAAAATGATGCGTGGATGTATATCTAAATGCTTGTATAATGATATGTCAGAATGTGTTTATGATTGAGGGGGAGTCTACTGTATGTATTGAGTGTGTACCTAGTTCTATGGGTGTCTGGCCTTTATATAAGAGAGTAGGTGCCCATGGCTATCCGTGTATCCTACTATATGTGTAAATATATGAGAAGTCTTGAGTTGACCCTGCCTTGTGGTATATGTACATGGGGTATGATGAACCTTAGTGTCTAGACCTGCCTAGCCCTTGATTGAACCTTGATCTAGAAAGTCCGAGTACGGACTTTATTTTTAAGATGGGTAGAGTGTAATCGCCCATAGTGCCAAATACGTTAGTGCCTACCTTTTGTGTGAAATATAGTGTATGTGTGTTTGAATGCGTGTGTAGTGTATGTATTGATGTATTACTATTGGAGCGTTGTATAATAGTGATGACGATGTGAATTGTAATAAAGATGTGATAGTAGTAGTAGCAGTAGGGTTAGATTTTATTAGTAGAGTTATTGGATTAGTAGAGTTATTGGATTTCTTTGCTAAGTAGTGTAGTGTGTTAATAGTAATGTAGTATGGTAATAGTATCATTAGTGTTATGATGATGATGATTATTATTATTATTCATTAAGTATTGTTACCATAGGGAATGTGTTATGTAAAGAGGCTAGTGTGAAAAGTGTTGTGATTAGGGCATTTTGTAATTAGTGGGGAATGTGTGCATAGAAGAAGGGTAAACTTGTAATAAGTATAGGTGTGTGTGTAAAGAATGGCAAACCTGTAAATAAATAGACTCTTAGAAGAGATATTTTCTAATAGATATTTTATTTAATTAAATGGCCAACCTAATAAAATAAATAAATAGATATTTTATTTTATAGTATTTAATAACATGCCACATGTAGACATAAGGGCCAAGAGATATTTTATTTAATTAATACTTTCTCTCTTCTACATTCTTCTACTTCTTCTTTTGTCTTTTCTTTTCATTTGTTTCCTTTTCCCTTTCTTTCCTAATTTGGCCGAACTTACCCAACAAAAACAAAAAAAGAAAGAGAGAAAGAGAAAGAGAAATCAAAGGAAAAGTGAAGAAGGAAAGGAAAGGAGACATTAAGGAAGGAGGATTAAAGAGGCCTTAAGGGTGGGAATTAAGAGGATTCATGGAGGAAAGTTGGCTCATTTTAGGGGGAAGCTTTTAAGGTAGGAACCCATACTTGAGCTCTAAATATTAATTTGGTTTGTTGTGGTATGTGTTACACAAACTAGCAAGAAAGCTAGCTTCTTTCTTGAATAATATGTCTTCTTGTGCAAAGGGTGAAAGTTTCATTAGCCTTGTTAACCAAAGTTAGCATCTTTAATTCATTAAAGTTCATATGCATGGTGAAATTTGAACTTGGTACAAATGTGATTTCTTTCATGGCTTTACTAAATAAAGTTAGTATCTTTGATGCTATTTTAACATATCTCCATGTAACTTGGTAACCTTTGTGTGATTTAATAAAAACAAAAGAGAACATATTTATGTTAGATTCATGAGATGAAGCCTATTATATTACTTGTTTACATAGAGCCTTCGTTAGAGGTTCTAAACATTTTCATTAAGGACCGTCCTTAAACCTTTATTAAAATTATTACTTGCATTAAACTTTCTAATTTATATGAAATCTTGTAGTTTTACCAAAACTCCCATTTTTAATATAAACTTGTTAACATAGATTCATGTTTAGCTTTCAAGAATGTTGCAAGTTTTAATGTAGACATAAGTTAAATCCCTTAAAGGTTGCAAAACGATGGAAAAGTCTAAGTAGAATTGCTTAAAATTGCATTCTAAAGAGAATCTCCAACGTAGCATCATGTAAGAATTAATATTGGTAGCTTTTAAAACTTGTCTTTAAGTTAATGTTAGTAGTTATGAATGTTGATTCATTAATGTAGAATGGCTAATTGTCACCTTTCCAATGTAGAATGTCGCATGTTCATATCAAATGTCGCATGTTCATATATGTTGCATTCTTACATTAAATGAATAAGGTGGAATTGCTTATGTGTGCATTTAGATGTTGTATGGAAATTAGTTACGTTGCTAACCAACCTTTAATCCCACAGTGATGCTTTATTGGAATTGATCCATGATGCCTTCTTTAATCACGGATTTTCATTATGTTGTCTTTCTTAATGCATGTCTTTGGGAAATGGTTCATGTTGCACGAAAATTCCTAATGAGGTTATGTTTATGCTAATGGAGAAGGGTGTAATTATATGGAGAACGGTTATATGTTGTGAGATATCCTCTTAAGGCTCGGTGTTGCATGAAGGTTGGTGTATATTACATGTGAATGTTGCATTTTAGCCTCTTACTTTCAATGCAATCTTAAGATGTTGGCCTTGTGGTTCCTCTTATGTCACATTTATGTTACCATGTTGCTTTGATATAGTTTAATAAAATTCCTTGATGTTGTATGCTCGTTCATTTAAACCAAATGCTAAATAAATTCTAGGGTTGTCTCGGTCTGCTACATGGCAGGTGAGCACCCTAGAATGGGGGTGGGGGAAACTTGAGGACCAGGTAGGCATATGGGATGGACTGCTGAGTTTGTGGGCCACTCCTGACGAGCCCACAGAGGCGGGGAGTTGGTGCGGTTTTGGTTGAGTTGGTTGTGTTGGTGAACGGCTTCTTTTGTAAGAGCTTGTCTCGGGAAGTCGTAGCATTCCACCCATCTTACCGGGTGAGGTCCATGCCCGTATGTTTACTCGATACCCAGGATTCCAAATGAAAATATTTAATTACTTAAATGCTTTATAATTGTGATTGTAATTCCGTTCTCCTATTGCCTGTCGTAATTGTAGTTCTTTCATTTACTGCATATTGTAATTCTGATTCCTTTCTCGTGTGACTAAAAACAATATTCCCTAAATTAATATTTAGTTTTGGCACGAGCTGGTTTTCCTATTTGGACACGCTTTGACGTACTCCAATTTGTGGTTTTCAGGTTTATGGAGCTGGAGGCAGTGAGATAGAGTTGGAGGTTTGGTTGCGACATTTGAGTTGTGGGTTGGATGGTGAGGGGAGAGTATGAGAGTTTGTACCTTTGGGGTTTTGTTGTTTGGGGTGAATTGTATAAGATGTTGGATAAGAGATGTAAACTATATGTCTTAGTGGATAATATGGGATATTGGTTCTTGTTTTCTCCTGGATGTTCTCCTTATGACTCTCTGTGTTGGTGCTTGGCATTGTTTCTTATCCGGGAATATTACAGGCACTACTCCAGCAGTGCGCAGTGGCCTGCCGTCTTCCTTTGTATTTTTCTTCTTTATTCTTTCATAACACCCGCTCTTCGGGAATACCTGGGAGGGATTCGTACTTCCCGGGTATCCTGAGGAGCGGGGCGTTACAGTTGACGGCCCATGCAGGTCACCGCACTGCGGCTGCATACAGATAGTGCGTGTAACGTTTCCGTAGAGGGTAGTCCAGTCCTAAGGTGGGTATGTGTCCAGCCGTAGGATAGAGCCCTGACATCAGAAGCTCGAGGTGTAGAGTATATGAGGAAGGACATGGGTGGTTGGTGGGAATGAGAGATAATAATATATCTGTAGACTATTATTCTAGCTACTAGTATGACTATGTGACTGAATGTTTGTATTTTAAAGGATATGTGTTAGTATTTGGTTGAACCTTAGTGTATAATATGTGATATTGGTTCTTGTTTTCTCCTGGATGTTCTCCTTATGACTCTCTGTGTTGTTGCTTGGCATTGTTTCTTATCCGGGAATTTTACAGGCACTACTCCAGCAGTGCGCAGTGGCCTGCCGTCTTCCTTTGTATTTTTCTTCTTTATTCTTTCATAACACTCGCTCTTCGGGAATCCCTGGGAGGGATTCGTACTTCCCGGGTATCCTGTGGAGCGGGGCGTTACACAACCCAAACCAGAAAACAGAAATCTGTTGTTTAGGATAACTATACACTAGAAACATTGCCTGAAAAATGACTTAGGGTTGTTTGCAAAATCTGTAGATCAGATTTCAATTGCTGAGCCAAAGATGGCACAACACATCTGAAAAGACACACAGAAGCGCACAAAAAAAGAGTCTAGACAGACAACTTTAAACTTAACAGCTACTTCTAGCTCTCTGTCTACTTTTTCGTATTCTTCTGACACAATGCGAAAGGAGATGGCTAGACTAGTTCTATACCAAGAATTGACTTTTAGTTCTGGGAAAAGCTCCTCATTGGAACGTTTTAACCAATTAGCACTGAACCCCGCATTTAAAAGAGTGCCTAGAAACACTCTTAGAAGAGATGTTATAGCAGCTTTTCAAGCTGGCAAAGCTAAAATGATTCAAACATTTGCAGACTTAACTTCTAGAATAGCTTTAACATCCGACATATGGACAACGAAATGGGGGTTTTCCTACTTATGTGTTACGTCACATTATGTAGACAACGACTATGCTATTCATAAGATGGCTATCAGTTTTATATTGTTAGAACATGCTCATACCGGTGTTATTATTGCTAATGTGATTATGTCTGTTATTCGTGAGTATGATATTTCTGAAAAAAATCATTTCATTTACACTTGATAATGCATCTAACAATACAAGTGCAATATCATTTTTAAAAAGACACATGTACCCTAATCTTGAAGGTTTTTTATTTCATCACCGATGTGCTTGTCACATCTTGAACTTGGTAGTACAGGATGGGCTTAAAATTTGCTGCTGATTGGTTAGAAAAAGGTAGGAACCTTATGTTATACATATAATCTTCTGCCAATAAAAGAAATTTACACAGAAAAGTATGTAGAAATAGCCAACTTCCTGGCCGGAAGTATACATTTAGTGTTCAACATATGTAGAACTCAACGTATCTTATGATGTGTTGCTTGCTTAAAAACAAGATGCAGCTTAGTTATTTTGCTAGTACACATATTCTGTATGACGCAGATTACAACATTAATGAGTTAGAGTGGAAAACAATTGAGCAGTTTTGTGATTTTTTGAGGGTTTTTATCTTGCTACAAACAAATTTTCGGGTGTGTATTACTCAACATTCATTTTAGGCCTTGGTCAATTAGTTATCATTTTAGACACTTTAGCTAGGTATATAGACACTACGGACACTATTCAGACACTTTAGCTAGGTATAGAGACACTACGAACACTACCCTTGTTCTTCAACCTATGATAGAAGAAATGGATAACAAACTAGCAAAATATTGGAAGCATATTCATTTGTTTTATTCATTAGCTAAGGTTTTTGATCCACGGTTTAAAGAGGAATTAGTAGTTGGATTATTAGAACCCTTTTATGAAAACATGAAATTTGAAGTTGATGATCATATAATGAATTTTAAAACTAGCTTAAGAGTCCTATTTGCGATGTATGAGGCTGGATATGGAAGTTCATCAAACACTTCTTCTGTTCGTGCTAGTTCTTTAATTACATGCAAACTCTGACAGCTTATGAGAAAGAAAAAAACAAAAAACCGTAGCTACAGAAAGTTCATCTAATGAGTTGTCCAAGTATTTAGAAATTACTTTTCATTTCACTAAGTCAGAGTTGGATGATGGAAAATTAGACATTTTGGCATGGTGGAAAATGTATGAACATAGGTATCCAATTCTAACCATTATGGCTCGTGATCTGTTATCAATCTATATTTCTACTTTGCGTCCGAGTCTACTTTTAGTACAGGTGGCCTCGTTCTGAGTGACAAGAGATCAAGGCTTAAAGAAGATATAGTTGAAGCGGCGGTATGTGCAAAGGACTGGTTTCATGCTAAAAACCGCTCGCAAGATAAACAGGACCTTTCGGAAGATTCTGAGGAAGAAGCGACCGAAGCTTAATGATTTTCTTTTTTTCTTATATTGTTATTTTCTATCTTATATTAGCTTGTAGAAGTCCTATGTTTTGGCCATCGTATAAGGGGTAAGGCTGGCCAATGTATGTCACACCCTCAAAAAAACTTTTAATTAATGAATTTTAAATGTTCAACCCGGGACCTTCGTGAATTTCGGGCTTAAGTATCTAACTTATTTTTATAATTAATATATGTAAATTTAAATTTTTTTAAACCTTACTTACAATTAATAAAAAATTGTTCTAAATAAGAAAAAATAAGTTAAGAAGTATATTTAATTTTTAAAAAATATATAAGACATATATAAAATATTTTACAAAGGTTAAAAAATTTAAAATGATTCAATTATTTTTTCCCAAATTTTTAATTTTTTTTTCTTTTTTTTAGTTTTTTTAAAAAACATTAAAGAGACCGGGCCGCATGCCGGGCTTGGGGGTGTTCCCACCTCCCGGGCCTGCCCGATGGCCACCCTGAGCCATCCTTGGTGATACACATGTTACCCTATACGTTACCGAAATCATTATGTGAATATGGACACAAATATGGAAACCATGCGAAAATCAAATTTAGTATTTGCATCAGTAAAAATTGATAAAGATTTAGAGCGGATACGGATCAAATGTGAATATGACATATTTATGGCTAAAATGAATACATAACATATCAAATTAATTATGTTATCATGGTTTGAACTATTAAATTGTCGCCGATGAGCAATAGCTCAGTTGGCATCTCCATGCTTCCCCCAGTGGCCATTAGGGTTCGTACCCGGTTAGATGCGGGCTCGCACACACGCCTAGCCGTGAATTCGGATGGAAAAAACTATTAAATTATCAAATATATAAGAACTAGCAAAAACGGTGGACAGATATCCAAAAACAGTGACACAAAAACCCCCCACAGAGTACCACCCACACCAATGTGTGAAGGAGCGAAAAGAGTGTATATGAGTGTTTGTGTTATTCTAAAGGTAAAAGTTGGAAAAGCTATGTGTTAAAGTGCAAACAGATAGGAGTTAAAGTTGAAAAAGGTCCAATGACAAATCTGTAAATTTAGTGTTTCTGGTAGATTTTGGGTGAGAGGGCTTCCCCACAAGATGACGTGAAAATGCCACGTAAAACAAACCGTTGGGAAACACCATAATTGTATAATAGATATATGATCATTGATTAACGCCAACAAATATAAATGAGCCATAAATACAATACATTATCACCATATTGGGTATTTGTATTTGTATCTTAAAAATTAAAATCTTACCATCCAAATCACTTTCGTATCAGACATAAAATTTGGATATTGTTATGAAGGGAAAGTCGTAGGGTAAAAGGTGTAGAGGATTGGGAACCCCATGCCCACATATATAGCATTCAATGATGGACAGATACCCAATGGGCCCAATGGGCCTATTCACAACACTTCCCCTTATCCAACCAATCATGGAATAAGATATGGATTCTTCAAGATCCAAGTTAGGATAACTGCCTTGTTAAATAAAGAACAGTTTCTCCATAACTTTCCCTGTTTTAGGGATGTGTCTATGGGTGAATACTTCGGGATCCAGAGTAACGAGGTTGCCTCATCAAAACCTTGACTATGGAAAACCATGTGAGAAAAACTAATAGCCACAGGAAAAGAGTACAACACTACTGTTGACTCCCCCTCATCTGACCAAGCTTCAGGCTTGCAGATTTTCTATGAATCTATACATCAGTCTTTTATGTATCTATACATTCATAGTTCTCTCATCCTGACACAGTTTACATTTTCTCACTCTCCTCATCACAATCCCACCTACAAGTTTCTCAAAGATACTAGTAGGCATGGATTTGGTAAGCAAATCCGCCAAGTTATTACAAGATTGGATCTTCTGTACCTCAATATGCTTTTGCTTCTGAAGGTCATGCATCCAGAAGAACTTGGGAGAGATATGCTTCGCCTTGTCGCCTTTGATGTAGCCGTCATGTAGCTGGACTATACATGCTGCATTGTCTTCATAAATTGTAGTAAGCTCAAGAACGCCGGGCTTCAGGTCGGTAGAGGTGAGAATGTGCTGGATCATAGAGCATAGTCAGAAGCTCTCTTTACTTGCTTCATGGATTGCTAGAAGTTCTGAATGTGTGGATGAGATGGTCGTCATGGTCTGCTTCACCGATCTCCAAGATATGTCAGTGCCGCCATAAGTGAACATGTATTCGATCTGAGACTTCTCTGTATGAGAATCGGATCTGTAACCTGCATCAACATAACCAACTAAACCTGTTGTTGCTCCTTTCCTGTAGAATAGACCTAAGTCTATGGACTCTTGGAGGTAGGGTAGAAGATACTTAACTCCTGCCCAGTGCCGCTATGTAAGTGACTATATCTGGCTAGTAAGTTGAATGCAAATGATATGTCAGGGCGAGTGCAGTTAGCCAGGTAAAGGAGTGCACCAATAGCACTTAAATAAGGCACTTCATGTCCAAGTACTTCCTCCCCCTCTTCTAGCGGCCGGAAGGGGTCTTTATATACATCCAATAATCTCACGACCATAGGGATACTGAGGGGGGTGGCACTTATCCATTTGGAACTTTTTCAGTAAGTTCGATATATAAGTTGACTGATGTAACAGGATCACATCGTTAAGATGCTCTATTTGAAGACCTAAACAGAATTTTGACTTTCTGATGTCTTTCATCTCGAAAGTTTCTGTCAAGCTTCTAGAAATCTCAGTGATCTCTCCAGGAGATCCGATGAGGTTCAAGTCATCCACTTAGACGACTATAATGACAAATTCTATTGTCTTTGCTCTAATAAAGATGCAAGGACAGACTGGGTCATTTGCAAATCCTTGATTCGCTAGGAATTCGCTCAGTCTGTTATACAACATCCTTCTAGATTGTTTCAGACCATATAACGATCTTTACAGTTTCACTGAGTAGACGTTACGTTGTCTCTCTTTCAGTGTTGCAGGCAAAGAATAACTGTCAAACAATCTCATAAAGATGTCTCGGTCTAAATTGCCATATAGGTATGCAGTCACGACGTCCATAAGCTGTATATACAAACCTTTTTGAGCTGTTAAGCCAATAAGGAATCGGAAGGTGATCGCGTCCATGACCGGGGAGTATGTGGCATCAAACTCCACCCCTGGACGTTGGATAAAACCTTGCGCTACAAGCCTTGCTGTGTAGCGAACGATCTCATTCCGTTCATTTCTTTTTCTAACAAATAGCCATTTATAACCCACGGGTTTTACACCTTTTGGTGTCTGGACAATTGTCTGAAGACATTGCGTTTTGTGAGTGAATCCAACACCACTTCTATTGCCGCTTTCCACTTTGGCCAATCATCTCTGCTTTGAAATTCTGTCAGAGAGTGTGGTTCAATATCATCGTCGCAGTACGTGACGTTGATGGCAATATTACACGCAAATGTGTCTTCAATAATGGTGCTCTTTCTGGCCCAATACTCCCCAGTTTGTAAATAATGTATCGACACTTCATTTTCTCTCGGGTTTTCCTCTCTTTGAGAGTTTGGGAGAGATGTGGGAGCAGGGCTTATTAGTAGCATCTTGTGGTGGTATTGTTTGACCATTGCCAAGGGTCATACTCTTTTGAGGGGCTTGATCCATGGATCCCGGTGGTCGTCCTCTCTTTTTAAGAGGTCCAACCATCTCTGTTGCAGGCGGATTGCATCCATTTTGCGGTATGTCAATCCTAGCTGGAGTGTTAACAGCAGGGACATGTGATCTGACAATCCTCTGGTTATCAGTAAATTTGTTCGGCAAGAGATGGACAGTGTTTTGTATATGGAGAATCTTCCGGACCTCCTCCTCACACTGGCTCCCGTAGGCGGATCAAAGTGACTTAATTTCTGTGTATCCCAATAGATACTCTCTAAAGCTTCAGGCTTCTTGGTTTGTAAGTCTAGTCTTGAAAATGATGTTTTATCAAATTCATAGTCTTCTAGATGTGCCTTGAAAACGTCTCCCGTAAGAAGCTCTAGGAATCTTATTATGGAGGGTGTGTCAAACCCAACATAAATGCATAGACGACGTTGTGGACCCATCTTTGTGCTTTGTGGTGGTGATATGAGGACGTATACTGCACAACCAAATATTCTCAAATGTGAGACAATTAGTGGTACTCCAAGTGCTAATTGCATATGAGAAGATGACTGACCTACAGAAGGTCTGTATTTTATTAAAGATGCAGCATGCAATATTGCATGACCCCCATGCATTCACCGGCAACTGGGATTGAAGTAGTAATAGACGAGCAATCCATTGCAGTCTCTTTATTAGAGATTCTGCTAATCCATTTTGGGTGTGAACATGTGCTACAGGATGTTCAACTTCAATGCCAGATGCTTGGAAATGGTCTAGAAAAACGTGTGATGTAAACTCCCCCACATTATCCAGACGAAGTTTCTTTATCTGGTGACCCGGGCCCGCAACTTGATTATCTGAGCTAAAAGCTTAGAAAATGCCAAGTTACAGGTGGACAGTAGACACACATGTGGCCACTTAGTAGATGCGTCTATCAGGACCATAAAGTACATGAAGGGACCACTTAATGGATGTATAGGTCCACAAATATCCCCATGGATTCTCTCCAGGAAGCTAGGAGGCTCCAAGTCCACTTTAAGTGGAAAGGGTCGCGTTATTAGTTTACCCTTGTAACAGGGTGGACATGAGAAATTACCTTTTTGAAGAATCTTCCAATTCTTCAAATTTATACCCCTTGAGCTATTTATGATGCGGTACATCATAACAGATCGAGGGTGTCCCAGTCTACTATGCCAGAGTTGGAATTCTGGTATTTGAGGGCACTGCAGGTGCTCCGTCATGTATCTTCTAGAGAGTAAATACTTGTCTGGTAGAGACCCGTGTGGAGTCCCTCGATACGTTCCACAATGGTTTTTATACCATTTGTAAGAGACGTTACGTGCAAGTATTCTTTTTTATTATCCTCGACCGTCTCTAAGTGATACCCGTTTAAACGGATATCTTTAAAACTTAGAAGATTTCGGATCGATTTAGGTGAGTATAGCACATCTCTAGTTTAATGTGTGTGTTATTGGGGAGCAAAATGATTGCGTTCCCTCATCCTTCCATTGTGTAAGCTGGTCTTGAGATTGTTCTCAATAGACCAGAGTAACTACCAATGCTCGTAAAGTAGTCTACACGCTGAAGAATAGAGTGCGTTGACGCACTTTCGACATGCATATAGATTCCATATCTAAAATGAACATTCAATAAATACTATGAAAAGAGAATACTTTCATTAATATTTAAAAGCTGACAAACAAAGTAACTACATGGAATAGAAAGACATAAAATAATATGCAGTGCTAGAAAGTAAGATACAGATGATCCATGACTACAAAGTGTTTTCATTCATGAAATCTTCTGGATTCCATGCAGTTGCTGGTAACACTGCCCCATCTATCAAGTTTGTCTCAGCATGAGGCTTGAGACTTGCCTGGTAGAGGTCCTGTAGGTATTTGGATGTGCGGTAGTTTCTGAACCAATGGCCAATCATTCCGCATCTAGAGCATTTATCCTCCCAGTCTTTCTTGGGAGGACCACCTTTATTAGGCGTTCACTGTTTCTTCTTTGCCACGAACTTCTGGTTCTGGGGAGGAGCATGAGGAGTAGCCTTTTTTCGCAGCTTCAGTTCTTTCCATTTCTGGAACTTTGCCTTCTTATCATCTTCTTCTTATGGGAAGACTGTAAATGTGCCTCTACAGGAGGTGGAAGTGGAGCGAAGCCAGGAGGGTGTAGATTGTGAGTGGCAATCAACAATTCTCTGTTCTGTTCAACCATTAGTAGGCATGAGAGCAGATCGGAGTACTTTGTGAACTTTCGTTCATGGTACTGTTGCATGAGGATCATGTCCTTCTGATGAAAAGACGTAAACGTCTTCTCTAGCAACATCCTCTCAGGCACATTCTCACCACACAACTTCAGTCATGAGGTGATTCGGAATAATGCTGAGTTATACTCCGCTACAGATTTGTAATTCTGTATGCGGAAGTGAGTCCACTCGTACTGTGCAAGAGGGAGTATGACATCCCTTTGATGTCTGTACATCTCCACAAGTGCGGTCCACATCTCATAGGGATCCTCTACAGTAAGATACTCGTCCTTCTGGGTCGAGTCTAAGTGTTTCCTGATATAAATAATAGATTTTGCCATAAGTATATCGGAAACTTCTTTTACAATATGGGCTTCTTTAAAAGCATCCTTTTCAGCTATGGCAGTACTGATTGTTACCTTTGCTGTGGGTGTTAGATTGAACCCATGAGAGCGTAGGTGGAACTTCAGATCTAGCTACCAACTCAAGTAGTTCAACCAATCGGCCTTCAGGACCGAGAAATCAACATTAGCAAGTCTGGCCATCTGTGCAATCTAGCAACATAAAAATAACATGAATTATTTGACTATTAAAGTTAAACATCCACGCATTTACTAAAAGCAAAGAATTAATTTAGAACTATGGAGATCAGCCAGCCGAGCACTAAAAAGAAAAAGAAAGTCAGAAGATACTGAAGGATCCTGCCAAAACAGAGTTAGGATCGATAATTAAAGTTGAGACTTACGCTTGCGTATGCGGAACGGTAGTCTCGGAACTTTGCCTGCGGATTCGCCACGACGGATCGAGTCTTCAGACGAACGGAGTAAGGCTACTAATCCACAATCTAAATCTCTATTTTAGATTAAGAACTTGGATAGAGGAAGAGAAAGGATTTCTGCAGAGCTTCGCTAGAATGAAGTTGCATGCATGAATGCCATGCAAAAAAGGTGTAAGAAATGGCTTACCCTTGGGTCTTATTTATAGCCCCCAAGGTAGTTATTTTAGGGTAAATTGTTCCTTTGGAACAATTTAATTAAGGTGTACCATGATACATGGCACATTATAAGCTTAAGTTGTACCATATGCATGGTACAACATAAGCTTAAGATATTCCCCCTTTATTAGCCATATGTCGCATGTATTTATGCATATATAATGCGACTTTCCTACTCATCCAGAGATCCTCTCCGCAAGGGAACAGATTCCCTTTGCGTACGACTTCGTGTACGCCATGTTCGAGGTCCGTATTCCCTCGTACATCCCCTACAAGGGTGTACTAACGTCTTCCATATCCAACATCTCCCACTCACACTTGAGGGGATTGTAAGAGAACGTCTTTCTCTTAGTTCTTTCATCTATCATACCGAGAAATAGACCGTGCGACCGTCATGCGCGTAGAGTCTGTTGTTGTGCACTTGTTAGAGATACACAACGACCTCGAAGGTGCAAAGTTGAGTAGTTCAACGCATGCTTTACCCTAGATTATTTCTTCACATTTCTTATACTTTATATTCAACAATTGAATCCCATCTGGATTACAATTGGCTGGCCAGCTTTGAATCATAAAAGTCCAAATGCGAATATGAAATCAATCTTCCTCTTCTTGCGAACCTTCTGATCTTGACTTGATTCGCTTTTCTAACGTGCCCCGCCGAGCCGAATTATCATAGCCCATTAGCAACACGCTAAGATAGCGATCATCTCATCAAATCTAAAGGAACCAATTGGAGTCCTTGAGGGTAAGAGTTAAGACCCGTATGGCCTTTGAGTCTCACATAATAGCAAACACTATTGCTACTAACTCAGTGGTCGAAATGCATACGTGGTAAGAACACGTACTACAACATCACTCCTTTCCCAGGGAGAGTATGTCTTAATGATGTTGTACGGATGAAAGATCAGACACCACAGTGCCTATCTTTTTGAGTCCCCTTACTACTCGTGAAATATTCACGGACTCTCATCCTGCATAAGACAGATAGGATTTAGGAATCCTATGAGATCTCTCTCAAATATCCTTGTGATACAGATCTCAGATCTTTTGTAAGCATCCATATGATGCAGATCTTTCATTCGACTATCTTGTTTAAGTCTTGACTCTAAATCATTTGTCTAATGATTTTGACTTTAAACTAGTCTCATCTCTATCTTATCCATCTGATAAGATAAGGCGGTTGCTCATGTGAGAGAGCCAACCTTAATCTGTCCGACATACACACAAAAATAGCTGAGACTTAAACACAAATGTATATAAAATCATTTGTAAGAAACTTATATGCAAATTAAATTTTGATCTTCTATAGACATGGGAAATATTACATGATACAGCTCAGCACCTACGCATTCCCATAGATGATAAGTGTTTGAAAAACACATCTCTGGGGATCGCCTTGGTAAGGGGATCCGCTATCATCTCATGCGTGGATATGTATCCTATGTCTACTTCCTTCCGTTTGTCATAGTCCTTCGCAAACTTGAATCGAATGTCAATGTGTTTGGTCTTACAATGAAATTTAGGATCTTTGACATAGGCAATCGAAGCTTGACTATCACTGTATATGGGAACAGTGCTCGAGTCAGAGGCATTCGTCAGCCTGTCTAAGAATTTCCTAAGCCAAACAGCTTCTTGGACCGCCATGCTGAATGCTACGAATTCGGCTTCCATGGTTGATAAGGCGATGCAGGTTTGCTTCTTGCTGCTCCAGGATATTGCACCATTCCCGAGCAAGTAAACAAAGCCTGAGGTAGATCTTCGCTCGTCGAGATCACCCACCCAATCAGCATCGGTATAGCCTTCGAGTCTCAAGGTATTGCCTTGATAGCATAACGCATAGTCCGCAGTCCCTTTGAGGTATCTTAATATCCTCTTCACCGCTTTCCAGTGTGCTTGTCCTGGGTTGGATTGGT
Source organism: Scilla litardierei (assembly GCA_030789695.1). Classification (NCBI taxonomy): domain Eukaryota; kingdom Viridiplantae; phylum Streptophyta; class Magnoliopsida; order Asparagales; family Asparagaceae; genus Scilla; species Scilla litardierei. The sequence continues at coordinate 149,324,006 of CM061135.1, forward strand.
AACGGCTTACCATACCAACAGCATAGCAAATGTCCGGTCTGGTACACATCATGGCGTACATCAGACTCCCGACAGCACTGGAGTATGGAACTTTTTCCATAGCTTTCTTTTCTTTTGGATCTCTGGGACACATTTCCAAACATAGACCCTCGCCTTTGCTTATTGGAGTATCAATTGGCTTGCAGTCCTGCATATTAAACCGTTCTAAAACTTTCTTTATATATGTCTCTTGAGAGAGAGAGAAAGAAGTTTCTTGGAACGATTCCTTGAGATCTTAACCCCAAGGATATATGCAGCTTCACCCATGTCTTTCATCTCAAAGACGGATGAAAGCCAAGCTTTGATCTCCAAGATAAGACGCTTATCATTTCCGGCTATAAGTATGTCATCCACATAAAGAGACATAATTATATACTTGTTTTTAATCCTCTTAATATATACGCAGTTGTCTTCGTCGAGCATGGAGAAACCATACGACAAAACGACTTCTTGAAAGCGCATATACCACTGCCTTGAGGATTGTTTAAGACCATATATGGATTTACGAAGTTTACAAACCTTATGTTTGTTTTCTTCTTGTACGAACCCGTTTGGTTGTTCCATGTAGATCTCCTCATCTAGTTCTCCGTTAAGAAAAGCAGTCTTTACATCCATCTGATGTAACTCGAGGTCCAAACAAGCCACCATTGCCAGAATTAAGCGAATGGAGGTAAAACGCACGACAGGAGAGAAAGTCTCTTCGTAGTCTATTCCTTCCTGTTGCGTGAAACCTTTCGCAACAAGGCGAGCTTTATATTTCTCGATAGAGCCATCAGCCTTATGCTTGATTTTGAGAACCCACTTGTTCCCAATGGCTCTACGTCCCTTAGGTAAATCAACCAAGTCCCAGACTTGGTTTGTTTTCATGGATTGAAGTTCTTCTTCCATTGCCGCTATCCATTTATCTTTAGCAGGGCATGTGACGGCCTGTTTAAAATTTGCAGGTTCGTCATCATCTTGTAGTAATGTCATGAATGTTTGAGGAAATTCATCCTCAAATCCCAGAGGTGTTAGCCTCGTTCGATTACTACGTCTTGCTTGAGTTTGATCACTCCCACTTGGAATGACATTACTCCCACTTGGAATAATATCACTCCCACTCGGAATAGGATTGGTATCGTTCGTATCATCCATTGGTGAAGTTTGAAACGTATTTTCTTCTTCACCAAGAATTCTCCCACTCGAACGTTCTGATCCTTCTTGATCCCAAGTCTCAAACAAGGATAAGTCTTGACTTATCTCACCCTGTCTTAGAAACTCATTTTCCAAGAAGACAACATCCCTCGATTCGAATTCTATAAGGCCCCCATTGTCCTCTTGACCGACGAAAGCATATCCTTTGGAGTTTTCAGCGTATCGGATGAAGATACACTTCCTCCCACGCGGCCCAAGTTTGCCATATTTGTGAGAGGATAAATGTGCATAAGAGGCACAACCCCAAGGTTTTAGAATGCTTAAGTCTGGAGTTCTATTGTTCCACAACTCATAAGGAGTAGAACTTACCGACTTCGAGGGTACACGGTTTAAGATGAACGCTGCCGTCAATAATGCATCACCCCAAAAGGTGATAGGCAAATTTGCCTGTGACATCATTGATCGGACCATTTCCATCAATGTCCTATTTCTTCTTTCCGCAACACCATTTTGTTGTGGAGTATAAGGCATAGTTATTTGATGAACTATGCCTTTTTCATCACAGAGTTCCTTAAAACTCGTTGATTGATATTCTCCACCCCGATCGGTTCGCAAGACCGTTATCTTGCGATCTAGTTGATTTTCCACTAAACTCATATAGTTTTTGAAGCAAGTTAAAGCTTCATGTTTGTGGGAAATCAAATAGATGTGACCGAAACGAGTGAAATCATCAATGAAGGTGATGAAATAGGACTTCCCGCGTCTTGTCTTAACATTCATTGGACCGCAAATGTCCGAATGGATCAGCTGTAATGGAACTTCGGCCCTTGTGCCAGTTCCAAACGGCTTGCGACAAGTTTTCCCTACAAGACAATGTTCGCAAGTTGACATTTCAACTTTTGAAACATTAGATAGCAAGCCACTTTTGGCAAGTCTATCCATTCTAGTTGGTCCAATATGACCAAGTCTTGCATGCCAACAAATGATCTCAGATTCAGAGTTAGAAGCATTTGTCAAATGAAAACTTTCATTAATGGAAGAAGAATCATCATACATTGTGTTTAAAACAATTAATCCATTACAAACATTACCAGAACCAATCAAAGAATTATTACAAACAAGGTCAACATATTGTTTATAGAACCTCCACTCATAATCTAAAGACATTAACATGACCACGGATATGATATTCCTTCTAATATCTGGAGCAAAGAGGACGTCGTGCAATAATAATGTCCGGCCGTTGTCGAGAACTAGCTTACATGTTCCGACGCCTTTGACTTCAACACGAGTGTTGTTACCGACGTATATCCACTTTGTTCCTTGAGTTATCTTTCGATACTCTACGAAGAACCTTCTTTCCTTCGCTACGTGGTCTGTGGCCCCTGAATCAATCAACCAAAAATAGTTAGATTCAGCAAGAAACATGGAACTAGAAACACATATGTAACTAGCCCTACAAGTTACCTTATCACTTCCATCCGTACATGTACGGGCGAAGTGACCGTACTTGTTGCACTTAAAGCACTTGATCTTCTTCAAGTTTTTCTTCTTTGAGTGCACATTCTTTTGCCACTTTTTGTTCTTAGTCTTCTTTGAGGTTTCCGGTTCTTGCTTTCGTTCGTTCACAAACCTTAAGCGTTTATTCTTCCGCTTATTTCCCCCATGTGAGGAATTAGCGGCCATGTGCACTTCTGCACTAGGTTTTGCGGCTTGAATCCGCTCTTCCTCGAGTTCGAGGTGTTTCGATACATCGCTTAAAGTTTTAATGCACTCATTATGAGTGAGGTGCATTTTCATGTTATCCCAGCTATCTGGGAGTGAACGAATGACTGCTTGGATCTGCTGTTCGTCAGACAGCGTAACACCCGCATCCTTTAATTCAGATATGAGATTCGCCATGTGGCGGAGATGCTTTCTCATAGAATGATCTCGCCGCATCTTGTACGAATCAAATTGAATATTTAAGGAGCGGAGTTTGGTAACCGAAGTTCCACCAAACTTTATCTCTAGCTCAGACCATATGTCTTTGGCTAGGTTGAATTCCCGAAATAGACGCATTATGTCATTGTCCATTGCGGACAGTAACGTAATACGTGCTATTTTGTTCTTTCGAGTCCAAGTATCATAAGCTTTCCGGTCCCTCTTGTGTTGGGCCGTATTGCCCAACTCAGGTTCTTCCATTATGTTTTGGAGTGTTTCGAGCACATCTTGCTCCTCCAAAACATATTGGATTTTTATTGACCAAAGTTTATAATTGTCGCCGTTTAGCTTTTCACCTTTGTTAAGCTCTGCGACAATGTTCTTAGAAGCGGTAGACATATTCGATTCAAAAAAATGCAAAGAGAATGAAAAACACGATCAAAATTCTATGCATAAAGTTTCGATTCTTTAAACACTTGATAAGTTCCTTGGATGCGTTGAAATGTTACTCTAGAATCGAGAAGTTCACTACGTTCCCAACTACCATCTAGAAGTAACTTTCAAAGTATCCCTCTTACTTATCTCAAGTAAAAAGAAATCAGAAATAATACCCGTATGGTATTAGCAGCGGAAAAATACTTTGAAAAACATATCTTTCAAAATGGAATAGGTGAGAATTTGCGCAAAGAATTTTAGCGCAACAATTGCCAAGCCACGAGACCTGTTCTACACACCCATGGGTTAGATAACCATGGCCGGATCGTGGTAGGACTTGGAATTCTAAATTGCGCTATCCCGATTAAGGACGGGACATAACCTATTTGAAAAACATCTTTTTCAAAAAAAAATTAAAAGCACGTTGGCTAATCTCCGTATAGTAGAGCACAACGTCACAAGTACATTGGCTAATCTCTGTAGAGTAGATCACAATGACATGGCTAATCTCGCATGAAGTAGAGCACTATGGCTAATCTTCAAAGAGTAGAGCCCAATGAAAAACTTCATTAAAACGTTAGTCCCGTATGAACTAGTCGGCACTGTGGTTAGCCCCGTATGGGCTAATCGGCACATTCGAGTTTGGCCAAGGCCTTTTGTCACCCCGTATGGGTCAGTTGGCAAGTTTGCAGTCGACCCAGACCTTCTGCCAGATTGGTCGACCAAAAACACCAAATTGGTCGACCAATTTTTTTTTGGTCTGCAATGTCTTCCCGGCCAGGGCCTCTGATTTGGGTTCAATATTGCGTATTTAACCCCCCATTTAGCCCTATTTTGTGCTCATGTGATGTTATATTGGTCTCTAGTACATACGTATTTTCTACACATTTATTTATTAGAGAAAACACACTATTTGAGCACAAAACAGCATTTAACGATGCAATTCTGCACTTATTATATTTTTCCTAGCACCGTCTCGATCTCACGATTCCAACGACTATTTATTTGTATTTTTCTGAGATCTGTGCTAATTTCTATGAATTTTTGAATGCAGAATGCAATTTAAATGGTGAAATACACAAGGAAATACGTATATACGGTCGGCGGCCAACCAGAGTGTGACACGTGGCACTCATCCACGCATCCTCGCTCGGATCAAACGGCTCACAGAAGCGGAAACGTGGAACTATATCGACCGTTGGATACGGATCCAACGGAGAGGAGCGACCCCGAAGGCGGATCGATGAATCGCCAGCTCTTGGCCACGCGTCACTAATCTAGCCGTCCACCCCGGATCCAACGGCGGAGATTGAAACGATTTCGCGAGGCGAGCGCGAGATTACGAGGGCGACGTGGCTCAATCTGAGCCGTCGCCCTGAAATCGAACGGCCATCGACGCGAAGCTGAAAGCGCAAGCGGGGGAAATTCTAATGCTACGTGGCGCGCATCCAAGCGTCTGCATCGCGATCGAACGGCCGCGATCGGCGCGAAGCGGCGAACGAAGCGACGGCAAATCGCGGCGACGTGGCGAGATCACATCCATTGAATGCAGATCGAACGGCGAAGAAACGCTCCGAGCTGAAGTCGGATCCGAGTCCGCTTGCGCACGAAATTTTGGAGACACGTGGCAGCCCCCAGCGCAATCCCGCATTTTTGATAGCTGATCGGACGGCCACAAAATGCCCCGCTCCAGATCAACGGCTCAGATCATTCCGGGTTTGATTACTGTGCGGGTTTGAACCCGTTAAGCCCAATAAACCCGCAATCTTATTATTTAAGCGTATTCTAGGGTTTTTGGGCGTATAATTGGCGTATTGGAGCACTTAGAGGCCGAAATTTCTTCTGAAAAAATTCTGTAAAATTCCAGAGCCTTGTTTCTAATTTTCAGAGAGTTTTGAAGACTTTTCAGAGAGATTTGGTGATATTCTCTTCAACTTTAGCTTGTATTTGGGTGTATTAGCTTGTATTTTGCCTCTAAACTTCCGTATTTTGCTATGAAACTTATGAATTTGAATCTGAAAATTGTTTATTTCTGCACCATGAGTAGCTAAATATTTTATGTGCATGGTGTGGGATAATTAGGTGATGTGAATCGTATTCTCTGGTTGTATTATTGCGCTTAATCGTTGTATTTGCTAAAGTTTTAATCGTCGCTCTTAAATCTACTTTTTCGTGTTCCAAAAGAATAGTTCTAGTAGATGATCATCCCACAAGGGTGAGATTTGATCTCTCCAAAAGAGAGCTTCATACTTCATATATACGTTTACAACTTTAGCGATATTCTATTAGAATTGATGCGTTAACTCCCAAAAGGATATCTTCCGACGATTCGCTCCCAAAAGGAGGTTTCGTTGTGTTATATTTGATCAACCAAAGCTTACGATTCGCTGATCCTAATGAACCCATGCCATGTACATGCTTTTTATATCTATTTTTCACAAATTAGAGTTCGTTGTTCGCACGTAACAATTCCATCACCACACTTTTCATACCACCTTCACCATCACTATTAAAGTGTTTAGTTTCTCTTCGTAGTTACTCTATTTGACTTAGATTTGTGGTTTCAACAGATTCTCCCGAGGATTCGACATCTGGACTCCCAGATTTACTACTTGAACGGACTCTTGCGCTTGAGAGAAGCACCTTTCGGAGCCCACCAAGTTTTTGGCGCCGTTGCCGGGGAGAACGGTTTGTTACTACGGTTTAATTCATTCAGAGGACCTTCGGTGAGATCCTTCCACTTTATTGTATATAAAACTTTTGTTTGCTTTCATTAAAAAAAAATATTTGTGCTGGTTTATGTGGCATAGGACTCCTAGGACACATAGGTTGACTCGACGTTTTGATATGGCTAATAATAATATGGATGAAAACTTTAGCAACAATAACGAGAATAATGTGCAACCTGGAGTGCCTAGGACTTTAAAAGATTTACTTCGACCCACTAGGACTAGCACAGCTTCATGCTTTGTTCTACCCGCCGATGCAAATTCTTTCAATTTTAAACCTGGGGTGATCCAACTCTTACCCACCTTTCATGGGTTAGACAAGGAAAATCCATACCTTCATATTAAAGGATTTGAGGAGGTTTGCTTGACATGCTTTGATGGGAAAACTAGCGAGGATACGATATATCTTAAACTGTTCCCATTTTCATTAAAAGACAAAGCTAAAAATTGGTTGAATGCATTGCCATCACGCTCTATTACTACATGGATTGATTTGCAGGCTGAATTTCTAAAGAAGTTTTTTCCTATTCACAGGACACAGGGACTGAAGCGGCAGATTATGAACTTTGCCCAGAAAAGCGAAGAAACATTCTACCAGGCATTTGAAAGGTTCAATGAGTTGCTGCTCGCTTGTCCGCACAATGGCTTCGACAAAAGCAGGATTATTGGCTTCTTCTACGATGGACTACAGCCGCAAATGAAGCAATTTGTAGAGATGATGTGCAATGGAGGATTCTTTGATAAAGAGCCAGACGAAACTTGGACGTACCTGGAGGAGATAGCAGAGAATGCGCAGACATGGGACACTACTTCAGACTACGAGAGAGGAGGCCATTCTGCACCATCCCAGCCTACGCGAGGAGTGACTTACAATTTGAAGCAAGAGGATGCGTTGGAGGCAAAGATGGAGGCCATGATCTCAAACAAGCTTCACGCCATGAATCTGAAAGAGGCCAAAGCAGTCGAGATAGAGCAGATTTGCGCACTTTGCGACGTTGGTGGCCACGACACTAGTGCTTGTCCTACACTTCCAGCCTTAAAGAGCATGTTAGGAAATCCTACTGGGGTGAATCAAGTTTCTTCGAACTACCAGAACTTCAATTCCAACAAGGGGTGGCGCAACAATCCAAACTTGAACTGGGGCCCCAATCAGCAGACTCAGCAGCAGCAGGCTCCCCCTCCGTTCCGACAACCTCAATACAACAACAACAACTATCAAGGTGGGAACCAGAGGAGGGACCCTGAGCCAGTGCAACAACAACAGATGCAACCATTTGGCGATGCGCTTCAGCAGCTTATCCAATTGCAACAAGCCCAGATGCAGCAGCAGCAGGCTCAATTTCAGGCTCAGCAGACTCAGAATCAGCAGATGAGCGAGAGCTTGGCGAGGCTTACAGCGACATTAGAAAAAGGTAAGCTTCCATCTCAGTCAATTCCAAATCCTAATATGGGCTCATCTTCTTCTGCAGGAAATAATATGAAGCCTTGCCAAGCGGTGTCCACTTTGAGGAGTGGAAAAGAGATTCAAAAGCCTGATCCACCGAGCAAACAAGCTGAGCAGGAAGAGGAAATTCAGATCCAGCAAGAGGAAATTCAAGAGCAAGAGGAGCTGCAGGAAAAGAGCACGGAAGTGGGTTTGAGCAAAAGCGTCATTAAAGAGAAGGAACCCGCAGCATACGTACCTGCAGCGCCTTTCCCTCAGCGGCTACTTCAGAAAAACAAAGATAAGTATCAAACTGAAATTCGTGAAATTTTTCAGAAGTGCCAGATCAATATTCCATTGCTTGACGCCATTAATCAAATACCTGCCTATGCTAAATTTCTGAAAGATTTGTGCACTGTTAAAAGAAAGTTAAACGTGAAAAAGAAAGCATTCTTGACTGAACAGGTTAGCTCTATTGTGCAACAAAATACACCACCTAAATTTAGAGACCCTGGATCACCCACCATCACTTGCACCATTGGCACTAAGAAAATTGGAAATGCTTTATTGGATTTAGGATCTAGTGTCAATATATTGCCATATCCTATTTTTGTGCAGCTTGGGTTAGGACAGCTAAAGCCTACATCTGTTATATTACAATTAGCTGATAGATCTATTAAAGTTCCAAAGGATGCATTGAGGATGTCCTCGTTCAGGTGGACAAATTTTACTACCCCGCGGACTTTATAGTTCTAGACATCCAGGGACCCCAAACTGCCAATGCTACTCCTATCATCCTAGGTAGACCATTCCTAGCGACATGCAATGCTTTAATAAATTGTAGAGATGGTCAACTGAAACTAACTTTTGGCAACATGACTTTGGACTTGAATATTTTTAATACTTGCAAGTTGCCACATGTGGATGATGAGATTGAGAGGGTGCATATGATTGATTCGTTGGTGGATGATTATATTTGTTCTGAATTTTGTGATGATGCTTCTATTGTTGAGCCTTTTATTGGTGATTCTGATGACATATCTTTTGTGCAGGAGAACGTGAAGGAGCTCAATGCGGTATGGGAGCCTAGGTTCGAGGCTTTGCCACCTAATGCATCAATTCAAATTTCATCTGAGGTGGAGGATCCAAAGCCAGAATTGAAGCCACTTCCTGACTATCTTAAGTATGCTTTTCTTGGTGATGAAAACAGCTTCCCTGTGGTAATATCTTCTAAACTTTCTTTAGAGCAGGAAAGCTCATTACTTGATGTGCTGAGGAAACATAGAGGTGCTATTGGTTGGTCCATTGCTGACATTAAAGGTATAGGCCCTATTGTATGCATGCATCACATTTATTTAGAGGATGACGCCAAACCCACTAGAGAAATGCAACGTAGGTTAAATCCAACATTAAAAGAAGTGGTGAAAGGCGAGGTTTTAAAATTATTGGATGCAGGCATTATTTATCCTATTGCTGACAGCAAGTGGGTTAGCCCTACACAGGTTGTTCCTAAAAAGTCTGGCCTCACCGTGGTTAAAAATGAGAATAATGAGCTTATCCCAGTTAGAGCCACCACAGGTTGGAGGATGTGCATAGACTATAGGAAGTTGAATTCTAGAACTAGGAAAGATCATTTCCCTCTTCCATTTCTTGACCAAATTTTAGAGAGGGTAGCTTGACATGAATATTATTGCTTTCTAGACGGTTATTCAGGTTATTACCAGATTGAGATTGCACCCGAGGACCAGGAAAAGACCACTTTTACCTGTCCCTTTGGTACTTTTGCATTTAAACGAATGCCGTTTGGTTTATGTAATGCTCCAGCTACTTTTCAGCGATGCATGCTCAGTATTTTTGATGATATGGTTGAGAAAATTGTTGAGGTATTTATGGATGATTTTTCAGTATATGGTAGCTCTTTTCATGATTGCTTAGCTAACTTGGCTCTTGTTCTCGACAGGTGCATTGAAAAGAACCTCCTATTGAATTGGGAGAAGTGTCATTTTATGACCACAGAGGGACTTGTCCTAGGTCACCTGGTTTCTAAAGATGGTATACAGGTAGACAGAGCCAAGGTAGCGGTAATTGAGAAGCTACCAAGTCCCAAATGCGTGAAGGACATCAGATCATTTTTAGGACATGCAGGATTTTATAGGCGGTTCATCAAAGATTTTAGCGCTATATCTCGCCCTCTTTGCAACTTACTTGCTTTAAATGTGGACTTTATTTGGACACCTGAGTGTCAACTTTCTTTTGAAACTTTAAAGAAGTTGCTGATTTCTGCTCCTATTTTACAGGTGCCAGACTGGTCCCTACCATTTGAAATAATGTGTGATGCTAGCAATTACGCAGTTGGTGCAGTCCTAGGCCAAAGAAAAGACAAAGTTCCAGTAGTGATTTACTACGCCAGCAAGACATTAAATGACGCTCAAAGGAATTATACAACAACAGAGAAGGAGTTGCTGGCAGTAGTCTTTGCGTTGGAAAAATTCAGGAGCTATATTTTAGGATCACCAATTTTGATATATACTGATCACTCTGCTTTAAAATATTTATTATCTAAAAAAGATGCTAAGCCTCGATTGATACGATGGATTTTATTGTTGCAGGAGTTCAATGTCACAATCAGGGACAAGAAAGGCGTGGAGAATCTAGTAGCTGACCATTTATCACGTTTGACAGTAGGCCTTGATTCAGCAGATGTGCCTTTGAAGGACTCCTTTCCCGACGAGCATCTTTTTAGCGTCTCCACCTCTCCATGGTATGCTGATATCGTTAATTATCTGGTAACTGGTAAGACCCCTGACACTTGGTCTCTTCAAGACTTTAAACGGTTCAAGTACGAGGAAAAATATTTCTTCTTTGATGATCCGTACTTATATAAATATTGTAGTGACCAAATTGTTAGGAGATGCATTCCTGATCATGAAATAACCAGTGTGATACAATTTTGCCATGATGGAGTATGTGGTGGACACTTTTCAGCGAACAAAACTGTGGCAAAAATCTCGCAATGTGGTTTTTATTGGCCATCTATGTTTAAAGACACATTTCATTATTGCAAGACTTGTGCTGCATGCCAACAATTAGGGGGTATTACTAAACGTAACATGATGCCTCTGAACCCCATTTTAGAGATTGAAATATTTGATTGTTGGGGCATAGACTTCATGGGACCTTTCCCACCTTCATTTGGATATGCTTATATTTTGGTTTGTATTGATTATGTTTCTAAATGGGTGGAAGCTATTCCTTGCAGGTCGAACGACACTTCCGTTGTGCTTAAGTTCCTCAAAGAGAACATTTTCTCTAGGTTTGGAGTGCCCAAGGCCTTGATCAGTGATGGAGGGTCTCATTTTTGCAACCGCATGTTCGCTACTTTAATGAAGAGGTTTGGGGTCACACATAAAGTTTCTACTCCGTATCACCCCCAAACCAATGGCCAAGCAGAGTTGGCAAATAGAGAGATCAAAGGAATTCTACAGAAAACGGTGAATCCATCAAGGAAAGATTGGAGCTTGCGCTTACCCGAAGCGTTGTGGGCCTACAGGACGGCCTACAAAACAATTTTGGGGATGTCACCGTACCGTCTAGTTTTTGGGAAGTCATGTCATTTACCTGTTGAGATAGAGCATAGATCTTATTGGGCTATAAAGAAAATGAATTTTGATACTGATGTCTCTTTTTCTTCTCGCAGGTTACAATTGTTGGAGCTGGAGGAATTGAGGAGAAATGCGTACGACAACGCTAAAATTTCAAAAGAAAGGATGAAATCCGTCCACGACATGATGATTTTGAGGAGGGAGTTCACCCCAGGCCAAAAAGTACTCCTATACAATTCCAGGCTGCACATCTTTCCTGGGAAGCTTCGCTCTAGGTGGTATGGACCTTTCGTCGTCAAAGAAGTTTTCCCACATGGCGCTGTGCTCTTACTAAATGAAAAAGATGGAAGCGAGTTCAAGGTGAATGGCCAGAGATTGAAACATTTTCACGAGCCTTGGACCAAGGAAGCGAGCACCATGGATCTCACAGACCCACCTTCGGGTGGGAACTAATCAGGTGTGTTCTTTCCATGATTCCCTCTTCCTAACATTGAGGACAATGTCTATTTTAAGTTGGGGGGAGGGAAATAACTTTTAGGATTTTTTATTTTCTTTTTATTTTCTTTGGATTTTTATTTTCTTTTTCTTTTTCTGCTAGGATTTTATTTTTTTAGTTCCCTTTTTGCATTGAAAAAAAAAAAAAAAAATTTTTTTTGAGTTAAGAAATATCACCAAAATCTATCTCTACCTAGAAATGACCCTCATGTGATGAAATTTCTCGATATTTATTCACCACCGTACACTCGTGATTTATTTCCCCCCACCACTATTGTTCAACATTTCAATCTCATTTTACATGAATTTGAGTGCTTGTGGTGAGTTTCTTTTTATACATCTCAATGGCAAGATTGATTGATGACTTAATGAATCTAAAAATTATGGATTAGCAAGTGGTATGCCTTCATTGGAACACACCAAAATTCATGTGCCAATAATTCATAAATTAACTGGAGCATTGTTCTTTATCTCGTATTCATTGCCATCTGCATGCTTGGTGTGACTTTGGGTAGAAAAACGTACCACGTTATTTGAAATGATTAGGATACCCATTTTTGTGAACAATTAAAGAATAGGAAGTTATCTTGCCAAGTTGTTTATGCACACACAAAAGAAGAAAAAAAATGAGATGAATGAAAAAAAAATGATGAATAAATGTGCTATTAAAGAAATAACTTGGTTGGCTTGAGTAGTACAGTCCGAGGGGTCCTTCTTGGCCTAATGCCCTATTATCGTCTGATTTGGGAGCCATTGACCGGAACCTCAATTATTTGATGGAGCGATCCAAGTTATATACTTTTCTGCGAATGTTGCTTGATGCGCGTTACGCGGAACTATGGAAAAAAGTGAAAGAACATAGAGAATAAGTGTGCATGATTAGCGAGGCAAGAAAACTTCCAAAGCTTAAAGAAAACGCAAGATGTGGTGTGAGTTCCTATGAATAGAGATTGACGCGTGTATGTCTTGAAACCATCCTACTCTTGATGCTTGCTTTGCATGAACCATCTACGCTCCAAGTTAAAATATTTGATTGAACGGTGTGGGCCATTGATTTTGTGTACTATGAGCTATGAAGTAATTGATAGTGAATTTGAGTCTATTTTATAACCATTTGAGATGCTTGACATTCATGTTTGAAAACCCACAAGTACCATTACTTGATGAGTTTGAAATATTGATATTAGTGTGCGATTATCTCTTTTGTCGTTGTAGTATGGTGGTGAATGACTTGAGATCTGATAAGGTGATCTAGGCGTATTTTTAATCGCTCTTTTTGCTAGAGACTAGCAAAACGCTAGTTGGGGGGTGTGATTTGGGTTCAATATTGCGTATTTAACCCCCCATTTAGCCCTATTTTGTGCTCATATGATGTTATATTGGTCTCTAGTACATACGTATTTTCTACACATTTATTTATTAGAGAAAACACACTATTTGAGCACAAAACAGCATTTAACGATGCAATTCTGCACTTATTATATTTTTCCTAGCACCGTCTCGATCTCACGATTCCAACGACTATTTATTTGTATTTTTCTGAGATCTGTGCTAATTTCTATGAATTTTTGAATGCAGAATGCAATTTAAATGGTGAAATACACAAGGAAATACGTATATACGGTCGGCGGCCAACCAGAGTGTGACACGTGACACTCATCCACGCATCCTCGCTCGGATCAAACGGCTCACAGAAGCGGAAACGTGGAACTATATCGACCGTTGGATACGGATCCAACGGAGAGGAGCGACCCCGAAGGCGGATCGATGAATCGCCAGCTCTTGGCCACTCGTCACTAATCTAGCCGTCCACCCCGGATCCAACGGCGGAGATCGAAACGATTTCGCGAGGCGGGCGCGAGATTACGAGGGCGACGTGGCTCAATCTGAGCCGTCGCCCTGAAATCGAACGGCCATCGACGCGAAGCTGAAAGCGCAAGCGGGGGAAATTCTAATGCTACGTGGCGCGCATCCAAGCGTCTGCATCGCGATCGAACGGCCGCGATCGGCGCGAAGCGGCGAACGAAGCGACGGCAAATCGCGACGACGTGGCGAGATCACATCCATTGAATGCAGATCGAACGGCGAAGAAACACTCCGAGCTGAAGTCGGATCCGAGTCCGCTTGCGCACGAAATTTTGGAGACACGTGGCAGCCCCCAGCGCAATCCCGCATTTTTGATAGCTGATCGGACGGCCACAAAATGCCCCGCTCCAGATCAGCGGCTCAGATCATTCCGGGTTTGATTACTGTGCGGGTTTGAACCCGTTAAGCCCAATAAACCCGCAATCTTATTATTTAAGCGTATTCTAGGGTTTTTGGGCGTATAATTGGCGTATTGGAGCACTTAGAGGCCGAAATTTCTTCTGAAAAAATTCTGTAAAATTCCAGAGCCTTGTTTCTAATTTTCAGAGAGTTTTGAAGACTTTTCAGAGAGATTTGGTGATATTCTCTTCAACTTTAGCTTGTATTTGGGTGTATTAGCTTGTATTTTGCCTCTAAACTTCCGTATTTTGCTATGAAACTTATGAATTTGAATCTGAAAATTGTTTATTTCTGCACCATGAGTAGCTAAATATTTTATGTGCATGGTGTGGGATAATTAGGTGATGTGAATCGTATTCTCTGGTTGTATTATTGCGCTTAATCGTTGTATTTGCTAAAGTTTTAATCGTCGCTCTTAAATCTACTTTTTCGTGTTCCAAAAGAATAGTTCTAGTAGATGATCATCCCACAAGGGTGAGATTTGATCTCTCCAAAAGAGAGCTTCATACTTCATATATACGTTTACAACTTTAGCGATATTCTATTAGAATTGATGCGTTAACTCCCAAAAGGATATCTTCCGACGATTCGCTCCCAAAAGGAGGTTTCGTTGTGTTATATTTGATCAACCAAAGCTTACGATTCGCTGATCCTAATGAACCCATGCCATGTACATGCTTTTTATATCTATTTTTCACAAATTAGAGTTCGTTGTTCGCACGTAACAATTCCATCACCACACTTTTCATACCACCTTCACCATCACTATTAAAGTGTTTAGTTTCTCTTCGTAGTTACTCTATTTGACTTAGATTTGTGGTTTCAACAGATTCTCCCGAGGATTCGACATCTGGACTCCCAGATTTACTACTTGAACGGACTCTTGCGCTTGAGAGAAGCACCTTTCGGAGCCCACCAGCCTCTGCCCTGGCCGGGGCTTGGCCAAGGGCCGGCCAGGGCCTCTGCCCTGGCCGAGGCCGGCCAGGGCCGGCCATGCCCTGGCCGAGGCCAGGGCATTGGCCCTGGCCTCTGCCAGGGCCGGCCAAGCCCTGGCCGAGGCCAGGGCGCCGGCCCTGGCCACTGCCAGGGCCGGCCTGGCCAGCCACTGCCGGCCTGGCCATGGCCGGCCATGGCCCCTTTGGCCATGGCCGGCCACCCCCTTGAATGGGGTTGCCGCACACATTCCTCCCCCTTGATGGGGTGGTCGCCGGTGATTATTGGCCGTAGCCAACCCCCTCCGCAAGTGGAGGGGGGGTGCATGGCCTTCATAGCCCATTTGGCCATGGTGCACATGCACCAAATTTCATCTTACCCGATGGAAATAACTACCATCATCTTCCTCGATGAAGCACCCGTTCGTCGATGAAGCACCCGTTCGTCGAGAAATTAGTTATTTCCTAATGGCCGTGTGCCAAAAATGAATAACGTACTACGTGAACGGTCGGTTCTTCCCGTCACGGAGAGTTCCTACCATATCCGTAATGATAGGAGACCCTAACGTGAAAAGAACAACCGCTGCGTTCTCTCCGTCACGAAGCGTTCCTACCATATCCGTAATGGTAGGAGACCCATTCGTGAAAAAGACAACGACTCGTTCATAGTTTCGACGGGGCGGTGGTTTGACCGGGACGAACCCATATGGCTCTGATACCAATGAAGGATCCTGCCAAAACAGAGTTAGGATCGATAATTAAAGTTGAGACTTACGCTTGCGTATGCGGAACGGTAGTCTCGGAACTTTGCCTTCGGATTCGCCACGACGGATCGAGTCTTCAGACGAACGGAGTAAGGCTACTAATCCACAATCTAAATCTCTATTTTAGATTAAGAACTTGGATAGAGGAAGAGAAAGGATTTCTGCAGAGCTTCGCTAGAATGAAGTTGCATGCATGAATGCCATGCAAAAAAGGTGTAAGAAATGGCTTACCCTTGGGTCTTATTTATAGCCCCCAAGGTAGTTATTTTAGGGTAAATTGTTCCTTTGGAACAATTTAATTAAGGTGTACCATGATACATGGCACATTATAAGCTTAAGTTGTACCATATGCATGGTACAACATAAGCTTAAGATATTCCTCCTTTATTAGCCATATGTCGCATGTATTTATGCATATATAATGCGACTTTCCTACTCATCGAGAGATCCTCTCCGCAAGGGAACAGATTCCCTTTGCGTACGACTTCGTGTACGCGACGTTCGAGGTCCGTATTCCCTCGTACATCCCCTACAAGGGTGTACTAACGTCTTCCATATCCAACAGATACATCCCATAAATAAAAAAAGTGCATAAAATAAAGACAAATTGGGAACTTTAAGAAAAGCCTCTTTCTCTTTATGCTAGCGCCTTCATCTCCATGGGGTGGTGTAACGGCCTGTTTTTCCTAGTTGTATTGTGATCGTTGCGACTGTGTTCCTTTTTCTTCGTTGATTCAGTTATTTTGTCCGAGGGGATTTTTTTCATCCGTGCGTCGACGCAAGCGCGTCGTTATGTACAGCTTTACCGTAGCAAAATTTTAACCTGTTAAATCGTAATTATTTTTAATTAAAAAGTTAATTACTAATTAAACTATTGCTAATTACTATTCACTTTTTCCTAAACTACCATTACCATACAACAACCATCCCCTCGTTCTTAAATCAACAGCTACATCAACCACAACAACCCTCCACCATCAGCCACCACCTACTCCATACAAGCAACGGCAGCAAATCTACCTCCCACCATCACCTATCAACCATCATCTCCCCCATTTAAACCAGCCTCCACCTTTCTCCTTACAACCCAAAACAAACCAGAAAACAAATCTCAAGATCAACACAAACCAACCAGAAATCAACCCCAACTCAATCAAATTGGAACCCCCAAACAGTCCCAAATCCATCTCCCAATCGCCGTCCCCACCTCCGGATCGCCGCTCGAAGCTGCGCCCCCGCCTTCGAGTCACCGCCGCGCTCCTCCGTGTTGAAGCCGTCGCCGCCCCATGGAACCGCCACCCAGGCCCCGCCCAAACGCCGCGCAGCCGCGCCGGATCGAGTCGTCGCATGCCCGAGAAGCCCGTGCACCGCCGTTCAGCTCGGGATGCCCCCCGCCGTGACCCACGTCCGATCCCGAAGCCACCGCCCCTTTGCCAATCCCCAAGCGCCGGACCCGCCGTCCGCCTCCCTTGCCGCCCAAGCCCGCCATGAGTTCCTGCAAACAAAAAAAAACAAACAAAAAGAAAACAAAAGAAAGAGGCAGAGAGAGGGACGCGACAGAGAGGGGGAAAGAGAGAGATGGGGGTGGATTTTAATAAGGTAACAGATATTATAATAATAATAATTATTATTATTATTATAAAATCCTATTAATTATTTATTATAGAGTTATTTATTATAAAGTTATTATTAAGGTTTAGTTATTAAGGTTTGGATGTTATAAATTAAAGCAAAATTACCCTATAAAAACATTAAGTTAGGTTAGCATTGATAATAATATTTGTTAGTTTAAGTTGTAAATAAATTCTGTTAAAATGGTAGTTTAAGTGACTAAATGAATAGTTAACGATTAGTTCTCTTAAAGTTACTATTACCTTTTTGTAAGCTAGTGTAATTCATTTTACTAGTTGTTGACCACTAGCCTATTTGACGCAGATAAAACGTGCCCCACGTCACCACCACCTGGACATCCACACCCATGTCAAGGCAAGTATTTTGAGTAAATGAACTGCAAACCTGGCCGTTCAAACTTAGAGCCAAATTTGTTGTGTTTGTCAAATTCTGGTAGCCGGATATCATATTTCACTTTGCTTATTGCTTTTTAACTTAATTGGACTGCTTTTATCATCTGCATGTTAACAACCTAAATTAATTGGAAAAATGAGTATGTTGCAAACACATATACGAAAACCATCGAATACAGATGGGGGGTGAAACCATCGAATACAGATGGGGGTAAAACCGTCGAATACAGATGTGGTGAAACTTGGTCAATGACTAAACATAACACTTGGGTGGGGTTGGTTCATGTAGTAGAGTCCGTAATTGTTGCTTGAACACCTTACGGCCACCTCCAAAACCACACTAACGGAGGTAAGAAGCTTGACCATATTCCAGGTTGGAATGGCAAGAAGCGTCACGGTAAACCCCCGATGATAGGGTGTATCAAGAACAATACCTACTCAGACATGGACTTATTACGTGCACAAATGCTCAACTTACAACTGCTTTACTTTTAAAACTGCAAAACTCATGCATGCTTGCACTTTACTTTCTGCACTTATTATTCATAACTGTGTACTAATGCTTTTTGTCCCTTATAGTTGTTCCATGGTTTCATTACTTTAAATATCTTGCCGAGCTTATCGCTGACATATATTTCAACGTGTTTTTGAAATATATGTTAGGTTTAGAGACAGAGTACCAGAGGACACTACTCTTGAGGATTCCATCTTAGAGGTGGACCCCGCTGACCAGAGTTATGAGGACACTGAGATCCTCCCCGCGGAAGGCTAGAGCGGGGTACTTATATTTCAGTATTATTTGTATTGTATTTTCAGGTGTGTTTGTTTTCAGCAGATTGTACGGCCATACTAGGCCTAGATTGCTTGTGTGTTTGCTTTGGACGCTGATATTGTAATGTAATGAATAATTGTGCTGCTTGTGAAGATTCGCGTGCAGTGACATGCCTTCGCTAAATTACGCTTAGTGTGCTTAAGTCAAAGAAGAAAGAAAAAAGTACATCTTCTTTGCTTTAAGCACATGCGGACCCGCTCACGTCCTCGCCCCAAGTATAATGGGTAGCGGTGCGTGACAGGTTTTAGTGGTGGCCCATGCAGGTCTCTGCTCACCTCTCTGCGAAATACTTCAGAAGCAGTGTGAACATCATTACTGACTAGATGGTTTGAATAACTTTGTACACAAATATTTAACTTGTTTATTTTGCAGCATGGCAGGAAGACCACATACTCGCAACGGTCATGGAGTGAGCGGGAATGATACTCCTGATCTCCATGAGCTCATGAGCATCATGAGAGGAATGTTGGAGACCCAACATCAGCTGATCCAGCAGGGTCAGCAGCCTGCACCACCTGCACCACCCCTGCCAGCTGATCCAGCAGGGTCAGCAGCCTGCACCACCTGCACCACCCCTGCCTCGAGCTGAGCCTGGAGCGAAGCAATTTCGGGAGATGAAACCGAAGAGTTTTTCTGGGAGAGAGGGCCAGTTAGCAGCAGAAGAATGGGACCGAACCACAAAGGAGGACCTGAGTCTTGCCCGCATTGACCAGGCAGGCTGGATAGAAGTTGCCAAGAAACAGCTGACTGGAAATGCCCGACACTGGTGGGACACTGAAGAAGCTCGTCTCATCAAGCCCATCAACTGGACCATGTTCCAAGATCGTTTTGACGCTCAGTACTTTCCTCGATCAGCCAAGAGGGAACTGCAGCAATGTTTCGTCAAATTGGAGCAAGGAAATCGGACTGTTGATGAATACGAGGCAGAATTTTCGATGCTTAGTCGATTCGCCCCACATCTGGTGGAAGATCTCGAAGACTGTGCTTATCAGTTCCTCTAGGGGCTAGACCTGGACATTCAAGGATCAATGTCTTCGGTGAATTCGACTACACATCAAGAAGTGTTGGATGCTGCTAAGAAGCACGAAATATTGTGAATCGTAAGAAGGCACTTCAGATTGGAGGAAGTAGGCGTCCACCGGAGCCACCCAGGGGAAACCTCTGACCTACTCAAATTGCACAGTTCAAGAGGTCTGCTGCCCCGGCCAACCATCGACCCCAGCTAGAGTGCTTCCACTGCAAGCGCATGGGTCATGTCATGAAGGACTGCAGAGAGCTGCTGAATCTATGCATGATTGTGGAGCATCTGCACATGCTACCAGAGACTGCCCCCGTCGCACCACCAAGCTAATGACTGCTGGAACTGCTGGACCTTCTGGGACCGTTCAGCGTGGAGCTCCTGGACCTACTCAGCACGGACCACCTCTGACCCCACAACAGAAGGCTTTTGCACAGGCGAGGCAGAACCAGCCGAGACGTCAGATCTTCACCATGACAGCAGTGGAGGCTGAGACAGATGAGCAAGTGATATCAGGTGTTGTATTGATTCGGGAGCAACACCTCCCATCCAGTCCTATCCCTTTTTGATTCAGGAGCCACTCACTGCTTCGTATCCTGAGGATTTGTAGAGAGACATTCTATTCATGTCGACCCTCTATCGAATCACCTGAGCATCACTACTGTGAGTGGAGTAGTGAGGACTTCTTCTGGCTGTCGATCTTGCTCTGTTGTGATTTGTGGACACGAGTTGTTCGCAGATTTTATGATAGTCGACATGTCCAACTTCGATGCGATATTCGGCATGGATTGGTTAGGAAATTTCTATGCTACTATCGATTGTCATAACAAGAAAGTAGTGTTTGAAATCCCTGATCATCCTGTGTTTGAATTCATGAGCGGAGACCGTTCACTTGGGCCTATCAAGTTTCGGGCCAAGTCGAACAAGCTAATCATTGCATCGATGCAGGTTGAGCCCGAGAAACATTGAGTGGTTCGAGACTTTGCTAACGTATTTCCTGAAGATATTTCAGGATTACCGCCTGATCGAGCTCTGAAATTTACTATCGACCTTATGCCGAACACAACCTATTTCAAAGGCTCCTTATCGTATGGCTCCTGCAGAACTGGAGGAACTTCGGAAACAACTCGACGACCTATTGCAGAAGGGATTGATTCATCCTAGCGTATCTCCTTGGGGTGCGCCAGTTCTTTTGGTCAAGAAGAAGGATGGTTCGAGAAGGATGTATGTTGACTACAGAGAACTGAATAAGGTAACCATAAAGAACAAGTACCTGCTGCTACGCATTGACGACATCTTCGATCAACTTGGCGGATCACGAGTATTCTCGAAGCTGGATCTTCGAAGTGGTGATCATCAAGTGAAGGTCAGAAGTGAAGACATCCCGAAGACGACATTCAGGACCAAGTATGGGCACATTACTACAAAATGGACCTTTAACAGCGCTTAAATAAGGCCTTTAATAGCGCTTTACAAGCGATGTCTATCTCGCCGCTGCTATAGGGGGGGCTGGTTTTAATAGCGCTTTACAAGCGCTGTTAAAGGGGTCCTTTAACAGCGCTTGTTTGTGCAAGCGCTGTTAAAGGGGTGGCCTTTAACAGCGCTTGTTTGTGCAAGCGCTGTTAAAGGCCCCCCTTTAACAGCGCTTGTTTGTGCAAGCGCTGTTAAAAGGGGGGCCTTTAACAGCGCTTGTTAGTGCAAGCGCTGTTAAATGGGGGCCTTTAACAGCGCTTCTATAGTGCAAGCGCTGTTAAAGGGGGGCCTTTAACAGCGCTTCTTTAGTGTAAGCACTGTTAAAGGCCCCCTTTAACAGCGCTTGTTTGTGCAAGCGCTGTTAAAGGGGGGCCTTTAACAGCGCTTGTTAGTGCAAGCACTGTTAAAGGGGGGCCTTTAACAGCGCTTCTATAGTGCAAGCGCTGTTAAAGGGGGGCCTTTAACAGCGCTTGTTAGTGCCGGCAAGGCAGCAAAAGTCGAGAGTTGCATAGTTGATGTCCACATATGAATTGCAACACGCAGCTTCAATTTGAAGATCTACACGGTTTGACACGATATGCACCACATGTTCTGCACTCAAAAAGCAGGCCATTTCGAAACATATATTTCTTAGTCCCGTGAAATAGAAAACGACAATGAAAAAGATTACTCCAAGCTGTGAATTTTGAGGGCAAGTATTGACACCACATAATTTGAAAAAAAATATCCAACATAATTTAGCTAACAGTATGATCCCTGTCCGTGTCTTCGAATTGTTTGGACATTACTCAAGTTCTCCAAAAACACACAACATTTCATACAAAACGGAAAATAGTGGAAGAAAAGCCAAGTATGATCTTCAGCCAGACGATTTAGTCATAAACTGCCATCGTGGATGCTTGCTTGAACTCGACTTGAAACTGGTGGAAGCCCCGTCTCCAGTCACTATGACTCCCGACTGGCACCTTGTAAGTCCAAAATCCGTCAGAACACACGAGTGATATGCCGCATGCAAGAAATCTTGCATAGAACTAGAATCGCTGACAATTTTAAAGCTTCACTGCCTTGATAAAAAGGAGTTGAAGAGGAGTCGGAATATCACTGGTAAATGAAGCTTACCAGCATCTTGCTTTGGGGGGACTATACCGACAGCAGTTCCTACGCACATGAAGAACAAATGAGAACACATTAAAGCATGAATAAGAAACGAAAACAAAACTTTATGCAAGATGCATCCATCAGTAAAATACTAAGCTTCAGCCGGCAAGACAACATAACATATTCGAGGAAACTGTTTAGATGAAAAAAGATTTATGCAAGACACATGCAAAATGCAGGGTCCTACACATGGGTTCAAGAACTGGAACTAGTCCCATAGATCAGACTCAAATTACCTGCACGTGTACAAGTCCAACGATCATGTGCAGCTTGCAACTTGTATGGATTTCGACCCCAACTCACAAGGGTTTGTAGTTCGGGGGCAGTTGAGTTGCACTGCAAAACATTCTTGACTCCAAGTCATGCCCCACAAGTCGACCCATTTTGATGGGGAAAGGCCTTATAGGAAATGCGATCTGGAGCAGAGAAATTGATCAATACTGCCTCACAATATCTCAAACCCTTTTCTCATAATCAACAAAAATAGTAAAAAGTTGTCCAATCCAAGCAGCTGCCATAAGCTACTGGGAAAGGTTTATGTTGTAAATTTTTATATGGATGTTTGGGATGATAAATATCTGCCTTCTTGAAGGTATCATAACATCCACAGTTCCACAGCATAGAAAAAAAATGACAAAATAACAATTGATAAATTTATCAGGATAAAATGAAAACATGTGTATTCACTATTGACAAAGATATGGTATCATGAGGTAAGACATGATGCATTGTACCATAAAGACACAAAGAACAACATAAAATATAAATTTAAAAAATAAATGCTGAATTAACTAATTCATGCCCAGTCATAGGTGAACAACCGAATATCATTTCTCATAATTTCATAAGGATATCCAAGTCATCACAATAATAGATCAACAATACGGGCCACCAACACGGCTTTAAGAAAATTGAAATCATACCTCACGATGCTTGTAGTTTTCATCGTCTTTTCTTCTTGGTCACGAATTTTTCCAGCTTCCATGGCTTCTCTCTTAAATTCCATTTCACGTTCTTCCAAAGTTTGCGGATAAGAAGGGAAATCCGAGAGAAAATCTGTTCCACGCTTATCCTCCACATTCCAGTCATCGGGTTTGTGCACCCCAGCATTGTGATTATGACCATCAAATGAAGTAATAGAATCCCGATGATAACTAGAGTGAGGAGGTGATCTGGAATACGATGATTGACCTCTTGATCCATTATTATTATCATATAAGCTTCGTGAAATGAAGAACACGTAAGGAAAATCTCAGATTTTCTGAAGTTGGACAGCTTTAAATAATCTATAATAAGGAGCAAGATGGAAGAAAATGTACTAAACTTCAGGCCCATCAGGACCACATAAATCTGAGCATGCTTTAAATAACAATCCTTTTCCATTGAGGAAAATCTGTCTGACGAGAATCGCGGAGAGAATTACTTCAAATTTGAGTAGAGAAATCACAAACTTGCCTCTTCCTGCAAAAGAATTAGGTAAAATGAAATCGAATAACTAAATTAATTATAGGATTTATCAAAGATTCACAGAACTTCAAACAAGAAACCATTCCGAAGAGTTGATAAGAAATGAATTAGGCTTCCTACCATGTGGAGAACCCATTATGTTCTTTTTCAACTCTGATTAAATATAAATTCCGCAGAGATGACTTGAAGGTACAAGCGACCATGTTGATTTCATATAAATTCCAAGCGGATAGAGATGACTTGATATATACTATCAGCACGGTACAAGGATGAAGTTCATACCCAATGTAGTACAAGAGACAAAGTTGAGCAAAGCAGGATTGCCTTTGCTTTTTCATCAAATAAAGACACAAATACATATAAAACATACGGTGGAAATTTTAGAGAAACAGAAAAAAAAATCTCATCTCCATTGGCAATCTAGACTTAAAATTTCTTATCATATGGAACAAGTTTTTCTTGCATTAAGATTATATGCATGAATTTTCTCCCCCTGCAATCTAAATATATATCCCCTTATAAGGATAATGCATACAGAAATAACTGTGCTGTTTACTTCCCCTTAATTTCTCTCCTAGTTGATAGGAAAGTCAAATTTCATTACCCCACTGATATGGATGCATTTACCCAAGAACATCCTAAAATAAGCACAACATATAATATCATCCATGTATATTATATGAAAACCTCAACACATAAATTAAATATTAAATCATTGTCATCTCCAGAGAGTTGAAAACTTTGTATTTGTTAATCCGGAGAGTTGAAAACATTGTCAGCTGCTACCAGATCAATCAGATTTACTTCCTTGTATCAGAACATGCAAAACATTTTGTCAATCATCCATATAAAAGTTGATTCAATTGTCCATCATCTTTACAATAGGCCATCCAATTCCTTCATCTAGTGCTTAATTTAGTATGAAGTGTCTTCTAAAAATTTAGTCAATGCCAGAAGAAAAACAACTTCCAACAACTGAGAAAATTTAGCTTAGATCAGTAAAAGCTAGACCTATGTTCTAATGAGAGAGTAGAAAATACATTAAGATTAAATGGTCAAAATAAAAAAAATCCAAGAACACCATTGGTGGGCATCCAGTACATATTCCATGCTGGCAGAAGAAAGACAAAGTATAACAATGAAATTGAAAACGTAAAACCCTTCAAGATCTAAAATAAGATAATCATAAAATAATCAAAATCAGATCCTTCAGCGTAGAGAGAATTCAAAGAGCCAAGAGAAGCACTTACGGTTGCAAATCTCTCCATATGACTTAAAGATCTGCTTAATTTGAACAAAGATTCCTCTTTCAGATTTCAGAATCGCTTCTCAATAACCTCCTATTCAAGAATTCATCATCAAAAAATTCCACCAAAATTCCAATCCAATAGTAGAAGATGAAATTAACAAGATAGTAAGGTCAAACAAGTAAACATATACTAAACCACGTAGCATCAAAACACAGAACTTACATGCCGAACTTTGTAGATGCAAATCAAAAATCTGAAAGTGTTTTATTATGAGAATGCGGGGTATCCCTTGGTGATGGTCCTCCCGAAGATAGCGTACCACCTGCCGTACAATGTGGACTGCTGTGGCTGCATCGCCATCTGTAACCAACATCTCGCAAGCCCGACAATGAGTATTAGCACAAATGTGACCTTCTACGACATTTTAACAAATAATTGGTGAACATCACGTAAAGATATGCAAATCTTGTAAAAATCCAACCTTTCCTTACTCAAGTTGGTTGGCATTAGGCTGTAATCGATGCCTTTGCTAAATAAAATTAAAGAGCATAAGAAACAGATTTCAGCGAAAATCACAGAGGAATAGATCCCAAAATAAACTTCGGTTTAAACAACAAATTAAACAAAAATTTTGGTTTAAACCTATCTCCGAGGGTGGGTACCCATAGATCTAAGAAATGACGCTCACCTAGGGTTTGGGCCTCCTTGGTTTGGGCCTCCTTGAAGACGGCTAGGGCTTCGGAGCATGCCTTGACCTGGTCGCGGACACCAGGGGGGCCGGTGGATATATCAGTCGGTGTGTGCTTTTGATGCACCGATGGTTCCAACGAACGATTAAGATCGATGGTCGGATCCGTACGATTAAGATCGATGGTCGCAGCCAGATCAGATGGATACGCTCGGCCAAACTATGGCAAGCTTTGATTTGCAATCGAGGCTGAGGAGTGCTCCAAATCGGGGAAATCGGGGAAGCCCTCGGCGAGGTTGAGGGCCCCACATCGCTGGGCGAGGTGAGAGAGCTCTTGGATTGGGGAAGGGGTTAGAGTTCGAGAGTTTTTTGAGAGCTTTCCTTCCATGGCTTCTCGTCAGCTTCCCTCTTCCTCTTCCTCTTCCTCTGAGCGTTAATGGACTCGTTCTTGGGGTTTTGAGGCTGTGGAAGAAGAATCGGGTCGATGACGGCTAGGGCCTGGAATAAAAACGGGAAACGAAAAAGTTGGGAGCGAAAGCGAATAAAAACGAGTCACAGTATATTTTTTTAACAGCGCTTGTTTAATACAAGCGCTGTTAAAGACCACCCTTTAGCAGCGCTTACACAAACAAGCGCTATTAAGGGGGGGGCCTTTAACAGCGCTTGTTTATGCAAGCGCTGTTAAAGGCCCCCCTTTAACAGCGCTTGTTTGTGTAAGCGCTGCTAAAGGGTGGCCTTTAACAGCGCTTGTATTAAACAAGCGCTGTCTATTGGGACTTTTAACAGCGCTTGTTCTAAAGAAGCGCTGTCTATTTGGACCTTTAACAGCGCTTGTAGAAAAAAGCGATGTCTATTGTCTGACATTTAACAGCGCTTCTTTCTACAAGCGCTGTGTATTATCTGTGTCTCTAATACACAGCGCTTGCAGAAATAAGCGCTGTCTATTGTCGGACCTTTAACAGTGCTTGCAGAAAGAAGCGCTGTCTATTCTCCGACCTTTAACAGCGCTTGCAAAAAGAAGCGCTGTCTAATATATGTGCCTCTAATTAACAGCGCTTATAATTGGCAAGCGCTATTAAAGGTGTGCTATTAAAGGTCCTTTTTGTAGTAGTGGCACTATGAATTTGTAGTCATGCCATTCAGTGTGACTAACGCCCCAGAAGTATTCATGAACCTCATGAACTTGATCTTCTATGAGTTATTGGATAAGTTTGTGGTGATCTTCATCGACGACATCTTGGTCTACTCGAAGGATGAAGAAGAGCATGCCGAGCATCTGAGGATTGTACTGGAGACATTGCGACACCATCGGTTATATGCCAAGTTCAGCAAGTGTGATTTCTGGCTAGACCGAGCCGCCTTTCTTGGGCATGTGGTATCAGGAGACGATATCTCTGTTGGTCCAGAGAAGGTCATTTCAGTCAGGAATTGGCCGATTCCTCGATCAGCTACCGACATCAGGAGTTTCTTAGGATTGGCGGGTTATTATCGTCGATTCATCAAGGATTTCTCGAAGATTACCGAGCCTATGACATGCCTGACGAGGAAGGATGTCAAGTATGTATGGTCAGACTCTTGTGAGCAGGCATTTGGAATATTGAAGGCCAAGCTAACGACTGCACCAGTGTTAGCTATACCAGACAGGACTGGAGGATTTGAGGTCTTCTATGACGCATCTGGCAAGGGACTTGGATGTGTCCTGCATCAGCATGGTCATGTGGTCGCATATGCTTCTCGACAGTTGAAGATTCACGAGAAGAATTATCCGACTCACGACCTGGAGTTGGCTGCTGTCATCTTTGCTCTGAAGATTTGGAGGCATTTTCTTTTGAGCGAGCAAGTCAAGATCTACACCGACCACAAGAGCCTGAAGTATATTTTCTCTCCGAAGGAGCTTAATATGAGGCAGCGCAGATGGTTAGAGCTTATGGCTGATTACGACATCGACCTCCAGTATCATCCAGGGAAGGTAAACATCGTACCTGATGCATTGAGTGGATTACCAGCTATCATGACTCTTTCAGCTCAATGGAGACTTCAGCAGGCTAACGTGAGATGGAGGTTGAAGTTATTTTACACGGGACTTCTGCATCATTGATGAAGATGCAAATTCAGTCTACTATTGTAGATCGAATCAAAGCTGCTCAGCCTGGAGATGTGAAGTTCCAGAAGATCATGGTGCAAATTGAAGCTGGACTACGGACGGATTTTCTTATTCACGAGGATGGTTCCTTGAGATACGGCAGTAGGATCTGTGTACTTTCGGGTGATATCAGAGAGGAGTTGATGAATGAGGCTCATAGCTCTTCCTACTCCATTCATCCTGGTGGCACTAAGATGTACATGGAACTTCATCTGAACTTTTGGTGGCATGGAATGAAGAGAAGCGTGGCTCGAAGTGTCGCTAAGTGCCTTGTGTGTCAGCAAGTGAAGGCTGAATATCATCACATTGCTGGACTACTTCAACCCCTGCCGATTCCAGAGTGAAAATGACAGCACATCACTATGGATTTTGTGACTGGACTACCTCGGAGTACTAAGCAGAATGATGCGATTTGGGTGATCGTTGATCGATTAACCAAATCGGCACATTTCATACCCTTCCGAGTGGGTCAATCTACGGAAATACTTGCTAAGAAGTATATGGAGGTAATGATCTATCCTTTACCTTTAACACTTCTTCTGGTATACGTTGTGATGTGATCGATAATCATGCCGGAGATTGTTTGATTGCATGGAGTTTCGGTGAGCATCGTCTCTGACCGGGACACCAGATTCACATCTCAATTTTGGAAGAGTCTGCAATCCAATTTGGGTACCAGTCTGAGTTTCAACACTGCGTACCACCCGCAGACGGATGGCCAATCAGAGTGTACCATCCAGATATTGGAGGACATGTTGCGAGTTTGTATGCTGGATTTCAAAGGTTCGAGGGAAGATCATCTACACCCGGTGGAGTTTTCCTACAACAATAGCTAGCAGGCCAGCATTGGCATGACCCCATTCGCAGCACTCTATGGAAGGAAGTGTCGATCCCCGCTGAGTTAGGATGACATTGGTGATCGAGAATTATTGGGCCCGAAGATGATTGTTGAAACTGTGGGTGTAATGCGTGACATCAAAGACAAGTTACGCATTGCACAAGACCGGTACAAGCATTAGGCTAATACCAAGTGTCGCCACTTGGAGTTTCAACCAGGAGATCATGTTTTCCTGAAGATATCCCCAAACCGAGGAGTGATACATTTTGGGAGACGAGGCAAGCTCAGTCCAAGATTCGTTGGACCCTTTGATGTGTTAGAGCGAGTTGGAGAAGTGGCTTATCGTCTAGCTCTACCGCCATCATTGGATGGAGTACATAATGTTTTCCATGTCTACCAGCTGCGTCGTTATATCAGTGATCCTACTCATGTGGTTGATCATTCGGAGATCACGGTACGACCAGACCTTACCAATGAGCAGCAGCCTGTTCAGATTCTTGATCGACGGCAGAAGGTGCTCAGGAACAAGGTCGTCAAACTCGTAAAAGTGATGTGGCACTATGACTCGCCAGGAGAATCCACATGGGAGCAAGAGGATGAGATGCGAGGACGTTATCCCTACCTTTTCCCTACACAGTAGAGAATTCAGGGGACGGAATTATTCTAAGGAGGGTAGGATGTAATGGCCTGTTTTTCCTAGTTGTATTTTGATCGTTGAGATTGTGTTCCTTTTTCTTCGTTGATTCAGTTATTTCGTCCGAGGGGATTTTTTTCGTCCGTGCGTCGACGCGAGCGCGTCGTTATTTCCGGTTTTAACGTAGCGAAATTTTAACCTGTTAAATAGTAATTATTTTTAATTAAAAAGTTAATTACTAATTAAATTATTGCTAATTACTAGTTACTTTTTCCTAAACTACAATTACCATACAACAACCCTCCCATCGTTCTTAAATCAACAGCTACATCAACCACAACAACCCTCCACCATCAGCCACCACCTACTCCATACAAGCAACGGCAGCAAATCTACCTCCCACCACCACTACAATATCAACCATCATCTCCCCCATTCAAACCAGCCTCCACCTTTCTCCTTACAACCCAAAACAAACCAGAAAACAAATCTCAAGATCAACACAACCCAACTAGAAATCAAACCCAAATCAATCAAATTGGAACCCCAAACAGTCCCAAATCCATCTCCCAATCGCCGTCCCCACCTCCGGATCGTCGCTCGAAGCTGCGCCCCCGCCTTCGAGTCACCGCCACGCTCCTCCATGTCGAAGCCGTCGCCGCCCCGTGGAACCGCCGCCCAGGCCCCGCCCAAACGCCGCGCCGCCGCTCCGGATCGAATCGCGCCGCCCCTCCGTGTCGAAGCCCGTGCGCCGCTGTTCAGTTCGGGAAGCCCCCCGCTGTGACCCCCGTCCGATCCCGAAGCCGCCGCCCGTTTGCCGATCCCCAAGCGCCGGACCCGCCTTCCGCCTCCCTTGCCGCCCAAGCCCGCCGTGAGTTCCTGCAAACAAAAAAACAAACAAAAAGAAAACAAAAGAAAGAGAGGCAAAGAGAGGGACGCGACAGAGAGCGGGAAAGAGAGAGATGGGGGTGGATTTTAATAAGGTAATAGATATTATAATTAATAATAATAATAATAATAATAATATAAAATCCTATTAATTATTTATTATAAAGTTATTATTAAGGTTTAGTTATTAAGGTTTGGATGTTATAAGTTAAAGCAAAATTACCCTATAAAAAACATTAAGTTAGGTTAGCATTGATAATAATATTTGTTAGTTTAAGTTGTAAATAAATCTGTTACAATGTTAGTTTAAGTGACTAAATGAATTGTTAACGATTATTTCTCTTAAAGTTACGGTTACCTTTTTGTAAGCTAGTGTAATTCATTTTACTAGTTGTTGACCACTAGCCTATTTGATGCAGATAAAACGTGCCCCACGTCACCACCACCTGGACACCCACACCCACGTCAAGGCAAGTATTTTGAGTAAATGAACTGCACACCTGGCCGTTCAAACTTAGAGCCAAATTTGTTGTGTTTGTCAAATTCTGGTAGCCGGATATCATATTTCACTTTGCTTATTGCTTTTTAACTTAATTGGACTGCTTTTATCATTTGCATGTTAACAAGCTAAATTAATTGGAAAAATGAGTATGTTGCAAACACATATGAGAAAACCATCGAATACAGATGGGGGTGAAACCATCGAATACAGATGGGGGTCAAACCATCGAATACAGATGTGGGTAAAACCATCGAATACAGATGGGGTAAAACTTGGTCAATGACTAAACAGAACACTTGGGTGGGGTTGGTTCATGTAGTAGAGTCCGTAATTGTTGCTTGAACACCTTACGGCCACCTCCAAAACCACACTAACGGAGGTAAGCAGCTCGACCATATTCCAGGTTGGAATGGAAAGAAGCGTCACGGTAAACCCCAGATGATAGGGTGTATCAAGAACAATACCTACTCAGACATGGACTTATCACGAGCACAAATGCTTAACTTACAACTGCTTTACTTTTAAAACTGCAAAACTCATGCATGCTTGCATTTTACTTTCTGCACTTATTATTCATAACTTTGTACTAACGCTTTTTGTCCCTTATAGTTGTTCCATGGTTTCATTACTTTAAATATCTTACCGAGCTTATTGCTGACATATATTTCAGCGTGTTTTTGAAATATATGTTAGGTTTAGAGACAGAGTACCCAGAGGACACTACTCTTGAGGATCCCATCTTAGAGGTGGACCCTGCTGACCAGAGTTACGAGGACACTGAGATCCTCCCCGCGGAAGGCTAGAGCGGGATACTTATATTTCAGTATTATTTGTATTGTATTTTCAGGTGTGTTTGTTTTCAGCAGATTGTACGGCCATACTAGGCCTAGATTGCTTGTGTGTTTGCTTTGGACGTTGGTATTGTAATGTAATGAATAATTGTGCTGTTTGTGAAGATTCATGTGCAGGGACCTGCCTTCGCTAAATTATGCTTAGTGTGCTTAAGTCAAAGAAGAAAGAAAAACGTACATCTTCTTTGCTTTAAGCACATGCGGACCAGCTCACGTCCTCGCCCCAAGTATAATGGGTAGCGGGGCATGACAGGTGGTCCTTCAGCTTTGAATTTTACATTTATAACCTCACATACAAGTTCTCTCAAAAAGAAAAAAATTGCAGAAAAAGGAAAAGGTGTCGAAAACCTAGTTGATCCTTAAAAACATAGTCTAATAGCACATCCACACATATATTACATACATATACAACCACACAGATATATGACATCACATGCATAGAATTAAAAATAATCTAACAAGTGAAGCGTGTGCTCAAATTTCTAACAATAAAATTTAAAACATGTAATTATGATTCATTTTGTATCTTCATTTATTTTTCCGCCCAACTCTATCACAATTAAATATTTCTTTAATTAGTGGGCTTTAGAGGCCCAAATAATTTAAAAAGAAATTTTTGTGAAAAAATAGGTTAATTTTCGGGCTTATGGCCAAAAAACAACCAAGAAAGAGTTAATGGCCCCCATCATTTGGGCATGGCCTGTCCGTGCACGAAGGCACGGGCGCCGCGCCTTCAGTGTGCCGCCATGGATCATAATAAAAACCAATTTTTAAAATGTTTTTCAGACATGCAGATCTAAAAAATTCGATTTTTACCAACGATGTGATCTAAAACATGCGGCTCTACCGGAAAAGTAAGGCTAGATCTTTAAAAAAAATGAGGATTTACCTTCTAGATTCGGCTATGGAATCTAGACGACGGTCGATGAAGGATGCTCTTTACGCTCTCCGTTTAGAAGAACAATATCTTCTTAAAACTGACGCTGGGGATGAACTCCTCCTTGACAGCCGTCGTCTTTTTTTTCGAGCAGATCGTGCTGATAACGTGTAATGAAGGAAAAAAGCGTAAGGTAAAAGATGTAGATGGTTAAGAGCCCCTACCCTCATATATAATAGATATAGGGTAAAACATGTCCACCTAGGACGATCCTAAGTGGACATCCCTTATTTGTATAATAGATATAGTATTCAATGATGAGTGGATACCCAATAGGCCCATGGGCCTATTCACAACAGATATCATTATCTGCATTCATAAAAATAAGAAGGCAGATCTTGCGACGATAACCCATAGTCCTTCGCATTACAGATTAATGGTAAAAACAGCTTTTTTTTGCCCTACACCACGCATTGTCCCGGAAAGAGGACCGAAAGGACTCAAATGGGCAACCAAATACAAAAAACACCAATCAAGCAATCAATCAACTTATGAACGAAATACAGGCAATTAGCACGACTGCGGTTGTCATCAAATGCTCAACAGAATGATATGAGGATATTACGGGCTTACAGTGAGAACATAGTGGCCATATATTTGATCAATGTGCCGCTGAGTTCAGAGCGTAGATATTGGAACAAAGTCCATAAACATTAAAAATAACAATTGTTGCCCAGATGTCTGGTTAAAATCCTTGAAGAATGGGTTGTGTGTGTATGTTAATACGGGTTGATTTCGGCTCTACTTCATGGGAGGAGCATTCAACCTTCCATGCTTCTCCATCACTCTCCTGGTGGCAAGAGCCGCAGCCTCACTCGCTCTCAGAGTTCCGGTGGCCATGATGGCAGCAAACTCTTTGGTGATCTCTTCCTGCACTTTACTCCGTGCATCCCCCAGCGGATCGCCAGCAACAGGTTTTGCGGCCTCCTGTGGTTTAGCTTCACCGGCCTGTTCTGTGGAGCTCACAGAATCGTGTGCCTTGTTCATGCCAGAGGCTGAGATGCGCACGGGAGTTGCCTGAGCAGCAGCGGCAAGAGGATTGGCAAACTGCGGAGCTTGAGGAACCGCTCCCGATCTCATGGTAGTTTCCAGATTCTGAATCATCGGCACTGCACACAAACAAAGGACACCAAGTGCTCTTAGTCACTATAAAGGGAAGGATAAAAGAGCTGAGAAATACCGGATGAGGTTGAGGCTTCCTACAAATCAAAGGTCCCATTGGGCTGCTAAGAACCTCGTTGGGGAGCTGAAGAATGTAGTCAGGGATGTTTGTTCCGACAAGAAACTGAGCAACCTCGTTGCTAAAATTATTGCAGTTGTGGCTGAGGAGTTTATAGGTCTCCGCGGTGTATTGAGGGCTGATCTCTTGCAAGTACTCCTCAAAGACTTCCTTTGGAACCTGGGTCACCCCGAGATCCACCACGCGTATGGGTGTCCCATATGGAGTCCCTCCAGCCGGATCATGTTGTATTCCTGCCCCAAAATAATATTCATTGCCGTAGACAGAGACACCAGTGTGCCTGTAATTAGATCAAGGATGTAAGGAAAAAAAAAGCCAAAATCAAACTACACTAAACGAAAAAATAGAATAGGCATATCATGTGGCGCAAGGACTATCAGTTTTGCATCAAAAAGTGATAAGAGTATCAACACATTAAAAGTACTACATCGGATTAAAATGTCAACCGGAAATGCACCCAGCAGCGACACATTACGAAAAAAGAGTCATCTAAGAGACTCTTGCCCTCTTTTAACTCGTCTAAATGATATATCCAATATCCCATTTAATTTATGCATCAAACCCTACGAACGGTGCAACCAAATTCCTCTGCAACCACAAACTCCTATGCAACTAGACTCCTATGTACCCCCCTCAATGTTAGCAAGATAAACCAAAAGTAAACAAAACGTATTGGTATTGTTATAAATGGGCCAACCAATGTTGAAACAAAATTTTTTATATCAAGGAGTTTGATCGATAATAGATTTTTACTATGCGACATTCTTTTATATTTTACTTCAAACATCATCAATTGAACAAGAGACCCAAAAGCTCAGAATTTCCCAAACTCAAATGGGTTTTATAACATGCAATAACAATACCATAATGCTCAGTCAAGAAAAAACAAATAAAACATTAGGTGCGCTGCTACCAATGCATGATGGTAGATAAGAAAGTTTTAACACAATGATGTGAAGTTAAGATTAAAATAGGGGTTTTATGATGGATTTGTGAGAAAGGTGGGATTTTTATTAGACCTCAAAAGGAAATACAAAGATAGTGAGCCTCTTTTGAGAGGAGACCGTTCTCCTAGCTTTTACTTTGAAGGCTAGCTTATACCATTCTCCTAGCTTTTACTTTATTAGACCTCAAAAGGAAATACAAAGATAGTGAGCCTCTTTTGAGAGGAGACCGTTCTCCTAGCTTTTACTTTGAAGGCAGAGCCTAAACATATACAAACTACGGTGCTATCCAACTCTTAGCTTTTACGAAATTAAACATGCACTCTCTAACCCTAGCCGCCATCAATTTAAAATGGCTGAATTACAGAAATTACGAAAGTACCCTTTTAAGCCCAAAACTACAAAATTGCTCATGGGTTGCAATCGCATCATTACTTCGTCCCCAAAGAACCACCTTGTCCTCAAGGCGGTGTCCTGAAATTCACGAGGCACGCTACTCCAAATGGATGTGCTTATCCTCTCTGGGTTCCTCTTCTACAGCTGTTATGTCTCCATCATCTTCGACCATCAAAATCTAGAGAGCGGGTCACGACAATGATGTTCCGACGTGAACCTCTGGTCACATTGAAAACATATTTCTTATTTGCGTTTATTCTGTATCTTGGCATCAGTACGACGCTTGAACCTGTGGTCAACTCGAGGCTTGCTGATCCTCTCTTGGCTCGTCTGGACCCCTATAGTTTGGGAGTCTGGGATTTCTGTATCACTGTAGTAGAATTAGTAAAAAAATATACACCACTCATTACTCCCTTGCCCCCCGCTCCTCAATGAGCCGGTCCTCTATCATCTGGGCCAACTACATTGTGTCCAGCAGCCCTCTCGATCTATGAATGCGAAGCTCGGCATGTATACTATCTTTGAGACCTTTCATGAAACTTCCCTCCTCAGACAATCCCCGCACGTGGCCTGAAAGCATATCAAATTTCAAATTTCTTAATGTACACCCAGACGGTCCCATATTGTCTAAGGACAAATATTAGCTAATGAATGTCTCTCCTTGGGTGTCGCGAAATCAGTGAAGCAAGCAATCCTTAAATTCTTCCCACAAACACTCAGGCCGTCTTTGCTCTCTACACCGATGCCAGGATAAGGCTTCATCCTCCAAACATATCCCAACCGTCCTTAATTTCTTCGCTTCAGTAAGGCGCGTCACCTCAAAATACAATTCTGTCATGTAGATCCACCAATAAGGGGTTTCACCTTCAAATATCGACATCTTGAGCTCCGATGCTCATCATAGTGGTTGAATCACTCGGCTGTCTCAGTGGAGACCCGGGTTCGAATTCCACTACCACTATTCCCTTTTATTTTTCTTTATTTTTCAGCTTTTAGGGCTCCGATGACCTGACTTCTCCGTGTTTGGGGTTAAGCGATCAGGACGGATGTACCCGTGTTCCACAACCCATATTTCCTGCTTTCCGATGTATCAAAAAAATATCGACATCTTTAATTTTTTTTGACCCGTTTGTCTGTGTTGAAATCCACTTGTGCTGCTCTCCCTCGGCACCGGTCATAATAGTACAAACGATGCAGGCCCCGTGGTGCAAAGTCTCCAAATCTGTCTCCCTCTTCTTCATCGTCGTTCCCATAACCACCATCTCCCCATTCAAATCCTCCTCTGTCGTCCACGTACCCGGCAACTCATCGTGATAATCATTGAACTTCTCATAGTCCAGTACACGACGTCAGGGTCTCCTTCCAGTAAAATCGAGGCCGTGGTGCCCCCGAAAGTCATTCAACTCATTGTTAGTGCCCCGCGCCCCTCAACCGCGCCCCCAACTCCCGACGGGCCGTCAGGGGGTCCTGAGGCCCCTGGCAGCTCGCTGTTATTGGCTGAGCCACTGCTGGGCCGCCAGTGGGTCACAAGGTCCTTGGTATCCCAGCCAGGGCTCGGCTGGGGCTGACAGGTCGCCCTTGGACGACGAGTCCTTGGCGGCGGCCTAGCTGGGGCTGGGCTGGGCTGGGCTTTGATGGGATGTCAGGGATCTGCAAGGCTCATGGCGACCATACCAGGACTCGCTCGCCTCTGGCATGGCTCCCCAGGGACCGCCAGGGATCTGCAAGGCTCATGGCGACCATGCAGGGACTCGCTCGCCTCTGGCATGGCTCCCCAGGGACCGTGGGGCCCCTGGTGTTGCTGCGACAGGCCGCCGCCCCCTTTGACGTTGTCCTCCGCTTCCTCGGACCCCAAATCGACATTGGAGAGGAGTCCTTCCACGAATTCCCCAACTTTCTCGTTCCTTTTAGCCAAAGTTCACGCCGTCTGTCCCGGATCTGGGTTGATGCCACCTTCCTTGTCCAGATCTGGCTTCTTTCCCTCTTGCTTCTCTGTGATTTGTTGCAAGATTGGTTGTATCACCTGCGCGAGGGCTTCCAAAGCCGCGTTCGTCCTTCCCTCTGATGCCATCATCATAGATTTGATCGACGAAAACCATTCTACCATTGATTTCTTCAAAATTTTCACATCCACATCAAGTTTCTCCTCCAAAGCTTCAATCTTTTTCATCATCGTCACCGTTATTGATGCCAAGATCGGTGCTCTGATACCAATTTGATGTTAAACATAAAATAAATAAAGATAAAATTAGTGTTTTTATGAAAGAATTGGAAAAAGGTGAGATTTTTATTGGATTTAGAATAAAAAGTGAGGAGATATGTGGCCTCGATTTGAGAGGAGGCCACTCTCTTAGCTCTAGATTCGAGAGCAAAGCCTCACTCTCCAAGATCTTGGATTCTATGGACTCCTAGAAGATTTTCTTTACAAAATTCAACATAAACATCACGACCCCTAGCCGCTATCTATTTATAATGGCCGATTTCCCTCCAAAATTACAGAAATTACAAAAATACCCTTAAAGCCCAAAATTACAAAATTGCCCCTGGTTTGCAATCACATCACACAACCACTAACCTAACAGCCATGGCGCACTGAGTCTGCGAATATAGGTTAGGAATTTACATAAGGAAAATAACTTAACGAGCAAAAAAAGGTGGGACTTGGAGACAATTAATTTCACATTAACACAGAGAGCAGGATATATACAATAAGCACATCCCCCACACATCACCTACAAGCATAATTAATCGATTTAGAATAACCACCTACAGCTAATATGTAAGAATACCATCTACACAAAATTCAAAACTAGGAACTACTTAAAAGGGTTCGCTGTAATCTCAGATATATGTTTTGCTCATAGAAATTTCTCCCTACATACTAGTGTCAGTATATATTAGCAGTAGACAGATGCACAAATGAATCAATAAATGGAATGCATAGGAAAATTCAGTTTACCGAGGCCCACACTTAACCTTATTTTTGATTTAATCCACAAAAGAGCTGATATGCACCATAAAAGGAAACAGCAAGCTACAATTTACAGAGAGCCAACAAATCTAAGTTGTCTGATCTCAAGATGACAGCTAACAACTGAGATACACGATGCAAACCATAAATTTAGCTTACATTTCTCTAAGTAGGCATCCGTGTAAAGTTTAGGTTGGCATGACTGATGATACCCTAGCCGTAACCCCAACAGTGGCAATAAGAACCCCATGGCATCAAATCATCCTTTTAAAAATAACTTCCATGTAGAGAAGAATTCCAATGCAGTTGACAACTCTAATGAATACACGATGAACTAGGAAGCACGGATACAACATATCAGATATGTGTCGCACACGTGTTTGACACATGTATCGAACATAATGCCCCTATTTTAGTATATATTTAAGACTTTGCTCAAGTATCATCATGACATATCATCCTTATAAAGATGTGTCCGTGTCCGCGCAACATAGATGATGAACCATCCACAAATTATTACGAAAATAGTTAATCACTGTAACATCATCTTAATTAACAACATTGACAGACCACTGAAATACCTTAAAACGGTTTATGCCCAAAAGAAAACAACTGGCTATCATGAAAAAAACGAAGTTAATAATATCACCTTATGTTAACGACACTGAAAGACCAACTGAAATCTCTTAAAATAAGCATTTATGACAGAAAGTGAAGATTTGAATAGATATCTATATTTACCATATTGCTTCAATGGCCTTCCCCAAAAATGACATTGAAAGCTGGCGAGCAAGTCCTTGGCTAAGATCATACACGTTCAAGGTCACCCTATGGCCATCCTGTACAAGGTCAGTTATAATCAGCTTATCTAATATCATGTTTACAAATGGCCAAATAATTAAGAAAACATTTACAAGTCAAATGTAAGATATTATCACTCATCAAATGACATCTTTGAATCAGAAAATAGAAACAAAATTAATGTTGGAATGTGATTTAATTCATGTTTTGTTATGTTCATGGGGAAAAAAAATATTATGTTCTAACAAGTAGTAATTCCACTGAAAACTGGTATAAAGCAAGTACCACCACATGTGATGGTCATTAGAGGGGAGAGAAAAGAAAAGACAGAAATGATGAAAAGAATAAAAAGAGAAGAGTTGGCAGGGAACATAAAAACACAGAAGCAAGGGAAGCGAAGGATGAAAACAGCAAGAAAAAATTGTCAGCGCCACTCATCCGCAGCTCCGCCTTAGTGGCCTGAGCGGGTATATGCAAGAGAATATTGACTGTTAAACTGGCCATTCAGTAGAAATGATCACATGCAAGGGTGCTCTACTATCCTTCCTCTTCCCGAGGACCACATAATGAGGTAACTAAAGTCAACTTACGTGTAAATGGGATGTACAAAACGTGTTACTACATGGAATGCATCGGCATGAGGTCAAAATAATGCCATTAAGAAGCCATTGTATCATCCAAGAGAGGCTACACATGGTATAATTCAAGTAATTATTTCTCAAGTGTTTATTTGTATGACTTGCACAGTCATGTGTATAGATTAGTAGCTAGCCATTCTACTTGTCTCATTTAAAAAATAAGTAATTAATTACCACTGTACTACATCAAGGTATTCATTTAAATGACCTACCAACTAATCTCTTACATAATGTCGCTACTCCTTGGCCTAACAAGTCATCAGCAGTATCTCCAAATAATGTCTATTTATTTGTCCAAGTTAATCTGCACCATCTTTCTACTTTATAGATAAATGATAATCCCTTGATACATTTCAAACTAGGTTTTATATTTTTTGTCATATTTAGAACAATCAATTAATTTAAATTTCAAACATTTAAATCAACAAAATATCTATATTACATTTGATGATCTTTTTTGAATTCTAGGGCTTACCGGACAAGCTGATGTTATGTTGATGTATAAATAGGTTGATAGAAGAATGTCTATGATTTAATCTTGGTAAAAGAAGGGTTGAGATGAGTGTTTGGAAAAACCACCACGTTTTCCTTTGATTTTCAAACACATCACAATCACCACATTTGCGCAAAATACCACGCATTTCCCCTTTTTGCTAAAAAAACTCTCACTTCACTTTTTACCTCTACACCCTACACACACTTATGCACTTTCCCTGTTCATTTTCGTGCCCCCCACAATTACTACATTTGCATAGAATACTGACACTTTCCCTTTTTGCTAAAAAACCCTCTCATTTCACTTTTTTCCCCAACTTTTTGGCCCGGGTTAAATTTTTTTCCCCACACCCGAAGGCACTCACACCGAAACTAGGTTTTTGCTCGTTTAGATTTTGGAGCGGGAAATAATTTATGGGGAGAACAAAGATTTTGAGGGGATATCTTAAATGAACAGTGCCCAAGGGCACGGGGGCATGGGTTATGCACCAAAGGCGCCTGCGTCGAAGCTAGATTTTTGTTCATTTAGCTTTTGGAGGTGAAAATAATTTTTGGGAAGAACAAATATTTTGAGGAGATATCTTAACTGAAACATGCCCGAGGACACGGGTTATACGCCGAAGCTAGATTTTTGTTCATTTAGATTTTGAAGTGGGAAATAATTTTTGGGGAGAACAAAGATTTTGAGGGGATATCTTAAATGAACCGTGCTCGAGGGCATGGGTTATGACTAGTTAAATTATATGTTTTGACAACATCAATTAACATGAATATGTCCAATGTAATCCACATGGGAGAGTCATTGATATGCAACTACAATCGAATGCAACCAAAGTTTGGGAACAATTTTCTAGGTTAGCTTTTACAATAATCAAACATGATACTTATCCATTAAGTCGTTTTCTTAAAT
Organism: Scilla litardierei; assembly: GCA_030789695.1. Lineage (NCBI taxonomy): Eukaryota > Viridiplantae > Streptophyta > Magnoliopsida > Asparagales > Asparagaceae > Scilla > Scilla litardierei. The sequence goes on from CM061135.1 coordinate 149,364,845, forward strand.
GCAATACGGACTTTTACTCCGAGAGTCTAGATAATGCCTACAATGAATCAAAAAGCCGCCAGCATTTCTTTCCACAACTCTGCCGCAAGTACTGACAAGTCCAATAGTAATCTACATATTACTATTACATGAATATTTCATTGGCATTAATTGGCACTTTAGTGCTCTACATCTTTCTCTGTCATGGCATAGAAATCATTGCTCATACTTCTCATTGACATAAACTTGAAACTTCTCATTGACATAAACTTGAAACCTGGACTTTATTCCTATGTTTAAATCAATTGCACAAAACGAATTAATGAAACTCAGTGGGAGAAAGCATTGATGCCATTTTGGGTTTTCCTGATCAAAATGTGTACCCACTTATATTATACTTCTATCTTCATTGGTTTTCATTTACCATATATATATATTTCTAATCTGATCTTTTAACTAACTCTAAAATCGAAAAATGCAAAGCACATTTTCCGAAAGAGAATAAATTGAATAATATATATTATATGACAATGGAGGCATCTCCTCATATACCAAGACACAAAACGTGGGGTGATACAGCAAGTACAAGCCCACCCCACTTTTTGTGTCTTATATATGAGGAAATGCCTCCCATGTCATATGATACCGATTATAAAAACCAAGCCAAAGCGCAAACATTGTGTGACATTGAATGAAGAGAGATGGCCATAACGTTTAGTTCACTAAAGGCCCTGCCAAAAAATCCAAGTCTCAAAGCACTCAACAAAGAACCACCCCGATATTCTGAAGACTCGACATTTTTCTTTCTTTTTTATCATGTCCATAACCAACACAATAGGAACGCCATTGCAGCCAGATCAGTACAAAAACCAAACAATCGTTCCTCCAACAAAATTTCAGCAGAGAATCTCCATAAATGATTGACAAATTTGGTCCTATGGACAATGAGATACCAAAACTATAATTGGATATTTGAAAGTTTAGCCCGGACCCCCAAAAAATTATGAGATGTCAATTCATAAAATACCCAGAAACTCAGTAAATTTTGTAATCAGATAAACTCTTAAGCGCGATAAATGTGGCACCATTCCAATAACTTTTAATTGATGAAAATTTTGTTTTTTAAAAACATATATTCTCACCTCTGCCATATCTTCAAACGGTGGCTTAAAACTCGAGTCCGAAAAACTAAATAAAATTCAGTAAACCTGCAGAATACCAATAACGGTTCAATTTGTTTGAATAATAACAATAATAACATCAACGAAATAATGTATTATATAAACTTTCCAGCAAATTTCGAACAACTGAGAAAACGTCCTAATCTCCCAACTTCTATCAATGGGGAAAAAAGCCTAACCCGCCCAATGCATGAGATCTAAAGCCCAACGGAACATCAACTTGAATAGCAAATCTGACGCAAAAAACCTAAAACTGGGGAAGAAATTGACTAATTACCTGCTTTCAAAAATCGAGGAGACAATAAAATTCGCGAAGACCCGCTGCGTCGATCGCGTTGAGCCGATAAAAACGCGATTCGCGAATTCGATAGAAGGATCGGCAAAAGTAGCGGTTTGCGAGAGTTTTTAATATTGGCGTTGTTGCCGCGGTTCTCGGAGGGGTCCCTATCGAAAAAGCCCGCATACAAATGGAATCGAATTGACTGTATTATATTTTATGCGACTGTTGCATCTTCAGTTCATTGTTGAAGATTGATGGGTCAGATTGCGGTCTCATAGAACTTCGTGAACGGCGTGCGTCGTGCTTAGTTTTGTGTTCGTCGTCCGCTAGAAGTTACTTGCCAGCCAAAATTTGACACGTGTAAGCGGTAGAAGTTTCTGGATGTGTCGTTATAATTCACTGTTGGGCGCAAAGCCCAATTCCTAAAGAGCGCAAATAAAACATCCCTACGCGCAAGGAATCTAACGTTGCTACGGCGGTTCGTTGGAGCGTTGCGGCATTCTCAAAACCTTCGTGAGCTTGGATTATTATTTCTACGGATCATCGTCGCATTCTTCCCTAGATCATTGATCTAGAGGTAAAACCCTATAATCCTGTAGATAAAATTAGACTAAATAATTTTTACATTGTTTTAATATACAAGTAAAAAAAATTTAGTCTAATAAAAGAAAAAAAAATTTATCCATATTACAAAGTTTTTTTTCTATGAAATTTTTTTCCTTTTGCCATTAAAATTCTTCGGTGGGAAGGAGAACCGAAATGAAATCCTCCCCCCCCCCCCCCCCCCCCCGACGGATGAGGGGGCCTCCCCACAATGCCGATCCCCCCCTGCAGCGGAGGGGGGGGGGGGGGGGGGGGGGCCTTTCCGCACCGCCGCCCCCCCCCCCCCCCCCCCGCTGCAAGGGGGCGGCCCGAGGCCGATCCCCCCTGCATCGGGGGGGGGGGGGGGGGGGGGGGCTTCCGCGCCGCCGCCCCCCGCTGCAGGGGCCCGAGGCCGAGCCCGAGGCTAATAGCTTATTTTTGGCCCGAAGCCATAATAATTGCGGCAAACAACTTTGCAGAACTGCGGACCGGGCCACAAGCGCTTATACTAAAAATAATTTTTGGCCCGAAGCCACAAAATTCTACACAAATTCGGATTCTTCATAATTTTAAAGAAGAATTAAATTTGCAAATTGAAATTTATGAGAAAAACTTTGTGTTACGCCTATTTGACCGAGACCCAAAAGACACGAGCCCAGGAGCCCAATTGCAGGCCGGGAGCCCATCTACGTATACCGGTCCGTATCACAAGACCCACTAAGGGACCCCCCTGCTATCGATCCGACCCGGCCCCGGTACCCGCTGGTCACTCGCACACTCCTGCGATAACCGCTCCCCCGGTTTCGCGACCACTAAATGGCAGTAATGGGGAGGTGCGGGCATGGCGCAAGGGGCGGCGACGGGGGGCGGATTGAGGGGGCACGATTGAGGGCGGGCGAGGGGAGTGGGCCAGAGGCAATGACGCTGGGAGCTCCTTAAAAGGGCCAGGAGGACGATGAAGCAAGGGACCGCATCTCAGGTATCTAAAACCTAAGGTACTCCATCAACGACCTCGTTCCCCCATCTCATCTCCTTCCTCCCCCGCTCGCGCCGAGAGACGCCGTTACGATCTCCTCACGAGTCGAACCGTCTCCGCCGGGCCTCCTCTTTCAGATCTCTGTCTGACTTAGGCATCGGAGGGGATTTGGCCGGAACCAAGGTCCGGCCCCCTGACGAGCGTTCTCGTCTACGCAGGTGGGCAGCTAATCAACGGGCCGGGGCTTCCCCTCGCCCCTCTCCAACCAGACAACCAACCGGTCAGTGAGGCTTCCCCTCACCGTCCGCCCGTCGAGGCCGAGCACATCCTACCGAGGCCGAGCGTCTCGACCCGGGCCGAGGCTTCCCCTCGCCCTTCGCCGAACACGCATCTAGCTGGGCGACTGAGGCTACCCCTCGTCGTCCTACCTCCGAGGCCGTGCTCGTCCCTCCGAGGCCGAGCGTCTCAACCAGGGCCGAGGCTTCCCCTCGCCCCATCTGCATCGATTCGAAGCCCCCAAGGGACCCAAGTGGGCCCCTTGACCACGTTGACCGGGCTCTCCACGGTCAACGCTCTGTAGTGAGAAAATACTCTGAAACACCTGGCGCCGTCTGTGGGAACCGAAAACCGTCCCACGAAGAAGCAAACCACACCTACAATGGCACGAGCCAGCAATGGAAGGAAGCGCATGACCCCCATCCCGGAGGAGGGGAATGGCGCATCAAACGGCAACCCCGAGGACACGCACGTCGACGGCCACCCCGCCCACTCAACCGAAGAGACCGGCGGCTCAGAACTAGCCACACAGGGATAGCTCCGCGCCCTGGCTCAGGAGACCAATGCGAGCCTCCAGACGTTGGTCGCGACGGTACAGCAGCTCGTCGGCCCCGCACCGTCCAGCGGAGGCACGTTGAACGATAACCATCGATGGGCGGGAGGTCCCCCGCACTTACGGTCCGCCGTGGTCGACGACCACGGAGCCCGGAAACCGAACACAGAGTGTCGGTCCGGCTCCCGTCAGGCGAGGTCGCGCGCCTCCTCCCCTTATCGTGAAAGGAGCCGACGGGAAACCGAAGGGACGGAGGGCGAATCGATGACGGCATCATCTCGTCGGTCGCGATCGTCCCGCCGCAGGAGAAGCGAACGACGCCACTCAAGAGACCGATCACGGTGGAGCAGGAGCTCCTGCGGGAGGAGTCGGGAGCGCCGGGTCAGCCCGACCCCCAGCGTGGCGAGGGCCGTGGAGCCAGCCCTGCCGGCGCCTGTACTCTCTCCACCCCCGAACGAGCCAGAGGCAGGCCTCTGCCGCATCCCCGGGGGCATCCACGGAGACCGGTGCCCCTTATCACGGAGAATAACCGACGCGCGGGTCCACTCTCGATTCAGAATCCCGGTGCTGGGAAAGTACGACGGGATAGGGGACCCGGGACACCACGTGATGGACTATGAGGGGGACATGTCCTTCCAGGGAGCTGACGATGACCTACTCTGCCGAGGCTTCTATTCTACTCTCAGGGGAGCGGCGAGGACCTGGTACCACAGCCTGCCCGGCCGCTCCATCGACAGCTTCGAGGAACTCGCCCAGTTATTCTGCAAGCAGTTCATGGCGGGGAGGCAGATCAAGCCTGGTGCTGAACATCTGTTCAACATAGTGCAAGGCCCGTCCGAGCCGCTCCGACAGTTCATGCACCGCTTCAATGCGGAAAGGCTGAACGTGAACAGCCCTCCTGACCTGGTGGTCCAGACGGCCCTCAAGAAAGGGCTTCGCCACAGAGGCCTCAAGAAGTCCCTACACAACGATCCCCCTAAGGACCTCCCCGGGATCATGGCGAGGGCCGAACGCTTCATGCTAACCGAGGAGGCCTTGGCCGAGGACGCAGGAAAAGCCACTCGAGGGACCAAGCGCGGCGACGGCGGACGAGTCAGTCCCGAAGGGTACCGGACCGAGAAGAGGCCGAGGAACAGACATCGGGGAGAAAGCACGAGGGACACCACCCCCGACGCCATCCTCGCCCAAGTACAGAAGGAAGAGCGAGCTGATCGCCCCCCACCGAAGGCTAAAAGAGGTGGGAAGAGCAGGGAGAAGTACTGCAAGTACCATAAGGACGATGGCCATGACACTGAAGACTGCTGGCATTTGAAGAAGGATATCGAGAAGCTGATGAACCGAGGGCACGCCAGGAACCAGGCCGACGAGCCGGCCCACGGAGAAGGGACCTCCGCACAGCCAGACAAGGGGAAGAAGATCAACACCGTCCAGGGTCCCCTCCGCATCATAGAGTGAGCGGGTGATGTCTCTTCCCCGGTTGCAGCCTAGTAAGAGGGAGCTATCTAGGGTTACATCCCTCTGTCTAGCTTCATTTCCTTTTTTTCCTTTTCCTCCAAATGTACCGGTCCGACAGGACTCTTGAGAGTACAAATGCATTCCCTTTTTTGTCTTTTCTTAAATCCCCGATAGAGTTGACATGTCACCAATAGCGCAAAAGGATGGAGACCGACGCCGACTGGTCCTAGGCCGAGGAGCTTTGCCCTTGCCGACCGACTCCTGCGCTCATAAGCCTGGGGCAGTCCCCCAGCAGACGCGGACGCCGACCGGTCCTAAGCTGAGGAGCTTTACCCTCGCCGACCGACCCCCGTGCTCATAAGCCTGGGGCAGTTCCCTCAGCGGGCATGGACGCCGACCGGTCCTAAGCCGAGGAGCTTCGCCCTCGCCGACCGACTCCTGCGCCCTTAAGTCTGGGGCAATCCCCCAGCCGGCGCGAATGCCGACTGGTCCTAAGCCGAGGAGCTTTGCCCTCGCCGACCGACTCCTGCGCTCATAAGTCTGGGGCAATCCCCCAGCCAGCGCGAACACCGACCGGTCCTAAGCCGAGGAGCTTTGCCCTCGCCGACCGACTCCTGCGCTCGTAAGCCTGGGGCAGTTCCTCCAGCAGAGGCGAACGTCATCCAATCCTAGGCCAAGAACAAGGCAGCAACGCAAAATACACGAGAAGTCCGAGTAAGTCAATTTCGTTTATAATAGTTAACCAAAGTACAAAAATGTGTCTTATTTACAGGGAATCAAGGCGAAGGAAACACTCTACAAATAATCCACTCACGACGAATGACAGAGTTCTTCACCTACAGAAGCTAGATCGACACCGACAGAGCAAAATTGGTTGACAAAAGACCCAAAGAAGTTAGCCCAAGCTAACAGCCATGCAACCAACAATTATCGGCCACGGAGCCGATAACGAAGCCGAAGGAGATAGCAGGGGCCAGAGATCCATTTCAAGTAGACTGGCCCAAAGCGAAGCGGATGCTTAAAAATTTGAGGATAAGGCCGGGGGGACGGCTCAGAGGGTCCGAGCTCGGGAGGACACATCCTCGGGCACTTCGCCCTGCTCGGAGCGAGGAGGATCGACTAGCGGAGGGGCTTCCCGAACGTGCTCCACACATTCCCGGAAGGAAGACTAGACGACGTCGACAATCCGGGGGGCGATAAGGTCTTCATACCTACCGAAGGCCTCCCTGAGAACCTCGAGGATTCTCTTCCCCAGGGTCTCAACGACGCCCCTCTCCACCTCCTCCGCGAGCCGCGCCACCTGGCGCCGATCAGACAACTCCCTCTGAAGCTCCTCCCTCTCCAGGCGGAACGACTCCGCCGCTTCCTTAGCCGACTGCAGGGCGTCCTCAAACTTTCCCTGGAGATCACCCACTCGTCCCTCCAGCTCGGACACACGGAGCTGGAGATGCCTGGACTCCATCTGGGCCTTCACCATTGCTACCTCCGCCGCCCCGGCTCGTTCTTGGGCCCTCATGGAGGACTCCTCCAGCTTCCTCAAGAAGATGGCTCGCCGCTGCAGCTCCACGGCGAGCGTCGACCCCTGGAAAACGGGACATGAGCTAGGAAGGGAATGAATGGAAAGAAAGGACTGCGAGAGAGCCGAACCTGTTGAAGGGCCCAAACCAAAGAATCCGACACCTTGTCGGCGGGGATCTTCTCGAGGGTGCTGCGGTCCCGGGGGAAGACGGAGCTCTCGGCCACCTGCTGGGCCAAGGCTCGGTCGACGAACACCGAACTCCCGGGGGCAACGTCGAGGGAAGCCATATGGCTCGCCAGCAGCGCTCCTATTCCCGGGGACGGGGGCGGGGACGCCGCGATGGGGGTGGTTGTCAGAGTCACCTGAAGACCCTCGGTGGTACCCGCAGGAGGCACAGAACTGGCCGGGCTGGAGGGATCCGCATCCACCTTCCTCTTCTTCCCTCCGTGGGGATCCACGAGCACCGAAGGAGAGCGCTTCCGCCTTGCCCCATCTCCACTCTCGGGCCCGGGAGGGGACGCTCCGAGGGCGAGGGGGACTACACCGGACCCGTCATTACCCCCTGCCTCTCGGGCTGATGAGGCAGGTCCGGCCTTTACTACGCCCCCGGGGAGGAGATCGCCAGAAGAAGAGGCAGGAGGCACGGCCGCTACCTTGCCCACGGAGGGCTCGGCTCGGCGCACATCCCCCTCAACTACCTTGCCCACGGAGGGCTCGGCTCGGCGCATCTCCTCCTCAACGGTCCGTCGAGGCGCCCTTCCGGAAGTACTGCCTCGGCTCCGAGCAGCTCCACGACGGATCAGCTCATCGACGTCACGGACGAACTCGCGGCCTGCCATCCCTGCAAAGGAAACCGAAATCAGGATGAGTCACAAGGCAGTCCGAGGAGGGAAAATCGACCTACCCGGGGACCACAAGACGGCCTTCAGGAGTAGGTCATCCAACAAAGACCGGATGGACTTCGATTCCAAAGGAAGAGCCGACAGCATCACGGCGGCCGCCTGATCAACATCAGAAAGGGCTAGCGGCGGGCGAGGTTGGACAGACGCTCCCCAACTTGTCAAAATCTGGGCCTCACCCAAGAAGACCACGAAGACATAATCCGAGTTCCAATCCCCTGACCAGCGGGGTAACCCGACCAGGCATTCCCTCCTCGAACGGGCTCGGAGTTGCAGCCATGACCCCGGCCCGACTGTTTGAACCTGGTAAAAGTGGAAGAGAAGGGGGAGAGACGGCTCCAGACCACGGGTACAGCAGAGCGTTACGAAGCCCGTCAGTACCGCGATCGAGCACGGGGTGAACTGACAAAGGGACACCGTGAGATGTTCCATGACCTAGATGAAGAAGGGATGGAGCGGGAAGCGAAGACCCAGGCGGAACATCTCGACGTAGGCGCCGACCTCATTGCTCCTCGGAAGGCAAATCCGCTCGTCGGCGAATGGAACTCGAACCTCATATGGGAAGCAGAGATATCTCTCCCGGATCTCCGCGGCCACCGAAGGAGGAGTCCTCGACGGTGTACGGAGGACAACCGGGGGCACATTAAGCCGCACGGCAGCCGACGTCACGTCATCACGGGCGTAGTCTGGAAAAAGTTTCCCCTTTCCCTTATCTTGAAGAGAACGACTCCCGGCGGGGGAACCTGATTCCCCCAGCCGGGGCTCGCCCCGCCCGGGCTCCGGAGGATCCCTCGCCCTTTGACCAGAACGGCCTATCCTAAGGGCGGCCATAAGATAAAAGCGAGAGAGGAATTACCTTTTTCGACTAGTTCGGAGAAGACAAGGAAGCACATGCGACGGAAAACTCCGAGTTGCGGAAAGCCTTGAATAGCGGGAGGAGCAAGAGAGAAGTGGGGATCAACGCGGCTAAGGACCTTATATACCGGGCGCAGGGGTGAATTCGAAGTGGCTGACAAGAACGCGCGGCAGGCTTCGAAGAACTGGCGGCGTTTCGAAATCGGCTCCAGGGGAAGTCCAATCGATCCGCCTCATCATGACCTACATTTATGACCGCGCCTCGACTGAAGCGCCACTCGGAACCCCAGGAGGCGTAGCAGTTATACCAAGCTAGCCGAGGCCGATCGATCCCACTGATGGCGGCGCCCGAACCCCTCAGCTTCTCAATTGGAGACGGCCCCGCGAACGGTGGGGGTGAGCTTGCAGCCACACGTGGCGGCATCAGAGGACCAACGGCGCTTCGGAGCCCGCGCCTTAAAAATTTCGAACGGGCCCACTCATGATGACGACTAATAAATGAGTCGGCATCGACTGGCGAGCTTGTCAAAATCGGCAGAAGTCACATCGGCCGAGCCGAACAGGCCGAAGCCGGTCAACCCGACCGATGGGGGCAATTGTTACGCCTATTTGACCGAGACCCAAAAGACACGAGCCCAGGAGCCCAATTGCAGGCCGGGAGCCCATCTACGTATACCGGTCCGTATCACAAGACCCACTAAGGGACCCCCCCTGCTATCGATCCGACCCGGCCCCGGTACCCGCTGGTCACTCGCACACTCCTGCGATAACCGCTCCCCCGGTTTCGCGACCACTAAATGGCAGTAATTGGGAGGTGCGGGCATGGCGCAAGGGGCGGCGACGGGGGGCGGATTGAGGGGGCACGATTGAGGGCGGGCGAGGGGAGTGGGCCAGAGGCAATGACGCTGGGAGCTCCTTAAAAGGGCCAGGAGGACGACGAAGCAAGGGACCGCATCTCAGGTATCTAAAACCTAAGGTACTCCATCAACGACCTCGTTCCCCCATCTCATCTCCTTCCTCCCCCGCTCGCGCCGAGAGACGCCGTTACGATCTCCTCACGAGTCGAACCGTCTCCACCGGGCCTCCTCTTTCAGATCTCTGTCTGACTTAGGCATCGGAGGGGATTTGGCCGGAACCAAGGTCCGGCCCCCTGACGAGCGTTCTCGTCTACGCAGGTGGGCAGCTGATCAACGGGCCGGGGCTTCCCCTCGCCCCTCTCCAACCAGACAACCAACCGGTCAGTGAGGCTTCCCCTCACCGTCCGCCCGTCGAGGCCGAGCACATCCTACCGAGGCCGAGCGTCTCGACCCGGGCCGAGGCTTCCCCTCGCCCTTCGCCGAACACGCATCTAGCTGGGCGACTGAGGCTACCCCTCGTCGTCCTACCTCCGAGGCCGTGCTCGTCCCTCCGAGGCCGAGCGTCTCAACCAGGGCCGAGGCTTCCCCTCGCCCCATCTGCATCGATTCGAAGCCCCCGAGGGACCCAAGTGGGCCCCTTGACCACGTTGACCGGGTTCTCCACGGTCAACGCTCTGTAGTGAGAAAACACTCTGAAACACTTTGTAAAATCAATAATTACATTTATATGTTCCTCTATTTATTTAAACATCTCTCTTGCAAATTATTATGTATGGTTTACTAGAATTTTTAAAAAATATAATCATCTCAGAGATCCTGAGACCGCTCTGCCGTTAGTTAACTAACCTAACGGTGTATGACGTTTCCACGTGGTCTACGATATAATTATATTTTCTAGTTTACTTTTTCCATATTTTTTGTGCTTGAGATATATGCGTGGTTGTTTAATTTATGCCTGTAGCATATAAACTGCGTGGATGTTTAAAATAAGTAAAAATGTGTCTTTCGGGATCGGCCATTGGATACCTATTTACATTTCCAGCACTTTTTCTTTTTTTTGAGAGAATTTGTAAGTGAGGAAATTGTATAAATAGCCAAGGCTCGGTGCAACAGCATAAGAAGACGGATGCAGAAATAGGGACCCACCCGGGGTTTCCAAAGTTGTATTTTTCATTCTCTTTTCTTTGGACTGTAATCGGACTTTGGACTGTATATTATTTTGGGTATCTGGCCGATCCCCGCATTTTTACTTATTAATTTCTTTATGCATGGATTGTTGAATTTATTTTAATTCATGCTTATCTTTAAATTGCATAGATAAAATGGCTAAATTGGCAAGCGTCGATTTCGAGGTGCTCGATGCAGCTGGCAAGAATTACTTGAGCTGGCGAGTGGACCTGAAGTTCCACTTGCCCTCCATGGCGCTCCTGCACTCCATCCTGGCTCCCGCAGTGGCCCAATCATCGGCTCCCGCAGCATCCGATGCATCTGCTAGCAAAGCCCCAGAAGCGGCCCCTTCAGCTGGCAGTGCCTCTACAACTGTCTCTGACATGGATAAGGCAAAAGCCATTATCTATATCAGACGACACATAGATCGGACCCTGAAGGCTGAATACTTGACGGTAGAGGACCCTCTGGAGTTATGGACAACGTTAGAGGCACGCTACAGACATCAGATTGATGTCATACTCCGGCGTGCCAGCTATGAGTGGGAGAACCTCCGACTTCAGGACTACAAGTCCGTTGCTGAGTACAACTCAGCACTTCACAACATCACCTCACGCCTGAAGTTGTGTGGTGAAGAAGTCTCGGAGCACCGCATGTTGGAAAAGACATTTACCTCGTTTCACGAGAAAGATGATATCCTCATGCAGCAGTATCGTGAACGCAATTTCACGAAGTTCTCTGACCTGCTCTCTTGCCTCCTGAGGGCAGAGCAGAATAGAGACCTTTTACTGGCCACTCATAACCAGCGCCCGGCAGGCTCAGCTCCTATTCCCGAAGCCCACAGTGTTCACCCCCCGAAGTGGAAGAACAAGAAGAGGGGCAGAAAGAACAAAGGAAATGCCCCTATGAAACCAGCCAATGCTCCTCCCAAAGCAAGAATAACAAAGGGAAGAAAAACTTCACTTGGAAGCGTAAGAACACTGATACAGTGTCAAATCCAAAGAAGACATGGGAGGACAAATGTCATCGTTGTGGCATGACTGGACATTGGTCCAGAAACTGCCGCACACCTCGCCACTTCCAGGAACTGTATCAGGCGAGCCAGAAGCCTCCGCCTGAAACAAACATGGCAAATGTGGAAAATCCGACGAAGTTCACTTCCAAGGATTTCGAAAATGACGACCTGCTCGATTGAGCCTCATCTTTATCTATGCTTTTCAAAGAATAAATTGTAGATTCATCTCTAGTATGCTTAATAAAGACGATCTTTTATTTTGAATGTATGCATTTTACATTTCCATCAATAAATTATCGTTTTTTTGCTTAAATAGATGATGTATGAGTGCCTAGTGGACAGTGCCTCGACGCACACTATCCTTCACGATGAATGCTATTTCAATAGCATAAGTAAATATGACGGTCCTGTCATTACAATTTCAGGATTGTCCAAAATAATCGAAGGATCTGGTGATGCAATATTATTGCTCCCAAATAACACAAGACTAAAAATCAATAATGCAATATTTTCTCCAAGATCAAATAGAAATCTCATAAGCTTCAAGGACATCCATTTAAACGGATATCACTTAGAAACTAGAGATGAAAATAAGGTTGAATACCTGTATGTCACTCTTCGTAAAGATGGCTAGAAGACCATCTGCGAAATATTTAAGGGACTCCCGTCGGGTCTCTACCAAACATACATTCAACCAGTCGAAGCCAATATGACTGAGCACCAGACGTGCCAGCCAATGCCACCATTTCAACTATGGCATAACAGACTTGGTCACCCTGGATCCATTCTGATGCGACGCATCTTATCTGAATCCCGCGGACATGATTTGAAGAACCAGAAGATTCTTCAGAAAGATGAATTTCCTTGTCCTCCTTGTTTCAAGGGGAAACTAATAACGAGACCATCGCCCCTAAAAGTGGGTTTAGAGTCTCCTGGCTTCCTTGAGAGGATACATGGTGACATTTGCGGGCCTATTCACCCCACAAGTGGACCATTTCGGTACTTCATGGTACTAATAGATGCATCCACAAAATGGTCTTATGTGTGCCTCTTGTCCACCCGTAACCTAGCTTTTCCAAAGCTGTTGGCACAGCTAATTAGGTTACGTGCTCATTTTCCCGATAACCATATCAAGAAACTACATCTTGATAATGCGGGCGAATTCACATCTCAAGTCTTCGAAGACTATTGCCAGGCAACAGGTATAGAAGTTGAACATCCAGTAGCTCATGTTCACACCCAGAATGGATTAGCAGAGTCTCTTATAAAGAGACTCCAATGGATTGCACGTCCATTGCTTATGCAATCCCAATTGCCGGTGGATGCTTGGGGGCATGCTATTCTGCATGCCACATCTCTTATCAGGATACGCCCCTCTGGAGGCAATACATTATCCCCGATGCAACTAGCATACGGCTCAACTCCAGATATATCTCATTTGAGAATATTTGGTTGTGCGGTCTATGTTCCAATAGCACCACCTCAGAGGACCAAAATGGGTCCTCAACGTCGTCTAGGAATCTATATTGGATTTGATTCACCCTCGATTATTAGATACCTAGAACCCCTAACGGGGGACGCATTTAAGGCACGTCTTGCTGATTGTGAATTCGATGAGAAAACTTTTCCAAAGTTGGGCAAACATTCCAAGAAGTCTGAAGCTTCGGAGACCATTAATTGGGAAAATAATTCTTTGTCCTTTTATGATCCGCGTACAAATCTGTGTGAAGATGAGATCCTGAAGATCATTCACATCCAGAATACAGTACACCAATTGCCGGATAAATTCACGGACAGCCAGAAGATGTCCGTTCACACGTCCCTGTTGCTAACACTCCAGCTAGGATTGACATCCCTATAAATGGATGCAATCCACCCGTAGCAGAAATGGTTGTACCTCAATTGAAAAGAGGACGGCCACCAAGTTCAAAAGATAAAGTTCCTCGAAAGAGGAAGATTCCTGGTGAAAATAAGATTATCCCTCCACAGGATACTGAGCTCAGGACAGCTACCTCTCACCTCCTAATTTCCCCCGCAGAGAAAACATTAGGAGAAACATCATTAAATTTTGTACGTACTGGGGAGGTACTGGACCGACATAGCACAGTCGTCGACGACGATTTTGCGTTCACTATTGCCGTTCACGTCGCTGAATACGACGATGACGTCGAACCACTTTCTCTAGCGGATTGTAAACGCAGAGATGATTGGCCAAAGTAGGACGAGGCGATAAGAGTAGAGCTAGACTCACTCTCGAAACGCAAAGTCTTTGGACCTGTAGTCCAAACACCAGTAGGTGTTAGACATGTGGGATATAAGTGGGTTTTCATTAGAAAAAGAAATGAAGAAAATCTGATCGTTCGCTACAAGGCGCATCTTGTAGCAAAGGGTTTTTCCCAAAGACCGGGTATCGATTATGAAGATACATACTCCCCGGTAATGGACGCTAATACATTCAGATTCTTAATAAGCCTATCATCTCTGGCAAGCCTAGAAATGCAGCTCATGGACGTTGTGACTGCATATCTTTATGGCGATTTAGATAAAAAGATCTATATGAAACTACCAGATGGGTTTAACTTACCCACAGAGATGAAAGAGATACCTCGGGACTCATTCTCTGTTAGACTACATAGATCCTTGTATGGACTAAAACAGTCAGGCAAAATGTGGTATAACAGACTAAGTGATTTCCTTGCACAGCAAGGATTCACTAATAACGAAGTCTGCCCGTGCATCTTTATCAAAAGAACGGGAAAAGGATTCGTCATCATAGCAGTTTACGTTGATGACTTAAATCTCATAGGCTCTCCAGCAGAGATTAATGAGATATCTGCAAGGCTAAAGCACATTTTTGAAATGAAAGACCTAGGTAGAACGAAGTATTGCCTTAGCTTGCAGATTGAACACCTACGAGGTGGAATCTTTCTACATCAATCCAATTATACCAGGAAGCTTTTAAATAAGTTCCAAATGGATAAATGTCATCCTTTATGTACCCCTATGGTCGTGAGATCATTAGACGTACAAAAGGACCCTCTTCCGGCCTCTGGAAGAGGGGGAGGAGATACTGGGTCCAGAAGTACCCTACCTAAGTGCCATTGGTGCACTTCTCTATCTGGCTAACTGCACGCGTCCCGATATAGCGTTTGCAGTCAATCTCCTAGCCAGACACAGTGTAGCGCCTACAAAGCGCCACTGGAATGGAGTAAAGCATCTTCTGCGATACCTCCAGGGTTCCGTAGACCTTGGACTTTACTACCAGAGAGGTGCCTCCTCCCAGTTACTTGGTTATGCCGATGCAGGCTATCTTTCAGACCCGCATACGGCAAAATCACAGACTGGTTTTGTCTTTACCTACGGAGGAACTGCTATCTCCTGGAGATCGGTAAAACAAAACACTACTGCTACATCTTCCAACCATGAGAGCTCATCGCGATCCATGAAGCGAGCAGAGAATGTTTTTGGCTACGCTCCGTCGTCCAACACATCCTCCAATCCATTGGCCTGAAGACCGGTGATCTGGAGCCTACTGCCCTATTCGAAGACAACGCCGCGTGCATTGCTCAGCTTCAGAAGGGCTACATCAAAGGCGACAGGACAAAGCACATTTCTCCCAAGTTTTTCTGGACGCACGAGCAGAAGAACGACAAGCAGATTGAAGTTCGACAGATCCAGTCATGCAACAACTTAGCTGATCTTTTTACTAATGCATTGCCTAAATTACTTTTGTAAAGCTTGTAAAGAACATTGGTATGCGACAGTTGAAAGACCTGCACGCCTGAAGCTTGTACGGATCAGGGGGAGTAACCTGTGGGTTGCACTCTTTTTTCCTTAAGCTGTTGGGTTTTCCCACTGGGTTTTCCACAGCTAAGGTTTTAACGAGGCAAACACACTTACTCTGGATCTAGAAGTATCCACCCCTTGCCTCAGTAGCTGAGACCGAAGTGATGAATGTGTAAGGGGGAGTGTTATGAATGAGGGAGGCCTTTGGCCTCCCATCCTTCATTACACATTCATTAGGTCCATCATTACTTAGGGTAATGGGGACCCTTGGTCAACTAGAGGCTTTTGGCCTCCCCACTATGAGATAAATAAATAGAGCACCATGGCTCTTAGCTATGGTTACTCATTCTTAGCAATGAAATGATATATCTCTCTCTCTTGAGTCCATTATCATCCAACATGGCTTTCTTTTTACCCTTTTTATCCAAGACCAATTGCCATTTTTATCCATTAAATGGTGGTGCTTTGAATTAAAAATAGAGGCGTATTGCCTTCTTTTTCCCTTTTTTTCATTTAAAAAAAATAACTGTTATGAATCAAGTGATGAGGGGAGAGCCCTCAAGTTTATATTTATAGCCAAAGGGGAGAATACAAGTGGGTATGGGCCCAACCACTTGGGTTGGCCCAATAACTCACCAACCCAGTTAATACCCATTCACAACACTCCCCCTTATCCAGCCATGGTTGTGGACCCCGCTCATGAATACTTCAGGATTCTGAGCCTGTATGGGTCTCACATGGGGTGGATACTTCAGGATCCTGAGTTGGTGAGATTTGCCTCGTTAAAACCTTTGGCTATGGAAAACCCAGTGGGAAAAACCATAGTTAAGGAAAAAGAGTGCAAACTCTGCCAAACTCCCCCTGATCTGTACAAGCTCTCAAGCTTTCAGATCTCTTAGGCGTCTCATTCCAATCCTATGTACAAGTTTTCTAAAGGTAGCAGTAGGGAGGGCTTTGGTGAACAAATCTGCCAAATTGTCACATGACTGCACTTGTCTGATGTCGATCTTGCCATCTCTCTGTAGCTCATGCGTCCAGAAGAACTTTGGTGAAATGTGTTTCGTTCTGTCGCCTTTGATGAAGCCACCTCGTAGCCGAGCTATGCAAGCAGCATTGTCCTCGAACATGGTAGTGGTCTCGAGGTCTCCCGTCTTCAGTCCGGTCGTAGACAAGATGTGGTGGATGACGGAGCGTAGCCATATGCATTCTCTGCTTGCTTCATGGATGGCAATGATCTCCGAGTGATTGGATGATGTTGCCGTCAAGGTTTGCTTGATGGATCTCCAGGAAATGGCTGTCCCTCCGTAGGTAAACACGTACCCAGTCTGTGATTTTGCTTTGTGGGGATCAGACAAGTACCCTGCATCAGCATAACCTGCAAGTGTAGAGGATGTTCCATTTTTGTAGAAAAGTCCCAAATCTGTAGACCCTTGGAGGTAGCGCAGAAGGTGCTTTACCCCGGTCCAGTGGCGCTGCGTAGGCGCTGCACTGTATCTGGCAAGCAAATTTACTGCGAACGCTATATCAGGACGCGTGCAGTTTGCCAGATATAGTAGTGCTCCGATGGCACTCAGATAGGGAACTTCCGGACCAAGTATATCCTCCCCCTTTTCCAGCGGCCGGAAGGGGTCTTTATGTGCATCCAGTGATCGTACTACCATAGGTGTACTTAGTGGATGGCAATGGTCCATATGGAATCTTTGCAACATTTTCTTCGTATATGTGGTTTGGTGTAATAGGATTCCGTCTTTCTGATGTTCAATCTGTAAGCCAAGGCAGAATTTGGTTTTGCCTAGGTCTTTCATTTCGAATTCTTTTGTTAGGCTTACAGATATCTCAGTGATCTCTTCGGGAGATCCTATGAGATTCAGATCGTCTACGTAGACAGCTATTATCATGAATCCTTTTCCCTTTGTTCTTATGAAGATACAAGGGCAGACTTCATTGTTCGTGAATCCTTGTTGAACAAGGAACTCACTGAGTCTATTATACCACATTCTTCCTGATTGTTTGAGACCATACAATGATCTTTGTAGCTTAACAGAATAGACGTCCCGAGGTATATCTTTCAGTTCAGCAGGCATTGAAAAGCCATCAGGAAGTTTCATGTAGATCTCCTTGTCGAGATTGCCGTATAGATACGCAGTCACAACATCCATTAGCTGCATATCTAGGCCTTCCTTTGCTGTTAAGCTTATCAGGAATCTGAACGTGATCGCATCCATGACCGGGGAGTATGTTTCGTCATAGTCTATGCCCGGTCTTTGGGAAAATCCCTGTGCTACAAGTCTAGCTTTGTAGCGTGCGATCTCATTATTTTCGTTTCTTTTTCTGACGAATACCCATTTGTATCCCACAGGTTTGACACCGGTAGGTGTCTGGACTATTTGCCCAAAGACTTTTCGTTTCTGAAGCGAGTCCAGCTCGGCTTCTATTGCCTGATTCCACTTTGGCCAATCATCTCTACGTTTGCATTCAGCAACGGAGTGTGGTTCATAATCATCATCGCTTCCGGCGACGTGAATGGCAATGTGAAACGCGAAGTCATCGTCGACGACTGTACTCTTTCTGTCCAATACCTCCCCTGTACGTACATAATTTAGTGATATTTCTGTTTCTCCCGGCAGTTCCTCTGCAGTGGATTCCGGGAGGGGAGAGGGTATGGACACGAGCTCGTTTCTCTGTGGGGGTATCGTCCCAAGGTCTCCGGATATTTTTCTTTTTCTTGGATTTTTATCCTTGGAGCCTGGTGGTCTGCCTCTTTTCTGTTGAGGTGCAGCCACTTCTGCTGCCGGTGGATTGCATCCATCCTTCGGGATGTCAATCCTAGCTGGAGTATTCGCAGCAGGGATGTGTGATCTGACAATCTTCTGGTTGTCAGTGAACGAGTCCGGTAATCTGTGGACTGTGTCCTGGATGTGTAAGATCTTCCGGATCTCATCATCACATTGTCTTGTTACCGGATCGTAGTGGGTCAAGCTTTTTGTATCCCACGTCAACATTTGCTTTGCACTAGACTTTTCGGTGTCTAGGCCCATTTTGGGGAAATACGTCTCATCAAAATTGCAGTCTTCAAGGCGTGCCTTGAAGGCGTCCCCCGTTTGGGGTTCTAGGTATCTTATAATGGAGGGTGAGTCAAACCCTACGTAGATACCTAGGCGACGTTGAGGGCCCATCTTGGTCCTCTGTGGTGGTGCAATGGGGATATAAACTGCGCAGCCGAAGATTCTCAAGTGAGAGATGTTCGGCGGCGTTCCATATGCGAGTTGCATTGGAGATAGACTCTGACCTCCTGAGGGTCTTATTTTTATTAGTGATGCAGCATGCAAAATTGCATGTCCCCATGCATCCACCGGCAACTGGGATTTCATCAGCAATGGTCGTGCGATCCATTGGAGTCTTTTGATTAGCGACTCAGCTAACCCATTTTGGGTGTGAACATGTGGCACCGGATGTTCAATTTCTATTCCCGTTGCCTGGCAATATTCTTGGAATGACTGAGAGGTAAATTCCCCCGCATTATCCAGACGTATTTTCTTTATTTGGTTGTCTGGGAAATGCGCCCGCAACTTTATTATCTGTGCCAAAAGCTTTGGAAAAGCTAAGTTGCGGGTTGAAAGTAGACACACATACGAGTATTTCGAAGATGCATCAATCAGTACCATAAAGTACCGAAAAGGCCCGCTAGGGGGGTGGATAGGTCCACATATGTCTCCATGTATTCTTTCAATGAAGCTAGGAGACTCGATATCCACTTTAAGTGGTGATGGCCTTGTTATTAATTTACCCTTAAAGCAGGGTACACAAGGGAATTCTCCCTTCTGAAGAATCTTCTGGTTCTTCAGGTTATGCCCGTGGGATTGTGCTAGGATGCGGTGCATCATCACAGATCCGGGGTGGCCAAGTCTATCGTGCCAAAGTAAGATTTTGGCCGATGTCGGGCACTTCAGGTGCTCCGTCAGGTTTGCTTCCTCTCTCCGAATTTTTGTATGGTAGAGGCCTGATGAGAGGCTCTCAAAACGTTCAAGAATGGTTTTAACTCCAGTTTCTTGAGACGTTACATACAGTAATTCGTTTTCTTTGACATTTGCTGTTTCCAAGTGGAATCCGTTAAAACGGATATCTTTGAAACTTAGTAAGTTTCTCTTGGAATTCGGAGAGTAAAGTGCATCTTTTATTTTTATTTCTGTTCCATTGGGGAGCAACAAGGTTGCATTCCCAGAACCTTCAATTATGTCCGATGGCCCTGAAATTGTGTTTACAGTGCTCTTATACGGGATAATGCTATGAAAATAGCATTTGTGTTGAAGGATCGTATGTGTTGACGCGCTGTGTACTAAGCAGTCATGAGAGCATTCCATCTAAAAAAATGAGTAAACATTTGCATTCAGAAAAGCTAAATTTTATTCAGCAGAATTGAAGATACATAAAAGCTCTCATGAAATAGAAATGTTCATACAATAGGAATGTTAAGATAAATGATAACGGGCTAATCAAGCAGATTATCTGACTCGAAGTCTTTTGCTGTAAATTTGACTGCATTGTTCGCAGCCACCAGGTTTGATTCAGCATTCTTTTTCTTGCTTTGTTTATAAAGCTCCTGGAGATGCACTGGGGTCCTGCACACTCTAGACCAGTGGCCTGTCATGCCACAGCTGTGGCACTGGTCTTCCCAGTCCCTCTTGGGTGGGGGTGCATTGTTTTTCTTGTTATCATTCCTGCGCCAGGTGAACTTGCGCTTCCCTTCATTCTTGCGCTGCTGTGGTGGGCCCTTGGCTCTTTTCTGTTGCCCCCCTTTCTGTGGTCTTTCTTTTCTTTTATTGTCCCTCTTCTTTTTGAAGGAAGAGGTATGGTGAGCTTCTGGTAGGGGGACAGTACCGGGAGGGCGCATATTGTGAGTGGCGAGAAGAAGCTCTCTGTTTTGCTCGGCCATGAGAAGACATGACAGCAGCTCTGAATACTTGGTGAACTTACGTTCACGGTATTGCTGCATAAGTATCGCATCCTTTTCATGGAAAGACGTATACGTCTTTTCCAGCATGCGATCTTCTGAGACTTTTTCACCACACAACTTCAGGCGTGAGGTGATGCTAAAAAGTGCTGAGTTGTACTCAGCAATGGACTTAAAGTCCTGCAGTCTCAGGTTCTCCCACTCATATCTCGCCCTTGGGAGTATGACATCTCTCTGATGTTTATACCTGTCCTCAAGGGCGGTTCATAGCTCAAGTGGATCTTCGACCGTAAGGTACTCAGCCTTTAAGGTCTTGTCCACATGGCGGCGAATATAGATGATGGCTTGCGCCTTCTCTATATCGCTAACATTTTCTTTTTCAGTCACAGCAGTGATGAGTGACTTGGCCCGCAGGTGAAACTTAACATCTAGCTGCCAGCTTAGATAGTTTCTGCCTGATGCATCCAGCACTTCAAAGTCAACGCTTGCAATTTTAGCCATTTATCTAGCAGAGCACAAACATGCATGAATTAATAATCAACCAGAAAAACATTTTCATGCGGAAGCAATATTTAATGAAAAGCTAAATGTGTGGATCGGCCAGTCCCACAAGAAAGAGTCCAAAAAGTCCACAGTCCAAATTATACAAATTTGCAGCTTGAATTAAAATGAAAATACAACTTTGGAAACCCCGTGGGTCCCATTTTAATATCTTCGTCTTCAAGCGTTGCTTCCGACTCCATGGAAGTAGGTCTTCTTTCTTTGACATTTACATAAATTCCTCACTACAATTTCTCTCAAAAATAAAAGAAAAAGTGCGGGAAATAAACTGTGGGACTAAACGGCCGATCCAAAAACCACATTTAGCAATTCATGCAAGAATATTGTGCTCATCATCATTTTCATCCACAGACATCACAGGCAGTTTATTCATATGAGGATAAAGCAATATTTAATCACTTAATAATTATTGGACCACTGTGCAACGTCATACACCGTTAGGTTAGGTAACTAACGGCAGAGCGGTCGCAGGATCTTCCTAATTATTAAGTTTTTAAATAAAATGTACAACCACGCAAATAATATCCACATAATTTTTGCCAGCGATGTAAAGCATGTAAAAGGGATTACGATGCATAGGTTGTAAAGTAAATGGGTTTAATCAATCAAATTGATTAAGAGCCCAAAATTAACATTTTCTTTGTCAGAGGGAAAAGTCTCCCTCGTCATCCCAAAAGGTCCCCAAAAAAATCCCCAAAACGCCCTTGTCTGCCCGATATTCGTCCCGTAATTTACCGTGATTTTTCACGAATATTTTGCCCTTGAATCCCCATTTTAAAACAATTTTTAGGCTAATAGGTTGCCTTTTGAGGCACATTCATAGCCCTATTGCCTCCCCCCAATTGTTTTTTTTTTGATGAAAATCTGTGGGCCTGAAGCCCACAGATCTGCTGTGGGCTTCAGGCCCACAGATCTTTTTTTTTTGAATGAAAATCTGTGGGCCTGAAGCCCACAGATCTGCTGTGGGCTTCAGGCCCACAGATCTGTTTTTTTTTGAGAAAGAGTTCTGTGGGCCTGAAGCCCACAGATCTGCTGTGGGCTTCAGGCCCACATCACTGTTTTTTTTGTTATGCGTTAGGGTTACGGCGGGGGGGGGGGGGGGGGGGGGGGGGGGGGGGGCGCCGCCGCCGCCGCCCCGCAGAGGGGGGGGGGCGGCCAGGGGGCCGCCGCCCCCCGCTGCGTGGGGGAGCGGCGGGGGCCGCCGCCCCCCGCTGCGTGGGGGAGCGGCGGGGGCCGCTGCCCCCTCGCAGAGGGGGGGGGGGGGGGGGGGCGCGGCCTGGGGGCCGCCCCCCGCAGAGGGGGAAGCGGCCTGGGGGCCGCCGCCCCCCTCTGCTGGGGGGGGGGGGGGGGGGGGGGGGGGACGGCGGGGGGTGCCGCCGCCCCCCGCTGCGGGGGGGAGCGGCGGGGGCCGCTGCCCCCCGCAGGGGGGGGGGGGGGGCGCGGCCTGGGGGCCGCCCCCCGCAGGGGGGGAAGCGGCCAGGGGGCCGCCGCCCCCCTCTGCGGGGGGGGGGGGGGGGGGGACGGCGGGGGGGGCCGCCGCCCCCCCTGTAGGGGCGGGGCGGCGGCGGCCGCCCCCCTGCAGGGGCGGGGCGGCGGCGGCCGCCCCCCCTGCAGGGGAGGGCGGCGGCCGGGGGCGCGCCGCCCCCCCTGCAGGGGGTGGGCGGCGGCGGCAGGGGGTAGGCCCCCCATGGGGGGGGGGACGTGGCCGGGGGGATTGGGGGTAGTTTTAGGGTTTGTTTTTCCAAAAAATTGTGTTTTTACCCTAAAAATTGGGGTTTTACCCCAAAAATTGGGGGTTTTGGGATGAAAAATCCGTCGTTTTCAAGGCGACGATAAATCCCCATGACGATCTTGTGAGATTTAGGGGAGGTTTAATCATACGTATGATTTAAAAACCTTGTTTTTAGAGTTTTTACCTCTATATCCGTCCTCCGGATATAGCGACGGTTGCTCGAAGCCCTACGCGGATGACGACCCTTGATGGAGGAAGCCTTGCACCGCGCTCGTCAATCTCCCGTCTCGCCTTCGCCTTCGCCTTTGCAACGAACGGAAAAAAAATTTGTGGAAAACAAAAAATTTTAGAGGCTCGTGCTGATAACGTGTTATGAATCAAGTGATGAGGGGAGAGCCCTCAAGTTTATATTTATAGCCAAAGGGGAGAATACAAGTGGGTATGGGCCCAACCACTTGGGTTGGCCCAATAACTCACCAACCCAGTTAATACCCATTCACAACAATAACAACAATTTTAGCAACTCCACCGTTCGACGGCCGTAGTAGGTGTCACGTGCTTACCTGCACCCGCGCCGTCGCTGTTGATTTTTGACCGTTGATTTCTCAAACAAACCGTCAAACTTTAATTTAACTGATTAATAAACAGCCCGAACTCGGGCCCACAATGAAATCACGTGGGACCCATGCCCTAGTACCGCTTAAATTGCTCCCTCGAGGCCTCGAATCTTTTCGTTTCGGGCCATTATTCCCCAAATAATCACTTTTTTTTTTCATTCTTCGTATCTATAGGATAATAATGGAGTCTTCTTCGTCTTCCGCAAGAAATTCGATGGGGGACGGAGATTTTAGATGCGCAATCTGCTTGTATGAATCCGATCCTTTCGTTTTTACATTCCCCCCCCCCCAAATATTGAGCCTTTTTTGGATACTTGTGGAGTTTGCTGTTAATTCTTTGAATCGTAATAGCACAACAGTGAAATCGAACCCAGGGCTGCAGTTATAATGTAATGTAGAGTTGATAATAGACGATTTATTTGAAAAAGTATGAAGCAAGCGAGAGAAATTTTGCTTTTGCAGTAATTATTGCAATTTTGCTGGTCTCACACTTATCACAGTCATAAATTTCTTTTTTTGTTTTTAAAAACAGTTTGAGTATCTGACTGATTCTGACCTTGTTGTAAATTACAGGGAAATTCTCTACAAGCCAGTTGTTCTCGGTAAGCACATGGTCAATGCCATGTAAATTTGTTTAAAGAAATGCTCAAAGAGAATTTTATTGTTAGAATAGTTTGGGATTGTTTAGTTGTGTTGCCTGTGGTAACTTTGGCAACTCTACAGCAAGTCTGCTAATATAAATTGAGTACTATTGTAACGAGAACACCACCAATTGATGTCATTGAAGATGGCAATGCACATATGCACATACAATGTTTAACCTAATGCATGTTCTAGATAGGTAAGTCCAAACATGTAAAATCTTTACGCCTCTCACGAGGTCAAATATCAAGAGATTGTTGTGAAAACTAATGTTTTCGCAGTTTATGCGTAGACAACAAATTAAACATGTCGGCGATAAGACACACATGAAGAATCTTTTCGAAAAAAAACTCTGGGTTTTATTTCAACAAAATAATACAACCTTTCAAGTCTTGCTAAGAAAATTTGGGAATTCTACAAAATAGGAAGTAATATTATTTCTACCTCCACCATAGAAATTGTCTCTAAACTTGTTAGACCATCAAAGCTTGTTGCTCGCCACAAGACCAGCATCGTGATGGAATTTGCTAGCGGAATGCAACTTGAAATCATCATTTTCTCTTTACCTTGTTCACTTCACTCTCTTTTGCTTGGAAGGTTGCTTGGGATGATATTGTTGTTTTTTTGCTGATAAATGCCATCTTCCAACCTGCTCGTGGGCCCCTCTCTTTATGGGAGTTGTTGGGAATTAAAATCCCTCTTGGCCTTTGTTTCCTTGGGGCAACCGACAGCCAAAGTAGGTTAGGCTGCAGCATTTTTGTTGGGAGAGGTTTGGTTGCAGAAGTTTTGTTTTTTTTGGCACTCTCGGTTTCCAGAGAGCCAGAGAGCGAAAACCAGGGCCGGCTCTCATTTTGCTTCGGAGTCTTGGATCTGAGAATTGGAGGAGAAGAAAGCTATGGAGCTTCTTCTCGTGTGAGGTCCAAGGTGAGTGCCTCCATTTCTTCTTCCGTGTTTGAGATCTAGAGTCCCTTGGGTAGCTTCCTAGTTTGGGGCTATATTACCAAGGAGTGATCTCCATGGGTGTGGGATTGGTCCCTTGAGGAGCTCTACGTGTTGTAGAGGCTTTGTTATCAAGGATTCCCACTTGGTTGAGAGTGTGTGTGAGCTTGGTGAGAGATCTAGGGTTAGGTCTTGTTGCTTGGAGCTTATCTCTCAATGTGGAGAAGGAAGATGATGGGGTCGATGTATACCTTGCTTGATCAGTAGTGGAACCGGGTGCATTGGATGCTGGATGTAGGTTGTTCGCAACCGAACCAGGGTAAATCTCTGTCTCTTTTGTGTTTGCTCTTACTTTCGTATTATATTCGTGTGCCTACATATATCTGTCGCAAGATCAAGAAGAGGGTTGTTTGTTGGTGACAACTTTCTTTTGTGCCCGTGAGGTGTTTGGTTTTTGTGCCTAGGTGACATCTCGGTGGAATTCGGGCTTGGGATTGTTTGGCCACCGTTTCCGCGTATTGTAGGTGGCTTTGTATACATAGCCTAAGTGTTGGGGAGGTGCACGGGGATCCAACAAGTGGTATCAGAGCTTCCGGTTTGCGAAGAAGTGTAGTGTCGCGATGGCGTCTTGCTCATGTGAGGAGACGGCCAGGTGTTTATACGAAGTAGAGATGCTTAAAGGCCGGGACAATTATGGTCCGTGGCGACAAAAGATGGTGGCTTTGTTGAAGCACCATGGAGTTTACGGTGCTGTATGTGATACGGGCATGCCATGTAAGGCAACGGTGAATGATAAGCGAATGATGGAGCTTAAAGCCCTCGGTGAGATATTGCAATCCTTGGAGGATGAGATCCTTCGGCAATTTGCTGATGTGGAGGTCGTGAGCGACCTATGGAGGATGCTTGAAGCTCGGTACTCGACCAAGACACCCATTGGACGAAGGTTGCAATTGTGGCAATGCTTCTATACTCACAGGATGAAAATGGGAACCTCATTGTGGAACCATGTTGGTGAGATGGACCGTATAGTAATGGACCTACGGGAATTGGGGAGTGTGATAGAGGATGAGCAACATGCTATGGCACTATTGTGTTCTCTTGCTCCGGTGTATTCCAAGTTTGTAGGCTCGATGTTGAATGGCCGAGACTCACTCACGTTGGATGAGGTGAAGTTTGCATTGAATACGGAGGATCTTCAAAGTTTGGTGTTAGTTGACACCGATGGTTACGAGATACCCAATGTCATCCGGGGTCGCCAAGAGGGCGGACCCACTCCAAGATCCAAGACGGGCCGTTCCAAGAGTTGGAATCGGCGGCAGCGGCATCGGTCCAAGTCAAGGGGCCGAGGTGACAACAAATGCTTTCTATGTAAGGAAAGCGGGCATTGGAAGAGGGATTGTCCGAGGTTGAAAGCGAGGACGTCGATTGGCATTGTGGAAGAGGTTGCTCAGAGTTCGACTCATGTTGGAGCACGAGACAGGATGTTTTCTGACGAGGATGATTGCTCGGTGTTTGTGGCATACTCCGTGGGAGAAGCACAATGTTCGTGGTTATTGGACTCGGGGTGTTCATTCCATATGACTCCGGATCGGAGTGTGTTCGACTCATACATTCCATGCATTGGAGAGAGGATTCTCGTGGGGAATGGTATGGAGTGTGAGCAGGTTGGGAGTGGCACGGTCAGAGTCAGGATGCACGATGGCATCGTCTGTGTGTTTGATGGCGTCAGACATGTTCCTGATCTTCGCAGTGGCCTGATATCGATAGGAGTTTTGACCGGGATGGGCTACATGGCAGTGATCGAGGAGGATCGACTGCGTATATCCCGAGGATGCCTGGTTGTCATGAAGGGGAAGAAGCGTGGCAACTTGTATGCGCTCGATGGGCAGACAGTAGTGGGCGAGACTGGCAGATCACAGGAGTCCGAGAGTGAAGATCCATGAGAAGTTGCGGCTATGGATGAGCATAGTCGAGAGGCGGATGGGTAGACCCGTAGGAGAGATCCGTACCAACGATGTAGAGATACAGGATGTTTGCAAGTCAGAGGGGATCACGTGCCGATACACAATTCCTGATGGAGACCCTCACGGTGGCGTAGCAGACAGCATGATCAGGATGTTGGTAGAGAAGACACGTGTGCTATTGAGACCATCCGGCCTTCCTAGGGAATTATGGGCGGAGACCCTTGCTACTGCAGCATACCTCATCAACCGAACACCGTCTCTAGCTGCAGGTAGTTCTATTCCCGAGGAGTTATGGACGGGCAGAGTCGTTGACTTTTCGCACTTGCGTATGTTTGGATGTCTGGTGCGGCCGCACGAGAGGGACGATGACGAGGTAGGACAATGTGCACATGATTGTGTCCTACTCGGGTACGCTGTTGGAGGTGCGAGAGGGTATAGGTTATGGTGTCCTAGTACCCGTGAGGTGATTGTCAGACGATACGTCATGATTGACGAGTCTGTAGTGCTTAGGGCGGAGCAGACTCATGATGGTGTGCAGAGAACAGAGGACAGCCCGGTCCATAGAGTGGATGAGGTGATTCAGATTCAGACTCAGGTAGATGATCAGACACGTGTACAGACGGACAGGGTGCAGAGTTCATCCGATGTGGTCAGTGTCAGTGATCAGCAGGCATCTCACGATGTAGCTCCAGATTCAGTTCAGTTGGAGGTGCAGAGGACAGTGGTCTACGAGGAGGCGTTGCAGTCGGTCGTCGTATCGATGCAGTCAGTTGCAGTGTGTGAGGAGACAGAGGTCTCTCACAGTTCCAGCGTGCACGTTGTGGGTGCTCTTGAGGAGACCCAGTATGCTGAGGTGTGCAGCTTTAGCTTCGGGGGAGAGCCGTCGATCTACGGAGGAGTAGGGCAGTTGGTTTCCGCACCGATGCCAGAGGTTGCAGTGGGTGAGACAGAGGTCTCACACTTTTATAGCACGCATGAGTTGGTTGCTTCTGAGGAGGACCCGCGTGTTGAGGTGTGCAGCTTCAGCTTCAGGGTAGAGAGGTCTTCTGAGGAGCTTGACATCAGGGTAGAGCATTCGCTGTGCATGGTAGAGCAGTCTTCACAGTATAGGCACAGGCGATATGGCTCTCGTTTGGCTAGGGGTAATTTATCAGGCGCATCTTCTGATACTTCAGAGGCCAGACCGGTAGAGATGCAGAGGAACAAGGAATCTGATAGCGTGGTGGAGCATGGAGACTCCCACGGCAGTGTGGAGACTGCGATGGTGGTCCCAGGTGGAGTTGCCACTAGGGACAAGGAGCTGAGAGTTAGGAGGCCACATATCGAGTGCGTTCTCGCTCGATATAGGGAGGAGACAGAGCCGAGTAGGGCTTCTTCAGTGTGCGCTCATCTCTCACCTTCGGCGAGTTCATCACAGGGCATGGTAGGTGAGGACGATCTTCAGAGGCTAGATGTTGGTGCAGCGGACAGTTTGGCGCTTGTGTGTGTGCATTCGTGTCTTGAGTCGTGGGCACAGTCAGTTGAGGCGCGGAGCCGGTGGACAGTGAGTCTTGATGACAGACATCAGCAGACAAAGCAGATACAGACATCGTATCGATGTGACCCAGCCGGGGTCAGTCTGCAGAGCAGCGGGGATGACGGCGTGTTTCTCATAGATGATGGCCATGGCAAGCATGAGTTGCTCGTGGACCCGTGGGGTGATGATAGGGATGTTCATGGATTGACAGAGGGCTCATTGGACGCTGGCACGGCGTCATTTAGTTCATTCATGGAGTCCGAGCTCGCAGGGTTATCCTCAGAGACAGATGACTTCATCGCAGACATGGCGATGAACGAGGCGGAGATGCGTGAGGCTAGGCTCAGACGACTTCTGAGCTTGGCATGTCTCTCGGAGGATTGAGGCGCCAGAGGGCGCGATTTCCGATGCACATGATGGAGGTTCACATGTCTGATGGTCAAGGCAAGTGGAGTTCATATACGATGGTGCTGGAGCTGTGTGCTGCAGAGTGTGTGGATTTATCAGCAGGGTAGAGTGTTGTTTTTTTGCTGATAAATGCCATCTTCCAACCTGCTCGTGGGCCCCTCTCTTTATGGGAGTTGTTGGGAATTAAAATCCCTCTTGGCCTTTGTTTCCTTGGGGCAACCGACAGCCAAAGTAGGTTATGCTGCAGCATTTTTTTTGGGAGAGGTTTGGTTGCAGATGTTTTGTTTTTTTTGGCACTCTCGGTTTCCAGAGAGCCAGAGAGCGAAAACCAGGGTCGGCTCTCATTTTGCTTCGGAGTCTTGGATCTGAGAATTGGAGGAGAAGAAAGCTAGGGAGCTTCTTCTCGTGTGAGGTCCAAGGTGAGTGCCTCCATTTCTTCTTCCGTGTTTGAGATCTAGAGTCCCTTGGGTAGCTTCCTAGTTTGGGGCTATATTACCAAGGAGTGATCTCCATGGGTGTGGGATTGGTCCCTTGAGGAGCTCTACGTGTTGTAGAGGCTTTGTTATCAAGGATTCCCACTTGGTTGAGAGTGTGTGTGAGCTTGGTGAGAGATCTAGGGTTAGGTCTTGTTGCTTGGAGCTTATCTCTCAATGTGGAGAAGGAAGATGATGGGGTCGATGTATACCTTGCTTGATCAGTAGTGGAACCGGGTGCATTGGATGCTGGATGTAGGTTGTTCGCAACCGAACCAGGGTAAATCTCTGTCTCTTTTGTGTTTGCTCTTACTTTCGTATTATATTCGTGTGCCTACATATATCTGTCGCAAGATCAAGAAGAGGGTTGTTTGTTGGTGACAACTTTCTTTTGTGCCCGTGAGGTGTTTGGTTTTTGTGCCTAGGTGACATCTCGGTGGAATTCGGGCTTGGGATTGTTTGGCCACCGTTTCCGCGTATTGTAGGTGGCTTTGTGTACCTAGCCTAAGTGTTGGGGAGGTGCACGGGGATCCAACAGATATTAGATGGATGAACTGGGTGGGTATTTTTGAGAGATCAAAACTATCTTTAAGTCTCTGCATCACATGCATATTCTAGCTAACCATTACAAACATGTGCTAGATACAGTTATCAACCCAATACAACCATGTGCAGCCCTATAGTTGTTGACATTGTATGATATGTGATGCATATCACACAATACGATACTAGTCCTTTCGAAATAGATACAAACCCGCCATTCATACCAATGATGGTTAAATATCATACGTAAGCCTATCACACTTTACAATATATATTGCCCAATATTTGTATCTGAACGATACGTCTCCTTGCTTGAATCAAGTTTGGGTCTATTTCGAATTGGGTTTTTAATTTTTTAATTTTCTATTTAGTATTTAAGCAACAATAACATATACCTAAATTAGGTTAAGTAAATCTCTTTTCTATATTGAGCCATTCACCTCACATTGATTTAATCATCATATGATGTCTTCTAGCCTCATCGACCCTCTCATTCACTCCTCTAGACTAATCAAGTCTTAGTGTAAAGCCCATTTGTTTTTTGGGGCCCAAAGCATTTTTCTGTCTTTTTCTGTCTTTCTTTTTTTCTTTCTTTTTAATTTTCCCTTTCTTTCTTTTTTGCCTTTGGCCCAGCCCATCAAGGCCTTTAACTAAAACCCCCTCCTCTCTATTCCTCTCTCCCCCTCCCGACCTCTCCCCTTTGTCTCTCTCTTGCGATAACACGCATGCGCGCGAAAAACAGCTGTGCGACAAAAAAGAAGAAGAAAGATCAGATCTGATTCTCCTCCACACTCCTCTACATACCAGCACCTCCTTGGAGCAAAACGAAGCTTCTCCTCTTCCCTCCACCTCCTACTACACGTGTCTCATCTCAAACAATAGAAATTTGGGGTTTTGACACGTTTTGCTTCAGATCTGAAGGTAAAGACTGCGTGGCACCTTCTTAGCTCTTCTACAAGCCACCTAGGCTCTTCCCTTCCCCTATTTAAACTTGGGTACGTCCAAAGATTTCAGCTTTTTATCAAAAAATTCGTTTTTCAAAGGAAAGTTGCCATTTTATGCGATTTGGGGGTTTTCTCTCTTGTTTGGGGACTGATCTGAATTCTGAAGTTGGGATCTCTATTATGTTCGTTCGATAAGTCCAAATTTCAGGTGTTGATAGTTCTGAGGAGTTTCCTGCAGTCGGGGTTCTGGAGCCAATGGTGGAGTTTGCTGATCTTTGACTTAGAAGTAGTCATGCATGTTATCTTTGTAGAACTTTTTGGTGTACTTAGGTCTTAGAACGTGATCCTATTTTTGTGATATATATAAATCATGTTCTGAGAGCATCTTTTGTAAACCTCGCTTATATAAATAAAGTGAAGTTTTTCCTTTACGCATTTTGTACATATCTGCTCATAGTTTAGATTGTCAACACTGGTTAACTGTAAGACCTGCCAACCTTGTGAAACTTGCTGCGGCACCGAGTTGCGGGAGGTGACATGTTTTCTTGGTGGCCCATGCAGGTCCTTGCAACCAACCTCGTGGACGATCTAGGAAGAGTAGGATGCACGATAAATAATGTGTAGAAAGAACTAACATTGGACTGTTAATGCATGCGTATGTGAGTTTACAGTCGATGTAGGCATACAATAGAGATGGCTCAGAACGCCTCTGGATGTGGTTCGGGTCATCCGACGATGCATCAGATTTCTGATCAGGCTCTCCGGGAGTTTGTTCAGGCTATATGGAATGAGTCCAAGTAGGATGGAGGAGTTCAAAGGTTTCGATCCTTGCGTCCGTAGACCTTCAATGGTCGAGAGGATCATTTAAAGACGGAAAAATGGCTGAGAAGTACTATCGATGATTTGACAGCTATAGATATTGCCCCAGAGTCATGGGTCAAATGGTTAAGTTACAGTTAGTAGAGGGAGTCAGGATTTAGTGGGATTCCGCAGAGGATCGTTAAGAGAAGCCAATTTCTTGGGATACCTTCAAGGAGTAATGCTAAGTTTTTCTCACCTGAAGCCCAGATGGAGTTAGAGGCTCAGTTTACCAATTTGAAGCAAGAAACCATGACAGTAGAAGAGTATGATGTTGAGTTCTTCATGCTCAACAGGTTCGCAAAGGATATGGTATCCACTCCACTAGCTCGGGCCCGTCGCTTTCAGCTGGGCCTGTATATCAGGATTCGGGAGAAGATGGTTGGGTTGAATCTGAAGATACATGTGGAGGTATTGGCAACCGCTCGTGAGTTTGAGTATATTCAGAGGGAAGCTGAGCGGGAGCGTCTCATACTTGTACGCCCGAGGCAGCCATTACCTTCTCCAGCAGCCACTGAAGGCAACCGTAGGCAACCCATGCCACCAGCTAGAGCTGTGCATCAACCAGTGCAGCGGGTTCAATTCAAGAGGCCGACACCTCCCCAGCCAAAACAGCAGCAACAGCCAGCATGTCATTACTGAGGGATGCTTGGGCACATTAAGTCAGAATGCTGACTACTTTTGGGACTTTGCTTAGTCTGTGGATCAAAGGAGCACAGTGCCAGAGACTGCCCACAGAGGGGATCACAATTAGTGGTTTCAGCAATTCTTGCCCCTGCTCCTGTTTCTCCTCCAGTAGGAGGTGCACCACATAAACCACCACGTCCTCCCTAGAAGAAGGCTTTTCAGCAGGCTAGGTCACAGCCGTCTCAGCCAAAGCGTCAAGCATTCACCATGACTGCAGTTGAGGCTGGGGCCACTGGTCAAGTGATTACGTGTAAGATTTTATTTGCCTTCAGTAATTGCTTTCACATGTCTTCCTTGTTTGCTTAGACTTGGTATCTTTGATCGTAGGTATCGTATTAGTTTCTGGTAGGCCTGCCCTCACGTTGTTTGACTCAGGAGCTTCTCATTGCTTCTTAGCTACCCGTTTCGTCAACACACATCCTCACCATTGGACCCTTGGCTTCTTGTTGGAATATCAACACGGGCAATGGTGTGATATAAGCCACTAATGGGTATCCTCAGTGTCCTGTAGTTGTTTGTGGAAGTGAGTTATCTGCAGATGTTGTAGTAATTGAGAAGCCAAGCTTTGAAGCAGTATTTGGAATAGACTGGTTGGGAACTTTCCACGTTACCATAGACTGTCGCCAACAAAGGGTAGTGTTTGAGATGCCCGATCATCCAATATTTAAGTTCATTAGTGGAAGTAGATCTGAAGGACTAGTTCAATTCCGGGCCAAGCCAATTGAACCTGTAATAGCTAATATGGAGGTTGAGCCAGAGGTTTCAGAGGTCGTGCGAGAGTTCATGGATGTATTCCCAGATGATCTTTCTGGGTTACCTCCAGAGCATGATATTGTGTTTGCCATCGACCTAGTGCCAGGTGCCCAGCCCATATCTAAGCAACCTATCGAATGGCACCACCAGAATTAGAGGAGGTCCGGAACTATCTGATGATTTGATGAAGAAAGGGTGGATACGGCTTAGTGTGTCTCCATGGGGTGCATCTATTTTATTAGTTAGGAAGGATGGAACCCGGCGCATGTGTGTGGACTACATGGAGTTGAATAAGGTAACAGTAAAGAACACATATCATCTCCCTCGCATTGATGATATTTTTGACCAGCTCGGAGGATCAAGTGTCTTTTCAAAATTGGATTTGCGGATTGGATATCATCAAGTACAGGTGGAGAAGAATGATGTCCCCAAGACTGCATTCAGAACAAAGTATGGACATTATGAGTACCTGGTGATGTTGTTTGGTGTAACCAATGCACCTACAGTATTCATGAGTTTGATAAATCAGGTATTGTATGAATTCCTAGACAAGTTTGTGTTGGTTTATATTGACGACATATTGATCTACTCAAAAAATGCCCAAGAGCATGCTGAACATTTAAGGGGTATTAGAGACTTTGAGATATCACAAATTGTTTGCCAAACTTAGTAAGTGTGAGTTTTGGTTAAACAAGGTGACTTTCTTGGGTCATGTAGTATCAGGAGAAGGAATCTCTATGGATCCCGAGAAAGTAGCAGCTGGTGAAAATTGGCTTGTACCTCGATCAGTGACTGAGATTTGGAGTTTCTTGGGATTAGCTAGATATTACAGGAGATTCATTAAGGATTTCTCAAAGATTGCATAGCCCATGACTCGACTGACGAGAAAGGATGTGTTGTTTTTCTGGTCTAAGACTTGTTAGGAGGCTTTTCAGGAATTGAAGAAACGTTTAACCTCAGCACCAGTCCTATTTATTCCAGATAGACCATGTGGATTTGAAGTGTTCTATGATGCATCTGGTAGAGGGCTTGGATGTGTATTACATCAACATGGTCGGGTAGTAGCTTATGCATATAGGCAGTTGAAGAACCATGAGAGGAATTATCCTACCCATGATTTGGAATTAGCCACAGTTATATTTGCATTAAAGATATGGAGGCATTTCTTGTTGGGAACATGTGAAGATTTTCACAGACAAGAGTTTGAAATACATCTTCACTCAGAATGAGCTTAATATGCGACAACGCCGATGGATTGAGTTGTTGACAGATTATGACATTGACCTCCAATATCATCTTGGAAAGGTCAACGTCGTACCAGATGCACTTAGCCGTCTACCGGCAGTGATGACACTTACGGCTCAATGAAGACTACAACAGGAGATTAGAGACATGGAGATAGATGTAATTCTGCCTGGGTTGACTGCCCCACTAATGAATATGCAGATCCAGTCAACTCTGGTAGAAAGAATCAATGCCGCTCAGGCAAATGATGGGAAGTTACAAAAGATTAGGAATCTGGTAATGGCATGATAAAGACCTGAGTTCAGGATTCATGAAGATGGGTCTTTGAGATTTGGCAATAAAATTTGTGTACAATCTGGGGATATTCGAGAAGAGTTGTTGGCGGAAGCTCATATTTCCCCATACGCTATCCATCTAGGTGGGACCAAGATGTACAAGGACCTGAGACAATATTATTGGTGGCATGGCATGAAAAGGAGTGTTGCCAGGAGTGTGGCCAAGTGCATGACATGTCAGCAAGTGAAAGCAGAGTATCAGAGGACTGCTGGGTTATTGCAGCCTTTATCTATTGCAGAATGGAAGTGTCAACATATCACCATGGATTTCGTGACGGGATTGCCTGGGAGCACGAAACACAATGATGCTGTCTGGGTGATCATCGATCGATTGACCAAGTCAGCTCACTTCATCCCCTTTCGAGTTAGCCAGTCAATAGAAGTGCTTGCCAAGAAATATATGGAAAAGATTGTGAGTGTTAGGAATAAACTCTCTTGTATTATTCCAAGGGCAATAGCCCGATATATATAGAGTACAGGGAAAAGGTAAATAAGCACAAAAGACCCTATACAAAGGGACATATACATCTAACACCCCCCTCAAACTAATGGTGGATCAACAACACTGAGTTTGGAAAGGTAAAAACTGTGCTGTGCTCTGGTCTGGGCCTTTGTGAAGAAATCTGCGAGCTGATACTCAGAAGGCACATACTGTAGAGCAATAACCTCATCCCGTACCTGTGAGCGCGTAAAAGAGGCGTCCACACCAATGTGCTTGGTGAGCTCATGCTTCACCGGGTCACGAGCAATACTGATGGCACCTGTACTGTCAGACAACAAAGGAGTAGGTGTGGAAATAGACACGCCAAAATCCTCAAGTAACCAACGGAGCCAAATAATCTCTGCCGTCAATAAG
This sequence comes from Scilla litardierei, assembly GCA_030789695.1. Lineage (NCBI taxonomy): Eukaryota > Viridiplantae > Streptophyta > Magnoliopsida > Asparagales > Asparagaceae > Scilla > Scilla litardierei. Next base: position 149,400,249 of record CM061135.1, read on the forward strand.
GCCATAGCACGCAACTCAGCCTCTGCACTCGATCGAGAAACCGCCTGCTGCTTCTTGGTCTTCCAAGTGATGAGAGAGCCACCCAGGAAGACACAATAGGCAGATAGAGACCGACGATCAGAAGGATCACTGGCCCAAGTCGCATCAGAGTAAGCATGGAGCTGTAAAGGGCCAGAGCGTGGAAAAAATAATCGACGATGGTTGGTCCCGCGCAGATAACGCAGGACACGAAGAAGGTGGCTGTAGTGAAGCTGAGTAGGTGCAGAAACAAACTGGCTCAGGATGTGCACGGAATATGAAATATCCGGCCGAGTGATCCCAAGATAGACCAGACTGCCAACAAGATGTCGATAACGAGTAGGGTCCGGAAGAGGCTCACCATCAGTAGAGCAAAGATGGACGTTCAGCTCCATCGGTGTATCAGCGGTACGCTGATCAACAAGAGAAGCCCGATCAAGGAGATCCTGAATATACTTCTCCTGAGAGAGATAGTAGCCATCAGGTGTAGAGGAAAACTCAATCCCCAGAAAGTAACGAAGAGGGCCAAGATCCGTCATAAGAAACTGCTCGCTCAGCCGTGCTTTCACAAAAGCAATAAACTGGGGATCATCTCCAGTGATAATCATATCATCCACATACAAAAGGAGAAGCGTCCGACCACGAGGTGAAGTATGAACAAAGAGAGCAGGATCATGATCACTCGCAATAAAACCAGCAGCAGTGACGACAGAAGAGAACCGCTGAAACCAAGCACGGGGAGCTTGCCGAAGACCATATAGAGAGCGACGAAGGCGACAAACCATGCCCTCGGGGACAGAATAACCAGGTGGTGGCCGCATATAAACCTCCTCATCAAGAACGCCATTGAGAAAAGCATTCTTGACATCAAGCTGGGAAATAGTCCATGAACGAACATCAGCAACAGCAATCAGACTGCGAACAGTAGTCATATGAGCAACATGAGCAAAAGTCTCCTCAAAATCTATCCCATGCTCCTGCTGAAAACCGCGCGCTACAAGACGAGCCTTGTAGCGCTCCAGAGTACCATCAGATCTGGTCTTGACCTTGTAAACCCACTTGCACGTGATAGGACGAACACGGGCAGGCAGGGGTACAAGATCCCACGTACCAGTACGCTCAAGCGCAGCAATCTCCTCTGCCATAGCATGCTGCCACTCCTGGTGAGCAGCGGCATCCCGATAAGAGGTCGGCTCAGAAAGAATAGCACCCAGAGAAGTAAACCGACCAGGAGGGCGTAGTGAGTCACGATCACGAAGGTGGTACCGAGGAGGGTTACTAGAGGAAGAGGGCAACTCAGGAGGGTCACTGGTGACGGAGGGCAGCTCAGGGGAAGGCACTGCAGGAGGATCCTCGACTCGCTGACGACGAGTGTAGTGAAGAGGATAGGGAGAAACACGTCCTGGGGTAGGAACAGAGGTGACCGGAGGCACAGGGGGCACTGGTGGTGGAGCAGAGGGCACAGGTGGTGGAGGTATGGGTGGTGGAATGGTGGATAGTGGACTATCAGGAAAAGTAAGAAACAAAAGAGGCTCAACAATGGAAGCCGGACTGGAAGATGAAGAAGGACGAGGGAAGAAGGGACGAGACTCATCGAAAGTCACATCACGAGAAATCCGCATCCGTCGAGCAACAGGATCCCAACACCGATACCCCTTGTGCACAGCACTATATCCAAGAAAGACACACTCAGCAGACTGGGCTGTCAACTTGGTACGCTCACGAGGGGCCAACAAGACATAGCAGACACAGCCAAAAAGACGAAGCTCAGGATAGGACGGCAGATCTGGAGGTGGTGTAGGAAGGCGCTCAAGAGGAATCGCACCCTGAAGAGGAGAGGATGGCTGCATGTTGCTGAGATATGTAGCAGTATATACAGCCTCAGCCCAAAACTGAGGGGGAACAGAGGAAGCAATCATAAGGGCACGAGCAGTCTCAAGTAAATGACGATGCTTGCGCTCAGCAACGCCATTCTGGGCATGAGCCCCAGGACAGGAAAACTGTGAGAGAGTGCCCTGGGTATCAAGAAAGGCACGAAGGTGCCGAGATAAGTATTCTCCAGCAGAGTCAGCACGAAGAACCCGAATGGGAGTGCTATACTGTGAGAGAGTGCCCTGGGTATCAAGAAAGGCACGAAGGTGCCGAGATAAGTATTCTCCAGCAGAGTCAGCACGAAGAACCCGAATGAGGCGGATCAGATCTGCCACTTGGCGGACCTAGAACAAGGGGGGGGGGACGACCGCCCACGGAGCGTCGAAAACGAGGCGCGAAGAACTGAGCGTCGAAAGATCAGATCTGATCGTCGAAATCGAGGCGCGAAATCGAGGCGCAGCGATGACTGCCGAGGCACGAAGATCCACCGTCGCCCGCTTGGGCGCAGGCGATGACCTTCGAGGCGGGCACTGGGCGCAGGCGACGAAGACCGATGCTCGATTTCGCCTCCGAGGGATGTGATGACACGGGCGGGCGACGAAGACCGAGGACCCTCGAGGCGCGAAGAGCCAGGCGACGACGAAATCGAACTTGTCGGACCACCGGATCGGCGCGGCTAGGGTTTGGTCTTTTGGATTTTGCGGGAGAGAGAAAAAAAACGGCTAGGGTTTAGGTTAAACCCGGCTCTGATACCATGTTAGGAATAAACTCTCTTGTATTATTCCAAGGGCAATAGCCCGATATATATAGAGTACAGGGAAAAGGTAAATAAGCACAAAAGACCCTATACAAAGGGACATATACATCTAACAGTGAGGATGCATGGTGTTCCTGTGAGTATAGTTTTAGACAAAGATACTCGTTTTACCTCACATTTTTGGAAAAGTCTCCAAGAGCATCTAGGAACCCATCCGAGTTTTAGTACATCATATCATCCACAAACAGATGGACATTCAAAGCGCACTATACAAATATTGGAGGATTTGCTGCGTGCATATATATTAGACTTCAAGGGATCGTGGGAAGATCACCTACATCTTGTGGAGTTTGCATATAACAACAGTTACCAGGCCATCATCGGCATGACATCTTTTGCAGCATTGTATAGAAGAAAGTGTCGCTCACCTTTGAGTTGTGATGACGTGGGCGACAGGGAGCTGGTTGGACCAGAGATGATCATAGAGCCTATAGATATTGTGCGTACCATCAGGGAGAAGCTTCAGATAGCACAAGATCGGTATAAGTGCTGGACGGATACGAAGCGCAGACATTTGAAGTTTTAGCCTGGTGACCATGTCTTTTTGAAGATTTCTCCTATCAGAGGTCGGATTAGATTTGGACGGAGATGGAAATTTAGTCCTTGCTACATCGGACCTTTTGATATTTTGGAGCGTGTAGGGGAAGTGGCATATAGACTTGCGCCACCTCCATCTTTAGAAGGAGTACACGATGTTTTTCACGTGTCTCAATTGCGCAAGTATGTGGGAGATCCGACTCATGTGGTTGATCACTCTGAGATCACATTAAAGCCTGATTTGACATATGAACAACAACCAGTATGTATTATTAATCGTCAACAGAAGGCTCTCCGGAACAGGATAGTCAACCTAGTGAAGATGATGTGGCACATGGATTCTCCTGGAGAGTCCACTTGGGAAAGAGATGATGAGATGCATGAGCGTTATCCATACATGTTTAATGTATCTTAGTTTCTGTTTACCTTTTTGTAATTTCGAGGACGGAATTTTTTTGTAAGGTGTGTAGAATGTAAAGCCGATTTGTTTTTTAGGGCCCAAGGCCTTTTTGTGTCTTTTTATTTTTCCCTTTTTCTTTTTGCCTTCGACCTAGCCTATCAAGGCCTTTAACTAAAACCCCCTCCCCTCTTTTCCTCTCTCCCCCTCCCGATCTCCCCCATCTCTCTCGATAACATGCAGGCGCGTGAAAAACAGCCGAGCGACAAAAAAGAAGAAGAAAGATCAGATCCGATTCTCCTCCCTACTCCTATACATGCCAGCACCTCCTTGGAGCAAAACGAAGCTCCTCCTCTTCCCTCCACCTCCTACTACACATGTCTCATCTCAAACCCTAGAAATTTGGGGTTTTGCCATGTTTTGCTTCAAATTTGAAGGTAAAGGCTTCGTGGCACCTTCTTAGCTCTTCTACATTTCTACACGCCACCTAGACTCTTCCCTTCCCCTATTTAAACTTTGGTAAGTCCAAAGATTTCAGCTTTTTATCAAAAATTTCGTTTTTCATAGGAAAGTTGCCATTTTATGCGATTGGGGGGTTTCTCTCTTGTTTGGGGACTGATCTGAATTATGAAGTTGGGATATCTATTATGTTTGTTTGATGAGTCCGAATTTCAGGTGTTGATAGTTCTGAGGAGTTTCCTGCGGTCGGGGTTCTGGAGCCAAAGGTGGAGTCTGCTGATCTTTGACTTAGAGGTAGTCATGCATGTTATCTTTGTAGAACTTTTTGGTGTACTTAGGTCTTAGAACGTGATCCTACTTTTGTGATGTATATAGATCATGTTCTGAGAGCCTCTTTTGTAAACCTCGCTTATATAAATAAAGTAAAGTTTTTCCTTTACGCATTTTTGTACATATCTGCTCATAGTTTAAATTGTCAACACTGGTTAACTGCAAGGCCTGCCAACCTTGTGAAACATGTTGCGGCTCCGGGTTACGGGGCATGACACTCAGCATAACTCCAATGGGCTTACCAAGCTAAGATCATCTTTCTCAACCTCGTTGAGCCTCAATGTCATCCCAGACATCGTCGAGCCTCTTAAGACGATTTAGACTCACTACGTCAAGCCTTTAGAGACCAGGGGCGAGACTCTTCCTGCATCAATGAGACTCTTTAGGCCTCATCCAGAATTGTCGTTACTCCTTGGGACTCATCAACCCTTGTGCATTTTAGGTTTTAGCATTTCTCAATGATAATACATTATTTTTATATTATTATGTTATTATAGTTGTATGTTCATTATTTAAATTTTAAATGAGAGTTTACGTATCTTATATATTCGCAATACAATAGAATATATTCTAGATACCTAAGGAATATTGATGTCTGCCAACTTTATATGTAGGTACTAAACTTTCTTGTTAAGGTAATTATGCTAGATAATTAACAATCTCCCCTTTCAGCCCATCAAGAGATCAACCATGACTCTATTTAGAGTATATGAATGCAACCTTTCAGTAAAAGTCATGCTTTGCATTCGGAAGTTTTTGTTATCATATTTACATCATTCTTATCAGTGTGGATTTTTTCAGGCTGTAACAATTTTTCATCAAATATTTCTCTAGTCGAGTGATACCTTAAGTTGATATGCTTGAACTTAGACTGAAGTTTGGATTTTTACTTGGATGATTGGCACTATAACTATCATAATAGATAATGACTTATTTAGCTTTGTCAAGAAATGCTTTATCCATAACATCTATTTGTTGCAAGCTTTTGTAGTCACAATGTACATTGCTTCTATAATTAGATAAGACAATACATTTTTATAACTTGGATTGCCATGACACCCCTGTAAAAATAAATTAGTAACATGATGTAGACTTTCTTGAGTCTACATCTCCTGCCTCATTCGCATCCGTGTAAGTGTTTAGCACTAACTTAGCACTTGAGAAACATAATATACGCATCTTAAGAGTATCCTTAAAATTCACTTAACTATCATCCAATATTCTTTACCTGGATTCGTAAGGTGCTAACAATACCAAATGCATACGCTATGTCTGGTCTTATGTATACCATAACTTTCATCAAGCTGTTGGTTGCTAAATCATAACGAACCTTTCTCATTTCTTCTTTCTATTTTTCATTCAAAGGTTTTTGTTGGAACCAAGCTTGAAATGCCTTGCAAATGGAGTATTAATGGGTTTTGCTTTTTCTATACCAAATCGTCTAGAACTTTATCAATGTATTTTTCTTGCAATAGCCATAGCATAGCATGTTTACTTTCTTGTCATAAAAGATATGCATGCACAAATTTTGTTATACTGATCCTAAGTCCATAGCGAATGCCATTTTCAATTCATTCTTAAGCAGTTAATCTTAGATATGTATCATTTCACAATTAATATATCAACATAAAGTAATATTATAACGAAAACATCATCATACCTTTTGATGTATCTATTATGATCTAAAATCGATCTCTAGTATCCATCATCAAGTATAAAAGAATCAAATTTCTTGCACCATTATCAAGGAGCGTGTTTTCAATCCATACAAGCCTTTTCGCAACTTAAAAACCATACCCTCTGTCTTTAGCCTTGAAACCTTTTGGCTGCTATATATAGATTTCTTTCTTTAAATTACCATGAAGAGAAGCGGTCTTTAGTCTTTATATACAGATACCCAACTTCTAGATTTATCATTGTAGCCATACATAGTACAAGCCTCATTAGAGGCATTTTTAGCGTTGGAGAAAAATTTCTTCAAAATCAACTACTTTCTTTTGATCGAAACCTTTTAGAACCAACATTGCCGTATATCTTGTTTGTGAGTTGTTCTTTTCCATCTTTACCCTGAATATCCACCCATTCTTTGTGTCTTCTTATCGTTATGCATTCATTTTATACGGCATAGCTTTTAACACTCAGTCATACAAGCATCTTCTAATGTATCCTCGTAGCTCTGTGGTTCACATACATCTTAAATACTAATTTGCAGAATACCTGCTAGGAAGCTAACACTTCTCGTATATCTTAACTGATGTACTATCAATAGTGTTTTAATATTAGATATATGGATCATATCGGATGGTTGATTTTCATATTGGATATAGGATATTGGAAGATATATCAGGGTATGTATCAATATTAGATCGTTCATATCAGACATTATAAATGTACAAACTGTAATAACTAAAGAGTAGTTATAGTATTTAAACATTTGATTATATCCTCAATGTAGCATCAATAGGACAAAAAACGCTACAATGACATACTAAAATAAACTATAAATTTATTTCATACAAAACAATAAAATATAACTTGAAAAGAAAATGTATCATAAAAAACTTTAACGTTAAGAATAACTTACATCGTATATGTATCCAATCAATTGGACTACTGCTAATGCATTATTAGATGAATGAAAAAAACGTTTAACATGACTTACCGGAAAAAAATTAAGATTATAAGGTATGTGAAACATATCAACATAATGAGTGGAGTGATTAGAAAATAAAACACACATCAAATATTATAATAATTACATAATATTATAACATAGAAAATAAAACACATCGAATATTGCAACGATTACATAGCATTGAGCATATATTATTAGAAAAATAAAATTCCTAAGAATTTTTTTGCAATATCAATCAATATTGGGTCAATATATTGGTCAATATAGACCTGATATATTAGGCATATCGGTCGACATGGCATGATTTTGGTTTAAATTTTAAAACATGATATCGAAGGCTATATCATATCGTTTGGTTGTTGGTACCGATATATCGGTTGTAGCAATCGATATTTAAAATAGTGACTATCGATGGTTGTGTAACAAGTTGCTTCCCTTATTCTCTTTGAACGCGATCATCAATATCTTCTTAAGTATCTTGCACTTCTCCATTATTACGTGGAACCGTAAAAGAAACTAAATCCATATCAATAACTATGTCTGCAAAAGCATGTGTTGTTTCTTTCTGGAAATTGTCAAGTGTTTGGTCTTCTGGAAAAAATACATCTCTGGTTCTTATTACCTTTTTTATTTTTTAGTCTCATAATCGGTAGATGAACTTATCCTATACATATACACATTCTCACATCTTGTTAGCAAGTTTGGACCTTTCATCTGTAGAAACGTTAGCGAATGCACGACATCCGAATACTCTCATACGCTTATAGGAGATGTATTTTTCTATAACTCTTCAAAGGAGCTGAGGGTTATTAATTAATTAAATCTACTGCAATCTTCATTACCTTTTTTCAAACGGGTTTTGACAATTTGAAATATGATAATATACATCTAATCCTTTCAATGATTATTTGAGACATTTTTTCTGCATGTTATTTTGATAATATACTTTTCAAAGCAGCGTTCGTTGGTGCACAGGAAGAACGAGAAGCTGTCACCTCGCTATTTTGATCCTTATGAGTTTGTGGCTAGGATTGGACGTGTGACGTATAGGCTGAGGTTGCCATCCGAGTCAGTCATCCACCCAGTTTTTAATGTTTCGCAGCTTCGTCGGGCCATCGAAACCACTCCCATTCTTCTTCACTACTACAGACTCTACGGATGGTATGAAGATACTTTTGGAGCCAGTCGAGTTGAAGGAGGTTCGTCAGGAAACTTCACGGGGCCAGGAGGTGTTGATCAGCTGGCAGTCTTCCAGAACATGGGACTTCGTGGGAACCATATGGAGTTATTGCGTAGCGGTTTTCAGAATTCCACCTTGAGGACAAGGTGGTTCTTTTGGAAGAGTAATGATGAGATTATCACCTATCAGAGGAGGAGATGTAGAGCTGATCATGGAGTGGATAAATAGCACAGTGACATTTTTGTGAAGTTTTGGTGCATTTCTTCAAATTTTGGGTTTTCAGGGGGTAATTGTAATTTCGGTCAGATCTGTGCTACTTATGGGAAGAGTTGCTATGGGTTTCATGCTGGTTTTGAGAAGAAAACTCTAAAGTAGAGAGTAAAACCCTAGTATAAGTGAGATTAAGCTTTGTCTCTTAAATCTAAAGCTTGGAGTGTTTGTTTCATCTCGAAAGAAACCCTTATCTTGAATTTTCTTTTTCTCAAGTATATAAAAATCATATTTTTATTCTCTCAAACCTTAAATTTCTCATCAAAACCCCAATTATGCTGCTTTTACATCTTATGCCATTATTATTTTTAATTTTACCTCCTTGATTACTACTAGGCTTACCTTTTATTTGAACTCATAATTAACCTTATTTTGAATAGTTATTGATACAAGTTATACTTAAAAGTTAGGTTTGAGTTATGGGTTAGGATTAGGGTTAGGGTTGAGGTGATAGTTTTGCTGATGGAAGAGACAATGGTGATGGGCATAATGAGGTGGTTATTGGATTATATGGAAGAGATAGAGAAGCTGATTAGCCGCGGCAGTTGCGGATGATGGATTGGATATTTGGATTAATTAATGAGTTAATTAAAATTGGTCTTGAGGATGACGACGGGAGGAGATGGTTGTGGTGCATGGTAGTGTTTGAATTTCAGTTAGGACAGTGGTGATATTTTGGGGAAAGGGGGAAGATGAAGAAGAGGGAAAATTGAATATGATGGAGAGGATTTGGGCTAAAGAGATTAATGGTCACGTGATTGTTGCGTGACCCCTCCATATTTCACAGAGTTAACCACGTGAGCAGTGGGGGTAAGTATAGAAAATGAAAGTAAATGGGTGCAAAGTTTAGAACCGCCGATTGTAACATAGTTGATTATCCCAAAAATAGAGCACTTGCTAACTTTTCTTGTTCCAATCTTTTTCTTCATTTAATACAATGATACCCTATTTGTATGTTCTTGTTTGCATGAGCTGTGTTTGTGTCATGCAATATGGTTATCTGAGTGTCCCAATTGTTTGGGTGTTCGATACAGCAATAATTTGCAAAAAAATGTAGCATCCTTTTTACATTGTTTTGGTATATTGTGGCTAAGCTTCCAAGAGAAGAGGTTAGTGATCTAGGATTCTAGGTAGGGGCGTAACTACTTGTTGGTTGCCCTGGGCAGCTGCCCAGGGCAACATCAAATAAAACTTATTTATACTTTATATAACGTTGGCTTTGTAGCTCATTTGGTAAAGCCTAATGCAATTAATCTCACGGTTTCAAGTTCGAAACCTTCTGGGCCCATATCAGACCATATCAACATGTTTTTTAAATTTACCGAATTTTTCTTTGGTCGTACAACTATAAAGAGAGTTTCTATACAAACAGACCTATTTGCTCTGTACACGTACCATTTAATTTTAAGTTTTATTTGGTCATAAAATTAATTCTACGGGATTGCTATGCAAATAGACCTAATTGCTCAGTACACTTACCATTTAATTTTAATTTTTTTGGTCATAAATTCTAACTGGAGTTGCTCTGCAAACGAACCTAATTGCTCAGTACACATACCATTTAATTTTTCAGGTAAAGGAGTTGATATGTGATTTCGAGGTATCTAAATTGGTTTTGGTTTTTTGCTTTATGCTTTTTTGCAAATTTTCCCCGATAGCTCTGGATGAGTTTTGATATTGTAATTTGTTTTGAATTCGATAATATTTTTAGGGTTTCCACCTGATACTTCTACATCTAATTGATGCCATGACTAACTGCATATGATTCAATTTATGATTATTTTGATTTACTTGAATTAGATTTTTTTCCCTTTTCAGGTGTATTTTTGGGCTAAATCATTGATTTTTCAAGAACTGTCTTTCTTGATTTATTCGATTCGTTATTTAGCTCTAATTACTTTAAGATTTTGGATTGGTTGTGTTACCATTTACTGTAAATTTAGTATTTTTATTTTTTAGCAGCAAAACTGGGGTTTGCATTGAATTTGATATTTATTTTAATATAGAATAATGTTTTTCGATATCATTCTTTGATTTTTAATAAAGATTTCATGTCTTTGTTTATATTTTGATCCTAATAGAACATGAATTGGGAATCACTTTTTCATTTTAATTTTAAATATTACCATTGTTTAATATTATCATTTTTAGTTTGGCCTTATAAGTATGCTAGTTATTTCCTTGGAATTTTTTTTCCAAACAACACCCAGAATAAGTATGATTATTTTTTAAATTAGTTACATAATTGCCTAAAAACATGTTCTTAGATGTGATAAATTTTCATCATTACTGAAATTGCAACATGGTGATTTATGTTTGACATGAAGTCCGTGGTATAAAGTTAATAGTATTTTTAAATATTATGCAATGTATCATCTTTATTTTCGCCCATTGCAAAAAAAATCAAAATCCTGGTTAGCCACTAATTCTAGGTGACAGCTTATAGACCATTTTAAAAGAAACCCTGTTGATTATCGTTGATGATAGCAATGCACATATATATGACAAGCTCCAACTCAGAGCCATAAGTCCCTAAATAAGTTTAAATATGTACAGTTCTCATATCAACTAGTTTAGTGTTATTAGGAAACATAACTTGACTTTGGATCTCCAGTAATAGACAAGAAAATGCCTAATGGTTGACAAATTTATATACGACTGAGCAGATATACATGTCAACCTGGATTTAGGATAACCTATTTTCAGAAATTTGATATTGATCAGGCCTGACCATGCCCTGGCTTACCCCATTAATTTTCTTCATTTTGTATGTTGCAGCATGTGGCCACATTTCTTGTTTCTGGTGTATATATAAAGTCATGCATGGTGTGCGAGCATCCCGTTGTGCTATCTGCAGGCAACTGTACTATCATTTTCCTAGTATCTGTCAGTTGCTCCACCTGTTGCTTCTAAAAATGGAACCATTGGCCTATAAGTCAAGGGAGAAGGAAATATTGAGTAAGCTTCAAAGATATTTCTATTGACTCGAATCTCGTTACTATTGAAGTGGGATATTATTCTTATAATCGTATTTTTTGGCGAATAGTTCTTGTATGAACGTGTAGTGTGCTATTTACGATGGCATTACTTGCAGCAAGCCAGTAACATTTGTACTTTCCTACATATCAGAGAAAGAGAAGGCGTGTGGCTACTTTTCACCTCAGTTTGTGGTCATATTCTCTGAAAACATTCATGCAGGTAAAACTTAAATCCTATCTTATTTGTCTGTTTTGTATATCAGTTGATTTACCTCCAGTGACGAGTTATCTAGTGCAATTTCCATTTTCTGTTAGGTCAGAAGAGATTGAACTTTTTTTGACTGTAAATTGATAGATGACAGGGATATGACTAAATTTCCAGAAGATGAATTGTACGATGGGGTAGGCAATCTGGTTTCATTAGCTGATGTACTATGTGCTGGGTGCAAAGAATTGCTCTTCCGTCCTGCTGTTCTGAACTGCGGTCATGGTGAGTTTGGTGTCCCTGGGCATTGAACTGTACATTTACATTGACCATTAAGGGGTGAAAAGAATGGGTTGACAATCGAAAATTTTCTCTTCCTATACAGTTTATTGTGAGTCTTGTTTGACTTCTCCAATTAACGGGCCCTTGAAATGCGAAGTTTGTCATAGCATACACCCTGGAAGTCCTCCCACAGTTTGTTTGGAGCTGGATCATTTTCTGGAAGAACGCTTCCCTAAAGAATATTCTGCTAGGTTTGAGAGTGTGCAGAATATGACACCAAAATGTAAAGATGGAGTCCTATCATTAAGTAAGTTTTACTTGCAATAATTGCTGTTTGAACTCTTGTTCTCACTAATTTCATTACTTCGGTAAAAGAACTAGTTTTTGTGTGCATAACATTGCATTCATAATCTCCTTTCCATCCTTTGGTGTGCCTGCCATGTTCTTTTATTCGATGATTAGTCAGTTGCACTTTATTGGATTGGTTAGACCTTGCATGCATAATTGTACTCGTTAAGGTTTATTTCTTTAGTTGGATGTTGCTCTGGCTTTTGGCCATTAATTGTACCGATATCTGGTTGATTTTTCTTTTGCTGTATTCTGGGTTGATTCTGTGATGCCTCAAGATGCCTCAAGAGTAGTAGGTAAAAAGGAGAATTTGAATCTCCTCGAGAAACTCACAAAATCTAACATATATGAAATATTTGTGAATAACACTCTCCAACACAATTCTATGATCTGATCTCAGTTGTCGCTTTTGTGAATTTTACTTTTTTCTTTCTCATGATGGATGTATAGATCACAGGTCTTAAAATTAGTTTCTGATAATGTAATTGCAAATCATAGTAATTGCTAAAATTGCATTTCAGAGGAAAATCATCAACCTTGCTGTTTATTTAGGTCAGCAAAACATATGCTACATGAAGTTCATTGGACCATTCATCTTGATTACCACTGAGCCATACTTGTATATTTTGTCTGGCATAAAATAATTCATGTCTTTCTTAACAATCACAGAAAGCAGCATATATTGATATGTCAAACCTTATCTCTGGCATTAACTGAATGCATGTGTTTTCTAGGTACGGTGCACTCTCAGGCGCAGAATGTGAAATCAGCATCACATACCCAGGATAATAATTCTAGGTTCCAAGAAGATCTACCGAACACTCATGTTGGAGTAGGCTGCGACTTGTGTGGGGTAAGTTCACTGATGCTTCTGATTTGTGTTGATTAACATGCATACATTGTCCTGAACCACCAAATAATTCTTTACGCTCAACCCTGAGTTTGATGTATAAAAGCAAAACTAGTTGATGCATCCTGAAAGTAGGCATGTTAATTTTCATGGTTATTGGGAAACACCATTCATCCTTGATCTCTGCAAAAAGGAAAGAACAGACAATGATTATTGGCTATGCTTCTTGATTGAATGTGATTGTCACGCCCCGCTCCCCTGTATACTCGGAAAGTAAGTACGAATTCGTTACAGGTTCTCCCAGAGCAGCGAGTGTGAAAAGAAAGAAGAGAAGAGATAAACAAAAACCAGCAGGCCACTGCGCCCACGTTGGGATTGTACGTATAATGCTCCACAATACTTAATGAATCGCAACATCACCCAGAGAGACACAAAACACAACATTCTGAAACAAATAACATCCCACATGGGTAACAAGGCTCAATTATAACTTATGTACACATTTCTCTCATGTACAACTCAACACACCCAAGTACAACACTAAGGCACTACTACCACCATCTCACTCCACTACTCCACATCCCCAATACCCAGTCAGTACTCCTGAAGCATCCAACCTGCTACCAGAAAAACCATGGGGTGGAGCACGTCAATGCGTGCCCCAGTAGGAAATCCCAACACTAATGGCATATCATGTTTTATACAAGCTAGTTATTTACGATAAGTCCACATGACGTGGCATAAAGGTAAAGCATACAACTACCGGACATAAATGCAACTAAAGCATAAAAATGCAATTAAAGCATAAACTAAGGAAACATACCTGCTGTTAGGTGGCGAGCTGCTGCAAAGAGAGTAAGTACTACAAGTAATACGAGAAGTAATGAAACAAAGGTAAACCACTGCATGGCATAAAGCTAATGGAATGTAAGCATAACTACGAGGTACTAAGTGATAAGGTGCAGAGGCTATAGTCAATATAAGTGCCACAAGCAGACAAGCGAAACAAACAACATCTGAACATTATTTGTTAACTTAATTAGTTGGAAATCTGGGTAAACCATACGATATGAGGTCTTGGACCTCACCCCCAAAGTGGGATGGCACTCAAACTATCCCGTCAGTGGTACACGAGCACTGATGAATTTAACGGGCATCTTGAACTCCCCTGTCTCTGGCAGGAGTGCGAATATCCTCCACATCATCACACGCATCACACGGTCACTCCCTGTAAGGCGAATGAAAATAGTCACTACAACTACCATGTGTCACTCCACTCCCTGCAGGTGAGTGGGTGCCAAGAATCTCCATCTCCAAGTCCAGGCCGCATACCTATAGTTTACTCAGATTTTCTCCCAAACCACGTTTAGCAGTTCACCCTCCTTAGAGAGGATTGAGACATTCATTTTCTCATTATATTTAGTAATGTAGGATTCATGTTGCATGGCTTCACGTTACATCATTCCTCATTCATATGAATATGAGTCATGTACCTAAGAGTCATGCCCTCCATTGTAAACACATCACATATCAACATGGGTCATGCACCCAAGTGCCATACGCTTCATCATAGCCATTTCAGTTCATTACTTATAACATATGAAACCATGCTTTTCATGACCCCAGCATTACCAATCTACATCATGGTTCATGATACAAGTGTATACAAGCTCATTATCCATGTTTCTCAACTTTTGTTGCATTGAGGCATTTGCACAAACACGTGATAGGCGTGATGTACGTGTTCATAAGCACATTAACAAATCTATTAGCAACACATACCAAGAATCTAACTTTCATGTAACAACAATAATCATGCACTATAGAAGGAAGATTAGCAATAATGATCAATCCAAATACCAATTAAACTATTCAGCATTTAGGAAAAGTACGGACAGTCATGATCAGAGGCTATTTTCATCCATTTCTAATGGGAATTTGATAAAACTTCCTAAATGAGAGTTGTAGATATACTAGTCAGTGTTTCAGATATCAAATATCAGAAAATTATCCGGTGTGTCCTAATTATAGTGGCATGTACACTAAGTCATAGTAAATCTGGGTAAATTCAGAAAACATGACAAAACTTCATCAACGAATTTCTCACTATTGCAGTCAGAATTTGATTTTTTTTATCCTATGCAAAAATTGTAGTTCTTGAAGTGTAGTTATTTAAAATGTCTAATTTTGCAAAATTTAGATATCTACAGTAGGAGATGTAGTCAGTTTGGTAAAAGGGTGTAAAATCTGTTAGAATCTGACCCTTTGGAAATAGCTCTAGTTTAGGCCTAATTGCAATTCAAATTTTGAAAAACTTCAAACATGAAAGTTGTAGATAACTATCCATTCCTTTCAGCAGAATTTTTTTAGAATTTTCTCATGCCTTAATTAGAAACAACAAGCAAGGGAATCTGAACTAAATTTCAAACACTTCATAACAAGATTCATAATAAGATAATAGTTCAAGTAAGCTAAACTGAACATCATATACCATTAGGGGAGGGTTTCCTACCTAAAGATGCAAGCTTTCCCAGCCACCAAGTTTCCTTTCCATGAGTCCCTCCTCCTCGTAGCTCCAAGCATAAAAAGATGGCAACTTGCTTCAAAAAAACTCATCCTTTCAAGCCCTCTTTTTCTCATCCTCCTTTTCTTTCTCTCTTATTTTTCTCCCCCTTTTCTTTCTATTTTGTTTTTTAATGAGATTTCGGTCAGCAAGGGGGGATATGGAGAGACACGGCCAAGGAGGAGGAGAAGAGGAGAAGGGTGTGGAAGAAAAAATAAAAAGGAAAGGAAGGGAAAAGATAAGAATGAGTAAAGAAGAAAAATCTAGAAATTTCCTTGGCTTATGCCATAAGCCATGCCATTTATTAAATAACCAAACTACTCCTCACATATTCAAGCATTTACAAGTATGCCATTACTTTATGCACACACTTCTTTACTATACCCACACACCCCCCTCATTTAGTCCAAATGACCATCTTGCCCATCACCTTTCTAAAAATTTACGGTTATGTCATTAACACTAACCCCTTTTCACACTTGCTCCCTACACACCCCACATATACTCTTACATACCCCCACTTGCACACGTGCACCACACATGCACAATGCACACATGTCGCCAAAACGTACGCCTTACCATCCTTGTATCGTATAATACACGTATCGCTCAAAACGGGGCATGAGAGTGATCGTTGTCCGTATCTGATGACTGCATACACACTTGCACATAAACATGCAGAAACATGCCCTTTAAGTATTATTATTATTATTACACTAGAATATGTATATGGGAGGCACATGTAAGTTCTGGCATATGCATGACATGATCGGTAAATGAGATTTAGCTTCTTTGATTTGATAGCTGGGTAAAACCATCGTCAATTGCAGTTGTTGGGGAAAATGTTGGAACTTCATCATGGAAATGAGGTGGTAGTCATTAGTTATAAACTGTTAAGAAGAAATACTTCAAAATATCTCAATCTTCATATTTGTCAGTAATATGAAATATATTATTGGCTACATTTACGGAGGATCTACATGCCAACCAGGCATATTTTGAAGTCCACGCATATAGCATTTCCAATTTTCCCACTACATGGCATGCATAAGGGTACTGAAAGACATCTATAATAAAAAAAATTGTAATTATTTTATAATTTAGCAGTCAATGCAATCGACACAGTGTGCCCTTCTTGTCGCCAAACAATCAGGCCATCTCCAGCCATGTCTAGGTTCATGGGAACACTAATATAATGCCACACGGGTTCCCATGTCTGAGGTCCTCAGCTTCCTAACGGTTGCAAACTCCACTTTCCTTTGTTTTTTGAAGTGCTCCATAGGATGTCCTCCTATGTTCCTAGGGGTGGCAAAATAGACCCGACCCGACCCGACCCGACCCGAACCCGGCCTCTTGGGTTGGGTATGGGTAGGGGCCAATCCGGGTCGGGTCGAATTCGGGTCAACCCGACCGACCCGGATAAAAATCCGGGTCGGGTACGGGTTTGACCCCTCGACCCGGTTGACCCGAATTCGACCCGTATTTTCACTCTTTTCACCCCCAACCCGACCCGGACCCGACCCGAACCCGACCTTTTTTGAAAAATAATCACTATTTCGCACCAAACCCGACCCGAACCCGACCCGAACCCGACCCGTAAGAGAAACCGGGTCGGGTACAGGTCACCCGGGTTACAGCCGGGTCGGGTTCGGGTATCCGAACCCCGACCCGAATTTAATTCGGGTCGGGTTCGGGTTTACCCTTATTCGGGTCGGGTCAAACCTGACCCGACCCGAACCCGACCCGACCCGCCCGTTTGCCACCCCTATATGTTCCATTAGCAAGATTTAATGCGGCCAAGGTTCTCAAATCATGGGAGGACAAGCTATAAGCAGTCAATGGTTTTATGTGAGCTATGGACAGAAGAAGATAAGGTACTGTTGGGTATGCAATCAGGTGAGCTAAGCCATCTAAGAGTTAACAGCTCTGGCATGTGGTTGGTTGGGTCTAACTGAGAGATGATAAATGTAGAAGTTGGCGCGATTTTGGCACTGACGAGTCATTGGTTATTCAGCCTATCTATTTTGTGCCGAAATAACTCGTCTGCGCTCAGATACGATCCATCTGACTCAGCACAAGTCAAATAGGTCGAATGCCGAGCTATGGGACTGAGACTCTCGGTCATGAGGGTTGTGAGGGTCGTGAGGGTCGGCGGCTCAGATGGATAGGCAAATCTACGGTTCGACCTACACGGTGGGTCGAACAGCTTGAGCAGTACTTCGGATCGCTCTGTCTTCAAGAGGACGCTCGGTCGTGCGGAGCGGGGTCTACTTAGATGCGACGAAGGTCAATAGGGTGCGGCGCATGCCTACTAGGGTTCGGTGCATTAAATGCGTAGAGTTGTGATAGGATATGAATTCCGTTAAAGTCGGGATTCATATCTTTTTGGGGACTTCTCCTCAATGATGGCACCTATTGTACCCTAGGGATATATGTAGGTAGTTTTAGAGGAGGGTTTTGTAAGGAACACATTAGAGAGTTCTTGAACCGCCATTTGTGAGAGTCAACTTTGAAAGAAATTGTAGCTAGCCTTTGGAGAGATCATTGTGTGCTTCTTCTTCAATTGTGAAGGGAGAAGATTTGTATTTATTCTCTCCTTTCGTAATAAAGCTCATTAGTGTCATCGGCACACAAACAAATTGGTATCAGAGCTGTACGGTGTCGAAGATCAATATAGGAGTTAAAGATGAGTAATGGTGGCGATAACAGTTCCTCAAAGGCGTCGACTTTCGACGTGTATGCTCCAGTTGGTCAGACCATCCTGTTCAACACGAAGTTTGAAATTGAGAAGTTTGATGGGAAGATCAACTTCAGTATGTGGAGATGCAAAGTCTTGGATGTCTTGAACCAACTTGGTCAAGACATCGCATTAGACGAAAAGCCGACGAGCATGTCTGATCTGGAGTGGAGAACTCTGAATCTGAATGCATATGGTACTATCCGACTGTATCTGTCGAATGAGAAGAAATACCCATACATGGAGAAGACAAGTGCAAGCAAGTTCTGGAAGGAGCTCGGCGACAAGTACATGAAGAAGAACATCCAGAACGGGCTACACATGAAGAAGAAGCTTTTCGGTTTGAGGTTAGCCGACGGGGTTTCTATGGAGGAACACATCGACTACTACTACACGCTTCTTACTGACATGAGAAACGTCGACGTGAAGGTTGACAATGAAGATAAGACGATGATTCTCAACTCTCTACCCATTGAATATGAGTACTTCATGTCGATTCTTACTTATGATAAGGAATCGATCACATTTGAAGATGTGTCAAATGCTCTGATGAGCAACGAGTTTAGGAAGAACGATGTGGATATCGAAAGCCGAGCTAGCGACGCTCTTACGGTCGTAAGATGTTGTAGTGGAGAAAATGATGGAGCGAGAAAGGGGTATTTAAGATCCAAGTCGAGAGACAAGAACAGAGGCCCTCAGCGCAAGGACTTAGCGAAGGATCAATGTGCTTTCTGTAGAGAAAGAGGACATTGAGTCAGAGACTGTCCAAATGCGAAGAAGAAGCACGACGCAATAGCCAACGTCGCGAAGGGCGTTGAGGTCGAGGAATAGGTTTTGGTCGATGCTTCGGAGGGCGTGACGTTAGATGGTTGGGTACTCGACTCTGGGTGCTCGTTCCATATGACGTTACATAGAGAGTAATTTACCTTTCGCGAAGGGGGGTAAGAATAGAGTCTTGCTGGGCGATGACTGAGCTTGCAGCACTACATGCATCGGGACAACGCGGATGAGGATGAGCAACGGTGTTACACGAGACATCGATGAGGTACGCTTCGCTTCCGACCTAAAGCGTAATCTCATATCGCTCGGTTCGCTCAAAGCCAAGGGTTGTCGAGTGACGATGGAAAATGGAGATCTGAGTGTGACCTGAGGAGCAATGATCATGATGATGGGGAAGCGACGCGAAAACCTCTATTTCTTGGATGGTTCGTCGTAGCTGGCACAACTCTGACTCGTGAGGCGATCGAGAGGATCCGTTATTGTGACACATGCATCTCGAGCATGTGGGTGAGAAAGCTTTGTAGAAGCTAATCGTCGGAGATCGTTTGAAGGGCGCCAAGACTGGAAAGATCGAGTTTTACGATCATTGTGTGTTTGGAAAACAAACACGAGCTTCATTTGGAACGATCATCCATATTACGAAGGGAGCGCTTGACTATGTACACACCGACATATGTGGGCCGAGTAGGTCGGCCTCATTGGGAGGGAAACAATAATTTGTGTCGTTCATCGACGATTTCTCACGCATGGTGTGGGTGTTTCTGCTGAAGTAAAAAGACCAAGTTCTTAACACTTTTGTCGAGTGGAAGAAGCTGGTTGAGACTTAGACAAGTCAGAAGCTCAGGCGTCTCCGAAGTGACAACGATGAGGAGTATATGTCGAATCTCTTCGAGAAGTTATGCAGATCGGAAGGGATTCAGATGCACTTCACTGTTAGTGGTACGTCACGGTAGAATGATGTAGTTGAAAGGATGAATTGGACTTTGCTGAAGAAAGTTCGATGCATGTTGTCCACAGCCGACCTATCGAAGGAGTTTTGGGCAGAGGTACTGGTGTACGCAACCTACTTGGTCAATCGGCTACCATCTGCAGCAATGTGAGAACGACCTATATTGGAGGTCTGGTCGGGAAAGCCAGTTTTCGACTATGGATCGCTGCGAGTTTGGGGCTGTCCGAGCTACTATGCCGTAAAGAAAGACAAACTCGATGCTCGAGCCAAGAAAGCCATCTTCTTGGGCTTTTGCAATGGTGTCAAGGGATATCGATTGTGGTGTCTGACACAGAAGAAAGTGATCGTGAGCAGAGATGTAACGTTTGATGAGTTGGCGTTGTTGAAGGAGCATGAACCAATGGTGGAAACCGAACAGATACAGCTAAAGCAGGTATATGAAAACATGTCTGAGGATCCAGATCGATCGGCCATCAACTCAGGCCGACCCACATCAGAGGTTGCAGAAGATGTACTCCAGACAGATGCTGGTGAAGTTGGTGGTTCAAGCTCAGATGATGGAGTTAGCTCAGCTCCACAGATGACTCAACCAAATGATTCTACAGTGATGAGTGTTTATTATATATAGTTTTCTCCTCTTTTTCATGCACGCTTACATCGTTCTATTCTTCATTTCTCTTTGTTTTCTCCGTTTTATCTTATCTTTTGCTTTTATGGTCCCTCTTGTGCTTTGCAGGAAATATGTGTCTTTTAGGGACCATATGGCAAGATTCTAGCGCAAAGAGACAAAAGGAGCGAAGCCGGAGATTAAATTGTGCAAAGGGAAGAGAAAGTTGTGAGCAACAGAGACCCACGCGACCACGTCAACCATATCTACGTGGCGGTGCCAATGTGCACTGGAAATAAGATCCACGCGGCTGCGTGACACTGACACGCACGGCCGCGTCCAAGAGCCCCAAAACATGCATCCACGCGGACGTGTTGAAGATCATTAATGGCCGCGTCACTGAGGAGTAAGATTGAAGATCTGAAATCGATGCGGCTCGTGCAAAAGAAGACGCCGCGGCCGTGCCTTTCTGAAGACTAAAGCCAATCGAAGTGGCCGCGTCATAGTCAACGCGGCCGCTCCCTTAGTGATGCGACCGCGTTGCTGAAGCCCCTACTTTCCCATATACGCCAGAGAGCGATGCGGCTGTGTCATTTTCAACGCGGTCGCGTCGGATTGGTTTACTGAGGCAGCTAGGGAGCATTTTGGGGGCTTTCTGGTCATTTGGGTGCGCGTATTTAAGCCGCCCTTCTTCCTCCTGCGAGAGGATCTTCTCTTTTATTAGTTTTTATCTATTTTCTAGGGCTTTGGAGGGGTTTGTAAGAATTTCTAACTCTCATATTTTGTTATTCCAATTGTTCTTATTACTTTCTCTTGTAATAGCTTAACTTTTCTTAATTGAAATTCTCTCCTTTTATTATTGCCGATGTGTTTTATCATCCATGGCTAATCTAAGCTGAATCTATGGCTTTTGTTGCTTACCCATTGCTAGAAACAACCTATATTGCCATGAATAGCGAGTAGTTTTCATCTAGGGCAATGAGATAAACCACATTGGATTAGGGCTATGGGTTGGACGATTTGATTAGCTTAGTTGCTGGGCTAATTAAGATTAGGGATACATTGGGATGATTATTATCGTCGTAGATTCGACCACATCCCTTCGGAGCGATCGGATTGGCCGTCGACGAAAATCGGGACCAGTCCGGGGATCCGATCCCCTGAAGGATACATACGATCGGTGTGGCTGACGAGAGTCGGGCACCGATTAGAGCTCTCCCAATGTAGGTCTGATCCCCGAATACCACTGTGGACAGAAAGAAGATTGGAGATATTCGTCGAGCGTAATGCGCCAAACGTACTACACCGATGCATCGGCGAGAGTTGACATCGATGTAGGTTGGATTGGCCTATCATTGCATCGCAACAGCGGGGGTAGGATTTGACATAAAGGAATAACCTATCATGCATCACGACAGTGGGGATAGGCGAATGCCCTTAGGTCACACGACCTCTCCTGAGTCCCAATGAGTCCGGCAACCAGTTGATTACTAGTCTAACCCTAACCTTAGTCCAATGGCGGGTATTCCCGACACCCTAGAGCCTTTATCTTTTGATTCACTCTCCCTGAGCCAACCAACCATCGTTCCGATCGTGTAGCTTTCGAACAAAGACACATAGACTTGTACTCATTGACCGCCTCCATGTGTTCGACCCATCAGCGCTACACACGACCCATGCGCTGCGGTATTATTATTAGCGTCGTCGTTTGGACGACGATCACATAGCAACACCGAGACCGAAGCGTGAGATACGATGATCTGCATGGTATATAGAGATGGTCTCGTTTGCTTTCCCTGCTGTAAGTACCCACTTCTTTTACAGAGGTGGAGCAATCTGAAGACCCAGAGCGGTGAAGAAGCGCGATGGACGAAGAGATGGAATCATTGAGGACGAATGAGACATGGAATCTTGTGGAGCTTCCAAAGGACAAGAAGACAATTGGGTGTAAGTGGGTCTACACCAAGAAGGATGGAGCCGAAGCAGGAGATGTTCGCTACAAAGCTCTCCTCGTTGCAAATGGCTATGCACATAGGAAAGGTGTCGATTACAATGAAGTCTTCTTTCTGGTGGTGAAGTATTGCTCGATTCGAATCCTGTCGACATTGATTGCTCAGTTCGACCTTGAACTAGTATAACTAGATGTCAAGACGACGTTCTTGCATGGAGAGCTCGAGGAAGAGATCTATTTGGCTCAGCCCAATAGTTATGAGAGCGAAGACGGTCTTGCAAGTAGGTTGAAGAAGTCGCTCTACGGGGTGAAGCAGTCACCGAGACAATGGTATACGCGTTTCGAACGCTTTATAACGAATGATCAAGGGTATGTTCGCAACTCCTATGATCATTGCGTGTTCTATTAGAAATTGGATGATGGGTTGTTCATCTATCTTTTGCTTTATGGTGATGATATGCTCATTGCTTCATCGAATAAAGAGGAGATTCGGAGATTGAAGTCTGAGCTCAGCCGTGAGTTTGAGATGAAGTACCTAGGCGAAGCACGTATGATTCTTGGGATGGAAATCATAAGAGATCGAAGTGGATGTATAGTGCATCTTTCACAAAGTCGCTATTTGAAGTCTGTTATGCAGAGATTTGGCTGTTAGAAGATGAAGTTCGTAGCTACTCCGCTTGCACCTCACTTTAAGCTCTGTGTCAAGCATTACCCGAAGAACGAAGAAAAGAAGAGGCTCATGGAGAGCATATCGTATGCCAATACGGTAGGGGCCTTGATATACGCTATGATTTGTACCAGACCCGACCTATTACATGCAGTCAGCATGGTGAGTAGGTACATGCACAATCCGGAAAAAAGCACTGGCGAGCACTCGAGCAGTGCAATGGATACGCGAGCAGTCGACGTCGGATTGACATATAGTTGGAGTATTCATGATCCGCACACTGTTGGCTATGTTGATTCTGACTATGCATGCAACTTGAATGAGAGGCGATCGATGACAGTCTACGTCTTCACCCTATCAGGCGCTCCTATTTGTTGGCAGAGTATCCTTTAGTTTACTGTGGCCCTATCCACTACGGAGGTAGAGTATATGGCATTGACTGAAGTGGTGAAGGAGATGATATGGCTGATGTGCATAATGGATGATCTGGGAGTCTACTAGAAGAAGTATGACGTCCATTGTGATAGTCAGAGTGCAATGCACTTGGCTAAGAATCATGTCTTTCATGCTCGTACCAAGCATATCGATGTGAGATTTTACTTTGTCTGTGACTATGTGAGAGAAGAAGATAACGCCATCAACTTGCTGAAGATTGAAACAGAGGACAACCCAGCGGGCATGCTGACGAAGGTTGTCGGGAGTAAAGTTCAAGTACTGTTTGGACTTACTCAATGTGGTTCCTTGATGAAGTTGGTGTCATCCCTAGGAGGGGGGCATTGGGCTCTTCGGAGAAAAAAAGCGGAAACACCAAATGTGGCTCGACCAAGGTGATACATGGACGGTCGTTCGTATCACAGATGCCTAAATCTCGGCAAGGTGGAGAATTGTAGAAGTTGGCTCGATTTCGACGTTGACGAGTCATTGGTTATTCAGTCGAGCTATTTTGTGTCGAGATAGCTTGTCTGCGCTTGGATACGACCCATCTGACTCGACACAAGTCAGATAGGTCGAATGCCGAGATATGGTACTTCAGCAGCGTATGGACTCTCGGTCATAAGGATCGTAAGAGTCGACGGTTCAGATGGATCGACAACTCTACGGTTCGATCTACCCAGTGGGTCGAACAGCTTGGGTCAGCACTTTGGATCACTTGGTCTTCAGGAGGAAGCTCGGTCGTGCGGAGCGGGGCCCACTTAGATGCGATGGAGGCCAGTAGGATGCGGTGCATGCCTACTAGGGTTCAGCACATTAATTGTGTAGAGTTGTGATAGGATAGGAATTCCGTTAAAGTCAGGATTCATATCTTTTGAGGACTCCTCCTCAATGATGGCACCATTGTAAACTAGGGGTATATATAGGTATTTTTAGGGGAGAGCTTTGTGAGGAACACACTAGAGAGTTCTTGAGCCGCCATTTGTGAGAGCCAACTTTGAGAGAAATTGTAGAGAGTTTTTGGAGAGATCACTGTGTGCTTTTTCTTCTGTTGTGAAGAGATAAGATTTGTATTTGTTTTCTCCTTTCGTAATAAAGCTCATTAGTGTTTCCGTGGCCAGCCGACGGCCTAAAGTTGTTATTTTTCTTAGCGCTTCTCGATTGTTAGGTTACTTGTCATTATCCTCGGTCATCGACGATCTTGTGTATTTCGATGTGTTGTGCGTCATCGGCACACAACATATAGATTCATAATGGAGTGGTCTTATTCGACATTGAGGAAATGTATCTGAAACGGTGTTGCCAGATCTCTCAAGTCCCAAGTCAATGGATCAGGCAGGGACGGGGCTGCTCTAATGAAGAGCCCCTTCAAGTTTGCCCGATGACCTCCTCTATAACGACATTTTGTGAGGAGGAAATTATAACTTGTATTCTAGTGGAGATCATAGGATCCAACATATACTTCTTGTCCTTGAGGCTGTTCCCTTCCAAAATGGTGAGCAAATTATCATGGTCCGACATTTAAGGATGACCGAAATACACGTAGCTCGGTCACCACTCCCTTGATTGAGAATGCAAGAGGAGAAATCGATGGAGGAGTGGACACAACAGCGATATATTAGTGATTTGAAGTCGCATTTATGCTAGGAAGATCATGCTTATCGGGTATTGGACATTTTATTGAGTGAAGAAGTTTCTGCTGTTGGTCTAGTGTTTTTTTATTCTATGCACCAAGGAAAAAGGGAGAACAATATGATGAGAGATAACAACATGATGGATGGTTGTCTCTCTTTGCAAGGAAATCATTTTCATTTTCCATTCTATCAACGGGACCATCCATGTGATTGGGAGACGAACATACATGGAGTGGATTCCTTCGATGAGACAAGCAAACAATGCGATGAAAAGTAGGGATGGCAATAATGGCCTGACCCGCCCGGCCCGACCTGGCCCGACCCGGTTTTGACCCGGCCCGACCCGGCCCGCAGTCGGGTAGGGGCAAGCTTGGGCTTTGTATGCACCCCGGCCCGGCCCGACCTGCCCCGGTAAACAATAGAGGTTTACTATTTTGATGCGGACCATGCAGTCAGCGAATAACCCATAACGCATACTCTATTCCACGGTTCTCCTAATTGGGCCAATTTCCAATTCCAAATTACCAAATAAATCAAAATTCTCCCAATTCACAAATAAAATTTCTATTTGGGATTCATATGGATGGCACTAATGACTTGACCCGACCGGCCCGACCCGGCCCGACCCGGTTTTGGTAAGAAAGAACCCGCCCCGCCCCGGCCCGCGACCCGCCCCGGCCCGGCCTGTAGATGGGTCGGTGCAAGCTTGGGTAGTTAAATACCCGCCCCGCCCCGCAATATTGCCATTCCTAATGAAAAGGAAGGAGTCAAATACTAAACTACCAGAGCACAATAAGAGCACCGCCATTGCTGTTGATTTTCAGCCTAATCAGCTCTCGGTATTGATAGTCTTTTACAAGGTATAAAATTTAAAGGGTAAATTCTGCAACAACTGAATTATTGCATGCATATCATTAAAAACTCGTGAATTATGGAATTAATAGAAATTAGCCCTAAAAAGCAACATATGTGTGTGTGTGTAAATCTTCATGTGAGAACATTTCGCACCATGTGAAAATGTTTTTAGATTTTTTTGAAATTTTTTTTTTCAAAAATTCTTTTTTCCACCCTCATTATATGTTGTTATAAGGTGCGAAAAACCCATTGCGAAAGCCGTGCGAAAACATTTTTTTATTTTTTTGAAAAAAAATTTCAAATTTTTTTGATGTTTAATCCATACAATTATATACCCCAAGGAAAATAATGAGTGAACCCGTTGGAGATTAGAGCATTCATCCACCCGTTACAAATTTAACGGTCTCAAAACGTGCGAATTTGATGAAATGCCTTAATCAAAGGCCAAATGACATTATTTCTCGACGAGTATTTTTTGAGGGGTGTATAACAACATATAATGAAGGTGGAAAAAAGAATATTTGAAAAAAATTCAAAAAAAAAACTAAAAATATTTTCGCACGGTGTGAAATGTTCTCACAGGAAGATTTACATATATATACATATATATATATATATATATATATATAAAGAACTTATGGGTCATTACATTGTCAGTATCTGATGACTGCATACAGAATTGCACATAAACATGCAGAAACATGCCCTTTAAGTATTTTTATTATTACACTAGAATATGTATATGGGAGGCTCCTGTATGTTCTGGTGTATGTATGACATGATCGTCACATTGTCCGTATCTGATGACTGCATACACACTTGCACATAAACATGCAGAAACATACCCTTTAAGTATTATTATTATTACACTAGAATATGTATATGGGAGGCACATGTAAGTTCTAGTGTATGCATGACAAGGTACCACGGTGAAGGCGAAACCGATGCCACCTCTACTAGCTCAAGTGACGGAGATTCAGCAAAGTTATGCCATTATCATTTGGGTCACATGTATGATAAGACCCTTGATGTTCTCCACCGAAGAAAATTGATTGGAGCTAGCGATTAGAGTGGAGTTTTGTGAAAGCTGTGTGTACGGCAAAAAGACGACTGCACACTAGCCGAGGTCCTTTGGATTACATACATTTCGATGTATGGAAACCGTGTCCTGTAGTGTCAGGATTGGGGCTAAGTACTTTGTACTCTTCATCGACGATTATTCTCGAAAGGTTTGGATGAATTTGATGAAGACAAAGGATCAAACCTTTAGGGTGTTCAAGCAATGGCTTGCGATGATTGAAAAGCAAACTGGCAAGGCGGTGAAAGTGCTTAGATCCGACAACGGATGAGAGTACACATCGAAGGAGTTCACCAGTTTCTGCAAATTTCGTGGGATTCGACGTCACTTTTCTACACCAGTGGTTCCACAGTCGAACGGGGTTGTAGAGCGAATGAACCACGTTGTTGGAGAGAGTGCGATGCTTGAGGCACTCGCCAGTTTGGAGAAGGAATTTTGGGGTGAGATACTTACCTCCGCCGAGCACATAGTGAACCGAGTTCCGTCGGCGGCGATTGACTACTAAATTCCGGAAGAGAAATGGAGTGGGAAAATTGGTAAGTACTCTTATCTACGCATCATTGGTTGCTCGGCATATGCATATGAGAGGGGTGACAAGTTGGATCTGAGTGCCAAGAAGTACATTTTTTCTCAGATATGGCGATGGCGTGAAAGGATATCGCTTGTGAGACCCGGCGGGCCGCAAGACGATTTTGAGTAGGCATGTCACCTTTGATGAGTCTGTGATGCTCAGGGCGAAGCATACTCATTCGGAGGGGGACAAGACACATATGGAGACCGCGCCAGAGATGATTGATCTTCAGATCCCATTTCAAGGAGACCGGGCAAGGTGCCCATGGTCGAAGTTCCCGTTGCAGGACACGATGATGGCCATGTTAAGGACCATGTGCAGACGCTAGCCCAAGCTCAGGTGCACGATGAATTTATTGCAGATAAGGTGCGGAGGTCTAAGAGACCCAAGAAGGCGCCCGAGAGACTTGGAGCTTGAGATTATACGTCATTCTCCTTTGACGACATGACGTCGTATGCATTAATATTGAGCACGAGGAGCCAATGATATGGTGGAGTCATAAGCTCGAGTGATGCGACGAGTTGGCATGGAGCTATGGAGAAAGAGATGGAGTCTCTCCACCACATTGACACGTGGGAGTTAGTGTATCTACCACATGAGAAGCGTGCCATTAGATGTAGATGGATTTACAAGGTCAAAGAAAGCTCGATCGAAGATGGTGGTAATGTACGGTACAAAGCAAGACTAGTTGCCGAGGATTTTGCACAGAGTAAGGGAGAGGACTGCAATGCGAAATTTTCTCCGGTGGTAATACACACTTCCATTCGTGTTTTGTTCGTCCTAGTTGCATACATAGACATGGAGTTGGAGCAACTCGATGTCAAGACCGCATTTCTGCACGATAATTTGGATGAGGAGATTTACATGCACCAACTGGAGGGATTCGTGGCGGAAGGCAAGGAGAGAATTGTATGCAAGTTGAAGAAATTCTTGTACTGGTTGAAGCAGTCACCCAGACAGTGGTACAAACAATTTGATAGCTTCATAATTAGTGTTGGATTTGAGCGAAGCGTGAAGGATCAATGTGTATATGTGTGCACATTGGATGATGGCTCGTGCATCTACCTCTTACTTTATGTTGACGACATGTTGATTGCTTCCTCAAACATGTCGGATGTCAAGAAGCTAAAGTTGAAGCTGGGAAAAGAATTCGATATGAAGGACTCGGGCCCGGCAAAGAAAATCCTAATGATGCAGATATCCCGAGATATGTGGAAGGGTGAGTAGAGGTTGTCGTAGAAGAGATATATTGAGAAGGTGCTCGTCTGTTATGGAATGGAGAGCGTGAAGCCTGTGGGGACACCTCTTGAAGCTCACTTTCAGCTTTCGACATTGCAGTCGTCGAGCACCGATGATGAGAAGAATGCTATGTCTCAGGTGTCATATGCTAGTGCGGTTGGGAGCTTGATGTATGCGATATTTTTGCACGCGTCCTGATATCGCACAGGTCGTGGGAGTAGTGAGTAGATATATGGCAAACCCAGGCTTGGAGCATTTGAAGGCCGTCAAGTGGATATTGCGATATCTGTGAGGCACAGTTAGTGTCGGTTTACACTTTGGCAGATGTGAAGGTGGGTGGTGCTTACATAGTACTGTGATTCTGATTATGCTAGCAACAGGGACATGCAGAGATCGACCACGGGTTACGTATTTACGTTAGGCACTGCAGTAGTGTCTTGGCGATCAGGCCTACAGTAGGTGGTTGCGTTGTCAACTACGGAGACCGAGATGATTGCTGCAGTGGAAGCGGTGAAGGAGGCTAAGTATCTCAGATGGCTGCTTGAGGATTTGAGTATGTCGTAGAGATTGTCATTGGTTTTCAGCGATAGCCAGAGCGCTATTCATCTTACGAAGTATCAAGCTTACAGTTCAAGGACGAAGCACATATAGGTACGTGATTGCTTCTTAGAGTAGGAGAGTAAGCAGCTTCAGAAGGTCCCGACTGAGAAGAACCCTACAGACATGCATGTTCACAGGCACGTTCCTGCCATCAAGCTCTGGACATGCTTGAGTTTGATTTGTTTGGTGGCTTGAGTGTGGCACCGAATGCCGCGGATTTCGAGACGACGAGAAGGTCTGTGGAGTAACCATAGAGTTTTGAATCTTTTGATCAAGGGAGAATTTGGATGGAGTGCTGAAAATTTTGTAGCAATGTGGAGTGTTAATTTTTGTGTGCTTCAAAGTCTTCACTTGCACAGTTGATGGGCCCTTGCCTTGTCCTTGGTAATTGGGGTCTTTATGGAGGCTACCAACTCTCCAATAGAACCGAGAGAGAGAGAGAGAGAGAGAGAGAGAGAGAGAGAGAGAGAGAGAGAGTGGGTGAGACTATAGAACCGACACAGAGAGGGTGAGACTGTGAAGCCAAAAGAAAAAGAGGGATTGCAGTAAAAAATTCATAAAAAAGTCCAGCTTGCTGCCATTTTCCAGAGCTAAGAGAAGAGAAGCCGGCCGCCATTGCCATTTTCCAGAGCGAAGATAAGAGAGCCAGCCACCATTTTGTTTTTGGGAGAAATTGTGAGGGCTTTGGAGAGTTTAGAAGAGAGAAAATCAAGAGGATTAGCTATAGGCGGAGATGGTTCCTTTGATTCATGGGTCTTCTAGTGTTTCTCTTTCACATATTTTTTCTTTTTGAGATTTGTGGGGGCTTGAAATGTCCAAGTTATTACTCACAAGAGTGTGAAGAAGAAGGATTTGGTGTAAGCTCGTGTGTTCTCCTTGATTATAGTGGATCGTTTCGAAATGCTAGAGTAGGTTGTTGGCAACCGAACCAAGGTAAAATCTCTACGCCTCATTTATATTCTGCTTGTTGAGTATTGTTGTATTTCGTTTGCTAATTTGCTCTCACAAGATCCGAAGAGGGATTGGTTGTTTAGTTTGTTGTGTGACCCGATTTTTCAAGCATTAGCTCTCTAGCTAGTTGTTAGGGATTGTTTGTTCCGCGGGGTACCCACAATTTTTTATCAACACTAACAACTCTGGCATGGGGTTGGTTGGCTC
The DNA here is from genome assembly GCA_030789695.1 of Scilla litardierei. Taxonomy (NCBI): domain Eukaryota; kingdom Viridiplantae; phylum Streptophyta; class Magnoliopsida; order Asparagales; family Asparagaceae; genus Scilla; species Scilla litardierei. The sequence goes on from CM061135.1 coordinate 149,431,248, forward strand.
TAACTGAGAGATGATACACCATGGAGCGGTCTTATACGACATTGAGGAAATCAGACGAGGAAATGTATTTGAAACAGTGTTGCCAGATCTCTCAAGTCTCAAGTCAATGGATCAGGCAGGGAGTGGGCTGCTCTAATGAAGAGCCACTTCAAGTGTGCCAGAGGACCTCATGTATAACGACGTCTTGTGAGGATGAAACTATAACTAGTATTCTAGTGGAGATCATAGGATCAAGCATATCCTTCTTGTCATTGAGGCGGTTGCCTTGCAAAATGGTGAGCAAATTTCCATGGACTGACGTTTAAGGATGAACAAAATACACGTAGCTTGGTCACCACTCCCTTGATTGAGAATGCAATAGGAGAAATCGATGGTGGAGTGGACACAACAGCGGTATACGTGTTATTAAGTGAATAAGTTTCTGCTGTTGGTCCAGTGTTTTTTTAATCTATGCACCAAGTAAAAAGGGAGGACAATATGATGGAGATAACAGGATGGATGGTTGTATCTTTGCAAGGAAAACATTTTCATTTTCCATTCTATCAACGGGACCATCCATGTGATTGGGAGACGAACATACATGGAGTGGATTCCCTTGATGAGACAAAGCAAACAATGCAGCGAAAAGGCATGAGTGAAATACTAAACCACCAGAGCACAACAAGAGCACCACTGTTGCCGTTAATTTTCAGCCTGATCAGCTCTCGGTATTGATAGTCTTTCACAAGGTATAAAATTTTAAGGGTAAATCCTGCAACAACTGAATTATTGCACGTGTATCAGTAAAAACTCATGAATTATGAAATTAATAGAAATTACCCCTAAAAAGCAACAGCAGCACCCCCTCCCCCCCTCATGCTAATTATTTCATTTTGTTAAGCCTGTCAATGACAATAACAAGGACATATGGTAATGGATCATGTTATGCCAAACCCCTCCTACACTTGATCGCATGAGAACATTGACAATGAATTAAGTTTGTTCATTGAAACCATAACCAATCCGTCCAACTCCATTTAGTCTGGACTTCTGGACAACATTCTCACTTGATTCTGCCATAGTTTTTCTCAACAACCAGTTTCATGAGCACTCACAATTCCTGCCTAAAATGCGCAGGATGAAGAAAATGCCAGTTTTTGTGAGCCTCATTAGCTTCTTATTATACGCTTTTACTCTTATAGTTTTGCCACATATGATTTCATTAACAGTCCATTCGGCTAGACCAATAAGGCTGATTAGTCTGAAATTCCCGACCCGTACGTGGTATCCTATCTTTTTCGGAACAATGAAGAAATTTAGAGAAAAGGGATAAACGACTGGAGAAATGTAGAAGAGAAACCAGCAAGGTTTTACATTCCTCTTCATGTGTTTAAATACAATGTATCAAGGGTATAATAGTACTTTACAAGAGGATATGAATCTAGCTTTATTGGTAGGTGCTGAATGCATATCTCTACGAGATGCGGTGCATTGTATCGGAACGCCTTCAGATATGAATGTCATTGATTGGTTGGAGATCTTCGAGGGATATGGTTGACCTTGCATATCTCTACGAGATACGGTGCATTGTATCGGAACGCCTTTTGATATGAATGGCATTGATTGGTTGGAGATCTTCGAGGGATATGGTTGACTTGGTCTCATTTCCTTATACGCCCCCGCAAACTGAGCGGCCGAAATGACGAACAGTTTGTCTCGCAATAGCTCGAAACGATCCGCAGTGAGACTCTTAGTGAAGATGTCAGCTGGGTTGTCCTCGGTAGAGATGTGTTGAACACGAATGTTGTCTGATGTGACCTGTTCACGGATGAAGTGGTAGTCGACTGTGAAGTGTTTTGTTCGGGAATGAAAGACCGGATTGGAAGAGAGTGAGATAGCCGACTTGTTGTCACACCAAATTAGCGGCTTGTCTTGGAGAGGAATCTGAAGGTCAGAAAGGAGAAGTTGTAGCCAGATGATCTCTTTAGCCGTGAGAGAGAGAGAACGGTACTCCGATTCTGTCGAGCTGTGTGCAATCGAAGGTTGTTTTTTTGCACTCCAAGTCAAAGGGTTCTTTCCGAGGAAGACACAGAATCCATTGATGGAGCGACAATCTACGGGATCTCCTGCCCAATCAGCGTCGGAGAAGGCGATGAGTGATAGAGGACTCGGACGAAGAAGAATGCCGTGGGTTGGAGTGTGTTGAAGATACCGAAGAATCCGCTTAGCAGCTGTGAGATGTGAGTCACGTGGAGCATGGAGAAACTGACATACTTGATTGACAGCGAATGCAATATCAGGTCGGGTCAGTGTGAGGTACTGAAGAGCACCGACCAGACTGCGGTAGTACGATCCATCGAGCAGTAAAGGATCTGAGGTGTTTGGATTCCGTTTTGAGGAGACTGGAGTTCTGCTCGGCTTGCAACCGGAGAGACCGGCTTTCTGAAGGAGCTCTTTTGTATATTTGGTCTGATGGACGAAGCAGCCTTGGGAGCTTCGTTGAATTTCCAGTCCCAGGAAGTATGATAGATCGCCGAGATCTTTGAGTGAGAACTCACTGGCAAGCTCGCCAATGAATTGATGTACGAAGTTTGCCGAAGAGCCCGTGATTAGGATGTCGTCGACATACAACAGGATCACGGTTGTTTGGTCGCCAGAGTGTTTGACAAAGAGAGATGAGTCGGCAATGCTCGGGTGGAATCCGTGAAGGCGGAGAAACTGGGAGAAGCGAGCATACCACTGTCGAGGCGCCTGTTTGAGGCCATATAATGCTTTCCGTAGCTTGCAGACATGTTGTGGGAAAGAGGGATCTATGAATCCCATAGGTTGCGCCATATAAAGATTTTCATCGATGTTTCCATGTAAAAAGGCATTGGAGACATCAAGTTGTCTGATGGGCCAGTCGAAGTGTAGAGCCAAGGGGTGGCAATTCGGGCCGGCCCGGTCTTATCGGGCCGTGCCGGCCCGGTCCGATTTTCTTAAAGGACTGGGCCGGCCCGGCCCGGCCCGATAAGACTTCGGGCCATTTCGGAGAGGCCCGGGCACGGTCCGATAAAAATTCGGGCCGCCCGGCCCGGTCCGATAGGGTTGAATAAATTATGTATTGTGACGATATTTTATCATATTTTTAAACACAAACTTGTCTCATATGCTTAAAGATGCATCGAAATGGAGCACGAAAGAAGAGGATTGAGTGGGTTGCATAAGGTGATGTGTCCTACATTGTTTTCATTTATTTGGCAAGATGAAGTAACATGTTTGGTGGTTCTTTGTCTCTTCTCGGAAACTAAGATCGACCCCCAAGATCCGAAGACATCAAAGTTGGCGCCGACAGGAAGTTGTTAAAATTTATGATATTTGGACCTTGATCTAATAAGATTCATGACGGACTCAACACCATAAATGAATGCATATTACTGAAATCTGCTTTAGATTGGTGTGTGGTCAAATTGAAGTGGGGCGATCAAATGCTTTTCGTGCCGTGCCGTGCCGCCCATGGGCTGAAAAGCTTGGCCCGGGTCCGGTCCGAAAATGAACCGGGCCGGGCCGGCCCGGTCCGATAAGGATTTCGGGCCAAAATTGTTGGCCCAAGCACGGTCTTATCGGGCCGGGCCCGTGCCGGGCTATCGTGCCGGGCCGAAAATTGCCACCCCTAAGCCAGGGTGATCAGGAGACGGATAGAACCGTGCTTGGCGACTGGGCTGAAGGTCTCGGCGTAGTCAACCCCTTCCTTCTGATGAAAGCCTTTGGCCACGAGCCGAGCTTTATAGCGGGCAACAGAGCCATCCGTGTGACGCTTAATCTTGTAGACCCACTTGCATCCGATGATGTTTACTGAGGGAGGAGGAGAGACACGTTCCCAAGTCTCTTGACGGGTTAAAGCGGCATACTCGTCCTGCATGGCTGCGACCCATTGGGGATGTTTGGACGCCTCCTTGTAGGATATCGGTTCTTCTGAGGTGATTTGGGCATGTAGGTTTAATGGTTGACGAGGTTTGAAGGTGCCGACCATGGAACGGGTGGTCATGGGATGAGTCGACAGTGGTGAAGTATCCGATGTGGGTTGAGTAGGTGGAGAAGTGGAGGTTGGAGGTAACGTGGAAGTTAAGTGGGGATGGTAAGAGGTCGGGTGAGTGACCGGATTATGGTGTGCCGAGATATGTTGTAGAATGCTTGTAGGCAATGATGGGTCAGGCAAGGTTTGTGTTGGTGAATCAGCTGGATCGGTCATACTTTGGGTTGAGCGAGCTGTGGAGTGGCTTGGAGAGGTAGGTAGGTCGTGTTGATGGGTCGGATGGTCGGTAGGTTGGTAGATCAGGGGATCGGTGGGTGTTGGTTGGAGGGGTGCAGGTGGATGGGTAGGAATAATGGTCGGTGGGATAGAGTTGATCAGTGTAGGCTATGGCGTTGGACGAGTCTGAGTAGAGAAAGGGAAGATGTTCTCCTCAAACCTGACATGTGGAGTCAGGTACAGCCTTTTGGTAGACAGCTCCATGCATTTATACGCCTTCATGTGGTCAGCATAACCAAGAAAGACGCATGGTTGTGACCTTGGTTCAAGCTTATGTTGTACATAAGGGCGGAGGCAGGGATAGCACAGGCAACCAAAGGTGCGCATCCACTTGTAGTCTGGAACCTGATGATAGAGAATCTCGTGAGGAGATTTGTTTCGTTGCGTTGCAGATGGTAGTCTGTTGATCAGATATATAGCCGTCTTCGCTGCATCTGGCCAATATTGCTGAGGCATAGAAGCTGTTAGTAGCAAAGCAAGTGTAGTTTCAATTACATGTCGGTGTTTTCGTTCAGCCACACCATTTTGCTCGGGTGTGTAGGGTGCCGAGGTCTGATGTATGATCCCAAGTTGGTGAAATAGGGAGATAAATTGATTGTTACAAAATTCCCCCCCACCATCAGATCGAAAAATTTTAATTTTCGTGTTAAACTGCCTTTCAACCATTGTTTGAAAGGTTTGGAAGGTAGCAAACACGTCGGATTTATGATATAGAGGGTAGAGCCAAATATAGCGAGAGTAGTCATCAATAAAACTGACGTAGTACCTATAGCCTTTATTAGATTGAACTGGGGCAGGGCCCCATACATCAGAATGAACTAAAGCTAAGGGAGAATCTGCTCTCGATTTTGACAAAGGAAAAGGCAATTTATGACTCTTACTCATTGAGCATTGAGGACATGGTGGCTGAGGAGACAGCTTGAGGGATAACTTGGAAGCGATTTTGGAGACAACAGGAGGAGCAGGATGACCAAGACGGGTGTGCCAAAGAGTGCCCGAGGTGCTTGATGCAGAAAGAGAGATGAGATTGTGGTGGATCGGGTAGAGCCCATTCCTACTCGGGCCTTTAAGAAGAGTTTTTCCTGTGGTGGCATCCTGTACAACAAAACCAGAGGATGAGAATTGGATAACGCAGTTATTATCTCGAGTGAATTTATAGACTGAGAGTAGATTTTTAGAGAATTGTGGAGCATGTAAAATGTCAGGAAGACGTATAGTGGAGTTTAGAGAAGGGATAGAAGAATAGCCAATGTTGACCACTGTGGCGGTATCACCTGTGCCAACAGTAATGTGTTTGTTACCCGAGTATGGTGTCATTTTCTCAAGTTGTGAAGCGGTAGACGTGATGTGATCCGTGGCGCCTGTGTCGAGGATCCATTCACCATCCGTAGAGCGACCTTGATGGACTGCATGAGCCTCGGGTTTATGAACATGCTCACCGATCCAAAAGCAATCGAGGGTGCGATGATTCGGCTTCCAACACACTTGGCAAGGGATAGGTCGGCCAGTCGAGTGGTCGATAGGCACACGTCGTCTCTGCCGTCCGACCTGAGTAGTCGGTGTAGGAGGTTCAGGTCGTTGTGGACTACCTCGGGGCTGTATGTTGCTGGTGCGGCCACCGCGAGAGAAAGGAAGAGAGCCGCGGCCTCCGTTGAATCGCCCATATGTGGTGCGGCCACGGTTGTCCCGTCGTCCGTAGTTAGAGATGAGTGCAGCGGAGTCGGTTGAGGGAGAAGGAACAGAGGACATGGTGGTAGTTGGTGTGCTAGAGGTCGAGAGACGTCGTAGCTGCATGCTGGCCTCCTCGGCAAGGAGACTGCTCCATATCTCCTCAACTGTGTAAGGTTTTCCACGATTTCGGGCCATTACACAGAAGGAGTCGTAAGTAGGAGGAAGATCATGGAGGATCTGGCGGACCATTTGTCGTGTGGTGACAGTATCAGGACCAGCGATTTGTAGCTGGTCGTATATCGCTTTTGCCCGATCTAAGTAAGCGGCCATAGGCTCCTCGGCCATGATGAGGTTGGTGAGTTTGTCTTGAAGTAGCTCGATATGCCCTTCAGAAAGAAAGGCATATCGGGTTTCCAACTTTGTCCACAGTAGATGTGAAGAGGTGACACCGAGGGCGACGCCAAGAGCAGAAGGAGATAGAGTCGCCTGAATGCTCATGCAGAGGTGTTGATCGGTGATCAACCATTTGTGAAAGTCGGGATTGGGAATTGGCGGCAGAGGAGTGGTGGTGGTGGATTTTGGATCGGAAATTGTGGGAGATGGAGATGATGTAGATCCATCGACGTACCCGAGGAAGCCGTGCGCGTTGAGAACGCCGACGACCTGAGAACGCCAAAGTATGTAGTTTGTGGAGTCTAGTCGGGTGGTGATTAGGGCGGGGAATTTTGAGATGAGAAATTTGAGGTTAGGTGAAATCGGCTCCATGGAGAGGATGTTGTGTATACCAAGATCTAATTGCCGTTAGGCGAGAGGCTCTGATACCATGAAGAAATTTAGAGAAAAGGGATAAACGACTGGAGAAATGTAGAAGAGAAACCAGCAAGGTTTTACATTCCTCTTCATGTGTTTAAATACAATGTATCAAGGGTATAATAGTACTTTACAAGAGGATATGAATCTAGCTTTATTGGTAGGTGCTGAATGCATATCTCTACGAGATGCGGTGCATTATATCGGAACGCCTTCAGATATGAATGTCATTGATTGGTTGGAGATCTTCGAGGGATATGGTTGACCTTGCATATCTCTACGAGATACGGTGCATTGTATCGGAACGCCTTTTGATATGAATGGCATTGATTGGTTGGAGATCTTCGAGGGATATGGTTGACTTGGTCTCATTTCCTTATAAGCAGTACATGTGCATTACTCTCTTCTACCAATGGTGGGCATTATTCCAATTCCACCTATCGTTTCTTCTAGTATTTTACAAGGCGTGTATTTTGTGTTTTCATGTACGAAGCTATCCCTCAGCATAGTAACTGAACTCAATTGGACATGATGCCAGCAGAAAACATTGGCATAACATAATGCTACAGTCTATTAGTCTCGTTCTTAAGCATCTGCATTCATCAAACTCCTCTCAATTTTGATCATAATTTTCTGATGTCACCCCCACCCAACAAGGCGGATAACTCCTACTTGTCTATCCTAAATAGGACAGACAATTCATGTAAATACGTTTGTTGCATATAAGTAGCAAGTGTTCGCCTTATATAATGAGTTCGTAGATTGATTTCTCCCTTGAATATGTTATATGAACTAAGCGTTTTCTATGCACTTACCTTCTCTAAACATGATATGCTGCTCATAAACTTGGATTGCCATTTCCCTGCAATTGTCTCTAGCAAATATATCATGTATGATACATGCAATATCTGAAAATTTATTCGCATATAGACTAATTATCTTGTTTTCCCCTCCCTTTTCTTCTGCAGATGTACCCTATTGTTGGGAAGAGGTACAAATGCAAGGATTGCAAAGAGAAGGCAGGGTTCGATGTTTGCGAAGCGTGCTATCATACCAACTCTAAACTGCCAGCGAAACTGCCAGGCAGATTCAACCAGCAGCACGCACCTGGCCACGGCCTTGTGCTCGACGACTCCAGGCTGTTATCTAGGATACTGATGCTTATGTCCACGCAACCAGAGAGCACCTTCCAATCCGAAGACGGCGAAACTGAAGCAGAAGAAAATTGAAAGAAGATATGCAGTCCACTTCTTGAGCCGAGTGTAAGCTCGTCTCACCTGAGAACAGTTTTACAGTAACTTAAATGGTTTTTTTTTTTGAAGTAGGAAATGCAATACAAAATCTATTAAATAAATCCCATTGTGCTGTGCTTTTTAATTAAATTGAAGTACCTTATTAATAAAATGATATCTCCTGCAGCCTTTGAAATGCCAACAAAAGAAAGTACTTGCTCTTACACCATGATTAGGTGCAATCTAATAGACTAATAGTGTCACTTTTACCCAAATCATATTTATTGGCATTTGACCCCTTCGTTCATCGATCCCAGTCTGAAGCTCCGCTTTATATACCAACCATGGTTTGAAGCTCGAGAAGGGTATGCATACATATTAAACTAGCTAAATTTACTCACAAAGTGTAGATTGAGTATGTGGGCGGGTGAGTCGTGCACATGCGTTTTTGTGTGCATGTCAATCTCTGTATTTTATTAGAATAATGGGTATTGTATGACATATGTAGTCGTTCATTTTAATCTTCATATCCAAAAAGCCCAACAAAATATCAAATATGTGGTTAATGCACTATGTTTTGCTTGTTCATCCGGCTGCTGCGATCATTTAAAAAATAAAAATACGAGGAGGCCACATACGAGACCTTAACCATAAAGCAAATGAAATTTTCCAATCAAGATGATCCACCCTGGATCAAGAACGTCGTCCTCACAATAAAGAAGGGTGGATCCCTAACAAAAAAATATAAAAATGTACTATGAAAGGTGTGGACTATCTACACATCAACATTGAGGTGTAGGGATGGGAATATGCCCAAAAATGACAAGAAAGTGGAATAAATGAAGGGATGTGAACTTTGATGGGTTGGTTTTTTTGTCACTTGGGGGCAAATTTCCATCCTTGCACCTCAACATTGAGGTGCATGTAGTCTAACTCCTATGAAAACTCAGCCTCTCAAACATGTGCAAGTGCTACCCAAAAGGACAATCATTCCATGAATGATATTTGGCTCATTGCGATGTGGTTTTCAAGCCCCTCTGAGAGTGACCTGTCCTGCATCGCTTCCCGTAAATGGGATTCTGACATCAAGTGCAACATCCATGCAGAACGATTTCCCTGAAGAGGAAAATGTTTTGGATTGCAGATTTCTTGCTTTCCAAGTCGCCAACTTCTCTTTTAAAATGCGAAGCATGGACCATTGAAAAAAAGTTCTGGACTCCCCCAGGGGACCATGCAGTACTTTGTGATTTGGAGTGTTGTAGGGTCGAGTCGGATCCGGGTCCAGCCCCGACAAGGCGGGGCAAGCTGTCTCGTTGAGGAACTGCTCGATACGTCGTCCCATCCTGTGCATGAAACTTTGAGTTCTATAGGTCAGTTGTCAGGCCAGTAGTTGAGGCTTGTGTTTGTGAAGGGCTCCCTCTCCTAGGTATACGATTTTGCTATACAAATGTCCAATATCCGAAAATATGTTTTATTCTCAGTTGCTCTTGTCCTTGATCTTATATTTAAATACTAGAAATAAGGCGCGAGAAAAAGTCCCTACGAATAGGAGGCGGTGGACGCGCGGGACCGAAAAGGAGGGAGAAGTGTTGGTGTGTGTGTAGGTATCGTCGGGGTAAAAGATGCGAAATCCGGGGGTTAAAATGCAAAACACATTGGGGGTTGTTGAATCATTCGGCCGGCACTGGAGATGACTCGACCGACGAGTGACTGAGGCCCACAGAGCCGACAATAGAAGCCCGATATCGACTCGGTCAAAGCCCACCAGCCAGTCGCCCGTTACACTCCCTTCACTCGAACGCGGGATTTAAGGCGGGCTCATAAATAGCGGAAACGTGGGCAACGTTTACTCCTATTAATGGGGGAAGATCATGCCACCATAATAGGTGATCACCGTTATCTTCCCAACGTCACTGAAAGGACCCAGTAGGCCTATAAATACCAAAAGGTTCCCATTCCTAAGGTACGAGATCTAATACCTAGACTTTACTCTTTCAGCTTACATTTCTTCCACAAAAGAGCTTGCGAAGTCAGATCTGAGACGAACCTCCGCGGATCGATCTCAGCTGCTCCAAGCTCACTCTCTTCCTTTAGTTCACTTTCTAACTTAAGCATCGGAAGGGATTTGGGTCGGACCCAAATCCGACCCCCTTGACGCTTCCTTGTGGTGCAGATCGCCGAGTCTCGATCTTCTGTGAGGGTCACTTCAGCTCTTCCCAGCCTCGATTGACCGACTTACGGACCGCTCGAGGGTCGATCGGACATCGCAAGTCAACTATTATCCATCAAACGACCCTGGTTCCTCCAACCTAGGGTCCCACTCAACCTGCTGACGAGGCTCCGACTCAGCACGAAGATCCACGTCAGCAACACAATTGTTTCGGTCATTTTTGGCATTAACAGTGTTATATGGTAAAACCCCAATGGCAAACTCATAAATACAGTGGGGGATGTGGGGTTTTTCTTTTGGAGGGGGATTCCCCACGGCCAGTGTGGGCAGTGTCACATCGGACATGGTCGTGGGAAGTCACCCTCAATTGTTTTATAGATATCATTAGTTCAAAACACAATGCCCTAATGGAATTCTATTATTTTAAATCTATTTTATCCATCTATTATACAGGTCGTCTCATGTGGCATAGTTGTCCCATGTGGCAATGCCACATCGCCACATGGGAGCCACCTTACTCCCAATGACCCAAAGCCCATCCGAAAAAAACTCACAAATTCACCCTCCAATCAAATAACACCCAAAACCAAGAACCCAACTTCACATCCCGACTCAAAAAATCTCAAACCCCCCCCCCCCCCCCCGATGATACCCACACTCATACCCACTCTTTCCATTTGATCCGATTTGGGTCCATCGTCATGATTTTTAGGGGGTTTTTGGGGTCACCGGGTAACATCCACCTCACCAACAACCCAAAAAATCTCACACACACACGCACCCCCCCACCCCCCCCCCCCCCCCCCCCCAAGCCCACTTATTTACATAGTTGACATTTCATCATCATCCCAAAAAATCACACCCCAAGCTCACCTATTTACAAGTTTGCACTAAGGATTTTTCCCATGTAACCCCAAGGGTTTTGCATTTTATCATTTTACCCCCGACGATAATGACACATACACCCATACTCTTCTTACTCGTTTTCGTGTGCTCGCATGCACCGCATCCTGTTTGTAGGTGGTTTTTTTTGGCTCCATACAGTGTGCACGTGTTATTTCTAGTACATCTATATTAGATGTGCGGCAAGTAGGCTTAATTACACAAAATTAGCTTCAACTTTCACAGGATTCTCATAAAATTACATTTAACTTTATAAATCACAAAAAAGCATCTATAACCATATGTTTCCACGTTGGGTCTACGTATAACGTTAATGGAATTTGCATATTAACATTTTTTGCCTTCTCTCATGTGAGAGGCTGACGTGGAGATAAACTTTCGCTAAAGTTGATACTTACTCGATAATTTTTTAGCTAATTATGACTAAGAGTCTCATAAATCATAATAATGTGCTCATAAATACTAATAATGTGAAGTATAAAATTTGAGCCATTTTGCTCTTCATGGATTTTTCACAGTAATAAACAAATCTTTATGGTGAATGCTCTCCGCACCTCAAGAAAACAGGGTGCATGTGCCTTTTTTTCCAAAACAAGTGAGCATGTCATATTATAGGGTAAAATCAGGTTCTCTTTCTTCTGAAACTAGCAAAAATTCTACACTAACTTTTATATGAACCTCATTTTGAGATGCATATAGCAATTCTCATCTCTATATACATCTCAACTTGAGCCCAATCCATCTCTATCTAGAATCTCCACCAAAACTGGCAAGATTTTAAGATACAAATTGCCATGAATCAAGGAAAAATTGCAAATTTTGATGACCTAACGGGTGACAAGAGAATCTAATCACTCCAAATAGAGGGGGGAAAAGGTCAAATTGGGTCACAAAAATCATGGGGGAAGAAACTAATACAACTGTCAGGCCTCCCATTAATTGGTCACGTTGGAATCCAATGGAATCCAATGTGGAAATTATACCTCGAATTTCTCACTTCTACACCCTCTCTGCCGTGTGGGGGCCTGCCTAAGCCTACGTATCAATGCAAGCGTGATGGTTTGACATCGATGAACGGAGGCTCAAACGGTGTTGGATTGATCTGAAATTTTGTGGGAAGCTACATAACAAGTATATCTACCTAATGCAAAAAAATTCAAAAAAAAAATACTTAAAAACACCGAACAGAGGGGGCGTGCGCAGGTAATTCTGCCTGCGCACGTTCTCAGGCACATTTGCCTCAAAAGATAAAATGTAAGAGAGAGTGTGTGAAACATTTTTAGTGTTTAGCAAATGGATTTAACGTAGAAAAGATGAGACCTGATCTAATAGATCAGGTGTCAAGACACATAAAAGGTGGAAAGTACAAGTTCCACATAGGCTTATACTCGTTGAGGCCCACCTTTTTGTGTTTGCAACTGATCTATTAGATCAAGTGCTACACGATCTACGTAAACCCCTTGGCAAATAATTATTACGCGATACACCCCTAAATCCCCAAGTAGGGATGTATATAGTCATCACTCCAAAAGTATGTGGTCATGCCATGGGGGTCAATAATTTGGGTGGCAGTAGCCTGCTTTCAAGTTTCAAGTAGGCCGTCGGGCAGAAGGAATCCAACGAGGATCAAAAGCCAATCAATTTCTCATCAGAGTCTCAAATTTTGACATTAGTTGTTGAAACAATGACATTCTCAATGAGAATTCTCAAAAAAAATAATATATATACATCATGGAATTGGCTAATTATGTTTAGGGCAGGTTGTCTCAATCTAGTTTAATGCCTAATTTGCTATTAGCTTTAAGGGCGAGGGCCCACTCTTGCAGTACTTTTTGCATATAAGCTGTTAAAATACATGGTGTTAAACTCGGTAATTAGATAATATAATGGTATTAACTTTACTTTCTTAATGTTTTGTTATTATACATGGCATTAACTTTACTCTTGCAGTAGTTTTTTTGATGTTTTTATTTTTCTCTCCACAAGTTGTAGCATTTAAATTATATCTTATAATTTGTTCTTTTAATCATGGCCAAATCTTGAACCATATCTTGCTTCTCTCTTCTTGGGCATAAATAAATAAATAAAACAAACTTGTACCAATTTTAACCGACTAAATCTAGGCTATATCTTCATCCCGATCTTGTCCGTTACATCGCTTTTTTAACATTAATAGTTGTAATTATTATCTCGGTAATTAGATAATAATTTTTTTAACAAGTTCTGTAGCGACCTACCTTCGTGTGCAATTATTTATTTGATTACGTTCGCAGGTCTGCAGTTAAGCAGTGAAAACAAAATAGCTTACGATGCAGAGATGCACAAAAATACCCAACAATGTCCATATATTACAATTCATACCGTACAATACACTCCAACAAAGATACATGAAAGAAAAGAAGTACAAATGGAAATGTGCCGCGACATGGACTCTAAAACTGCAGCCCCCTGTGTCGAACTCTGGCTCCTCAAGCTCAGGAACCTCTTCTTCTACCTGTACGTCGTCTGACGGTGCCACAAAGATGGAACCGTAGGTAAGTCACATCAATTCTAGTAATAGAAATAAAGTAGTACAAATGTACGGAACAAGTTATGGTAAACAGCTAAAGATGATCATGCAAGTGCAACAAGTGAGGTACGAGCAGACATGCATGCAAGTGCGATAAGTAAAGTACAAGTAGGCAAGCATGCAAGTGCGACAAGTAAAGTAAAGGTGGGCAAGCATGCAAGTGCGAAAAGTAAAGGTGGGCAAGCATGCAAGTGCGAGAAGTAAAGTAAAGGTAGGCAAGCATGCAAGTGCGAAAAGTAAAGGTGGGTAAGCATGCAAGTGCGTCAAGTAAATTTGGACAAGCATGCAAGTGCGACAAGTAAAGTATACAGATACTGAGCAGGTACATTAAGTAACGTACAAGAACAACCATAACAATAATGAAGTATAAATGAGATGAACATGTTAAGAGAGTAATTGTGCCTAACCTAGTTCGTGAGTTATAATGTGGAGTACAGTGATCAACCAAGAGTCCACCTGATACCACGAGTGCGCGTACCCGGGTTAAACCAAACTGTGCCAATCAATACATGCAAAACTGTTCAAGACATGCAATATTGTTCAAGAATCTATGATCTAGTCTATGAATTTGTCACCGACCAACTTTGAAGGGGTTGCTAGAACCCGCACGGTGACAATAATAACAAAGATCGGACTTCGCTCATGCACTTCCGCTATTATAAGTTACCCCAAAACCCCAAGCGTCTATGATGTTTATCAAGTACATTCTCTTTATTACGAGATGTTCCACAATATGTTCCACAATATGATATTCTACAAGATGTATCACAAGAAATTTCACAAGATGTAACACAAGATATAATATTCAACAATTCAGTAGCATTTACTGAGTCATTTATAAATGTCATGCAACAAGTGATGTGACTATTTAAAAGTGAGATATTATGCAATAAGAGTATCCAAAGTTCATGCATAGTTTTTAAGTGACAAGCAACACGACGTTCCACATTTACTATGATAGTTAAACCAAGACCACTGGTTGACTTTCTTATTGAAAAACCAGATAGTTAAGGATAAAGACAAGTTCAACAAAGATGTTGATTCCATGCTTCAAGCATGTGGTATTTCAATTAGTACGCAGTTTAACCAAGTAGATGGTTGCGTGCTAGAACTATCAAAGTTGAAAGTTGGCAATGTCGTACGTTCAAGTCAAAGTCGTTTTGCTGTTGATTAGTTCTCTAGTTAATTAGGCCTCCAATCATTGGTTAAAGTCAATAGCCATTCTGAGGCTATAAATGATGTCCTAAGTTCATACGAGTACACTATCTAAATTTCTAAAGTTAGAATTAAAGTGACTTACTCGTTTGAGGATTGTCGTAGTAAGCCGGGGCTGGAGCTAGAGCTTTCAAGGGTGCTCGTGCACGAGAAACGGTACCTGCAATCATCAAAAATAATCGGTTAAAGGTCACACTATATTCTATCTATTTTTCTTAACGTGTTCGTATTTTTATTATCTCTTAAAACAAGTCAAAGCGTGCACTAATGATTTTTAGATAGGCTAGACATGAAAAATATAATTTTACACTGGAAGAAAATATTTTTTCTGATGCTTCTAGATATTGTATATAATTTTTAAAATCTTAAAATCAATTTTCGTAATTTAAAATCATTTAAAAACTAATTTCTAAAATTAAAAACTAATGATCGTAAACGTTCGACGATTTGTTTAAAGAAATGTACCCGTCGAAATATTTCATATGACCTGTCAAAACGCCCGCTTTGATTAGTAGAATACAACTGTATTTTTATATCTGGAAAATACATGTATTTTTAGAAGATATGAATTTTAAGAACAAAATAGGAAATATTAAGTATAACTTCCACAAATTATTTTTAACAAAAAAAGTTTCTAATTGGGATGATTCCAGCGTCTACGCGTTCTACGCGACGCGCTGGATTTTTAGGTGGTCCCATGGTATTTTTCTGATCCCTATATTGTTTACTATCAATTTTAAACTAATAAACCCACTTAATATATACGTATATACGTATAAAATACGTATACCAATACTTATAAATATCCTCCTTCTCTTCCTCCTTTCCTTACGCAAACACCGAAGGAGAGGGGCTTCGAGCGACGGCGAATCTGGGGCAGCAGCAGTGGCGCGAGGCTCTGGGCGGCGGCGTGCCCAGGCAGGGTGGCCTGGTGGCGCGCGGGGCAGAGCAACGCTGGCAGCTGGCGGCAGCGGCAACGTAAATCTGGCGGCGCACGGGGCTAGGGCGGAGCTCAGGGCAGAGGGGGCTCTGGGTGTGGGCAGCGGAGGGACGCAGGCAGAGCAGCGGTGCGGATCTGCAGGCTGGGTGTAGGCGGCGGGCGGCAGGGCGACAGGGCGAGCAGCACGTGGGGCGGCAGATTTGGGTGGAGCGGCTAGGAGGAGGGGATCGAGGCGGCGAACAGGCATGAGTGGTGCGGGGGTTGTCGGAGAGAGGGAAGAGGGGCAGCAGATCCGGTGGGGCAAGCTGGGCGAAGGGGGCTCTCTGGCGAGGGGGCAGCTAGCGGCGGTGGGCTGGGGGTGTCAGGGTTCGTTGTGGGGGCGGTGGACGGAGAAGGGGGTTGGTGGCGTCGTCTGCAATGGCGTGGCAAAGGCGAAGGATGGTGACACCGGTGGGAGGTTGCCGACGAGAGAGGGATGATGGTCGTGGGGTGCAAGTGTGGATTGGTGGAGGGCGGACACGATGGGAGCAACGACAGGGTGACGGGGCTATGCATGGGTTCGGGCTGATGAAACGATGGAGCTCGCCGTGGCTAGGGGCTGTGGGAGGTGAGACAATGGCTCAGGGCAAAGCCACGGTGAGCGAGGAGGTGGGTGAAGTCTGGTGGCGGCGTCTCGAGCCTGCGGTCGTTGGTGAGCTCGATGGGTTGAGGTGGTGCGAGCTTGGGGATGGGCTTCATTCGAGCACAGCTCGTGTATGAGGAGGGTGGAGACGTGGGTTGCAGTGGGAATAATAATAATAATATGATGATGATGAAAGATGATTATGAGGCTGTGAGTCCCCCTTTGGTTTGCCATGGGAAAATGTGATTTAAATAGAAAGAAGAATGTGAGCAATTTAATGAGAGTAGAGGGGATTCTTATTTGCCGGCTAAAGATAAGGGAAAAGCGTGGGATTAATTTAGGGGTTAAGAGCCGATGTTTTCGGATCTCATCTGCCATGGAGGTGCTTTAATGGGGGTGTGGGGTGGGGTGGTTAGAGTAAACGTAAAGAGGTAATTAGTAAATAGGGTATAACATTACCATTTTTCCCCCAGAACTAAACGTGCCCGAAAAATTACGAAAATAAAACCACGAGATCGTATTATCACGAAGATCACGAATGCGAAGTCCATTTTAAGATTTGAGCGACGAAAAACTAATGGAAAAATCATTTACTCTGAAATCGTTTGAAATCGTTTTGAATACAGAAAAACGCGTACCATGAAAACATGTCGTTACATTCTACACTCCTTATAAAAATTCCGTCCTCAAAATTCCTCGATCTACTAGAAAACAGAACGTTTGCTGTTATGAAGAAACTCAAGTTAATAAATGAAGAAAAGAAAGGCATGATAAAAGATAGTGATCGAGTAACTAAGTTGTAAATATCATGAAATATAATGTGACATCATAGCATTAAGGAAACAAGAGATGTAACGTATGAATACATACTATTAACGTCATCACTGCTTCTGTAGCTAGTTCCGAGACCAGTATGATCATCATAGCTACTCTGCCTTCTCAAGTGGTCAACGTTAATATAAGACAATGGCATCACATGAAAATGAGGGCTATTATGATAACAACGTCTATTCGAACTTGGAACTTGAGATGATAAATCAGTAGCAAGTTAGATAAACCACATAAAAAGGGAAAACATAAATCTTAAAGTTTCTACTCATGCTAATTGTGACCAACGGGGTCTAGCCAAGGATGTCGTTTCATAATATAGCATGTAACGACTAATCCACGTGCATTTGTGCTCTTACATCACCAACCAAACACCAAAGCCGTCAATCTCCATAATGCCCAACAACTAGCCAATACCCAAACTCTCATCCAAAGCCAAGCACAAGGCCCACATCCAACTTCAACACCCAAGGCCAATATCATGCCAATAATTGTCGTCATCACTCCTTCCGTAGACCAATACATGACATTCGCAACACCCAATATCATTCAACAAGTAAATAGCCAAAAACTCACTTTCCAGCAAACCCGAAGGAGTAGACGCAAGAAGAAGCCCAAACAGGATCTCAATATGGGCATGACCCAGGGCAGGGAGCCCAAAAGAAGTCCAAGAACCATAACTTTCCAAGATCTCATCCACATATCTGTAGCGAGGGTGGCGGCGAGGGTCGTCGCTAAGGCCAAAAATCTCCAAAATCCCAAAGCATATTGTCGGAGGGCCATCGACGGTTGTCGATCCATGTCGTGCGATGGTTGCGGTTGCTTGGTGGTGATGGGCAGTGGTCGGGCTCCGTTGGTGAAGCCGGAGGAGCTTGAGGCGAGATGGGTTGGGTTAGCGGGGGGTGAGAGGGTGAAGGAGTGGGTGTCGTCGCGGCGCGGGGAAGCCACGGGATGGGTTTGGTGAGGGAATAGATGGGGGGATTAAAAGGAGCGTCGAAGTCATCAATAGGGTCGGGTAGGGTAGGCTGGGCCGGGGCTCGAGGAGAGGATGCTGACAAAAGGTAATAAAGAGGTGGGGGAACGGTGAGCAAGGTAAAAGGCCCCACCCAAGGGAAACAGGTACAAGAGATAAGCAGCGGTAGAGGAAGACTACAAGCTCAAAAAGATGAAGAATATGTAGCTACTTACGCTTGCACGTCTCGGTTTGGTTCGTCTTAAATTCTCTAACACTATCCTCAAATGCTTGGCAAGCTTCTGAGCTTCCTTCGATCCAAATGTCGTTGAGGAGAACTACCACGAATACACCCAAGTACTCGTAAAATACGAGACTTGTGGATACTAGCAGTGGGTTGACCACACCAACGGTATCATCAACTATTCGTATTGTCCAACTTTACTTGGCCCTCCAAGTCGATCAAAATATAATTAATGCAAGGACAACAACGTTCGATCTTCAGAGTCTTCTTGTCCATCGTTCGATAGTCGATATAGGTGCCAAGATCCATTCTTCCATGAGCACTTCAAGGTGGCACATTATATCATAACAGATCATCCAACCGAACCTGAAATCTCTTCAATCTCAAGCTGTGCTCCTGGCACTAGATTAATGATGAAATCGAGGACGTGATCCAAAGGCAACCCTATTAGTACGTCCAAGAATTCTCGTACCATTTTCGACTCAACTTCTTTTATCGTCGCCATTGCATCCGTATGTCTGGCCTGATCTGCACTGGTCCTTCTGATCTGCTCTCGTTGTCGAGCTCGAGCTTTGGATGATCGAAAACTTCTAAGGCTACCCTCCTCATAACAGAATGTGGCCAGAATCTAGGCGAACTAAACGTTAATATGAATATTCTAAGAATGCGAAGGTCGACCGAAAGGCCATCATCAGCCAAAGGAAGGTGATGGTGATGAAATGAGTAAAGACGTATAAAAGATCCATTTGATTAATGAAAAGGAGGTTATTAGAATAGCATATACGGATGCGTCTAAAGGATGGGATCTAAGTTCAAGAGTTTCGAAGAGGATAATGGAGATCAAGGAAGATGTGTAATAAGGACGCTTCACCCGTATGTCCTATACAGGTGAATACTCGAGACATCATGTACTCGAGGGGTCAATTTGAGTATTTATACCGTACATCCTGATCTTGTTATATTGTTCACGAGGTAGTTAGCACAGATCTGCATGGGGCCACCAAACTTGTAACGACCCGCCTTCGGAGACCATTACTTATTTGATTACATTCGCATGTCTACAGTAAATCAGTGAAAACAAAATAGCTTACGATGCAGAGACGTACAAACATATCCAACAATGTCCATATATTACAATCCATACTTTACAATACACTCTAACAAAGATACATGAAAGAAAAGAAGTACAAATGGAAATGTGCCGCGACATGGACTCTAAAACTGCAGCCCCTGGGTCGAACTCTGGCTCCTCAAGCTCAGGAACCCCTTCTTTTACTTGTACGTCGTCTAACGGTGCCACGAACATGGAATCGTAAGTACGTCACAGCAATTCTAGTAATAGAAATAAAGTAGTACAAATGTACGGAACAAGCTATGTTAAACAGTTAAAGATGATCATGCAAGTGCAACAAGTGAGGTAAGAGCAGACATGCATGCAAGTGCGATAAGTAAAGTACAAGTAAGTAAGCATGCAAGGGTGACAAGTAAAGTAAAGGTGGGCAAGCATGCAAGTGCGAAAAGTAAAGTTGGGCAAGCATGCAAGTGCGACAAGTAAAGTACACAGTGACTTAGCAGGTACATTAAATAACGTACACGAACAACCATAGCAATAATGAAGTATAAATGAGATGACCATGTTAAGAGAGAATAATTGTGCATAGCCTAGTTCATGACTTATAATGTGGAGTACAGTGAGCAACCAAGAGTCTACCTAATACCACATGTGCGCGTACTCGGGTTAAACCAAACTGTGCCAATCAATACATGCAAAACTGTTCAAGACATGCAATAATGTTCAAAAATCTATGATCAAGTCTGTGAATTGGTCACCAGCCAACTTTGAAGGGGTTGCTAGAACCCGCACGGTGACAACAACAACAAAGATCGGACTGGTCGCTCTCGCACTTCCGATATTATTAGTTACCCCAAAACCCCAAGCGTCTGTGATGTTTATGAAGTATATTCTCTTTATTACGAGATGTTCCACAATATGTTCCACAATATGATATTCTACAAGATGTATCACAAGATATTCCACAAGATGTACCACACGATATTCTATTCAACAATTCATTAGCATTTACTGAGTCATTTATAGTTGTCATGCAGCAAGTGATCTGACTATTTAAAAGTGAGAAATCATGCAATAAGGGTATCCAAAGTTCATGCATAGTTTTTAAGTGACAAGCAACATGACGTTCCACATTTGCAATGATACTTAAACCAGGACCACTGCTTGACTTTTTTTATTGAAAAACCAGATAGTTAAGGATAAAGACAAGTTCAACAAAGATGTTGATTCCATGCTTCGAGCATGTGATATTTCAATTAGTACACAGTTTACCCAAGTAGATAGTTGTGTGCAACAACTATCAAAGTTGAAAGTTGGCAATGTCGTACGTTCAAGTCAAAGTCATTTTGCAGTTGATTAGTTCTCTAGTTAATTAGGCCTCTAATCATTGGTTCAAGTCATTCTGAGGCTATAAATGATGTCCTAAGTTCATACAAGTACACTATCTAAATTTCTAAAGTTAGAATTAAAGTGACTTATTGGGTTGAGGATTGTCGTAGTAAGCCGGGGCAGGAGCTAGAGCTTTCAAGGGTGCTCGTGCACGAAAAACGGTACCTGCAATCATAAAAAATAATCAGTTAAAGGTCACACTATTTTCTATCTATTTTTCTTAACGTGTTCGTATTTTTATTATCGCTTAAAACAAGTCAAAGCGTGCACTAATGATTTTTAGATAGGCTAGACATGAAAAATTTAATTTTACATAGGAAGAAAATATTTTTTAATGCTTCTAGATATTGTTTATAATTTTTAAAATCTTAAAATCAATTTTCGGAATTTAAAATCATTTAAAAACTAATTTCTAAAATTAAAAACTAACGGTCGTAAACGTTCGACGATTTGTTTAGAGAAAAGTACCCGTCGAAATATTTCATATGACATGTCAAAACGACCGTCTTGATTAGTAGAATACAACTGTATTTTTATATCTGGAAAATACACATATTTTTAGAAGATATGAATTTTTAGAACAAACTAGGAAATATTACGCATACCTTCCAAAAATTATTTTTAACAAAATAAGTTTCTGATTGGGATGATTCCAGCGTCTACGCGTTCTGCGCGACGCGCTGGATTTTTAGGTAGTCCCCTGGTATTTTTCTGATCCCTATATTGTTTACTATCAATTTTAAACTAATAAACCCATTTAATATATACGTATATACATATATACGTATAAAATACGTATACCAATACTTATAAATATCCTCCTTCTCTTCCTCCTTTCCTTACGCAAACACCGAAGGAGAGGGGCTTCGAGTGACGGAGGATCTGGGGCAGCAGCGGTGGCGCGGGGCTCTGGGCTGCGGTGTGCCCATGCAGGGTGGCCTGGCGGCACGCGGGGTGGAGCAGCGCTGGCAGCTGGTGGAGACGGCAGGGTAAATCTGGCGGCACACGGGGCTAGGGCAGAGCTCAGGGCAGAGGGGGCTCTGGGCGCGGGCAGCGGCGGGACGCAGGCGGAGCAGCGGCGCAGATCTGCGGGCTAGGCGTAGGCGGCAGGTGGCAAGGCGAGTAGCACGTGGGGCGGCGGATCTGGGCGGAGTGGCTAGGATAAGGGGATCGAGGCGGCGGCCAGGCAGGGGTGGCACGAGGGGTTGTCGGAGTGAGGGAAGAGGGGCAACAGATCCGTTGGGGCGAGCTGGACGGAGGGGGCTCTCAGGCGGGGGGCAGCTGGAGACGACGGGCTGGGGGTGTTGGGGTTCGTTATGGGGCGGTGGACGAAGAGGGGGGGTTGGCGGCGCTGTTCACAATGGCGTGACGAAGGCGGATGATGGTGACGCCGGTGGGAGGTTGCAGACGAGAGAGGGATGATGGTCGTGGGGTGCGGGTTTGGATTGGTGGAGGGCAGACAAGATGGGAGCAACGACGGGGCGACGTGGCTATGCATGGGTTTGAGCTGATGAAACGACGAAGCTCGCCGTGGCTAGGGCTGTGGGAGGTGAGACAGTGGCTCAGGGCGAAGCCACGGTGAGCGAGGAGGTGGATGAAGTCTGGTGGTGGCGTCTCGAGCCTGCGGTTGTTAGCGAGCTCGATGGGTTGAGGTGGTGCAAGCTTGGGGATGGGCTTCATTCGAGCACAGCTCGTGTATGAGGAGGGTGGAGACGTGGGTTGCAGTGGGAATAATAATAATAATATGATGAAGATGAAAGATGATAATGAGGCTGTGAGTTCCCCTTTGGTTTGCCATGGGAAAATGTGCTTTAAATAGAAATAATGATGTGTGAGCCATTTAATGAGAGTAGAGGGGATTCTTGTTTGCCTGCGAATGATAAGGGAAAAGCGTGCGATTAATTTGGGGGTTGAGATCCGATGTTTTCCGATCTCATCTGCCATGGAGGTGCTTTAATGGGGTGTGGGATTAGGGTGGTTAGAGTAAACGTAAAGAGGTAATTAGTAAATAAGGGTATAAAATTACCATTTTACACCGAGAACTAAACGTGTCCGAAAAATTACGAAAATAAAATCACGGGATCGCATCGTCGCGAAGATCACGAATGCGAAGTCCGTTTTAAGATTTGAGCCCCGAACTAATGGAAAAATCATTTACTCTGAAATTGTTTGAAATCATTTTGAATACGGAAAAACGTGTACCATGAAAACAGGTCGTTACAAGTTCAAACTGGACATTCACCAAAACTAATAAATTAAACTGTGATGGAGGTTCTTCGATCTTGTGTAACCTAATAGAGAATCACATGCCAACTTTGGCAAGTCAATCTGCACACGAATTCGCTTCTCTGTAAGTAATCGAAATTCTAACCGTCCGTGGTTAAAAATGCATTTCTTTGATTCTTCGAAATAGAGTATGTTCACACGGTAATGTGGTCGTCCCTTTTACTACCGTTGTTGCCATCACTTTCGAATCAGTAAATGGGGTTGGCGTCGAACCCAACCCCATCACATTGGACAATGGATGAATTGCAGAAGCCCGCTTGCCCCGTGGGCTGACGGTGTCATCGATCTCCGGCGAAGGCTGCAAGCTCGTCGCCGCGAAAGACTTCACCCCCAAGAAATTTTAATATTTGTAATTTAGGTTATGTTTTAAATAAAAGAAGGAAAGAGAAATTGAAAATGAAAGAAAAAGAATAAGTATATGAACGTATAAGAAAAACTATTTTGATGTTTGATTATTGAAAAAGTGAAGTAGAAATAATGCAATGATGTTGTGAAGCATCAAATCTGGGGGGACACCCCAGTCCTTTATTTATAGTAAATGGAAGAGCGTACATGGATATGGTTACAACTGATATGATCTTATCCTATGGATAAGATGTAATCTCAATACAGGCTACCGTTAACATCTGTTTACAATGCTCCCCCTTATCTAGACATAGATGTGGACTCTGCTCATGAATACTTCAGGATTCTGAGTGTCTTATGATTCTTACAAGGGGTGGATACTTCAGGATCCTGAGTTGATGTGTGTTGCCTCGTTAAAACCTTTGGCTACGGAAAACCCCGTGGGAAAAAGCCATAGCTAAGGAAAAAGAGTACAAATTCCCTCTAACTCCCCCTAATCTGTACAAACCCTTAGTCGTTCAATATCTTAGGAATTTTTCGTCACTCCTATTTACAACATTCCGAAAATATACACAGATTACAAATATCATCATCATTAAGCTGCTGCTGAAATCAAAAACTTTGGAGAGGTGTGCTTTGTTTTGTCGCCTCTGATGTGGTCTCCTCAAAAATAGCGTAAGCAAGTGGCATGGTCTTCAGATTATGTGGTCAGCTTTAAAAGACCAGCATCTGTCCCAGTGGTCACTGGGATGTGATGTACCACCAGGCACACTCAGATACACCATTGGTTTGTTTCTGGAATGGTGACGATCTCAGAATGATAGGATGATGTTGCCTTCATAGTTTGCTTTGTAGATTTGCAGTAGATTGGTCGTCCCACTGTGGATACCCAGTCTGTGATTTCTCATTATAGGGGTCGGACCTGTAACCTACATTTGCATAAGCTTGGAGGATAATTCTTAATAATGTAAGCCCAAATCTATCGACCCATAGAGGAAGCGCAGATGATGCTTAACTCCGGTCTAATGGCACATTTTAGGTGCCCAATTGGCTAGTGAATTTACTGCAACTGCTATATCGGGACGCATGCAGTTAGCCAGGAGTGCACTGATTGCACTTAGATGGACTTCAAGACCAAGTATATCCTCCACCTCTTCCAGCGAACGAAAGGGGTCTTTTTGTACATCCATTGAGCGTACTACCATAGGTGTACTTATAGGATGACAATAGTCCTTTTAATTTCTTCAACGCACCCAGGACGTATGAATTTTAATGTAACATGATTTTATCTTTTTAGATAAATCTGTGAGCCATAACTAATCTTTATTGTGCCTAGGTCACGTGGGCTGTTTCTCTTCTTTCGTCTTTGTCATCTGATGAGGATTCATCGGACGAAGAAACATCGCTTTGATCGAAGGCTGCATAAGCTTCCTTCTTAGGTCGTCGAAATTTGTTCCTTTTGTTGCTTTTTCGTTCATTGTTCTCTCTGTTCTTCCCACGATCTTTGGAGTCGGGGTTGTTCTTCTCCAAGGGACAATCTCTCTTTACGTGTCCTGCTTTGTTGCAGCCAAAACAAATAATACTGTTAGTGGGACGAAATGAACGTTTACCATACTTACTTGTAATAAACTCTTTAAAGTTCTTTGAGACAAAGGCAATATTGTCCTCTTTGTCGGTATAGTCGGAGTCTTCTTCTTGAGCTTTGAATGCTAGGCTCTTCTTCTTTGGTTTCTGTTCTATCTTCTTGTCTTCCTCAAGTTCTATCTCATATGCCTTGAGATTTCCTATCAATTTTTCAATGGTTAGATCCTTCACGTTGTAGGCTTCTCGAATGGCTGTTGTCTTTCCTTTCCATTTGGATCTAAGAGATCTTAGTATCTTCATTATCTGATCGTACACAGATAATTTCTTACCTAGATTAGCGAGCACATTTGTGATATTAGTAAAACGAGTATTCACATTGGTGATACTCTCTCCTTCTTCCATTTTGAAAGATTCAAACTTAGAATGCAAAATGTTTATACGGGATTCCTTTACCTTCTCGGTTCCATCATGACTTACCTGAAGAGTATGCCATATCTGATATGATGCCTCGCATTGAGAGACACGATTGAATTCATTACCTGTCACGCCGCAAAACAACGCATTCATCGCTTGGCGTTGAGGTTGGCTTTCTTTTTGTCATAAGCAAGCCATTTTTCGAACTCGACGTTAGTGGGTGCGCTGTATGGTGCTTTGGTTACGGTCCATGCCTCGATATCTAGTGACTCTAGGTGAGTCTTCATACGGATCTTCCAGCTTGCGTAGTTTGTTCCGTTGAACAATGGTGGTCGGATGGTGTTGAGTCCTTTAGAATGAAAAGATGTTGATGCCATCGCTTTTCGAGCCTTGCTCTGATACCAAGTGTTGGATCATATGGATGGCAAACAACACTAGAAGGGGGATTGAATAGTGTTGTGCAAATATTAAACTTTTTCGTTCGTTGATTAGCAAAATTTAAAAATCTTCTAATGTTGCCTAAGGAACCAAGTAGAGTGATCTACGCTTGGTTCTTAATCAACAAGGTAATCTTACAATGAATATAAATATGAGTTACAAGCAAGATAAGGTTACAAGCAATAAATCTTTTACACAAGAATAGACCTTTTTGCACAACGGAAATAAATAAATTAACTTTGTAATAATATGAACAACAAATTATAGAGATATAATTGTTAGCAGATAGAATAAAATGCTAGAGCAAAGATAAACAATCACAGAAAAATGCAAACGCAAAGACAAGGAATTTTTATACTGGTTCTCCACAACTTGGGTACGTCCAGTCCCCGACCAATCTGGTACGAGATTTTTCCACTAGTGCCTTAGCAATACAATTACCTAACTCCACTCGTGAGGATTTCCAAACACTTAGCCTTGACCAGGATTTCCAACCACCTCGACTTGTCTAGGATTTTCTCATCCCTTACAACCAAGGGAATCCATAAATAAAACAAAGTTTCCAACTCACCACAATAATTAGTGGAGATTGGATTACACCTAAAATTCTGTAGCCAAAGTAAATATAGCGATTTGTGCATTACGTGGCTAAAAGAATTCAAAACGATCTTTAGATCACACAAAAATATAAGATGATTCTTTATGATCTAGATCGTTAGTCTTCAAAAATCCTTTAAGATTAGAAATTGAAGAACAAGGATTTTTAAAACAACTTTTTAAAAATAGCCAATTAAAAATAGATCTCAAAATAATAATTTCAGAATGAGATTAGAGATCAGAATTTAAACACAAAGTTGGCTATATCGATGCGAGCAATAGAACGACGAGAGATCCTTTAGAACTTTAGCTTAATAGAATTGAGAGATTAGATGTGTAGAAATGATCTCATAGGAGTCTATTTATAGAGTTTCAAGAGATGAATTTGAATTTCAAACGATTTGACTTTCAGCCCAATCAGATATGGAAATGGAGTGAAATCAGGAAGCAGAGTCGTTGGAAAACGACAGCCGGCAGTCGACTCCCTCGGGGTGGTGGTCGACTCCCAGAGAATTTCAGTAGAAATTCTGCTTCCAGCTGGTAGTCGACTCCCTCCTCTGGTAGTAGACTCCCAGATCAGTTTTCTCTGGAACTCAGCTAGTTGAGAAGTGTAATCAACTCCTGGGTGTATTGGAGGTTGACTACTGATAATAAATCGACTAGCTTTTGCTCTCAAGAGTTAAAAAAGGATCTTAAAAACATTTAAAACATTTTTCTTCGAAATCATTTATGTGTGTGCGATATCTACTTTGGCTTTGACAGAATCTTGAAAAACAAAAAAACTCACACACTTAGACTAAGATGAGATCTTCAGGAAGCCGTTTAGATGATTGAAGTAGATGCACGCTTCTCCTGAATTTTAAGTTCCTTCTTTATTAAGCTTGAGCATAAACTACATCTTGTGCTTGACGTAGAACTAGCAAATTCGTCTTCGTCTTTCGAGTGTGGTTGAGCTTCTTTGAAGTATGCATAAAGTCACTGTTCGCACAACCTGCACACTTGAGTTGTAGTGTAGTTAGTACACTAATATTATTTGGAGTGCTCATCTTCAAAACCACTTAGGGGTGGGATTTAATTTCTCATCAATAACCTGGGGAAGGGCCGTACATTACATGATCTAGGATATTACGGGTCGCCGCCCGGTAATTGGAGTAGGCGGGTTCTCCCTGGAGCACGAAAGCTCGATTATCGACTCCTGCTCGGTTATATTGGTGGGCCGGGGGGGTCGAATCGTGGAGGTTAATCTCCGCCCTTGGGTCCCCTAGCTCTCGGAGGAATTCTAACCCCCTCGTTGGCGTCAAATACAGGTTTGGAGGAGGAGGCGGCTCATTTACTGGGATGGGCTCCCTATGTTCTGGCGTATTAACGCCGCTAATGCGCCTAAGCATATATCACCTGTTCGGTGAATTGGTTGAATTCTCTTCGGATCACCTCGGGCTCCTTTGTTTCCTCCGTTGGTCGAGGTGGTGGCGTTGTGGAGTTTGCGACGTCCTCCATCAAGATGTTGTTTGCTCTTGGCTTCTCCTTCAGACATTCGACCGGTCCGGTGTTGCTGGGTTCAGCTGTCATAGTTTTTGGATTGCTTTGGGATTGTAGTGATCGTCTAACCCTTGCAATACTAACAACACACACTAGAGGGGGGTGAATAGTGTAATGGCAATAAAATTGTCCAATTAAAATTTAACTTGCAAATGCGGAATTATAAATGCAAGAGGAATTAAAAGGCACAATCAATCCAAACGCAAACACAAAGTTTTACCCTGGTTCCCCAAACTTGGATACATCCAGCCACACCAATATTCACTATATTCCCACACAGAGAAGTGAATACAAAATCTCACAAGGAGATACCCCACAAAGAGGATTTATGACCTACACAAGGACCCAACCAACCCTACACAAGGGTCAAGACTCTCACACAGAGAATCACTAACTCCTACTCAGAGAATTAGGGTTAGCCCTACACTAGGACACTAAACTCCCACAAAGAGAGTTACTCCCACAAAGAGAGTTATTCCCACAAAGGGAAAATCCTAATCCTACAAAGAGATAACCTCCCACAAAGAGAGAAACACTAATTCCCACAAAGAGAATTAGAGACATGGTTGACTCGGAAGACGCGCAAGTGCACGCCTTCCACTCCCAAGCGTAGGATCGTCAATGCAATATAAAAATAACCGGTGAGTACCGGGTCGGATCACAGGGACAAGTCGTTCTATATTCACAAAATTGATCGATAAAGAAAGATAAAGCGTGAAAACAACCACCTCAACTAACGGTGGGAAAGTGTGAAAATGAGTGTGGTGAAAAGTAAAAAAATCCTAAGTGGCTAGGGGTGGAGAGCCGAATCGGCAAGTAACAAGGAGGACTCATGTGGTGTGTGTGTGAATGAGGCCGTGGGCGTGGGAATTCATCCCAAATATAACTCAATTGATCTCCCGACTAAGAGACGATCAATCGGATGATGTGGCATTTCATCGAACGTGTAGGGTGCAATAAGTAATGCATGAAACCCACATGAGTAATAATCAATTTAGCACATTAGAGAGGGTCCGCTAGGATTATCCTCTCCTTGGATTTCCCCTTAGGGTTCCAATAAACAAAGTTCTATGGTTTCATACACAAATTAGACAATGAAATTGTGCTAGAGATGAAAACCACAACCCAACAACACCAACAAGCACAACACAATCACACAAGATAGATTCAGAAATTCATAATGAAAAGGAGAAGATTTTACTCAAATTCTATCATCCAATTACAATACAAAAATCTAAATCAAATACACAATAGGTTGGAGAAATTTCACCCAAGTGTCACTCCAAGATGAAAATCCCCCTCTCCCAAGTGCTCCTCCAAGCTCCAAGCTTCCTCAAGCTCCTCCCATGGCCTCCAATGTCTCACAAACCCTAAAAAGAACCAAAAAACCAAGAAAAACCGAGAGCAGCAGCCCTCTTTTCTAATTTTCACATCCAGGCTGTTTTTATCACGCAAGTGGGCTTGCGGGCCAAATTTTTCCGCCCGAAACCCGCACTGCGCGAGCTGTGGGCTCAAAGGAGGCGGGGCCGGGTCAGATCCCGGCCCCAATCACCCGCCCGCCCGCTTCAGCGGGCGGGCTCCCCGCTCCGCAAAGAAACGAAGAGCGGGCCGGCCCGCAGGCCGGCCCGCTCGATAAATATAAAAAAACGTTTTTTTTTAATTTTCGCAGCGGCCCGCTCGCTGAGCGGGCCGCCGGCCTGCGGGCCATTTCATATTTTTTAAATTTTTTTTTCTTTTCAAAATTCCTAAAATCCAGAAACTCCTTTTTGGCTCCAAATAATCCACAAAATAGCTGGAAATTCCCAAAAATTCTGGAAAAATTCCAGAAAATCCAGAAAAATCCCAGAAGTACCTGCAAAATACTGGGAGCAAAAATTAGTCCACAAAATACACATTTTATGTATAAAATATAAATAGGCTTCAATATTGCACAATATCACAAATACGCCCGTATTAAAGCCAAAATATCATGATATACACATAAAATGTCCAGAAATGGGGGGAAAAATATGCAATTTATATCCCGAATCAAGACAACAATTACACCAAGTAAAGTAAATACTCTTACCTATGTCTTGAGATGCTTACTCATGAATGGATGCAAGGCATGGAAGAGGATCTCCAAGTGTTGAGATATGCTTGAGAGCACTTGGATGATTTCCCTTGAGCTGGACTTCAATGCATGAAGAGGAATGAATGCTCAATAGAGGGAAATGAGGGAGCTTGAGAGTTGCTTATAGATCTCTTGAGATTTTCAATTGTGTCAAGAAGAATCAAGAAGAAGCAAGAGATGGCAGCACACTCATATATATAGGAACCCCATATCAAGCCCCAAAACCCAATGAAACAGCCAAAGAAAGAATTCTGCAACGGCTAGAAACTGGGTGAAAACGACAGGAACATTCGACTGATGATCAAAAGACAGTCGACTGATCAACGGCTAGAAAATATCCAACGGCTATAATCTGAGCCAGGACAGTCGACTGATGAAGACAATACAGTCGACTGACAAACAGGACAGGCGCCTGTTAATCCTTTAGCAGACGACTGCTGCAGGGGATGGATCGAAACAGAGAGCTGCACTCTTTCTCCAGTTATTCGCACAGGCGACTAATGTTAATACTACAGTCGACTGTCAAATATTCAGGCGACTGTACATTCTTCATCAATCGGCTGCTGTATAATATGGAGAGAAGACAGAGAGATGCAGAGATTGCACTTATGCTAGACAGGCGACTGTTGGCCAATTTCCAGGCGACTGTAAGTATACATGCGACTGTAAACTGATCGACAGACGATTGTGCGTAAAGCTCAAGTTTGATTCAATTGAAATGTTGACTTGAGCTGTGCAAATCAGGCGACTGTAGGAGGATCTACAGGCGACTGGAAATCACCCAGTCGACTGTGTTTCCCTCATCAGGCGACTGATGGAAAGCCAGAGACTCCAAATGATTCTTTGGACAGAGTGAACCTATTGGGTTGGATTCTATGATAATCCTAAGGTTCACTAAGATGGTTAAATGCATATGCATGATAAATAAACCATCTAACAAGGCATTACAATAACCTAGACTCAAAAGAGAGAGAAAGAAATAAAGTAAATTATATGGATTACAATGCTTTCCTTAGAGTCTAAGTCTTCAATCTTGATGCCTTGATTGCTCTCCACCATCTCCAAGCTTTGGCACTCCTTGAGTCTAAACTTTGGCCCTTCTCCACTTGATGTACATCCTTACACCAAGTGATTAGTCTCTAAGAAAGATATTCTAGGAAATAAACTGTGAGACTAAAACACGAGATTCATTAGCAACAACATAATGTTGTGATCATCATCAAAATAAGATTGGTATGAAACACCAATACTCAATAATCTCCCCCTTTTTGATGATGACACACATTATGTAAATCATAAAGAAATAAAGCACAATGCTAATGATCTCCCCCTACTTATATGCACCAAATAAACAATGAGCTACTCAAAGGTAAATACTCATTATACCAACTGAAATCAAGGTGACATATAATAGGCAGGATTATATAAACCAATTGTAATATACAATGTCATGCAAATATGAATGGTTTAAACAATCCCTTAAATCTCTCCCCATATGCAATGCATATGTATATATATCTCCCCTATATGATATATATTTACATAATGCATATATCTATCCCCCTTGACATCGTAAAAAAGGTGGACATCAATATATCCCCCTTTGTCATCTTAACCAAGATGTGATAATATGCAAGAACGAAAGAGATGTATGATACCAAATTGAAAATTTTAGTGGGTATCAATTCACTATCTCATGCTCCCCCTAGATCATAGAAATGGTCAACTTTTGACTTCTAGGATCTAATACCTGTAATGCCCTGATAGCCACTGCACAAGTACTAGAGTGGGGGTGAATAATACTTTAAAATAATCAAGAGTATAATTCCTAATTATTGTGCAAACACAAACAACAATGCGGAATAACTACAAACAACAAGAATAAAGCAACACAAACAAACGATATAACGGGTTCGGATCCACCCAAGTCTCCCCGACTTGTTCCCGGTGATCCTACGTCTCAACCACCCGGATCCCCTCCGGATACTTGAGTTAGAATCATCTAACTCAAATTTGCACTATGAAATTCTTGTAGAAAACCTCCACAAGACCAAATCATACACAAATTAAAATGTGACTCCCACAACCCGGGATCACACACTTCTCTCACAATTGAGAGAACAACTTGCAATAGCAAAGTAAATGAAACAATGAAATACTTACCAACAAAATCCTATGCCTTGAGTAAACTTACGATATTAGGGCAAGGAGGATTTTGAGTAAGAAGAAGTCACCAAACCCTAGCTCCAAGAAGATGAACAGCGATCGAAGCCTAGGATGGAGTTGGTGACCTTGAATCAAGCTCTTGGCTTGAGTGGCTCACAATGAAGAGAATCTCTCTTGAGGAATTAGGGCTCAATAAGTTGAGGGAGAGATTCGTGTGAGAAGAGAGAGCTTGGAAATGGGATTGAATGGCTCCTCTCTTGGATGTGAAAATGTCTCTATTATCAGCCTTGAATCCCTGGTTTGAAGCCCTCAAACATATATAGGATAGAGGAGAGAGAGAAGCAAAAAATCAGTGCAATTAATGCTCCAACGGATCTATTTCTGAAGCAGTCTAATCGGTCTAAGAAGGATCACTGACCGATTAGTTTCATAACTAGTCGGTCGGTAATTCCTCTTGGACCGACTAACTAGTTCACAGCCAATAAACATAGTTCAGGAGATATAGAACTAGTCGGTCTAAGAAGACTTGTCAACCGACTAGTTTGACAACTAGTCGATAGGTGAGTGTTCTTTGACCGACTAAGAGTTAAAAAACAATAAGCTGAACAGAAGAGAACTAGTCGGTCTAAGAACAAATTCCAACCGACTAGTTTCTCAACTAGTCGGGCGATGAATGTTCTTGGACCGACTAAGAGTAAACAGTAGCTCAGACTGTGAAAATGAAGATATAACTAGTCGGTCTAAGAAGGATTCCAAACCGACTAGTTTGACAACTAGTCGGTCGGTGAACCTTCTTGGACCGACTAATTGGTCAACAGTGAATGAGCTGAATTGGACAAGGATATCTAGTCGGTTCAAGAAGGATTGCCGACCGACTAGATTGCCATCTAGTCGGTTGGTTCTTCTTCTTGAACCAACTAAGATGCATAAGAAGCCGAGGAAAGAAGCGATAAGCTTCGGGAAAGATTCTAATGGCTTCTATGACAATCCTAGCTCTAAGATATGAGCATTATGAAGATTATCATGTAAGACCTACTCAAGGCTTAACATTCTATACGATGAAGCTAGAAGACAATAAATTAAACATGACAACCCGTCTTCAAAGCTTCAATCTGAATCTCTTGACTTCGATAATGCTCCTTGAGCTTCAACGAAGCTTCAGGCACACGATCACGCGCTTTGAGAAGTCTTGAGACGTCGCTTGAGATGTACGAAGTAATTTGGCGACGATCTCCATAACTGTGCTCACAAAGAGTTAGTTCACGATATTTATGTTTGTTCATCATCAAAACCAAATCCGGGGAATCAATACTCAACATTCTCCCCCTTTTTGGTGATGACAAACTAACATAAATAATAATCAATAATGATGAGTCAAATGAATTTTACTTACTCCCCCCTGCATTGATGACACGTTAGTTCCGTATTCAATAATAATCATACGCATCAAGCGGACGAGGAAAGTATAAATATGAACTCAAGTATAGCAATTTAGGATCTAAATCCATTTTTATATCTTAACTCCCCCTGAATCAAACATATCAAATTAGATTCACGGTAAAATGTTTTAAATTATCATTTAGCATATTGTCATTATTAATTCTCTCCCCCTTTGACATTAGCAAAAAGAGCGGGAGGAGATCAACGACAACAACAATGGCTTAAAATAAAAGCACGAGAGTCGTAGAATACGACCACGGTTCAAATGACACCGAAGTAAAATCACGAAGAAAATCAAAGTGTGCCAATGAGACCATAGTCGAAAATCGAAAATGAAATCATCAAAACTCAAATCAATTTCACATATTGAGTTATGGAACATACTCTCCAATATCAATATTCTTAATGAATTTAGTGCATGGAAAACAATTATATGTTTTCATAGAATGAATTCTATTTAATCAATATAATCGTCGAGCGACGAAATCAATATCAGAGACATAAATACACTGTGCACAAGAAACGAATGGCAACATGATGTACACATCATACAACAGCAAATGTCACAGCATCGATCGAAAAGGATCACAAAGGGTAAGCATACCAAATCTAAGTGACATGTGCGATGTGAGGTGACAATGTGATTAAAACAATATGCAATCAATAACATGCAACAATGTTATGCCAAAAATAGAGATAGAAAATTCGCAAAATTTATGACATACACAAATCTAGTACTAGCATGCATTCCAAAAGAGATACTCATTAAATGAGTCAATAATAAGCATGGAATGCCATGAGCATGAGAAAGATAAGTACATAATCATAAGCTCAAAACTAGCATCAAGATATGCATGAGATAGTCTAAAACATAAAGAGACATCTACATGCATTCAACAGTGAATGAGCTGAATTGGACAATGCTATCTAGTCGGTTCAAGAAGGATTGCCGACCGACTAGCTTGCCATCTAGTCGGTTGGTTCTTCTTCTTGAACCAACTAAGATGCATAAGAAGCCGAGGAAAGAAGCGATAAGCTTCGGGAAAGATTCTAATGGCTTCTATGACAATCCTAGCTCTAAGATATGAGCGTTATGAAGATTATCATGTAAGACATACTCAAGGCTTAACATTCTATACGATGAAGCTAGAAGACAATAAATTAAACATGACAAACCGTCTTCAAAGCTTCAATCCGAATATTTTAACTTCAATAATGATTCTTGAGCTTCAACGAAGCTTCAGGCACACGATCACGCGCTTTGAGAAGTCTTGAGACGTCTCTTAAGATGTACGAAGTAATTTGGCGACGATCTCCATAACTGCGCTCACAAAGAGTTAGTTCACGATATTTATGTTTGTTCATCATCAAAACCAAATTCGGGGAATCAATACTCAACAATACCAAATATACAATAAATGGAGCCATGAGCCTAAAAAATGTATCAAAGCAATTGATATGGAAAGATCAAGCTTCAATGATACACAAAGATATTGCCAAAACAAATAAAACATGAAACATATTGGCAATAAACAAGAGGTTTGGTTTGAGACCAAAAAACAACCAATTGTAAATAATGATATCAAACAACCTCAAAAATGAGAGTCAAAATATGTTCTAAAACATTTTAAACATATAACATATTAACTCCCCTATTGACATACACATGGATCAAAAATGCATGCATGTCAATAAAATCCCCAAGATTCCCATTTTCATGAAAAATACATACATTTGAAAGTATTTTCAAAATCATGAAACACACACACACAACCAATGGGTTGCAAAAATATAACATTAACCACAATACCTATGAAATATGCAAATGTGTGTGGGGAACCTAAACATTAGGCAACCAAACCCAAGAGGAGTTTGATTTCCTAACATAATCACACGAGGTGATCACATCTCTAACCAAAGAGTTGATGTAACTATCCCTCTCTTACACACTAACCTTAGTGGGAATCTATAATCTCAAAGATTTCCTAGGCAATGGTTTTGCCTTTGCAAGAGGGATGGATGTGGCATGCTTAGGTGTAGAAACGAATTTCTTAGCATGCAAAGAATGAGGATTTTGCTTCTTAGCAAAAAATGAAGATTTTTCATTCTTCCTCATTACCTCGTGAACTACATGCTTCTTGTTGATGTTATTGTTGTACAAGAAAGCATGATGATTCTTCTTATGTGCTTTAGCAATATTTCTTGTATTTGCACCATAAGAGGAATTAGAGGTGGGTTTGGGTACCACATTTTGAATATACCCCAAACCTCCTCTATGATTTGACGGATGTTGTTTTTCCAACAAATCGTGAAGTGAATCCCTAGAATACACAAAGCTTATGAGCTTCCGGGATTCCTCTTCACATTTCAACGTAAGTTGTTGAATGTGAGAATCTAAGCTAAGGTTTTGAGCAACAAGATTTTCATTAATTAAGCTCAATTCCTTAACTTGAGAGAGACGTGTGTCTCTCTCACTAGTGTCACACACATGCATTTCATCATGAATATTTACACTGGATGATTCTAATTCATGCACCCTACTAATAGCATTATCAAGTTTAGCTTTCATTTTATCATATGAGTCGATGTACTTACTTGCCAAATTGGAGTCCACATTTAGGCGGTATTCAAGCTCCTCATAGGATGGCTTTTCCTCCTCAGCTTCCTCATCACTTTCCTCATCGCTTTCCTCCTCGCTTGAGCTAGACGAAAACTCTTCCCCATTAGCCATGAAGCAACTTTCTTCTTTAGAGTTGAGCCATGTCTCTATCTCTTCATCGCTTGAGTTAGATGAAGTTGATGAAGAATCATCAAAAGCAACAAAACACCTGTGATCGTGCTCCTTGTCATCCTCTTCTTCATCATTTGATGTGTTCACATCGGAATCATCAAATGTCATGCCCTATTTTGCACTATACGTGTATTCTACTGAATACGTGTGGTATTTCTATCTACGGTGCATACGTAGGCATGAGATAAACGAAGATATCGATGTATGTGACGTAGTGAGAGGGAGATTGGGCCGTAATACGTGGCTAAGGGTAGAGAATACGAAATGTGAAGGCGGGAGAAGTGCAGATGACGTTGTGGGATTAAAACAACAGGAGTGTGTTAGATGTGCGTGTGTGAAGCATGTATGTTCGCATGGATGTGCATGGATGTGTGTAAGAAGAGCCATGCAAGTATGAAAGGGGTTGGGGGTCAATGGCAACCCCCGTAAATTTTTAGAAAGGTCAGTGGCAAAACGGTCTTTTTGACTAAATTTGTTGTGCGTACATACATAAGTGGTCGGTACCTAAAGTAATGGAAAACTTGTAAATACTTGGAAGGTGAAGGAGTGTTTTAGTTATTGCCCTCATGGAATATTCCCTTGGAATATTCCAATCTTGCATGGGAAGGAATCTTGGAAATATCTCCTTTCTATACTTTTCTTTTCATTTCTAATTCTTTCTTCTCCTTTCTTCTTTCCTATCTTCTCCCCCTTTCTCCCCCTACCATGGCCGGCCACCCAAACCCTAACCCATGGCCGAAAATTCTTCAAAAAAAGAAAGAAAGAAGAAGAAGAAGAAGAAGAAAGAAGAGGAAGAGAAAGAGAAGGAGAAGAGAAATAAAAAATTGAGGTAGGATTCCAACTTGGTATTTGGAATTTAATTAGGGTTTTATTTTAGCATGTTTCTACATCTTGTTTTATCAATATGGATTAGTAGTAATCAAATTCATATGTCATGTTTTAATTTTCATGAATATCCCCTTGAAATTATAATCTACATCACTTCCTTTGAAAAGCTGAAATTTTGATGTGTGTTCATGCTTGGATTTTGTTCTCTGTGGTTCGAATTGAGCTTTGAAAAAAATATGAGCTTGTATATCTTGAAATCCTACCCCAAAATTATATAAATATTGATATATGTTCAATTCTGGAATTAGGAGTAAAAATTCATTGTTTGCAAGATGTCTGAAATTCTGTCAAGCTGTACACTGTTTAGCAAATTGAGGATTTCTACCTGCACACTCGATGGAATTTTATGATTTTGGTCTTGTTGGAAAGCTAACAAGTTTTTCTAAGAGTTCATCTATGCTTTTATGTTGAATTTTTGGCTATAACATGTCCAAAATTGGCTTTGAACACAGACCCTAAAATGTGTCTGAAAAACAGAATTGACACACTTCACTAATTAATTAATCATAAATCATATAGTTTATATTTTTGCATGAAATTTTATCTGTAGATCCATAACTGTTATATCTTCAACTTTCATTAATAAAGTGTTGTTAAATTCCCAAGATAAATGGACGAAATATGTTGATATTTATGGTTGTTCTTGCAATTTCAGCAAGCTGAATACACTAAGTGCTATTCTTATTCATTAAATGTGGTTAATTGGCCATTATTATTTTTGCTTAATATGGTTGTATGGTGAAATGAATGTTCATGTCCTTGGCACATGTAAATGTTATTATGTTGCTCCATTATGAATGATGCCCGTCAAGTGTTCGATGAAATGCCTGAATGAAGGCAAATGCTACAAATGTGAGAAATGCACAATCGTGTAGATGTGAATTGAAATTTGATATGAACTTGTAATGTTGGGAGCATGTCATGCATGGTACTATATGTGATGTGATGATGGGTTGGTATGAATACAATGGAGGGCATGACACTTCGGTGTATGACCCATGTTGATATGAATATGAAATGTGATGCCATGCAACATGACTTCTTCATTACTGAAATAATGAAATGAAACTCTTGAATGTCTCAGTCCTCTCTAATGAGGGTGAGTTAGCAAATCCCAGGTTTTAAGTGGGATTTGAGTAAATTGTGGATATGAGGCCTGGACTGTGAAGTTGGGAGATGATTATGTGATGTGTGGAGTTTTCACCTACTCACCTTTACCGGGAGTGGAGGGGATACTTACACCCACTCGCCTTTACCGGGAGTGGAGGGGTCATACGGAGGTTGGGTTATATGTGGATAGCCTCACTCCTGCCAGGGATGGGGGAGGTGAGAGGCCCGGCGTACAGTGCCCGTGTCCACTGCGTCGTGTGCTATATTCACCCCAAATTTGGGGTGAAGTCCAGGTCCTGGTATCACATAGTTTACCCAAGTTCCAATTAACTCAATTATGAAATAATAATAAAATAAGAATTGCGCGATACTCCTTCTGCTGGCAGCACTTTCCCTTCCCCTTGCGAGTTCCTTGTGACGCTGTGGCACGTCTCTGGCACTTGTACGTATTTTATTAAATATTGGTTGTTAAAATACTTGTGTTATTATTATTATTATTATTATTCGTGCTAACCCCTTTTCTTGCAGTAACTCGACATTGGACTGCAGGTATGACTTCCTTGGTTTAACTATTTAATTCACATTATATCACTTATTTACATGCTCTATTCCTCTAGTTTGCCTTGTTAATTGATAACCTTAATACGGAGTTCCAAACCCAAGTTGGTTCCTACTAGGACACGCATTGATGTGCTCCTCCCCAATTTTCAGGTAGCAGGGTTAGCTTGGTTGGAGGTGATTTGGAGCTGTGTTCAGGAGTAGCATTTGGTGTGAGCAGTATTTGTGGTGTGATATGGTTGGTTTGGGAAGTGGAGAATGACTGTGTATATGTAGTGGTGTACCTGGATTATGTATATGAATGGAAATTGTTATCTATATGTTATCTTGTTGGTGTTCTTTATTATTCTTGAGGTTATTTTATTACTATTGTGGAGCTTCACTTGTACTATCCCAGCATGTGCGCAGTGGCCTGCCTATGTAGTTTCTTCTTTTACTCTATTTTCCTCTTTTATCATCCTCACTCTTCAGGATACTTGGAAAAAAAATTTAAATTATAGACACCAGGTATACTGGGGAACGGGGCGTGACATCAAACGTGCCAATAAGTCCCTTCTTATGATTCTTGTTTCGGACTTGGCTTTCCAAAGTTTCTTCCCTTTACCCTTAAAGGTATCTTTGGTGGGTTTGGAAGGACATACAGTAGCAAGATGACCTTTTCCTCCACAATTGAAACAAATAAGCTTGTTAGACTGGGAGGCAAACTCTGACGAAGATGTACCTTGTTTGTCCTTAAGGAATGCCTCGAAATTCTTGAATTTGTCACGACCCGCTTCCCTAAAATGGAGGCGAGACGTGAAAAGGTCCGCACGAGAGTGGAGCTGTGAAGCCCCAAACCCGATAAGCATCCACAAATACATAAACAGGTCCCTGTAACCACAACAGAATAACAATAATAACGCAAGGAGAGACTGAAATAAAATTCCACATCTCACAAATTGTCCAACATCAACAAAAGTCCAACATCCAGAAAAGCCACCAGGCTAAAAGAAAAGAGTCCAAGGCCCAGAACAAGGCCAACCAAAGCAGCGACATAACAAAGTATAGGTGCTACGCACCGATAACAAAACAACTATCTAACAAAAGTAAAACACAACGAAGACACTAGGACTGGTCCCCAGTGTCCACGTACTCCCCGTCAAACACGAGCTCGGGCTCGGCGTCAGCAAACACCTCGTCCTCAACAAGGTACTCGGGCTCAGGATCTAACATGTGTCACCCAAAAGAGTAAAGGGACACATGTCAGCAAGTCTAAAAGACTTGGGCAAGGAAACTGAAGGTAAGGCAACTAGCAACCTAGCAGTTTTAGTATGCATGACATGGCAGTTATAACATGAGTGCACAATTTAAAACATGGCAAGACAATTTGTACAAGAGAACAATTTTCGGGACATGACAAGGCAAGACAAGACAAGAGTAGCCAAGCTACTATCAATCTCAATCAATTCACATTTTGTAGGTGTTCATGCCCTTCGCTGAATGGTAAACATTTCAGACCGATTGGCACTAAACACAAATCACATTTCACGGTTGTTTTGTAGATGTTTGCGCCCTTCGCTGAATGGTAAATATTTCAGACCGATCAGCACCAAACACTACCCCACCCCAAAGAGTTTACGCCTTACAACTGCAGTTGTTGATCAAACAGACTCCCAGTTGAATGGCCGCTTAACCATCACCCCATATACCCACACGTAATGGAGCATGGGGTCCCGCACATGGAACTCAGCTAGTGAGCCTGGGGTTGCCCCGCACATTGAGCTCGCATTCTTAGTTCACAATTCAATATATCGAGCGTTGGGGTTAGCAACTCATTATGCTCGCTTCTGGTCACGAGCCAGGAACACTTGCATCGTAGGAAAGCTACGCATTCACAGCAACACTTAAAGAATGCGAGGACATGACAATTCATTTGCGTACCGTTAATGGAAAGTAAACATGACATGGTAATTGTGCAACATGATATATGTTGGAACTAGCTTCGTTGTCAAGCTAGCTCCCCAATTTACGCCTAGGCGAGTATCATTTCGTCGCCTAGCCTCTTTTACGCCTACATTAAGCAAATGGCCTAAAACATGGCCTAAACCCTAAGTGACAAGTTTCACTTGCCTAGCACCGGGAATGACGACCACTTCGTCACACGGATGCTATCTACGGGGGAAATCGCTGTTAAGGGGGAAACACACACCAAACACATGAAATTAATTAGGTTTTCACCAAAATTATCAATAAGTTATGAAAACAACGGTAGAACGATTTCTTACCGAGAGGAAGCGGAAGAAACACTCTGGGGAACCCTAGGATCAGATCTGGAGAAGATTGGAGAAGTTTGGGGAAACTAGGGTTTTGGGGGATTTGGGGATTTTGATGGGTTTTGGTGAGATTTTGGGGAAGATGAGAGGTAGATGGAGTGAATGGATGGTTTGGATGATGGATTTAGGGCTTGGAATGGAGAAATGAAGCTTGGAGGAAGATGGGGGCTGAAGGGGGAAGATTTTAGGGTTTTGGGTCGTGTTGGAGAAGATGAAATCATTTGGGTTGGGTTTAAATAGGATGGGCTGGCGGCTGCCCAGAAATTAGGGTTTTAACATTGGTTAGTCGGTCAAA
This sequence comes from Scilla litardierei, assembly GCA_030789695.1. NCBI lineage: Eukaryota > Viridiplantae > Streptophyta > Magnoliopsida > Asparagales > Asparagaceae > Scilla > Scilla litardierei. The sequence continues at coordinate 149,473,011 of CM061135.1, forward strand.
GAGCAACCACTGACCGACTAGTTTGGCAACTAGTCGGTCGGTCGACCAACGCAGACCGACTAAGTGCAAACAGTAACTCCTGAACGAAAATAGGATTTTAGAGTTAGTCGGTCCATGAACAAATACTGACCGACTAGTTTAGCATCTAGTCGGTCGATGAACGTTCTTAGACCGACTAAGCGTAAACAGTAGCTGATACAAAAATAAGATGATGAGTTAGTCGGTTCAAGAAGCATTGCTGACCGACTAGTTTGCAACCTAGTCAGTCAACCAACGTTCTTAGACCGACTAACGATAAACAGTAACTCCTGAATAATTTTAGAAAGCCAACTAGTCGGTCCAAGAAGGATTGCCGACCGACTGGATCGTCATCTAGTCGGTCGGTGGCCCTTCTTACACCGGCTAATGAGCACCAAAAGTTCCGATACGGAGCGCGGGGCCCCGGGATCGATTCCTAAGACTCCTAGGCTTGATCTAACAGTTAGATACGACCGTTATGAAGTCCGTCACGAATGACTTACTTCGAAATCGACAATCCTAAGGAAGAAGCGAGAAAATACGACGAATCGATCGAAGACGAAAGCTACGGTGACGAAAACCACACAAGAGGAGAAAATCCACCAAAACATAAATTATATTATATTAAATCCAGATACATGAAATGCAGTCGTTACAGAATTGCTTGGCAAGCTCAATGTAGTCATCATCGCTACCATCATCTTCATCACCATCTTCACTCGAAGCTTCCCGTTGGGAGTTCTTTCTCCACTTGAATGACTCCTTCTCAACATGTAGTGCAACCCCCTTTTTCTTCTCGGGCTTAAGTGGTTGAACATCTTCTTTATGTTGAAATAGCACTTCATGAGAGATCTCCAAAGTATGCCAAATTCCATTGGCCGATTTGCACTTGGAGATACGGTCGAACTCATCCGGAGTGAGGGCACAATGGAGAACACACATAGCCCTAGCATTGACTCTGATCAAGTCCTTCTCTGCTTTAGTTCTCAAGGCCACGGGTGAAGTAGGCTCCTCGAAAGGCGACTCTGTGATGTCCCAAATGTCGTGACTCTTTAAGTAGACCATCATCCTGATCTTCCAACTCGAGTAGTTGGTTCCGTTGAAGAGCGGGGGTCGAAGGTTGAATGTCCTTCTTCATAACGCGAGGATGTTGCGTTGAATGCCATCATTGCATTATGCTTTAACCTCGCTCTGATACCAATTGTAGTGATCGTCTAACCCTTGCAATACTAACAACACACACTAGAGGGGGGGGGGGGGGGGGGGGGGGGTTGAATAGTGTAATGGCAATAAAATTGTCCAATTAAAATTTAACTTGCAAATGCGGAATTATAAATGCAAGAGGAATTAAAAGGCACAATCAATCCAAACGCAAACACAAAGTTTTACCCTGGTTCCCCAAACTTGGATACATCCAGCCACACCAATATTCACTATATTCCCACACAGAGAAGTGAATACAAATCTCACAAGGAGATACACCACAAAGAGGATTTATGACCTACACAAGGACCCAACCAACCCTACACAAGGGTCAAGACTCCCACACAGAGAATCACTAACTCCCACTCAGAGAATTAGGGTTAGCCCTACACTAGGACACTAAACTCCCACAAAGAGAGTTACTCCCATAAAGAGAGTTATTACCACAAAGGGAAAATCCTAATCCCACAAAGAGATAACCTCCCACAAAGAGAGAAACACTAATTCCCACAAAGAGAATTAGAGACAACAATTACACCAAGTAAAGTAAATGCTCTTATCTATGCCTTGAGATGCTTACTCATGAATGGATGCAAGGCATGGAAGAGGATCTCCAAGTGTTGAGATATGCTTGAGAGCACTTGGATGATTTCCCTTGAGCTGGACTTCAATGCATGAAGAGGAATGAATGCTCAATAGAGGGAAATGAGGGAGCTTGAGACTTGCTTATAGATCTCTTGAGATTTTCAATTGTGTCAAGAAGAATCAAGAAGAAGCAAGAGATGGCAGCACACTCATATATATAGGAACCCATATCAAGCCCAAAAACCCAAGGAAACAGCCAAAGAAAGAATTCTGCAACGGCTAGAAACTGGGTGAAAACGACAGGAACAGTCGACTGATGATCAAAAGACAGTCGATTGATTAACGGTTAGAAAATATCCAACGGCTATAATCTGAGCCAAGACAGTCGACTGATGAAGACAATACAGTCGACTGACAAACAAGACATGCGCCTGTTAATCCTTCAGCAAACGACTGCTGCAGGGGATGGATCGAAACAGAGAGCTGCACTCTTTCTCCAGTTATTCGCACAGGCGACTGATGTTAATACTACAGTCGACTGTCAAATATTCAGGCGACTGTACATTCTTCATTAGTCGTCTGCTATATAATATGGAGAGAAGACAGAGAGATGCAGAGATTGCACTTACGCTAGACAGGCGACTGTTGGCCAATTTCCAGGCGACTGTAAGTATACATGCGACTGTAAACTGATCGACAGACGATTGTGCGTAAAGCTCAAGTTTGATTCAATTGAAATGTTGACTTGAGCTGTGCAAATCAGGCGACTGTAGGAGGATCTACAGGCGACTGGAAATCACCCAGTCGACTGTGTTTCCCTCATCAGGCGACTGATGGAAAGCCAGAGACTCCAAATGATTCTTTGGACAGAGTGAACCTATTGGGTTGGATTCTATGATAATCCTAAGGTTCACTAAGATGGTTAAATGCATATGCATGATAAGTAAACCATCTAACAAGGCATTACAATAACCTAGACTCAAAAGAGAGAGAAAGCAATAAAGTAAATTACATGGATTACAATGCTTTCCTTAGAGTCTAAGTCTTCAATCTTGATGCCTTGATTGCTCTCCACCATCTCCAAGCTTTGGCACTCCTTGAGTCCAAACTTTGGCCCTTCTCCACTTGATGTCCATCCTTACACCAAGTGATTAGTCTCCAAGAAAGATATTCTAGGAAATAAACTGTGAGACTAAAACATGAGATTCATTAGCAACACCATAATGTTGTGATCATCATCAAAATAAGATTGGGTTGAAATACAAACATTCAACAGGGATGTCAAGCTGGTTAACGTTTTCCACAGACGGCGCCAAACTGTTAAGGCCAAAATTGACCAAGACAATTGTCAAGCTGACGTAAACTCAAGGTGCTGAGTTGGAGCCTCGTCAGCAGCTGGAGTGGGACCCATGGTTGGAGGAACCAGGGTATTGATGGTAGTTGGAGGTGATGTGACCTTCGACCGACATTCGGACGGCCGTTGCGTCGATCGTTCAAGGTTGGAGAACCCGACGCCAACCTTCGATGTTGGACAACGATCGTCGATCTGCAGCACATGGACTCATTAGGGGGGTCGGATCTGGGTTTTGACCTAAATCCCCTCTGATGCTTAAGTTAGTATGGAACTTAAGGAAGAGAGGGAGCTTGGTGTAGCTGAGATCGACCCACAGAGGTTCGTCTCTAGACTGATGACACAAGCTCGAATATAAGAATGGTAGAAGTGAGAAGATAGAGTTCTATATCCTAGACCTTGTACCTTGAAGATGTGACCCTTTCCCTTATTTATAGATGTTCAATGTCCCTTTGGAGACATTGGGAAGATAACGGACACCCATAATGTGGCCACGATCTTCCCTCGTTAATAGGAATAAATGTAGCGCAAGTTTTTGAGATTCCCGAGCTCGCCTTTAATCCCACGTTCGAGTGAGACGAACCCAACGGTCGACTGGTCATTTGAGCTTTGACTGAGTCGACATCGGGCTTCTTTGGTGGGCCTGATGGGCCTTAGTCGTCTGTCGACCGATTTCCTCGAATGCCGACCCAATGACTCAACACCATCAATATATGATATTGATGATACGAAAACATGAATCGACGATTAAAAATCGTCGTTTTATAGACTATCAACCCGATTTCCAATCCGATCTTGCAAGATCGATGGAAATAAAATCATGAGCATGATAAAAATAATTTTTAAGGATAATACCTCTAGATCCGTCCTCCAGATCTAGCGACGGTTGACGAAGCCTACGCGTGGAAAACGACGTCTGTTCGTAGTGGTCGAAGTCATGCGCGTGGATCAACTGCCTTTCCTTCGCTTTCACAACAATAAGGTTTTGTGGAAAAAAATTTAGAGGCTCGTGCTGTTAACGTGTTGTGAAGTATCAAATCTGGGGGAAGACCCCAGTCCTTTATTTAGTAAAGGAAAGAGCGTACATGGATAAAGTTACAACTGATATGATCTTATCTTATGGATAAGATGTAATTCCAATACAGGCTCCCATCAACATCTGTTTACAACAAATGCAAACATATTATTATTCAGTTTTCAAGATGGTTTGAATATTTTTCATTTTAAAGAAGTTTTCTGTTGAAATCCAAATATTCGTTTATCGTTCTTTTTCAAAATTAATTTTTATGACAACCGGCCTTTGCTCGATTGTCATCTTCTTTCACTTTCGTTTTGAGAGGCGAGGGAACGAGGCCCAACACACTTTAAAATGCTTTATAATGTATCAAAAAAATTATTGCATTGTATCAAAAAAAATGTTGTGAGTTGAGGGAGGCATTTGGCCTCCCTCCCCTCTCTTCATCTCACCATTTACTCCCCACTAACTTAGTGGGGAGTCCCATGTACTCCTAATCTATTAAGGAAATGAATATATAGAGAGCCATGGCTAGTGCTATGGCTACTCATGATTGAGACAATTTCACTCTTCTCTAAATTCCTTCAACACGTTATCAGCACGTTTGCTCTAACTTCGTTGAGCTTTTTCTCCTGTATCCCCTCAAATCTACATGCTAAGGAATCTATTTGTTGCGGCTATTCGTTGAGGCTTTTTATATACATTCGGGAGCGAGATATTATATCTACGGATTTTATATCACGATCGTCCCTAGATCTTTGATCTAGAGGTAAATCTTATCAATCCCGTAGATAATTACAAACAAATAGTTTGATATGATATTATTCGCAGCACTCTTTTGGGCTTATTTAAATCAATTATATCATGTTTTATACTGATTAAAATACAAACATCAAAAAAAAGAACCCCCCAGAAAATCCATTCAGCTTCAGCTTCCCCCCGAAGGGGGGGCACTTCCCGGCGCCGACCACCCCCCCAGGCGAGGGGGGGTTTCTGTCCCCCGCCCCCCCCAGACCGGGGGGCGCTTTTCCGTCGCCAGCCCCCCGGAGGGGGGGCTCTTCCGTCGCCGCCCCCCGGAGGGGGGCTCTGTACTCGCTGACCACCCCGCCGAAGGGGGGGCTCTTCCTTCGCCGGCCCCCCGGAGGGGGGCTCTGTACTCTCCGACCCCCTAGCTCTTCCGTCGTCGGCCCCCCGGAGGGGGGATCTGTACTCGCCCCCCCCGAAGGGGGGGCTCTTCCGTCGCCGGCCCCCCTGGAGGGGGGATCTGTACTCGCCGCCCCGCCCGAAGGGGGGGGGGGGGCTCTTCCGTCGTCGCCCCCGAAGAGGGGTTGTGTCGTTTCGGACCCCCCCCCCAAAACAGCGGAGGGGGGCTCCGACGTCTGGTGATCAAACCCCCCCCCCCCTCGACATGGGGGCTCCGGCGTCAAACCCCCCCCGCTCGACGGGGGGCTCCGGCGTCAAACCCCCCCGAAGGGGGCTCCGGCGATCAAACCACCCCTTGCTCGACGGGGGGGCTCTGGCGTCAAACCCCCCCGAAGGGGGCTCCGGCGATCAAAACCCCCCACCGCTCGACGGGGGGGGGGGGGGGGGGGGGGGGGGGGGCTCTGTAAACATCGGGGGTGTTGGAAGCAACGATTTAGGACCTTGGTTTGATGATGACAAACGTGTCGTTATATCTGACGTGTGTACTTAGTGTGTTTCAGGATTGACGAAACAATATATTCGCACTATTTGGCGGAATTGCTATTCGTATAGCATATTGGGAGAGAGGGAGTGTGTGTGCACAAAGAAATTTGACTTGGTATATGTGTGGAGAGATGAAAATCAATTAACATGATTTGCAAAGATTTTTCCATATCCAATTTGAATTGCAAATCAAATCCCATGGCTATCTTTATCCTATTCAAACTCAAAATCAATTTAGTGTTTTTCTTTGACCATATCTCTTTCAAAAACCCTAGCTCCCCTATTATAAATACCACTTCCATCTATTGCTCCAAAAACGTGCGGCATACACAAATAAAAGCCCTCCCACAAAATTTCCCTGCGGGCTCCATGCATTATTTCTCCAAGCATTGAAGCAGCCGGTCAATTTAACATCCCTAGTGAATCACTGCTACAAATTTCCCCAAGACGTCATCAACGCATGCGAAAGGCACAAAGGGTACACACCATCACGTGGTAGCAAATCTTTGAGAACGTCAGGCCGGCCACCCTTCAATTATTGACCCTTGGATTAGAAGACGCATACCTCGTTTTCTCAAATCCAAAAGAGCAGAGAGTAACGCATTGATAATTTCATCTTTCCAAAATCCTCAAAGAGCCAAACTTTTTTCTACACGAAAATTCAAAGGGCCGGCCACCAAAAATCAAGAGCCGAAGTTTACAAAGGGGGATGTGTTTCTTTTGTTCAGAACTATTTTTTAGTTGAGGTGTGGGGAACTCCCGAATATTTTTTGGGGTCATCTGATTTTTTTTGTGTGGTTGCAGGTGCAAGATCAAAGAGCACTTAAAAATCTCTAAGCACAGTTCTGTGAATATCTCAAAGAGGACAAAAAGGCTTGAGGCCGACCTCTTTCTTCTTTGAGAATTACTTCTCTGCAAATCAACAATCAGCCGCAACTTGGAGAATCTCATTTTTTTAAGGGCGCCATATTTGTTAGTTTTTTTAAAGGGATATCCGCACTTCATAATCTCCAAGAGCCGAAATCAACTGGGATTCATCAAATATTGGTGACAGGCGAACAAATATAAGAGGCTGTCCTTTGTATACTCCAAGAGCCGTGCGCAAGGGGTCCTATTCATGTAGCAGCCGAAAATTTTGTTGACCAGCCGCACATTTTTTTTGTTGGGCTCACTTCCCTTATGAAAATTTTCAAGCACAACACTTTCGAAAATCAAAGAGATATTTTGAAGGGGTGCATAGATGAAGACTTTAAAAAAGGTGCAAGGGGTATCTAACTTATAATTATTATCTAATAACAATAAGTTTTTGTTTGCAGGTCCATGTGCTCCATGTGCTGAGGAATCAAACAAATTTATGTGTGAAGCCGCAACCTAATCAAACCCTCCCTTGAAAAACTTGCAGCAGCCGCATGCTTTGCTATTGGTTGTAGGGTTGGCCGAAAACAGAGAGGAGCAAGCACAAAGCATAGGGAAGATTAAATCTTATTCTCCTTTGCAAATACCTACGCATCATTTAATCTGTACCTTTTTGTTCTTGATCTTTTTGACAGGCCGAAATACAGAGAGACATGTGCAAGTTTCATCGAGAGGGGAGCCGAACTATTTGGGGGAGACATCAGAGACTACTACTTGTCAGATTGATCTGACCCGTGCTGATTGACGAGGACATCGCCGCTACACAAACTGAGATGCCTAAACTTTATTTATTATTATTTTGTGTAGTTGTTGTGTTAGATCCTTGTAGGGGAAACTTTACCTATATTTTGTGACTATTTTGGGACTTGTCTAGTTGGGACTAGACAAGCGGGACCCAGCTAGTTTAGGACTAGCTGGTAGAAAGATTTGCTAGGATTGATAGTGAGAGGAAACACTGTGTGTGGGGTACTGAGAGCCTGGCGAGTGTAAAGACGTAGAGGGTGCTCTGAGCGTGCTCTAACTTGTGGCTTTGTATCTATTGCACTATTCAATACTAGTTCTGCTTTGGGGGCTGGAGTAGGTCATTTGGACGACCGAACCAGGGTAAATCTGCTGTGTACTCTGTGTCTGCTTTTATTTACCCTGTTGCTGCTATAACTGCGTGTGCTTATTCGTGGGTTGCACGAATTATTTTTTATTAGCCTATTCACCCACCCTCTAGGCTAGGATCCAGATCCAACAAGTGGTATCAGAGCCAGTTTAGTAGATCTAGCCTAGTTTGACCATGGACCACATTGATAGTGCTTTTGCTGAGGGTCAGTCTATTTCCCGACCACCTAGATTTAATGGAGTAGACTATGCTTATTGGAAAAATCGTATGAGAATCTACTTGATTTCTATTGATTATAAAGCTTGGCAAATTGTTGAAAAAGGCTATAAATCACCTGTTATTAAAATTGAAAATACTGAGATGCTTAAACCTGATGATAAATGGGATGATAATGATTGGAAGCTTTATTCTCTTAATGCTAAAGCTATGAATGCTCTCATTTGTGCATTAGATAAATCTGAATTCAATCGCATCTCACATTGTTTAATTGCGCAGGAAATATGGCATACTTTGGAGGTGACGCACGAGGGAACGTCACAGGTGAAGGAGTCTAGACTTGCACTTCTGAGCACGGAATACGAGGGATTTCGCATGCTACCATCAGAGACCATATCAGAAATGTTTGCGAGGTTCACCAACATTGTCTACAAGTCTAGTTCGCTCGGTAAGCCATATTCTAGCCTTGAGCAGGTGAGAAAGATATTAAGAGCACTGCCAAGCTCTTTCAGGCCTAAAGTTACTGCCATCCAAGAAGCGAAGGATCTATCGCAGATGAGGGTGGAGGACTTGATAGGTAATCTAATGTCCCACGAGCTTGAATTGCAAAACATGGATAAAAGGGAGAAACCTGAGGAGAAGGAGAAAGCTACCAAGTCACTTGCTCTGAAAGCTGACGAAAGTGAAGAAGAAGATGATGACATAGCGCTAATGGTCAGAAACTTCAGAAAGTATGTCTAGACCAAGCAAGGAAGAACAGAAATGGCACCCAGGTTTAATCGCTCTAACTTTTTTCAGTCTTCTAAGCAAACTTATGATCAGAATGCTACTAATAGAATGACTTGTTTTAAATGCAAGAAAAGAGGACATCGAATGAGAGATTGCCCACATAGACAGCTCAGGTAGCTAAAGAAAAGGGAAAATCCAAGGTGCTAACTTGGGATATGGACAGCGAAGCTGAGAGTGAGGAGGAAGAACATGAAGCCCACTCATGCATGGCATTGATGGTAATACATGATGAGGTAATTTCTGGTAGTAAAACTGAACTCCTTACTCTTTGTAAAGAAATGCAAGATAAAATAGTAGAGCTTGAATCCACTATAGATGATTATCAAAATGAGAACTTTGAAATGCAACAATCTGAATATGAAATGTCTAAAGAGATTGAAAAACTCAAAATTGATATTGTTGCTCGTGACTTTACTATTGACACTTTGAAAAAGGAAAAGTCCAGTTTTAATGATGAAGCACCTTGCCTCTCTTGTCCTTCCTTGATGAATAGTATTAGCATGCTTAAACTTGATTTGATTAAGCTCGAAACTGAAAAAGACTATGTGATTAGAGAGCTTAATGATAAATTTTGCATGTTGGATAATGATTTTAAAAGAAAAATGATTGAATTTGAAAAGAAGGAAGAGGAAAACAAGAGAGCTTTTATAAGTAAATGCACATTGCTTGTGGAAGAAAATAAATTGTTGAAATCCAAAGTCTCTAATCTTGAATTGGCCATTAAGTAATTCTCTATGGGAAAACAATCGTTGGATACTATTTTAGAGAATCAACTATATGGCAATAACAGAAGAGGACTCGGATTTGGTTTGAAAAATGTCGAAAAGCCAAAATTCAAGAAATTCCACAATGCACCCTCTATTGCAAAGAACAAATATGTAAAGTGCTTTACTTGTGATAGTGTAGGCCACACTTCATATTATTTTAAATTTAGGAACACAAATATCAAGTTTAAACAAGTGTGGGTTCCTAAAACTATATTGGCTAACACTAGTGGACCTTGTTGGATTCCAAGGTCACACTTAACACCTTTCATGTAGGTGTGATGGAGTTTTGGCGAGGAGCGTTAAATTCAATGTCTCGTTCTTTTAGCTCCTTCGTCAAAAAGCGACGAGAAGGTATAATTTTTATCCCTCTTTGCATTTCATTGCATACCTTCATAGATTTGTTTATGTGCTTGATTTATTTTGATTTGTGTGCTTGAATGCATGATTTTTTAAATGTTTTTATTTCGGGAAAAAAAATTGAAAAACCAAAATCAAAAAAATAGTGCTTATTGATTATCCTCTTATGAATCTCTTAAGTGGTATTGTATGAATGATCAATCTATCCCTTGTAGAAGTCAATTCATTATTGTTGTATCTACATTAACATGATGTTATTTTTTTAGTAGCCATGACATATCCCATAAGTTTTAAACTTGACTTCTACACCTACATTTGCACTTTCACGATATTTGACTTTTTAGTACTTTTGGAGATTCTTTTGAAGAATAATGGAAAGTGAATGTAGGAATGATTAATTTCTGAAATTTTCTAAGGGATATGAAGTGTTTAGCCATGAATAGAAATTGAGCACAAAAGAATTGCAAATGAAAAAAAATATGAAAATTGCTCCGTATGAAAAATGGATACACTTCATGGCTAATACACAACCCACGAGTATCCAACTTGTGCTACATGGGTAATCATTAGCGTTGGTGTATATAACTCGTCAAGCAATGCCACCCCACATTTAAAAGTCCTTCTAGACCATGTTTTGGGGTTCGGTAACTTGAACTCGTCTTTGATGAGGTGGGAAAAATCAATCCTAGTGATATTCATGAAAAATTGGAAAATGCGGATTGATTTGGTTGATTGTTCTAAAATTGAATCTCCCTTAGTACTTTATTGTTTATATCATTACACTTACACAAAGGTGGAGAAGTCTTGTTATGAAATCCTATGAGCTTGGATTGTCTATTTTGTGGAAAACTCATGCAAATTGCACGCTACATTTAATAATGGTTTATTTTTGCATGGAATATTTTTGTGACTTCATTAATCCACTTTTGGTGATTACAAAGGGGGAGAAAGAGAAAGAAAGATTTGTATCGGTACTATTTGTTGAAGGGGGAGCATGAAAAATTACTTGAAGGGGGTGCTTGAGAGAAGGTGGAGCTTGCTTATATTTTCCATACTTACTGTGCATGCTTTGTAATTGCATTACACCCTTCAACACACTTCACACACCCATACTTATTGCTCAAATCTTTTATGAGTTTGTCATCACCAAAAGGGGGAGATTGTTGGAAGCAACGATTTAGGATCTTGGTTTGATGATGACAAACGTGTCGTTATATCTGACGTGTGTACTTAGTGTGTTTCAGGATTGACGAAACAATATATTCGCACTATTTGGCGGAATTGCTATTCGTATAGCATATTGGGAGAGAGGGAGTGTGTGTGCACAAAGAAATTTGACTTGGTCTATGTGTGGAGAGATGAAAATCAATTAACATGATTTGCAAAGATTTTTCCATATCCAATTTGAATTGCAAATCAAATCCCATGGCTATCTTTATCCTATTCAAACTCAAAATCAATTTAGTGTTTTTCTTTGACCATATCTCTTTCAAAAAACCCTAGCTCCCCCATTATACCCATTCCATCTATTGCTCCAAAAACGTGCGGCATACACAAATAAAAGCCCTCCCACAAAATTTCCCTGCGGGCTCCATGCATTATTTCTCCAAGCATTGAAGCAGCCGGCCAATTTAACATCCCTAGTGAATCATTGCTGCAAATTTCCCCAAGAAGTCATCAGCGCATGTGAAAGGCAAAAGGGTACACACCATCACGTGGTAGCAAATCTTTGAGAACGTCAGGCCGGCCACCCTTCAATTATTGACCCTTGCATTAGAAGACGCATACCTCGTTTTCTCAAATCCAAAAGAGCAGAGAGTTATGCATTGATAATTTCATCTTTCCAAAATCCTCAAAAAGCCAAACTTTTTTCTACACGAAAATTCAAAGGGCCGGCCACCAAAAATCAAGAGCCGAAGTTTACAAAGTGGGATGTGTTTCTTTTGTTCAAACCTACTTTTTAGTTGAGGTGTGGGGAACTGTCGAATATTTTTTGGGGTCATCTGATTATTTTTTTGTGGTTGCAGGTGCAAGATCAAAGAGCACTTAAAAATCTCTAAGCACAGTTCTGTGAATATCTCAAAGAGGACAAAAGGGCTTGAGGCCGACCTCTTTCTTCTTTGAGAATTACTTCTCTGCAAATCAACAATCAGCCGTAACTTGGAGAATCTCATTTTTTTAAGGGCGCCATATTTGTTAGTTTTTTTTAAAGGGATAGCCGCACTTCATAATCTCCAAGAGCCGAAATCAACTGGGATTCATCAAATATTGGTGACAGGCGCACAAATATAAGAGGCCGGCCTTTGTATACTCCAAGAGCCGTGCGCAAGGGGTCCTATTCATGTAGCAGCCGAAAATTTTGTTGACCAGCCACACATTTTTGTTGTTGGGCTCACTTCCCTTATGAAAATTTTCAAGCACAACACTTTCGAAAATCAAAGAGATATTTTGAAGGGGTGCAAGGATGAAGACTTTAAAAAAGGTGCAAGGGGTATCTAACTTATAATTATTATCTAATAACAATAAGTTTTTGTTTGCAGGTCCATGTGCTCCATGTGCTGAGGAATCAAACAAATTTATGTGTGAAGCCGCAACCTAATCAAACCCTCCCTTGAAAAACTTGCAGCAGCCGCATGCTTTGCTATTGGTTGTAGGGCTGGCCGAAAACAGAGAGGAGCAAGCACAAAGCTTAGGGAAGATTAAATCTTATTCTCCTTTGCAAATACCTACACAACATTTAATCTGTACTTTTTGTTCTTGATCTTTTTGACAGGCCGAAATACAGAGAGACATGTGCAAGTTTCATCGAGAGGGGAGCCGAACTATTTGGGGGAGACATCAGAGACTACTACTTGTCAGATTGATCTGACCCGTGCTGATTGACGAGGACATCGCCGCTACACAAACTGAGATGCCTAAACTCTATTTATTATTATTTTGTGTAGTTGTTGTGTTAGATCCTTGTAGGGGAAACTTTACCTATATTTTGTGACTATTTTGGGACTTGTCTAGTTGGGACTAGACAAGCGGGACCCAGCTAGTTTGGGACTAGCTGGTAGAAAGCTTTGCTAGGATTGATAGTGAGAGGAAACACTGTGTGTGGGGTACTGAGAGCCTGGCGAGTGTAGAGACGTAGATGGTGCTCTGAGCGTGCTCTAACTTGTGGCTTTGTATCTATTGCACTATTCAATACTAGTTCTGCTTTGGGGGCTGGAGTAGGTCGTTGGGACGACCGAACCAGGGTAAATCTGCTGTGTACTCTGTGTCTGCTTTTATTTACCATGTTGCTGCTATAACTGCGTGTGCTTATTCGTGGGTTGCACGAATTATTTTTTATTAGCCTATTCACCCCCCTCTAGGCTAGGATCCAGATCCAACAAGTGGTATCAGAGCCAGTTTAGTAGATCTAGCCTAGTTTGACCAAGGACCACATTGATAGTGCTTTTGCTGAGGGTCAGTCTATTTCTCGACCACCTAGATTTAATGGAGTAGACTATGCTTATTGGAAAAATCGTATGAGAATCTACTTGATTTCTATTGATTATAAAGCTTGGCAAATTTTTGAAAAAGGCTATAAATCACCTGTTATTAAAATTGAAAACATTGAGATGCTTAAACCTGATGATAAATGGGATGATAATGATTGGAAGCTTTATTCTCTTAATGCTAAAGCTATGAATGCTCTCATTTGTGCATTAGATAAATCTGAATTCAATCGCATCTCACATTGTTTAACTGCGCAGGAAATGTGGCATACTTTGGAGGTGACACACGAGGGAACGTCACAGGTGAAGGAGTCTAGACTTGCACTTCTGAGCACGGAATACGAGGGATTTCGCATGCTACCATCAGAGACCATATCAGAAATGTTTGCGAGATTCACCAACATTGTCTACAAGTCTAGTTCGCTCGGTAAGCCATATTCTAGCCTTGAGCAGGTGAGAAAGATATTGAGAGCACTGCCAAGCTCTTCCAGTCCTAAAGTTACTGCCATCCAAGAAGCGAAGGATCTATCACAGATGAGGGTGGAGGACTTGATAGGTAATCTAATGTCCCACGAGCTTGAATTGCAAAACGTGGATAAAAGGGAGAAACCTGAGGAGAAGGAGAAAGCTACCAAGCCACTTGCTCTGAAAGCTGACGAAAGTGAAGATGATGATGATGACATAGCGCTAGTGGTCAGAAACTTCAGAAAGTATGTCCAGACCAAGCAAGGAAGAACAGAAATGGTATCCAGGTTTAATCGCTCTAACTTTTTTCAGTCTTCTAAGCAAACTTATGATCAGAATGCTACTAATAGAATGACTTGTTTTAAATGCAAGAAAAGAGGACATCGAATGAGGGATTGCCCACATGAGACAGCTCAGGTAGCTAAAGAAAAGGAAAAATCCAAGGTGCTAACTTGGGATATGGACAGCGAAGCTGAGAGTGAGGAGGAAGAACATGAAGCCCACTCATGCATGGCATTGATGGGAATACACGATGAGGTAATTTTTGGTAGTAAAACTGAACTCCTTACTCTTTGTAAAGAAATGCAAGATAAAATAGTAGAGCTTGAATCCACTATAGATGATTATCAAAATGAGAACTTTGAAATGCAACAATCTGAATATGAAATGTCTAAAGAGATTGAAAAACTCAAAATTGATATTGTTGCTCGTGACTCTACTATTGACACTTTGAAAAAGGAAAAGTCCAGTTTAAATGATGAAGCACCTTGCCTCTCTTGTCCTTCCTTGATGAATAATATTGGCATGCTTAAACTTGATTTGATTAAGCTCGAAACTGAAAAAGTCTATGTGATTAGAGAGCTTAATGATAAATTTTGCATGTTGGATAATGATTTTAAAAGAAAAATGATTGAATTTGAAAAGAAGGAAGAGGAAAACAAGAGAGCTTTTATAAGTAAATGCACATTGCTTGTGGAAGAAAATAAATTGTTGAAATCCAAAGTCTCTAATCTTGAATTGGCCATTAAGAAATTCTCTATGGGAAAACAATCGTTGGATACTATTTTAGAGAATCAACTATATGGCAATAACAGAAGAGGACTCGGATTTGGTTTGAAAAATGTCGAAAAGCCAAAATTCAAGAAATTCCACAATGCACCCTCTATTCAAAGAACAAATATGCAAAGTGCTTTACTTGTGATAGTGTAGCCCACACTTCATATTATTGTAAATTTAGGAACACAAATATCATGTTTAAACAAGTGTGGGTTCCTAAAACTATATTGTCTAACACTAGTGGACCTTGTTGGATTCCAAGGTCACACTTAACACCTTTCATGTAGGTGTGATGGAGTTTTGGCGAGGAGCGTTAAATTCAATGTCTCATTCTTTTAGCTCCTTCGTCAAAAAGCGACGAGAAGGTATAATTTTTATCCATCTTTGCATTTCATTGCATACCTTCATAGATTTGTTTATGTGCTTGATTTATTTTTATTTGTATGCTTGCTTGCATGATTTTTTAAATGTTTTTATTTCAATAAAAAAATTGAAAAACCAAAAATCAAAAAAATTGTGCTTATTGATTATCCTCTTATGAATCTCTTAAGTGGTATTGTATGAATGATCAATCTATCCCTTGTAGAAGTCAATTCATTATTGTTGTAGCTACATGAACATGATGTTATTTATTTAGTAGCCATGACATGTCTCATAAGTTTTAAACTTGACTTCTACACCTACATTTGCACTTTCACGATATTTGACTTTTTAGTACTTTTGGAGATTCTTTTGAAGAATAATGGAAAGTGAATGTAGGAATGATTAATTTCTGAAATTTTCTAAGGGATATGAAGTGTTTAGCCATGAATAAAAATTGAGCACAAAAGAATTGCAAATGAAAAAAAATATATATGAAAATTTCTCCGTATGAAAAATGGATACACTTCATGGCTAATACACAACCCACGAGTATCCAACTTGTGCTACATGGATAATCATCATCGTTGGTGTATATAACTCGTCAAGTAATTCCACCCCACATTTAAAAGTCCTTGTTGGCCATGTTTTGGGGTTCGGTAACTTGAACTCATCTTTGATGAGGTGGGAAAAATCAATCCTAGTGATATTCATGAAAAATTGGAAAATGCGGATTGATTTGGTTGATTGTTCTAAAATTGAATCTCCCTTAGTACTTTATTATTTATATCATTACACTTACACAAAGGTGGAGAAGTCTTGTTATGAAATCCTATGAGCTTGGATTGTCTATTTTGTGGAAAACTCATACAAATTGCACGCTACATTTAATAATGGTTTATTTTTGCATGGAATATTTTTGTGACTTCATTAATCCACTTTTGGTGATTACAAAGGGGGAGAAAGAGAAAGAAAGATTTGTATCGGTACTATTTGTTGAAGGGGGAGCATGAAAAATTACTTGAAGGGGGTGCTTGAGAGAAGGGGGGTCTTGCTTATATTTGCCATACTTACTGTGCATGCTTTGTAATTGCATTACACCCTTCAACACACTTCACACACCCATACTTATTGCTCAAATCTTTTATGGGTTTGTCATCACCAAAAGGGGGAGATTGTTGGAAGCAACGATTTAGGATCTTGGTTTGATGATGACAAACGTGTCGTTATATCTGACGTGTGTACTTAGTGTGTTTCAGGATTGAGGAAACAATATATTCGCACTATTTGGCGGAATTGCTATTCGTATAGCATATTGGGAGAGAGGGAGTGTGTGCACAAAGAAATTTGACTTGGTCTATGTGTGGAGAGATGAAAATCAATTAACATGATTTGCAAAGATTTTTCCATATCCAATTTGAATTGCAAATCAAATCCCATGGCTATCTTTATCCTATTCAAACTCAAAATCAATTTAGTGTTTTTCTTTGACCATATCTCTTTCAAAAACCCTAGCTCCCCTATTATAAATACCCATTCCATCTATTGCTCCAAAAACGTGCGGCATACACAAATAAAAGCCCTCCCACAAAATTTCCCGGCGGGCTCCATGCATTATTTCTCCAAGCATTGAAGCAGCCGGCCAATTTAACATCCCTAGTGAATCATTGCTGCAAATTTCCCCAAGAAGTCATCAACGCATGCGAAAGGCATAAAGGGTACACACCATCACGTGGTAGCAAATCTTTGAGAAAGTCAGGCCGGCCACCCTTCAATTATTGACCCTTGGATTAGAAGACGCATACCTCGTTTTCTCAAATCCAAAAGACCAGAGAGTAACGCATTGATAATTTCATCTTTCCAAAATCCTCAAAGACCCAAACTTTTTTCTACACGAAAATTCAAAGGGCCGGCCACCAAAAATCAAGAGCCGAAGTTTACAAAGAGGGATGTGTTTCTTTTGTTCAGAACTACTTTTTAGTTGAGGTGTGGGGAACTGCCGAATATTTTTTGGGGTCATCTGATTTTTGTTTTGTGGTTGCAGGTGCAAGATCAAAGAGCACTTAAAATCTCCAAGCACAGTTCTGTGAATATCTCAAAGAGGACAAAAGGGCTTGAGGCCGACCTCTTTCTTCTTTAAGAATTACTTCTCTGCAAATCAACAATCAGCCGTAACTTGGAGAATCTCATTTTTTAAGGGCGCCATATTTGTTAGTTTTTTTAAAGGGATAGCCGCACTTCATAATCTCCAAGAGCCGAAATCAACTGGGATTCATCAAATATTGGTGACAGGCGCACAAATATAAGAGGCCGGCCTTTGTATACTCCAAGAGCCGTGCGCAAGGGGTCCTATTCATGTAGCAGCCGAAAATTTTGTTGACCAGCCGCTCATTTTTTTGTTGGGCTCACTTCCCTTATGAAAATTTTCAAGCACAGCACTTTCGAAAATCAAAGAGATATTTTGAAGGGGTGCACGGATGAAGACTTTAAAAAAGGTGCAAGGGGTATCTAACTTATAATTATTATCTAATAACAATAAGTTTTTGTTTGCAGGTCCATGTGCTCAATGTGCTGAGGAATCAAACAAATTTATGTGTGAAGCCGCAACCTAATCAAACCCTCCCGTGAAAAACTTGCAGCAGCCGCATGCTTTGCTATTGGTTGTAGGGCTGGCCGAAAACAGAGAGGGGCAAGCACAAAGCATAGGGAGGATTAAATCTTATTCTCCTTTGCAAATACCTACGCATCATTTAATTTGTACCTTTTTGTTCTTGATCTTTTTGACAGGCCAAAATACAGAGAGACATGTGCAAGTTTCATCGAGAGGGGAGCCGAACTATTTGGGGGAGACATCAGAGACTACTACTTGTCAGATTGATCTGACCCGTGCCGATTGACGAGGACATCACTGCTACACAAACTGAGATTCCTAAACTCTATTTATTATTATTTTGTGTAGTTGTTGTGTTAGATCCTTGTAGGGGAAACTTTACCTATATTTTGTGAATATTTTGGGACTTGTCTAGTTGGGACTAGACAAGCGGGACCCAGCTAGTTTGGGACTAGCTGGTAGAAAGCTTTGCTAGGATTGATAGTGAGAGAAAACACTGTGTGTGGGGTACTGAGAGCCTGGCGAGTGTAGAGACGTAGATGGTGCTCTGAGCGTGCTCTAACTTGTGGCTTTGTATCTATTGCACTATTCAATACTAGTTCTGCTTTGGGGGCTGGAGTAGGTCGTTGGGACGACCGAACCAGGGTAAATCTGCTGTGTACTCTGTGTCTGCTTTTATTTACCCTGTTGCTGCTATAACTGCGTGTGCTTATTCGTGGGTTGCACGAATTATTTTTTATTAGCCTATTCACCCCCCCTCTAGGCTAGGATCCAGATCCAACAAGTGGTATCAGAGCCAGTTTAGTAGATCTAGCCTAGTTTGACCATGGACCACATTGATAGTGCTTTTGCTGAGGGTCAGTCTATTTCCCGACCACCTAGATTTAATGGAGTAGACTATGCTTATTGGAAAAATCGTATGAGAATCTACTTGATTTCTATTGATTATAAAGCTTGGAAAATTATTGAAAAAGGCTATAAATCACCTGTTATTAAAATTGAAAATACTGAGATGCTTAAACCTGATGATAAATGTGATGATAATGATTGGAAGCTTTATTCTCTTAATGCTAAAGCTATGAATGCTCTCATTTGTGCATTAGATAAATCTGAATTCAATCGCATCTCACATTGTTTAATTGCGCAGGAAATATGGCATACTTTGGAGGTGACGCACGAGGGAACGTCACAGGTGAAGGAGTCTAGACTTGCACTTCTGAGCACGGAATACGAGGGATTTCGCATGCTACCATCAGAGACCATGTAAAAAATGTTTGCGAGGTTCACCAACATTGTCTACAAGTCTAGTTCGCTCGGTAAGCCATATTCTAGCCTTGAGCAGGTGAGAAAGATATTAAGAGCACTGCCAAGCTCTTTCAGGCCTAAAGTTACTGCCATCCAAGAAGCGAAGGATCTATCGCAGATGAGGGTGGAGGACTTGATAGGTAATCTAATGTCCCACGAGCTTGAATTGCAAAACATGGATAAAAGGGAGAAACCTGAGGAGAAGGAGAAAGCTACCAAGTCACTTGCTCTGAAAGCTGACGAAAGTGAAGAAGATGATGACGACATAGCGCTAATGGTCAGAAACTTCAGAAAGTATGTCTAGACCAAGCAAGGAAGAACAGAAATGACACCCAGGTTTAATCGCTCTAACTTTTTTCAGTCTTCTAAGCAAACTTATGATCAAAATGCTACTAATAGAATGACTTGTTTTAAATGCAAGAAAAGAGGACATCGAATGAGGGATTGCCCACATGAGACAGCTCAGGTAGCTAAAGAAAAGGGAAAATCCAAGGTGCTAACTTAGGATATGGACAGCGAAGCTGAGAGTGAGGAGGAAGAACATGAAGCCCACTCATGCATGGCATTGATGGGAATACATGATGAGGTAATTTCTGGTAGTAAAACTGAACTCCTTACTCTTTGTAAAGAAATGCAAGATAAAATAGTAGAGCTTGAATCCACTATAGATGATTATCAAAATGAGAACTTTGAAATGCAACAATCTGAATATGAAATGTCTAAAGAGATTGAAAAACTCAAAATTGATATTGTTGCTCGTGACTCTACTATTGACACTTTGAAAAAGGAAAAGTCCAGTTTTAATGATGAAGCACCTTGCCTCTCTTGTCCTTCCTTGATGAATAGTATTAGCATGCTTAAACTTGATTTGATTAAGCTCGAAACTGAAAAAGACTATGTGATTAGAGAGCTTAATGATAAATTTTGCATGTTGGATAATAATTTTAAAAGAAAAATGATTGAATTTGAAAAGAAGGAAGAGGAAAACAAGAGAGCTTTTATAAGTAAATGCACATTGCTTGTGGAAGAAAATAAATTGTTGAAATCCAAAGTCTCTAATCTTGAATTGGCCATTAAGAAATTCTCTATGGGAAAACAATCGTTGGATACTATTTTAGAGAATCAACTATATGGCAATAACAGAAGATGACTCGGATTTGGTTTGAAAAATGTCAAAAAGCCAAAATTCAAGAAATTCCACAATGCACCCTCTATTGCAAAGAACAAATATGCAAAGTGCTTTACTTGTGATAGTGTAGGCCACACTTCATATTATTTTAAATTTAGGAACACAAATATCAAGTTTAAACAAGTGTGGGTTCCTAAAACTATATTGGCTAACACTAGTGGATCTTGTTGGATTCCAAGGTCACACTTAACACCTTTCATGTAGGTGTGATGGAGTTTTGGCGAGGAGCGTTAAATTCAATGTCTCATTCTTTTAGCTCCTTCGTCAAAAAGCGACGAGAAGGTATAATTTTTATCCCTCTTTGCATTTCATTGCATACATTCATAGATTTGTTTATGTGCTTGATTTTTTTTATTTGTGTGCTTGAATGCATGATTTTTTAAATGTTTTTATTTCTGGAAAAAAAATTGAAAACCCAAAAATCAAAAAAATTGTGCTTATTGATTATCCTCTTATGAATCTCTTAAGTGGTATTGTATGAATGATCAATCTATCCCTTGTAGAAGTCAATTCATTATTGTTGTAGCTACATGAACATGATGTTATTTATTTAGTAGCCATGACATGTCTCATAAGTTTTAAACTTGACTTCTACACCTACATTTGCACTTTCACGATATTTGACTTTTTAGTACTTTTGGAGATTCTTTTGAAGAATAATGGAAAGTGAATGTAGGAATGATTAATTTCTGAAATTTTCTAAGGGATATGAAGTGTTTAGCCTTGAATAAAAATTGAGCACAAAAGAATTGCAAATGAAAAAAAATATGAAAATTTCTCCGTATAAAAAATGGATACACTTCATGGCTAATACACAACCCACAAGTATCCAACTTATGCTACATGGGTAATCATTAGCGTTGGTGTATATAACTCGTCAAGCAATGCCACCCCACATTTAAAAGTCCTTGTAGACCATGTTTTGGGGTTCGGTAACTTGAACTCGTCTTTGATGAGGTGGGAAAAATCAATCCTAGTGATATTCATGAAAAATTGGAAAATGCGGATTGATTTGGTTGATTGTTCTAAAATTGAATCTCCCTTAGTACTTTATTGTTTATATCATTACACTTACACAAAGGTGGAGAAGTCTTGTTATGAAATCCTATGAGCTTGGATTGTCTATTTTGTGGAAAACTCATGCAAATTGCACGCTACATTTAATAATGGTTTATTTTTGCATGGAATATTTTTGTGACTTCATTAATCCACTTTTGGTGATTACAAAGGGGGAGAAAGAGAAAGAAAGATTTGTATCGGTACTATTTGTTGAAGGGGGAGCATGAAAAATTACTTGAAGGGGGTGCTTGAGAGAAGGGGGAGCTTGCTTATATTTTCCATACTTACTGTGCATGCTTTGTAATTGCATTACACCCTTCAACACACTTAACACACCCATACTTATTGCTCAAATCTTTTATGAGTTTGTCATCACCAAAAGGGGGAGATTGTTGGAAGCAACGATTTAGGATCTTGGTTTGATGATGACAAACGTGTCGTTATATCTGACGTGTGTACTTAGTGTGTTTTAGGATTGACGAAACAATATATTCGCACTATTTGGCGGAATTGCTATTCGTATAGCATATTGGGAGAGAGGGAGTGTGTGTGCACAAAGAAATTTGACTTGGTCTATGTGTGGAGAGATGAAAATCAATTAACATGATTTGCAAAGATTTTTCCATATCCAATTTGAATTGCAAATCAAATCCCATGGCTACTTTATCCTATTCAAACTCAAAATCAATTTAGTGTTTTTCTTTGACCGTATCTCTTTCAAAAACCCTAGCTCCCCTATTATAAATACACATTCCATCTATTGCTCCAAAAACGTGCGGCATACACAAATAAAAGCCCTCCCACAAAATTTCCCTGCGGGCTCCATGCATTATTTCTCCAAGCATTGAAGCCGCCGGCCAATTTAACATCCCTAGTGAATCATTGCTGCAAATTTCCCCAAGAAGTCATCAACGCATGCGAA
Organism: Scilla litardierei; assembly: GCA_030789695.1. Taxonomy (NCBI): domain Eukaryota; kingdom Viridiplantae; phylum Streptophyta; class Magnoliopsida; order Asparagales; family Asparagaceae; genus Scilla; species Scilla litardierei. The sequence continues at coordinate 149,495,476 of CM061135.1, forward strand.
AGGCACAAAGGGTACACACCATCACGTGGTAGCAAATCTTTGAGAAAGTCAGGCCGGCCACCCTTCAATTATTGACCCTTGCATTAGAAGACGCATACCTCGTTTTCTCAAATCCAAAAGAGCAGAGAGTTACGCATTGATAATTTCATCTTTCCAAAATCCTCAAAGAGCCAAACTTTTTTCTTCACGAAAATTCAAAGGGCCGGCCACCAAAAATCAAGAGCCGAAGTTTACAAAGGGGGATGTGTTTCTTTTGTTCAGAACTACTTTTTAGTTGAGGTGTGGGGAACTGCCGAATATTTTTTGGGGTCATCTGATTATTTTTTTTGTGGTTGCAGGTGCAAGATCAAAGAGCACTTAAAAATCTCCAAGCACAGTTCTGTGAATATCTCAAAGAGGACAAAAGGGCTTGAGGCCGACCTCTTTCTTCTTTGAGAATTACTTCTTTGCAAATCAACAATCAGTCGTAACTTAGAGAATCTCATTTTTTAAGGGCGCTATATTTGTTAGTTTTTTTAAAGGGATATCCGCACTTCATAATCTCCAAGAGCCAAAATCAACTGGGATTCATCAAATATTGGTGACAGGCGCACAAATATAAGAGGTCGGCCTTTGTATACTCCAAGAGCCGTGCGCAAGGGGTCCTATTCATTTAGCAGCCGAAAATTTTGTTGACCAGCCGCACATTTTTTTTGTTGGGCTCACTTCCCTTTTGAAAATTTTCAAGCACAGCACTTTCGAAAATCAAAGAGATATTTTGAAGGGGTGCACGGATGAAGACTTTAAAAAAGGTGCAAGGGGTATCTAACTTATAATTATTATCTAATAACAATAAGTTTTTGTTTGCAGGTCCATGTGCTCCATGTGCTGAGGAATCAAACAAATTTATGTGTGAAGACGAACCTAATCAAACCCTCCCTTGAAAAACTTGCAGCAGCCGCATGCTTTGCTATTGGTTGTAGGGCTGGCCGAAAACAGAGAGGAGCAAGCACAAAGCATAGGGAAGATTAAATCTTATTCTCCTTTGCAAATACCTACGCATCATTTAATCTGTACTTTTTGTTCTTGATCTTTTTGACAGGTCGAAATACAGAGAGACATGTGCAAGTTTCATCGAGAGGGGAGCTGAACTATTTGGGGGAGACATCAGAGACTACTACTTGTCAGATTGATCTGACCCGTGCTGATTGACGAGGACATCGCCGCTACACAAACTGAGATGCCTAAACTCTATTTATTATTATTTTGTGTAGTTGTTGTGTTAGATCCTTGTAGGGGAAACTTTACCTATATTTTGTGACTATTTTGGGACTTGTCTAGTTGGGACTAGACAAGCGGGACCCAGCTAGTTTGGGACTAGCTGGTAGAAAGCTTTGCTAGGATTGATGGTGAGAGGAAACACTGTGTGTGGGGTACTGAGAGCCTGGCGAGTGTAGAGACGTAGAGGGTGCTCTGAGCGTGCTCTAACTTGTGGCTTTGTATCTATTGCACTATTCAATACTAGTTCTGCTTTGGGGGCTGGAGTAGGTCGTTGGGACGACCGAACCAAGGTAAATCTGATGTGTACTCTGTGTCTGCTTTTATTTACCTTGTTGCTGTTATAACTGTGTGTGCTTATTCGTGGGTTGCACGAATTATTTTTTATTTGCCTATTCACCCCCCCCCCCCAAGGCTAGGATCCAGATCCAACAGGGGGGTGGCCACTGTAAACGTCGGGAGGTGGGGAGGCTATGGCTGAGGGGCTCTGTTTCGATTTTGGGTTATTGTGGACTCTTCATATTCCCTAACAAATAAACTTAAATTTTGATTTAGGACTTATGTTAATATTTCCCTAAATTAAATTTTTTTGATCATAACAGTCTATAGGCCATCAGCCCAAAATTTTATTAAATTTGATAGCCTGATTATTTGAGCCTGGAGCCTATTTGTAACCTTGTTTATAGATTCTATGGGCCTGCAGCCCCATTTACCTAATAATTATTTTTGCCTACCAAAAACGGGCCCGAAGCCCAGTAATTCTTATTGCAATCTTTAAAGTGTTAATTAATATTTTGACACTGGGCCTGCAGCCCAAATGTTAATTTGACTTATTAGGGCTAGAAGCCATGTAAATCCTATTGCAATAATTAATTTTTTAATTTCTGGCAAATGGGCCTGCAGCCCAAATATAAATAAAATATTACATTTGATTAATTTTTATGGGCCTGCAGTCCCATTCAAATTATTAATTTATTTTTCCTTGTCATGGGCATGTCGCCCAGCCTTTCATATTGCTAAATTTATAACACTATTGTATTATTATTAAATTATGGAATATTAGGATTTTTTTCAAAATATAATTATCTTAAAGGATCCTGCGACCGCTCCGCCATTAGTAAACTAACCTCAACGGTGTATGACGTCTCCCCGTGGTCCGAGAGATTATTATATTTTCTAGCCTATTTTTTCCATTTAATATATGCATGTGTTATATACATGCATGGTTGTTTCTTTTGTGCCTGTAGCATTTATAAACTGCGTGGATGTTTGTATAAGCTAAAATGTGATTTTTGGTATCGGCCAATTTGATACCCTTCATATTCCTTGCAATTTTATTTTCTTTTTGAGAGAATTTGTAAGTGAGGATTATATGTATTTATTCAAAGACCGGTGTACCGACAACTGACGACGGCGGCATAAATTGAAAAATATAGTGACCCATTCTGGGTTTCCAAATTGTATTTTTCTTTTGTTTACGGACTGTATATTCGGACTTTGGCCTTTGTATTTATTTGGGTATCTGGTCGATCCCCACATTTTACGTATTTTAATTTTTAATGCTTGAATTTCAATTTTAATTAATTCATGATTATTTTAAATTGCGTAGATAAAATGGCAAAATTGGCAAGCGTCAATTTCGAAGTCCTTAACTCTGCAGGAAAAAATTACATGAGTTGACGAGTGGACCTGAAGTTCCACTTGCATTCGATGGCCCTCCTTGGTTCCATTTTGGCTCCTTCATCGGCCCCAGCAGCGGCTGATGCTTCTGCTACATCTAGCAGTAGCACTCCTACCACTGTCTTCGACGTGGATAAGGCGAAAGCCATAATCTACATTAGGAAACATATAGATCGGACCTTAAAGGCCGAATACCTAACGGTAGAGGACCAAATGGAGCTGTGGACAGTGCTGGAGGCACGGTATAAACATCAAATTGATGTAATATTACCGCGTGCCAGTTATGAGTGGGAAAATCTCAGACTTCAGGACTATAAGTCCGTCGCTGAGTATAATTCTGCACTTCATAATATCACCTCACACCTGAAGTTGTGCAGTGAAGAAGTGACAGAACAACGCATGATGGAAAAGACATTTACCTCGTTTCACGAGAAAGATGCAATCATCATGCAACAGTATCGTGAACGCAACTTCATGAAATTCTATGATCTAATCTCATGCCTACTTAGAGCAGAGCAGAATCGAGATTTACTGCTAGCCACTCATAATTTACGTCCAGCTGGCACTGCACTTATCCCTGAAGCCCACCACGTTTCTCCCCAGAAGTGGAAAAACAAGAATAAGGCTAATAATAACAAAGGGAAAGCTGTGATGAAGAATAGACGAGGAGCAGCAACCCCGTCCAACAACAACAATACATGGAAGAGTAACTTCACATGGAAGCAAAAGAACACTGACCAAGTGTCACTTCCTAAGAAGAACTGGGAGGATAAATACCATAGATGCGGCATGACTGGCCATTGGTCCAGAATCTACCGCACTCCTCGCCACCTCCAGGAACTATATCCGGCGAGCCAGAAGTCTCTGCCTGAAACAAACTTGGCGGCTGTTCAGCCACCAACGATGTTCACTGCAAAAGATTTCGAGAAATACGACTTGCTCGATTAAGCTTCATCTTTTATCTATGCATTTAAAATTCAATGTTGCTTCATCTTTAATTTGCTTAATTACGAACTTTTATTTTGAATGTCTTTTTCATTGACTTAAATAAAATTTCGTTTTACTTAAAGATGAAGTATGGACTATTGTAGACAGTGCCTCGTTGCACTGGTGTAGCATTGATATTGCTCCCACATACAACGAGACTATAAGATGCAAATTCTCCTCTTAAACATATATGAAATCTCCAATTTTCAAGGATATTTCTTTTAAAGAAAATAACTTGAAAATCGTGGATAATATATATTGAATATCAATATGTAACTCGTCAAGAGAATGGCCAGAAGACCATCTACTTACGATTTCATTGGACCCCCACCGGGCCCCTATAATTACAGATATTCATCCGATAGAAAGCCAACTCGACTGAGCAACAGAAGTGCCTTTCTTTGCCATAGTTTTTAACTCTAGCAAAATGGACTTGGTCATCCTAGATCAGTGATGATGGACACATCATCAAATGAATCCATTGGAGAACCTGAAGATTCTTCAAAAGGTTGAGTTTCCTTGTCCCCCTTTGTCATAAGGGAAAACTAATAGAGAGACCTCCCCTCCTGAAAGTGGGTTTGGAGTCTCCTGGCTTCATTGAGAGAATACATGGTGACCTTTGCGGGCCTATTCACCCCGCAAATGGCCCATTTTCGGTACTTCATTACTGTACTGATATATGCATCTACTAAATGGTCTTATGTGTGCTTTTATATTCACTCGCAACCTAGCTTTCTCAAAAGCTTATAATGTGGGTCAATTTACTACACATATCATTCAAGACTTCTGCCAAGCAACTGGCATTGAAATTGAACATCCTGCAGCATGTTCAAACTCATAATGGGTTTGCAGAGTCTCTGGTAAAGAGACTCCAATGGATTTCACGTCCGTTGATAAATCCCAGTTGCATGTTGTATTTAGGGACCAACACAATGCATTCCGCATCGCTTATCACGATACGACCCGCTTGTTGCCATATCTTATTGCTGATGCTGCTTGCTTCTGGTTTACCACCAAGTCTTGATAAATGTGAATTTGATGAGCAAGATCTCATTGAAATAGGCACGCAGTCTAAAGAAGCCTGAAGCTTCTGAGACCATATCATGGGACATAAAAGTCCTCATCTCGTTATGATCCGCATACTTTTTCTGTGTGAAGTTGAGATCCAGAAGATCCTTCACATTCAGACTAAAGTACATCAATTGACGGATAAATTTGCGGACAACCAGAAGATTGTTAGTTCACACGTCCCTGTTGATAATACGCCAGCTAGGATTGACATTCCCAAAGATGGATGCAATCCACCGGCAGCAGAATTGGCTGTACCTCAATTGAAAAGAGGACGTCTGCCAGGTTCAAAATATAAAATTCCTCAAAAGAGGAAAATTCCTGGATATATTAAAATGATCCAACCACACAGGATGCTGAGCTCAGACCAGCAACCTCCCCCCTCCTAATTTCCCCTGCAGAGGAAACAACAGGAGAAAAATCATTATATTATGTACGTATTGGAGAGGTACTGGACAGATATAGCACAGTCGTCGACGACAGTTTTGCTTTCGCTATTGCCGTTCACATCGCTGAATACGACGATGACGACAACCCACTATTCTATAGCATAAACGCATAGATTGGCCAAAGTGGGACGAGGCAATAAGAGTAGAGCTGTACTCACTCTTGAAAAGCAAAATCTTTGGACCAGTAGTCCATACACCTGAATGTGTAAAACCTGTGGAATATAAGTTGGATTTCATAAGAAATTGAAATGAAGGAAATATGATCATTTTCCTACTAAAGCGTAAACTTCTCTGAAAAAACCAATAAATGTAGCTCATGGACGTTGTGACTGCATATATATACGGCAATATAGATATAGAGATCTATATAAAACTTCCATACGGGTATACTCTACCCCCAGAGGTGAAAGAGAGACGTAGAAACGTCTTCTCCATAAAGGCTACAAAGATCATTAGTTGATCTTAAGCAATATTCTGCCCGTGTATCTTTTTCAAAAGATCGTTGACATGATTTGTGATATTCGCCGTACATGTGATCAACTTAAAGCTAATATGATCTCCTGCAGAGACCATTGATATATCAGATAGCTTTAAGCATACCTTGGAAATGAAAAACCTAGGTATTACAAGGTATTGTCTCGGCTTATATATTTAACACCTTCTTGGTGGAACTCGTTAATTTCCTTTATACACCTGGAGTTTATGAAGAATGATGTCCATTTGCAACCTATTAAAAATATATTCGTATTTATGACACCTTCCAGTCGCTGGAAGAGGGGGAGGACATCCTAGGTCCCGAAGAGCCTAGCCTTAGTGTACTTGTTACATTTCTTTATCTGGCCAACTGCACGTGTCTTTGATAGAACGTCTGCATTAAAGTTGTTAACCAGATACAGTGTTGCCCTGGAGAGCACCACTAGACAAAGGATAAGCTGCTTCTGCGCAACTTCCAAGGGTCAAGGAATATATATTGCATATGCAGGTTTAAAGATCATCGCGATGACTAAAAAACGAAAGACCGGCCACCTCCTAAATATCTACACATCATCCTCCAATGTCTACATCTTCTGAGAAGCTCATCATCCAAGAAGCAAGTATTGAAAACGCTCAGCCAGGTCCAGCAGTACATTGCAAACACAGTGAAGACTGATTCAAAGAATACTTCAGTGGGGTCATCTACCAACTTCAAAAAGCGTTCCACTCCAGAGCGCCACTGCTTTCCAATAGCCGCTAGATGAGTGAAACTTGTATAGATGAGTGATGATTATATTTTCTTTCAGAATATGATGGATGTATAGACGAATAGGAGATTATTGTTTGTATAGATACATAGGAGATCTGCAAGCCTGAAGCTTGTACAGATCAGGGGGAGTCTCTCGATAGTTGTACTCTTTTCCCTTGAGCTGCTGGTTTTTCCCACTGGGTTTTCCACAGCTAAGGTTTTAACGAGGCAACCACAGTGGCTCTGGATCCAGAAGTATCCACCACATTAGCATACTGAATCCTGAAGTATTCATATGCTTAAACCAAGGTAATAGAGAGATGAGGGGGAGTGTTGTGAGTTGAGAGAGGCCTTTGGCCTCCCTCCCCTCTCTTCATCTCACCATTTACTCCCCACTAACTTAGTGGGGAGTCCCTTAGACTCCTAATCTACTAAGGAAATGAATATATAGAGAGCCATGGCTAGTGCCATAGCTACTCATGATTGAGACAATTTTACTCTTCTCTAAATCCATTCAACAAAAAATTAATTTTTATTAATTTATTTTTTTACTATATAGATAAGAATGTGACATCTCATCTTACATAATGGAGATATGTCATGTTATCCTCGTTATTCTCGTCAATATATTCCGTTTTATTACATCTTGCTCGTTTTCACTCTTTTGTTCTCTCTCCCCGCTTGAAAGTACGCCCTCTCTCTCTCTCTCTCTCTCCCCCCCTCCCCCCCCCCAAATAGACCTTCTTCTCGCTTTTCTTTCTCTCTCTAAAAACCCCTCGTGCGGGCCTCTCAATTCTCCCCCTCTTGGGTTCCTCCCATTCGCCATTCCCGACGCTCTCTCCGGCTATTTGCTCTCTCTCTCTTCTCTCTCACTCATTTGATGAAATTTCTGTAGATTTTGAGGAGAAGAGAAGAGAGAAAACAGAGAGAAATGGGCAAGTACATTCGAAAGGGGAAGATCACAGGAGAAGTCGCAGTCATGGAGCCCTCTCTCGGGGTCCGAACCAGGGCCAGGGCCAAAACCCTTGCCCTCCTCAAAACATCATCGTCCAAACCAAAGTCGCAGCCCTTGCCATGCTCCTCCTCATCCTCCTCCTCGTCCAAGTCCTCGTCTTGCTACCTCCAGCTGAGGAGCCGCCGCCTCCAGAAGTGCTTTCCGACGAAGACGACGGTGAGGGCGAGTAACCCTAGCGACTGCCCTGTTTCGAGCCCTAAGGGGAGCAAGAGAAAGAAGGAGGCGGCGAAATCAGAGATTGATGGAGGGATTGAGCTCTCTTTGGGGGAGAATGTGCTTGATGTTGAGGGGAAGGGCAGCAGGTGATTTCAATTTTCCATCCTTCTCTGTTTTTTGCACAAATTTGTTTAGGGTTATGGTTATGTGAATGGTTTATAGAAATGGGTACCTTTCAAAATTGGGGTTTGGTTGAAATTCTAGGGTACTCTCCTGGCTCTCTTGTTGTGGCGTGGTGCTGTTGTTATTATTATTATTATTATTTGGTTCGTTGGTCTTTGAGTTGTGTCACTTGCAAAATCGAAATTTTTATGACTTTTTTGTTTACCTTTGCCTCCTTTTCTCTCGTGAGTTGGTATAGAAAACTTATCTTTCAAAATTCTAGGTCATATTTTGCGGAAATTATGGTAAAAAGAATAAAATTTTCTGCTTTCAAAAATCTTAGGTTTTAGTTTCTGAGTTATCCGTAGCAAGAAGCAGCATGTTGGTTTCCATTCTTGTATAATTGACGATTTATTTAACCTCGTCCGCTCAATTTTAAATTTATTATTCCAATGATGAATTTGTTACCTTTTAAAGGGGACATAATTGTGGTTTTAGTGATGATTTGTGCTAAAACTTATTTATTTCTTTCGTTTTTTTTTTTGCAAAGCCGATGGATTTTCTGTGGAAATTTATATCTGAAGTTTCTCTTTTCATTTAAAATTTTTAAACCCATTCAATATGATTTTCCATGTTCGTAAAAGTTAAGGCATTGCAAAAATCTCATTCATTTTGGGCTTCCAGTTTTTGCGGTGAATGTGATGCTTCTTTGTGCATCTAGAGTCTCTTTACGATGTTAAAAAAGCGAACTTTTTATTGGATAAGGCATCCCCTTATCTTCATTTAATCACCTTATTTCTATAATCTTGTTCAAATGTTGTTTACCTCTTTAAATGTTCTTTATTCTTCATTTAATCCCCTTTAATTAATGTAATATCTGCCCATTATTGTATAAATCATTTATAGATTTATTTCTACAAATAGAGATTCTCTTCCATTCTTGCGATAATGCTATACTGAGAATTGAATTTTCCATTCTAAATAATACCTGGATCTAATGCACGCAGCCTTTTGATAGAGCTGCTGATGTTAGTTCCATATCCAGTTCTTGGTTTTTTTAAAACCAAAAATGCAATCCCCAATAATGAGAGTGCCAGTCCAAACAGAAAGGCTATGATAATTGTGGGGTCACATACACTGGCTTAGATAGTCTTTTCCTGGTAATCTGCTTCCTTCTCTTTTTGTGTTGATAAAAGTAGGAGGCTTACTCGAGTTTCTTGATGTAGATTTTGAAATTATTGTGCATCCTCCATGCTCAGTTGCAACCCTTTTTCAGACCTTTCCCTGTGACTCTGTGGTGTTATGTGAAAAATGAAGGAATCCTACTCATGGCCCAAAAAATTTAGTTTGGGTCATAGCATTCATTACTGACTCTGTGATAGGAGAGATAATGGGTATGCCTTATTAGGTGTTGGACCTTTGTATGTCTGATGGTGTTAGCAATGGCGTTAGCAATAATGTCTACACCTCCATGGTTTGTCCTTGTGCTTATGGACTCATATTTTTTGGTAGTGGAGTGTCATCATGTTGTCGATGAACAATTGGGTTTGCTTGGAATCATCTGTAGCCGTTGGATCATAATCAAGGCTTGTGTGTAGGTTACACTTGTTAGACAACGGTATGCGGACAAGGTGGGCCTATGTTGGGATAGCTAGTTGGTGTGTGTCTTACGCTCTCTCAAACCTAAAGACGATGGGGGGCTAGTAGGAACAAACAATGGCAATAGAATAGAGGTATCCAAAGCTGATTCATTTGGTCATTTTGGCTTTGTGGATTTAGTTGTGCGTTTCTACTAGGCTTTAGCATTTTATTTCTGAAATTTGTTTGCTTCATCCATGGCCATGCTCATCGTCAACTAGATTTTCTGGCACGTGCAAGTGGATGGGTTTTTCTTCTTGCCAAAAACTAAAAAGTTTCTACTTAATTATATATAAAATTTTAAATCAGCTTAATAAAATTTGCCAAAAACCAAAAACAGTCATTGAATTTAAAGATCATGATGGTAAAAGATGGATTGCTAGGACTGATTTGGGCGTGGCAGGAGGACATCTGAATCCATGGCCCTATTTTCCTTAAGGGTTCACATTATGCTAGTTGAGATAGAGAGATTCAGACATAACGAACATTTGGAGTTGAGCCTAGATATTTAATATTTTGCGTTTTGCAGACCACTCAGGGCTTTCATATGCACTTCAAACAACCAAATATGTTTATGAAGTTTAAATTATCCAAAGTTGTGGTGCTAACGCAGACGGTTCCTTTGTTCTTATCTACGCAGAAATTCAAGGGAAACCACTCCTTGCAGCTTGATAGGGGGGGACTCGGAAACCATTGGGACTCCTGGCTCTACCAACAGGCCCACCAGCGTGACTGCCGGCAACAGGAGAGTTCCAAGTTCAACGCGAAGAAACATCCCAACCTCTCGCGAGATGGACGAATTCTTTGCGGTTCCAGAGCAACGACAGCAAAGAGCATTTGCAGAGAAGTATGAACTCCTTGACCTTGACTCCTTTTATGTTAACTTTCCCATAGGTATCTAATGATCAGTGCGATTTCTAGATTATGCATCTCATTTGAGTTTTTAGGGATACGATTGTGGTTTTTCGTTAGAACTTCGATTGTGCTTACATGCTATGCGACCTATTTTCTTCTACTCGTTACATTTTCTGTATATTTCAGGTACAACTTTGATCCCGTGAAAGACTGCCCGCTCCCTGGACGCTACGAATGGGTCAAACTGGGTAACTAGAGGCAGCATCTCATCGCTGCATCTTCTATATTGTTCTTCTCTGCCCGGTGTTTTCAGCGAAGGGCGGGGCGTGTGGTGGTGCTGACAGCCACCCCTTGTTGCTTTGTTGTAGTTAGTGTTTTAGTCTAATGATCTGTAACCAATAGAGCTGACCAAATCACACTTGGAACAGGGAGGAAGAAAACCTCCCCAGTCTCTCTAACAGATCAACCTTTAGTGTAGTGACAGCATTTGCCCATAATACCAGTTTATGTATCTTTGTGGGTTATTGGTGATGTAGAGAGAGAGAGAGAGAGAGAGAGAGAGAGAGGGCTGTGTTGTTATCTTTGTAGCTTTTGTTTATATGTGGCAGGTGCTGTTGATGGAACTGAGAAGCTTTCCTAGTTATAAAGATGGCCCTCTACTTTTATATTTCTCTGTTCTATGTCTAGCCACTATCTCTCATTGATCTTTGTTTGCCATTTGCTCCGAATGAGTGGACCCTTCTCCTTTGTATTTTAATTTCAGGTGGTTGAGATTCTCCTGCATGTCGGTGGCTTTGTAACTGTATGTTCAGTGGATAAGATTTCTATTTTACTGTGTGGTGGATGCTGTGGTAAATATCTAGAGGAATGGTAATTTTATGTTCCTTGCAGTTTTTTTTGTAGCCAATGGGCATCAGATGAAAATGAGAAATTGCCCTAGACGGTGGATGAGAGGTCAGCTCTATGCCCTTTGATTGGATGATCAACACCGTTCATGTGGATGTGGATGATGTGGATGGGACGTCTGCTCTTCTGCATTTTGTTTGGATGATTAATTTACATCATACACCTGACAATTTAGCAGCTCCTGGCAGGTGTTTTTGTCTCACTTTAGATAGTCTTCTTCACAGCGTAACGACATGAATTTTAGCAAGGTGAAGATTATATACACCCCAAGTAAGGGTGTATATCATCATTATTTTCCGAAAATGGAAAAAAATATGAGAGAATGTACATAAATAGAAATTATGATGTGATATAGTTTCCTTTTTGGTCAAATTTGTGGTCAAATTTGTGGTGTATATAGTCTTTTCCTTTTAACAAGTCTGATCTTATAACCGTATAATACAAGAACTGTATGTACTACATGAACCCAAGTCTGATCGTATAACTGTATTAGTCATTACCCGTGTCCATAGCGCACGGTTTATTTAATGGCTGAGTCTCCCCTCAAAACAAATTTCAAGTTCCCCCAAATTTAAGTTCTCCCAAAAACAAACTCATCCCTGTTATAAACGGGCTTTTGGTGGGCCTACCCGTTAGTGGGTATCCACCCATTATGTAACCCTACTACTATAAATACAAGGCTATGGACTCCATAGCCACTACGTTTATAACACGTTATCAGCACGCTCGAGGCTGAGCCGAACCCCTGCCGACAGACGGACGTGACGCGAACGGGCTTCCTTCACCGAACGTCGCTAGATCCGGCGGGTAGGATCTAGAGGTAACTTTTTCCCTAAATCTAAATTCATGTGCGCATATGCTTAGATCCAAAATATTGGATCAATCGTTGTAATGAAAATCATCATTTTTATTGTTAAAAATCAACTTTTTTTCAATAAAAAAAATGCTTTTTTGGAAGATTAAAATTGGCTTTTTCCAATAAAAATCGGATTTTTACCACTTTTTTTCCCAAAAACGCCAAAACCCTAGGGGGGATTCTCCCTCGCCGGCGGCCCGTAGCCGCCCCGCGCCCCCCAACCCCGCAACCCCGCCGCTTGCAGCGGCGGGAGATCCCGCCGCCTGCAGCGGCGGTGACCCCCGCCGCCTGCCGCGGCAGGGCTCCCCCGCCGCCAGCGACGGCGGGGCCCCCCCCCCCGCCGCCTGCAGCGGCGGCCCCCCGCTGCCTGCGACGGCGGGGCCCACCCCGGCCCGCAGCGGCCCCCCCGGTGCGCGCGCATGTCCGGAAACCCTAACCGCCTGAAGCGGCAATCCGCGCGACCAAAAACCCTAATTAGGGTTTCACCCCGAAAATTTCCTATTTTCAATTTTTTTTAGATTTAATTCGATTTTTTCGTTAAAATCTGGACAAATTACATGTGATTTTATTCATCGCACTTTATTCGGATTATATGAGTTTTACACGTTGAAAAATTAGGAAGATCCTGCGACCGCTCTGCCGTTAGTCAACTAACCTAACGGTGTATGACGTTGCCTAGTGGTCCAATAATTTTTAAACGAAAAATATTCATTTTCCATTATAAACTGCCTGTGATGATTAAATTGCCTGTAATGAATAAACTGCCTGTGATGATTAAATGCCTGCTGCATTTTATCTCCCTGCGACGAATGTTAATATTTGTTGTGGTTTTGGATCGGCTAGGTATCACCATTTTCTTTTTCATGCATTATTTCCTTTTTGAGAGAAATATGTAGTGAGGATAATTTTGTAATATTACAAGACCGGCGGACGCCTCAAGAAGATGAAGGACCATTCCAGAAGAATAGGGGCCCCACGGGGGGTTCCCGAGTTGTACTTTCATTTCTTTTTGGGACTGTATGGAATGTAATTAATTTGGTGATTAGCCGATCCACGCATCAAATATCTGTGTCTGAGTGCTTAATTATTTATTTTTCTGTGAAAATATCTAACTATTGCATATCTTTAACATGCTAGAGTGATAAATGGCCAAAATTGCGAGTGTCGATTTCGACGTTTTGAATGCTTCAGGCAAGAACTACTCAAGCTGGCAGTTGGACATAAAATTCCATCTGCGAGCACAGGGATTGAGCCATGACATCACTGTAGGCGATAAGTTTTCTGATATAGATAAAGCGAAAGCAATTATCTATATCAGACGCCATATCGATCGGACCCTGAAGGCCGAGTACCTCACGGTGGAAGACTCGTATGAGTTATGGACCGCCCTCGAGGATAGGTATAAACATCAAAGAGATGTTATACTTCCCCGAGCGTGATATGAATGGGAGAACCTCCGTCTCCAAGACTTTAAGTCTATTGCCGAGTACAACTCAGCACTCTTTAGCATCACCTCACGTCTGAAGTTGTGTGGTGAAAAGGTGACGGAGGAGCGCATGTTAGAGAAGACGTATACATCCTTCCACGAGAAGGATGTCATACTAATGCAACAGTATCGTGAACGAAAGTTCACGAAATACTCAGAGCTTCTCTCATGCCTTTTGATGACAGAGCAAAATCGTGACCTCCTTCTGGCCACCCATAACTCACGCCCTACCGGCACTGCTCCTGCGCCTGAAGCGCATCACAGCTCCTCCCAGAAGAAGAAGTGCAACTTTAAAGGCAAACCCCAGAAGGGTAAGGCAATGAAGAAGCAGGCTAGAGGACCCCCTCCAAGAACCAACCATGAGAGAAAGAAGAAAAATGTGTGGAAGAGAAAGGACGATGACCAGACTTCTGCCCCCAGAAAGGACTGGGAAGATAAGTGCCACATGTGTGGCATGACTGGACACTGGTCCAGGAATTGTCGGACTCCACGCCACCTACAGGACTTGTACAAAGCGAGCCAGAAGCAAGCTGAGACAAACCTGGTGGTTCAAGAAGACTTGGCACCAATCAGGTTCATCGCTGAGGACTTCTCAAACGATGACCTGCTCGACTGAGGACATTATCTATTTTCTATGCATTGTAGCTTTCCTTTTGAGAAACTATTTATCTGCTTGTTTTATTTCTAGCACGTTGGAGTACTTTTTCAGACATTAATTGATTATCAGTAGTATATCTTTTCTTGTGCCTTATACTGCGATATTTTTGTAGGAGAATATATGCCCATAAGGCATTTATCCGTAAGTATACATCTTGTTCATACCGAATATGGTACCTATTATTCTAAGTATAAAACGTTCGTATTAATATACTTAGATAATATCCATAGACTTATAGTTAGGTCCTTACGTATCTAGATGAGATCTCGATTATGAGTAAGTAAGTGACCGAATAGAAACGTAAGTCTTAAACGGTTCATGGTCATAGATGTGTCGAGAACTGGATATCGACACATCGGATAGACCATTGTGTCTTAGTCTTACCTTAGGGTAATGATGATCTCATAGTCATTCGACTTGGTGAAGTCGAAGACGAGACACATGTGCTCATTGGAGAATGAGTTCACTGAACGACCACATTAGAGTTATTAAATGGTCAACTTTAACTGAACTGTCTTTAATAACTCTAGGGTGATGATAGGTTATGTAGTGACCCTGTGCTATGAGGAACAAACACTAGAGGGGGGGGGTGAATAGTGTTTTATAGAATTATAAGGAAATTACGCCAAATAAAACCCTACTTAACCAATAAATGCGGAATACAATAAGTGAACAACAACACAAGCAATAATGCAATGCAAACAAGTAATCTACCCTGGTTCGGTGCCACCCAAGTCTTCCCGACTTGTTACCGGTGCCCTACTCCAGCAACACCCGGATCCCCTCCGAATACTCTAGCAAACCGCTAAAGATTTCCTTTATCCCACTTGTGGAAATCCCACAAGTGCAATCGACCTACAATCGATGTCCGTGTATCCCACAACCCGGGAACACGCAAAACCCTAAATCCCATAACTTGGGATTTAGGCAAACTCTCACAAACCGAGAGCAAAACTAAATCTTGACTCCCACAACTTGGGATCAAGCCAACACTCTCATCAACCAAGAGTAAACAACAATATAAATGTATTGACGATGAAATAAATAGCTTCTTACCACAAAATCCTATGCCTTGAGAAATACTTACCAATTTAGGGCAAGAATGGATTTTGAGGAAGATGAGATCACAAAACCCTAGCTCCATCAAGACGAGCAGCAATAGATGGCTAGGGAGAAGATGGTGACAAGGATTCAAGCTCTCAGCTTGAGAAGCTCACAAGGAATGAGAATCTCTATTGAGGAATTAGTGCTCAAAGAGAAAGAGAGAGATTCTTGTGAGATGAGAGAGCTTGGAATTGGAGTTGAATGGCTCTTCTCAAAGGTGTGAAAATGTCTCTAATTTCAGCCTTGGATCCCTGGTTAGAAGCACACAAACTTATATAGGGAAGAGAGAAACGGTCACAAAAGTCGTGGCATTAAATGCCCAACGGATCTATTTCTGAAGCTGCTTAATCGGTCTAAGAAGGGTCATCAACCGACTAGATTGACAACTAGTCGGTCAGTGAACCTTCTTGGACCGACTAGATGGTTAACAGAGAAGATGGTGAAATCTGGGTAAGAACTAGTCGGTCTAAGAAGGATCATCAACCGACTAGATTGACAACTAGTCGGTCAGTGAACCTTCTTGGACCGACTAGATTGTCATTTAATGCATTAACCATCCTTCTTGAACCAACTAACTGGTCAACAGTGCAAAGGTCGAATTTCACAAGGAAAACTAGTCGGTCTGAGAAGAAACACCAACCGACTAGATCGTCATTTAGTCGGTCGGTGAGCCTTCTTGGACCGACTAATTGGTCAACAAATGGTCTTGAATTGATTAGGATAACTAGTCGGTCTGAGTAGGATTTCCAACCGACTAGATTGTCATCTAGTCGGTCGGTGAGCCTGCTTGGACTGACTAATTGACCAACAGAGAATGTGCTGAATTTAACTAGGATGTCTAGTCTGTTCAAGAAGAATTTCCAACCGACTAGATCGTCATCTAGTCGGTTGGTTCTTCTACTTGAACCAACTAAGATGCATACGAATCCGAGAAAAGAAGCGATAAGCTACGAGAAAGTTTCTAATGGCTTCTAAGGCAATCCTAGAGATAAGATATGAAAGTTATGAAGATTTCTAGGCAAGTACTACTCAAGGCTTAACATTCTACTAAACCGAAGCTAGAAGACAATAAAAGTAAACACGACAAACCGTCTTCAAAGCTTCAACATGGAGAATCCGAATCCCTTGACTTCATGAATACTCCTTGAGCTTCAACGAAGCTCCAGGCATAACGATCACGTGTTCTGAGGAAGTCTTGGGACGTCGCTTGAGATGAACAAAGTACTTTGGCGACGATCTCCATAATTCTTCATGGACTTGAGTCTTTTAGTTGAATGACTTGAACGTCATAGTCTTCGAAGCTTTTGGCTCATCCATTCCTTTCTTCTCTTTGGATTGAATCTCCATTCATTTGTTGATGCCATTGGCTTGAGGTTTGAGATAGCCTTTGAGTTCTTCAAGCCAATGCTTCACCTTTGTTGATCTACCAAGTTCTCCACTTGAATCAACACGTGTAGTCACTTTTGATCTTCTTGAATCTAATTGGTGACTTTGTAGCTAACTGCAAACACAAGAGTTAGTCACAATGATTTGTGTTTGATCATCATCAAAATCAAGGTGGAGAGTCCAATACTCAACATTCTCCCCCTTTTTGATGATGACAAACCAAATATAAACAAAACAAATTATTGTGCATTAAATATACTTACTCCCCCTGCAATGATGCCAATCAAGTTAATATCAATAATCAATAGCATCATTCAGCAGTTAATAGTGTGTGTATCACATGAGGTTGTGTATATATCGCATGAATGACCAGAAATAATATGTGTACACAATACAAGTCATATAGGTGATACACATCATAAACATGAGCATGATTACCATTATATATAAAATGTAATCCATACAAACTAAGGTAATCAACAATGCTCCCCCTGAATCATATACATGAACGAGCATACATAAAGTCTATATGATTCAAGTTATTGTTTAACACTCAACATTTAATAAGCACATCCTTTGTTTATTTCTCTCCCCCTTTGTCATAACAAAAAGATATGTGGGTATAGAAACAACAAATGCAACAATAGAGTGGAAAACACAAAGGTATAACAATTGTATAGTTCTCTAATGTAAAGTTACCAATTGAAAAACAAGATATTGAAATAAAGATATCAAATGCAAGAGCACATATCCAACAACTCAATCACCCTCAATTATCACAAAAAGATAAGCAATAAGCATATGTGATAAAAGATTACAACAGATACTAATTGTAAAGAGTAGTGTGAGCAGTGTTAGAAAAGTGACAATTGCAAAAATCATGACATCACTTGTGAAAGAAAAACAAGTGATCAAATAGTGTCAAATACCCAAACAAACTCAATTATCACAAGTGATGTCATGGGTATTTGTATGACAAATGGCATGAACATGATTAAATACATCATGGTGAAATTTATAACATTAGGCGTAATGTGATAGACTGTCCTTGAGCAATGGCATAACAAATGGCATGAACATGATTAAAAACATCATGGTGGAATCAAAATCATCATATTGACATAGATCAATATTTTAGCAAATTGAGTGCATGGAAAACAACTCTATGTTTTCATACAAACAAAGCTATCAAATCAATATAATCGTCGAACGACGAAGTAAATATCAGATATCAATTGTGGAAATATCATTTATAACCATGTGTACAAAGTCATGTTATTAAATAATAACACAAATTAAGTAAAATGGCATGAGATACAAATTGTAGTCATACCAAATCATCTCCAAAAGTATCTCAAGCCAAAATTTAAGTGAAGTGTGCGATGTGGGCATACACAAATATCTATATCATGCAAAGGTGTTATGCCAAATAGAGATAGAAACATCATAAAACGTATGGCATACACAATTCTAGCACACTAGGATACTAATTGAAACAATGTTCAAAAGAACCATAGTACTAGCATGCATTCCAGAATAGATACTCACATAATGAGTCAAATATAAGCATGGAATGCCATGAGCATGTAAAGATGACATCCAAAATTAATAGTCTAACAATTGTAAATATGATACCAAATGTAAATATGATATGTAGAGATGATACCAATTGTAGTCTAACAGAGTATGCAAAGCATGGCAATTTAATGTCAAGACCATGATATCACTTGAGAAGGAAACCAAGTGAACAAATAGAGACATGATTTCATCCTAGCTCAATTATCACAAAGAATTCACCATGAAGCATAATGTGACAAAGTATCTTTGAGCAAAGGCATGAAGATAGTCTACGTTCAAAGTCACAAGGTAGGATATAAACGAATAAAGTTTATCATGAACATTGCATGCATGCATACCAATTGTGCGAATAGAATAAAAAACTTGAGTAAGCACAATATAATCGGAGGTAGCATCAAAGAAGTCATAGTGCATCAAGATATATTCATGGAAGAATATCTATGACAGAATATACATATCATCAAATACAATATAAAGCTTATGTGATCGTGTAAAGCACAAGTTATCTCTAACATCTCATCAAAATAGCATAAAATATGAGCGTGAGATGAGAGATGACATAATGAGAAATATAGCTTGAAGATCACTAACTAATATGAATGAATGTTATGTCACTTGTGAAAAATATCATACATGAAAGATTTAGCTATAGACATGAAAGATCTCTTGAATAAAATTATAGCTAAACATCAGTCATGAAGTAATTAAAATGACAAGTAACATACATTGATCACCCCAAATCATATCAATACGTCTCATAAAGATAATCATAAATACCATAGGAAAAGTATGAGATGTGTGGTGATACAATGAACAAATATGCATAAAGATCCTAAATCATTAATCTTATACATGGCATGAATTATGTATAACATGATGAAGTATAGCATGCCATAAAGAAATGAATGATTCTACTAGAATGGTATGACAGATCATGATATAGTCTAAATAATCCATGAACATAGTCATCTACGAGAATTAGGCACATGTGGTAGAATCAAAACAACAATGAACCTTAAATGAAAGAATTGAAAAAATTTCAATGAAAATTAAGATCAATATACTTAATACAGTCTAATAAACAAGCAAGCATGTCATACATATCAGTTATCATATCCATAACATATAACAATCTTCACAAAGAAGCATGCATGTGAGGAATACGATGTGTAATGACAACGTGTTCCAAAGATATGAATATCAATAAATAACTAACCAAATCATTATATGAATGTTATAGCTACCATGATACATGAGTCGTAATAAGACATACAAGACATACATGAACATGGCAGTCACATAAACAAACAATCTTCATGAGGGTGTGACAAGAATGAGCTAATGAAGAAGTATGCTATATTACACAAATTCAATATATTAAAATACCAATTGTAAATATGGTAGTCAAAACCAATATATTAAAATACCAATTGTGCAAAACACATACTTACAACCATTTAGCTTTTCCTGTATGTGTGCATGTCCAATGCACCATCCTTTCCTTTGAATTGATCCATCATTTGTAAATCAAGGAGTGTGAAGAGTAGGGATCTTGCACAACAATCTGACAATACAACAATTGGTGGTATCCAAAAACTTTTTGGATCCAATAGGTTAAGGAACAAAATCAAGTAGTCCAATAACCAAACATTTACCAATTGTAAATAACACTCATCACTAGAAATGCATGACATACATTAATAGGAGTTATTATAATCACGAAAATCATACATATAAGGAATTAACAATTCTCAATCATTAGAAATTAGAAACACCTAGACTAATAATTCCTATGCATATGATTTAGTCAAGCAACATCATTATGAATACACATATCTAATGCAATAGTGTGTGCTAGAAAGATTCCTCGTTCAATATGCATATGTGCACAAAATAAACATTCATGGCCCAACACATATTGAAGGAAGGCATGAAAAGTAATACCACAAAGAGTGTGCATGAAAAGCATGAAGTATTAATTTTCAAAACCAACTTTCTCTTTCCTTTGGCATATCAACAAGATAGAAAATCACCAAGGGTTAGAGAAATCAACTAATCTATATGCACAACATAATATGAGAGAAATGTAATGGCATATAATGATGTTGGGGGTAGTGGACGAACTCAACTAATCTGATACCAAATGTAATGTCGTGATAGCAATCAAACATGTCATACTCCCTCAAAATCATACAAACTAAGCAAACTTGGGAGTAGAGGACGAACTCACATATAAATATGGGTACAAAAAGTAATAATACAAGCATGGTACCCAATCAATGAAACACAATATGAGTCGCATGAGAATATGTCATTCCTAATATACGATTCTATATGTGTGTTCATACCATGCCTAGAAACAATCTTAGGAATCCAAAAGATAGTGATTTGGGATTCTTAAGAGGTTGTAGAGGCATGAGTAGGAAGTTGGGATGCACGCTTGTGAAGTGGAACATAAATATAAGCGTGTCCCGTGTGTGAAACATGCAACTAAGCATTAGTTCTAACATGAAAATATTTAAGCCACATGTTATAAATAATCCTCGAATAAACATATGAGTAAGGATTATGAATACACAATGCACATTGGTCAAGAATTTGACACACGTGAAACACAGACATGAATGACATACGAGGCACACAATATGCAAGCATATAATATGCATGAGATAGTCTCAAACACAAAGTGACATCTACATGCATCCAACACACATGGAAACCAAATGTAAGAATATAGTTACAACATTAAGCTCCCCCTACTTTGGTGCATCACTTAAGCACCATCAACTCCATTTGAATGAAAATCTTTGCAAATCAAAGAGTTGGTATCCCAATGTGGATTGAACCTAGAAAACATAATTATGGTATCCAAAAACCTTTTTGGATCCTATGAGTTAGGCAACAAATTTAAAATACTAAATTCAAATAATTGTAACACATATCCTAATGTAATCATACATGAATATGAGCCAACGCATGTGTTGCATGAAAATATTAAATATTTTAGACATGAAAATCACAAACACAATGATTTACTAATAAACATGCAATAGAAATCAAATTCAATATGAATTTAAGTTTCTAACAAACATGAGCATCTAAGACCAAAATCCAAACAAAAGAATAAACCAATTCTAAACACAAATGCCTTGGTACCCATAACATGAAAATAAACTAATGGTACCAAGCAAATGAAGGGTCAACGGAAACTAATCCTTCGGAAACCAAGTCCAAGAGGACCGTGATTTCCCAACATAATCATCATTCAAAATAATATTATGAATATAAGATTGCACATACATATCCTTAGCATGAGTGCTAGTATTCTTAGGACCCCAAATAGTGTATGATTTGGGAATCCTCTTCCTAGTGGTTGCATGCACAAAAGGTTGATTTCTACGTGGTACATGTGGCCTAGGAGCATGAGATCTAGCAAGAGCATGAGGAACATTGTGTTGTGCAAAAGCATGATGATGGGCATATGATCCATGGTGTGGTGTTGCATACATACGTGGATGAATATGAGGTGTGTATGCATGAGGATGATCAAGAGAATAAGCATGCACATGTGGATGTGATGTGTGATCATAAGCATGTGAAGGTGCATGAGCATGAGTACGTGCATGAGAGTGTCTCAAATGAGTGTTTGCACGTGCACGTGGGTGTGGAACATAAAAACCATCATTAGTAGAAATGTGAGGAGTGGATGCATTCCCACGTGTATTGGTGTACATGAAAGCATGTCCCTTCCTTTGATGTCCACCCAAAGTGGGTTTCTTTCCATAGGATGGAGGAATAGGAATGGTGGTTTCCTTAGTAGTAGAACTACCCAAGTTGTTATAGACACCACTCGTGAATGCACCGGAGGATGGCCTCACTAAATCTATAGTTTCTTCACTATAGGAGGTGCGTGCATTCAAGATGGATGCATGTGTGGTGAGTTCGTGCACTTGGGATTTGAGATTCTCATTCTCAATGCCCAAACAAGTGTTTTGAGATTGAAGATTTTCAATCTCAAGATCGTTACTATCCACAATGGAAACACGATCAAGTTGAGATTTGAGGGACTCCACCTCATTTCTCAACATGCCATTTTGAGTAAGCAAACTTGCTTTCTCAATAGCGAGTGTCTCAACAATGGTGTCATTGTTAGAGGTGTTACATGAAGATGTGTTAGAGAGACTAGCAATCTTATTCTTAGCATCACAATATTTATGCATAATCTTTTGATATTTATCAAATAATTGCTTAAGTTCAATTTTAAGATCATCCGTTGTTACCTCTTCATCGTCGCTATCGCTTTCACTTGAATCGCTTGATTCGTCACTAGAGTCGTCCTCTCGTGCCATCAAGCCCATAAATGAATCTCTTTCATCATTGGAGGAAGAACACTCCGAGGTGGACTCTTCTTGCTCCGCTAGCATGTGCCATATTTGATATGCCGTTGTTGCCTTGGACACATGCATAAGAATGTCATAAGTTAAATAATCAAGCAAGATATCCATTACCTCTTGATGTTTCCCCACCAATTCTCTTTGCTCATGTGTCCATTCATGTACGGAAGTGGTAGGTGCGCGAAAGGGCTTCTCAACAATCTTCCAATAATCCTCATCGATGGATTGAATATGAGCCTTCATCTTCACACACCAAATTTGATAATTGGGCCCGAGAAGATATGGTGGAGGAGGGCATCGTGTGTTGTTGTTGTTGGTTGCCATAGCTATAACCTCGCTTTGATACCAATTGTAGTGACCCTGTGCTATGAGGAACAAACACTAGAGGGGGGTGAATAGTGTTTTTTAGAATTATAAGGAAATTACGCCAAATAAAACCCTACTTAACCAACAAATGCAGAATACAATAAGTGAACAACAACACAAGCAATAATGCAATGCAAACAAGTAATCTACCCTGGTTCGGTGCCACCCAAGTCTTCCCGACTTGTTACCGGTGCCCTACTCCAGCAACACCCGGATCCCCTCCGGATACTCTAGCAAACCGCTAAAGATTTCCTTTATCCCACTTGCGGAAATCCCACAAGTGCAATCGACCTACAATCGATGTCCGTGTATCCCACAACCCGGGAACACGCAAAACCCTAAATCCCACAACTTGGGATTTAGGCAAACTCTCACAAACCGAGAGCAAAACTAAATCTTGACTCCCACAACTTGGGATCAAGCCAACACTCTCATCAACCAAGAGTAAACAACAATATAAATGTATTGACGATGAAATAAATAGCTTCTTACCACAAAATCCTATGCCTTGAGAAATACTTACCAATTTAGGGCAAGAATGGATTTTGAGGAAGATGAGATCACAAAACCCTAGCTCCATCAAGATGAGCAGCAATAGATGGCTAGGAAGAAGATGGTGACAAGGATTCAAGCTCTCAGCTTGAGAAGCTCACAAGGAATGAGAATCTCTATTGAGGAATTAGTGCTCAAAGAGAAAGAGAGAGATTCTTGTGAGATGAGAGAGCTTGGAATTGGAGTTGAATGGCTCTTCTCAAAGGTGTGAAAATGTCTCTAATTTCAGCCTTGGATCCCTGGTTAGAAGCACACAAACTTATATAGGGAAGAGAGAAAACGGTCACAAAAGTCGTGGCATTAAATGCCCAACGGATCTATTTCTGAAGCTGCTTAATCGGTCTAAGAAGGGTCATCAACCGACTAGATTGACAACTAGTCGGTCAGTGAACCTTCTTGGACCGACTAGATGGTTAACAGAGAAGATGGTGAAATCTGGGTAAGAACTAGTCGGTCTAAGAAGGATCATCAACCGACTAGATTGACAACTAGTCGGTCAGTGAACCTTCTTGGACCGACTAGATTGTCATTTAATGCATTAACCATCCTTCTTGAACCAACTAACTGGTCAACAGTGCAAAGGTCGAATTTCACAAGGAAAACTAGTCGGTCTGAGAAGAAACACCAACCGACCAGATCGTCATTTAGTCGGTCGGTGAGCCTTCTTGGACCGACTAATTGGTCAACAAATGGTCTTGAATTGATTAGGATAACTAGTCGGTCTGAGTAGGATTTCCAACCGACTAGAATGTCATCTAGTCGGTCGGTGAGCCTGCTTGGACTGACTAATTGACCAACAGAGAATGTGCTGAATTTAACTAGGATGTCTAATCGGTTCAAGAAGAATTTCAAACGAACAAGATCGTCATCTAGTCGGTTGGTTCTTCTACTTGAACCAAAAGATGCATACGAATCCGAGAAAAGAAGCGATAAGCTACGAGAAAGTTTCTAATGGCTTCTAAGGCAATCCTAGAGATAAAATATGAAAGTTATGAAGATTTCTAGGCAAGTACTACTCAAGGCTTAACATTCTACTAAACCGAAGCTAGAAGACAATAAAAGTAAACACGACAAACCGTCTTCAAAGCTTCAACATAGAGAATCCGAATCCCTTGACTTCATGAATACTCCTTGAGCTTCAACGAAGCTCCAGGCACAATGATCACGCGTTCTGAGGAAGTCTTGGGACGTCGCTTGAGATGAACAAAGTACTTTGGCGACGATCTCCATAATTCTTCATGGACTTGAGTCTTTTAGTTGAATGACTTGAACGTCATAGTCTTCGAAGCTTTTGGCTCATCCATTCCTTTCTTCTCTTTGGATTAAATCTCCATTCATTTGTTGATGCCATTGGCTTGAGGTTTGAGATAGCCTTTGAGTTCTTCAAGCCAATGCTTCACCTTTGTTGATCTACCAAGTTCTCCACTTGAATCAACACGTGTAGTCACTTTTGATCTTCTTGAATCTAATTGGTGACTTTGTAGCTAACTGCAAACACAAGAGTTAGTCACAATGATTTGTGTTTGATCATCATCAAAATCAAGGTGGAGAGTCCAATACTCAACAGGTTAGCTGGTCCTTAAGACCTGAAGTCATTTGTACAAACCTGTGAGTGAACGGTGTAACTTAGACCTATGATCTAGCTTCGAGGCTAGGCCTGCTGAAAGATCTTAGGTTGAGCTGCACCCGAAGCTCTCGAGGCGAGTAGATGACTAAGATGGGATTCGTCACTTCCGTTAAAGGGAAGTTAGTGTTACAGGCTCAGTACGGTCTTTATGTTAATCCTCGGCCGGGGTATGTTGTAAGAAGTACAACGTGTATACAACAAAGACCGACGTATACTGACCAATGTTGTCTAATAGGGTTGACAGTGAACCATACCCTAGGCCAACAAGAACACAGTCTTGACGAAGGGACTATGGCTAACAGAGTTCGTCACTAACACAGCCAATACAAACTCAATGATGCTTTTGTCAAAAGGTCGATAACGTTATGATGATTCTGAAACAGGGACGACAGCTACTGCTCGTAGTGACCGTCGTCTAGGGGTTCCGAGCCCCAACCTGTAGTAAGGTCAGGCTGTAGAATCTCACACCGAGTAGTGTTCGTGTCTTAGTAATAGGAAGATTGAATAGAGAGAGATATCATTTGAAGATATTCACAAAGCTTGTTGTGAAAGTTAGTCGCAATAGCAATAGGGACAAACGTTGCATTTGATGCAAACTATGATTAAACGTGTCGTAAATTGGTTACGACAAATCTAGTAGGAACAAATATATTGGAAGTGGTTACCTGGATGACGGGATCGTCTCGGACTAAACACAGGTTCAGACCGTGTCCAAATCGGAGTCAAACGAGCCCAGAAACGCGAAAACAGTCCAAGGCGAAGTGTGTTAGACCCACTAGGCTAATAAGCCCATAGGCAAAGACAAACGGGCGCAGCCCGCTGGCTGCAGCGGGTGCACGCCCGCTGCACAGCGGGCGTGGCCCGCTGCATGCAGCGGGCCAGCGCCCGCTGCACAGCGGGCGTGGCCCGCTGCATGCAGCGGGCCAGCGCCCGCTGCAAGCTGGCGCGGCCACTGCTTGCAGCTGGCGCACGCCCGCTGCCCAGCGGGCGTGCGGCCCGCCTATGCCCCCTTGGGCGGGCGCGCCCGCTAAGCTTAGCGGGCGCGCCCGCAACTTAAGTCAATTTAGGGTTTTATGAAACCCCAAATGACGGCTACGAATTTTGATATTTTGCTCAACTTTGAGCAATTGTTTGAGGGGTCAAACGAAGTCGAAATTCGTCACCGTCGGTTCATACGCGTTCACCATTCAAAGCCCTTCGGATTGATAGCTTATTTGGTGTCTAAAGTTTAATGTGCAAAGCGAATTAATTAGTTAAAGTTTGCTTTTATGAAAAGCTCACTTTAACTTGAAATTAAGCCAAATTGGCTTAATTGATTTTTCTCCCATTTGCGAAATGTCCAACATTGCTCGCAACGAGAGAGTGAGTGCCGACTCCCTATATAAATAGGGGTGCACTCTCTTCGTTGAAAAACACCCCAAGTCACTGATCGAGTAGCTCCCGACTTTTAGAGCAAGCTCGATCGGCGCCTAAATTATTCTCTCTCTCTCTCTTCCTGTTCTCCGGAGTAGTCCTAGCAAGACTACGAAGGGGGTTTGGATTTTGATCCGGACGTCTAAGACGCGGGTTCTTCTCAAGTGAAACTTTCTACCGCGTGTGATCGGCTCGAAGGCGAAAGTCGGCTCGGGCGGATCGGTGCGAGGGTGCGAGGCGGCTCAGGCGGATCGAGTCAAAGCGGCTCGGCTACGAGGAGCTTCTGAAGACGGTGCGGTACATCTTGCCTGCTCCAGGGCCAAGATTCCGGGTATGTCGTTAAGTAATTTTAATGTAGATTTAATTAGTCGCTTTAGAGTAGATCCCTCTTGGGGTGGTCAGATCCATCCCAAGTTGGCATAGATCGGGCTAGGTTCTGGCTCCCCGGAGCCTAACTAAATAGTTTAGCTAGTTTAGAAAATTTTGATTTTCGGTTTCCGCTGCGCTTTTGTGCCTCTGTGGTCCGTCCGACTTAGGACGGATACAGATCCGAGCTCTGGGGGTCCGCCAAAACCCCAACAGTGGTATCAGAGCCACGATTATGCTATAGATCTATTATAGCGACTTTTTTAAATCTTTAAAAATTGCTTATTTTTAAACATACGAACTATTTTAGCTTTTTGTTAAATTAGTTTTAATAATTGTTTAGTGTTTTAAAAATCGTTTTTTTCAACACGAAAATTTTTGGGACAATTTAATCTTATGCGATAATTTTAAATGGATCTCGAACGTTTTAAAATGCTTTATAATATTTTTATGAGATATAAATATTTTTCGAGCATTTAAATGTTTATGTAATTTTTAAGAAATATTTTATTTTTGAAATTTAATTTTTCTTAAGTTACAAAAAGATTAGAAATTTTAAAAACGTTGATTGAAAGCTTTTAATCGATTTCTAATGATTTTAAATGGTATTTTAAAATTGCTTTAGTAGATATGTAAATCTTAGAACTATTTTATTTTCATGAGATGAAAAGATAATTATTTTCTTTTAAATTACATATAAGTTTTTAAAATTATTTATGCGATATTTTAATTTTAGAAATGATTGATTAAAATTTTTAAAGCCTAGGTTTTAGAATTATTTAATAATTTTATACCTAGTTTTATGTGATAAAATGTTTTGAAGCTTTAAACATTTTATCTTTGAATTTAATTGTTAAATTTTAGATTTGCGTGTTTTATTATGTAGATAATTTTAAACTTGCAAATACTCGTTAGATGTCACAAATATGAAACTTTCATTTATGCGGATAAATTAGTTGTTTCAAATTTTAATGGACATATTGAATAATGTATTCATAAACCTTATTAGGTTAGCCATTAAATATTTAAAATTTTATGAGATGAAATTTTAATTAACTAGTGACATGTTATGTTTGATAAAACAAAACAATATCGAAACCTAATACCAGATTAGGGTAGTCCCTCTGATTGTAAATCATTTCATTAAAACGTTTAATTGATGATTTTCATAAAAGACAAATGTTGAATTGTTTTATAAAATCCTAATTAGATTGGGGCAGCACGTTGAACGAATAGACCTTATAGTTGATAAGGACTTAATAAAATTGTTCAACCAATCCATAAAATTTCGAATTTTAGGATCCACTAGTTGATAAGGATTAACTAGTTTTCTTAATTAAAAGCCATTTAGTTGTTTGGACAAACATAGAATTGATGAAAACTCCTTCAATGGATCATGATGTTGGTCAATGTGCTTGGCTAAGTTTGCTGGACCAACCTAGCTAGACTGGGTAACAAGTGGCCCTGGCTTAGTCAATTCCCTGGCCGCGTCCGCTGGACCGCAAGGAGTCGATTCATGACTATGAAAGTCCATCGACTATACCTAAGTCAATACGATAATAATCTTGTTCAAGATAAATCGTAGCCCTCCTTGTTTTAGGAGTTGACAACTGTTAGAAACATGTTACGGTTGTTGAGCTACACTCAAGCCGTGATATGTCAATCTTATAGAAACCGATTTCTTGATTGACATCTTGACCTGACTGAAACTGATGTCTCATCCTCCGAGCATCGGCGTAAGTCTAACCAAGAATGTAGTCTAAGTCCTGACCCAAACCAACGTGTCGTGCATACACCGAGCGGCGGGGCAAGTCAGGCTAGACACGAAAACAAGGGTCCGACTAGGCTAGCCATTGTGATCCGGTTGAGCACACTCATGATCACAAATGACTAGGGGTAAAAATCGATATGGAATCATAGTTAATATGATTAACGACGAGTTCGTCTACCGACTGCAGAGTCGGACAACTTGTTGAGATACACTCAAGGTTGTCAGACTCGGAGTAGTCGGATCCCTCTCTCACAAATGTTATTTTATAATAAATTGTTTATTATGGCTTTAATAAATTTAGTGGGAGAATATAGTTTTATAAAAACCATTAAAACTATACTATGAACAAATACTGACTAAAGTATCTATAAAATGCAGAATGGATTCGGGTCTTAGATATATGGTTGAGAAGAACGTGCTGGATGGAACGAACTACAAAGACTGGCTTAGGAACATTAAGTTGGTCCTTTCCCTAGCCGGGATAGGATACGTACTGTTCGAGGACGCTCCAGATAAGCCCGATGAAGATTCGACCTTCGAGGAAAAGGAAGCCTACAAATTGTACCGGAGGGATGCAGAGAAGGCCAGGTGCCTTACTCTGGCTTCGATGAGTAACGAGTTGCAGAGAAAGCATGAACATATGGATGTTCAAAGTATGCTTCTCAATGCACAAGAGTTATACGGCAAGCGATCTCGAGCTGCCAAGTTCGAAGCCACCAGCAACCTCTGGGGCACCAAGATGGGGGCAGGGCCCGTACAGGATCATGTTATCAAGATGATCGAGTACGTAGAGGACGCCGCCCAGTTAGGATTTGTCCTGGACAATGAGATGTACATAGACATTATCCTAAAGTCTTTGACTCCTGAGTTTAAGCCTTTCATCACTGGTTTTATAATGAACAGTCTTGAAACGGATCTTCCTGGTCTCCTCAATATGCTTAGGCAGTTTGAGGAGATTGAGAAGAAGCCGACTGCACTGGTTGTCGGCTCTGCTTCTTCCGACCAGCCGAAAGGCAAGGGTAAGAAGAGGCAGGTCCCGCAACCTGCAAAGGCGAAGAAAGGGAAGAAAAAGACTAAAGGGGCCCCGTCGAAATCTGAGTGCTTCCATTGCCACAAGATTGGCCACTGGAAGAGGAACTGTAAGATCTATCTTGCAGAGAAGAAGAAGGGGCATACGGATGCCTCCACCTCAGGTACAAATTCAATTCAATAAAACGTAATTATTTCCAATCATATAGTATGAGATACTAAAAGACATCTGTGTAATGTATACAGGTGGCTGATATGAAGCGGAGATTGGGAGAAGTGCGGAGGACGGTCGGCAATCTGAGCAATCGTTGCTGCTAGGGCCGTTCAACGACTTCAAGAGACATAATCAAGATGGAGATGATACTATTTTTAGTTAAAATAAATTGTATCATTTCTTGAAAGTTGAAAACAATGATTGAGTGTTCTGCACTCAAAGTTTATGGGATAAACAAATTACGGTTCATTTTAATGAATCCGTTGTTTTATTGAATGTCTCGGAAATTGCGTTTTTTGTTGAATTGAAATTTGATTGGCTTAAAATTTTCTGTGATTATGGCTTTCTGAGATGGTTGCGAAAATTCTCGAATGATGATGCGAAGCTTCGGAAAATGTTGATTTTTGAGCTGACTTAATGTTAGAGTCAATCAGTAGTTAAGTATAGGTTCCAGGGGCGTATTAATTGTGTACGATCACAATTATACGCATATTAAGATCAATTCTTGATATACTGCATTTAGTTATTAAAGAGTTAATATTAAATGTGGTTAAGGGAAAAGTACAGTGTAGGACGTTTGATTGAGCGAGTCAACGTCAAGATTCCTTAATACGATCTTGACTTGACTCATTCGTCAAACCGAACCTGACACTAGTACATTCCATCTAAAGCACTTACCAAATGGTTATATCTTCGTATATATAATCTAAATATGATTTAGATATAATATTGAAGTATTTAACCAGATAATTCTCAAAGTCAGTGGGAGCTAGCTCGTATACTTAGTTCCGGTCTTTCGGACTAAGTAAAAAGGATTTCCACATTAAACAAAATCATCTATATAGAACATTGAATCAAAATTGTTTTGATTTAATCAAATATATAGAGACTCAGGGTGTCATGTATGTACTTGACATATTGACACAAGTAAAGTGGAATGAGCTGAGACTGACTTATAGATTATAATGTTAGACCCTACATCTAGATTGTATAAGCTAATTGTTAGCTATACAAAGATAAGAAAAATTGATTCAGATCATTTTTCCAAAGGATCAACCATGTGTGATCAAGAGATGTATTAATTAATCCATTGAAATTCGTTGTAGATACTCGTTAGTAAAACCACTCTTAGGTTTGCCATATAAATGTCAATGTGACTGATATGCTATAACGGTATGAGATACCGAGATAAATAGCCTAAGTGCAAGTGGGAGATGTAGGAGAATATATGCCCATAAGGCATTTAACCGTAAGTATACATCTTGTTCATACCAAATATGGTACCTATTATTCTAAGTATAAAACGTTCGTATTAATATACTTAGATAATATCCATAGACTTATAGTTAGGTCCTTACGTATCTAGATGAGATCTCGATTATGAGTAAGTAAGTGACCGAATAGAAACGTAAGTCTTAAACGGTTCATGGTCATAGATGTGTCGAGAACTGGATATCGACACATCGGATAGACCATTGTGTCTTAGTCTTACCTTAGGGTAATGATGATCTCATAGTCATTCGACTTGGTGAAGTCGGAGACGAGACACAGGTGCTCATTGGAGAATGAGTTCACTGAACGACCACATTAGAGTTATTAAATGGTCAACTTTAACTGAACTGTCTTTAATAACTCTAGGGTGATGATAGGTTAGCTGGTCCTTAAGACCTGAAGTCATTTGTACAAACCTGTGAGTGAACGGTGTAACTTAGACCTATGATCTAGCTTCGAGGCTAGGCCTGCTGAAAGATCTTAGGTTGAGCTGCACCCGAAGCTCTCGAGGCGAGTAGATGACTAAGATGGGATTCGTCACTTCCGTTAAAGGGAAGTTAGTGTTACAGGCTCAGTACGGTCTTTATGTTAATCCTCGACCGGGGTACGTTGTAAGAAGTACAACGTGTATACAACAAAGACCGACGTATACTGACCAATGTTGTCTAATAGGGTTGACAGTGAACCATACCCTAGGCCAACAAGAACACAGTCTTGACGAAGGAACTATGGCTAACGGAGTTCGTCACTAACACAGCCAATACAAACCCAATGATGCTTTTGTCAAAAGGTCGATCACGTTATGATGATTCTGAAACAGGGACGACAGCTACTACTCGTAGTGACCGTCGTCTAGGGGTTCCGAGCCCCAACCTGTAGTAAGGTCAGGCTGTAGAATCTCACACCGAGTAGTGTTCGTGTCTTAGTAATAGGAAGATTGAATAGAGAGAGATATCATTTGATGATATTCACAAAGCTTGTTGTGAAAGTTAGTCGCAATAGCAATAGGGACAAACGTTGCATTTGATGCAAACTATGATTAAACGTGTTGTAAATTGGTTACGACAAATCTAGTAGGAACAAATATATTGGAAGTGGTTACCTGGATGACGGGATCGTCCCGGTCTAAACACAGGTTCAAACCGTGTCCAAATCGGAGCTCAAACGAGCCCAGAAACGCGAAAACAGTCCAAGGCGAAGTGGGTTAGACCCACTGGGCTAATAAGCCCATAGGCAAAGACAAACGGGCGTAGCCCACTGGCAGCAGCGGGCGCCGCCCGCTGCGGCAGCGGGCGTGGGGCCCGCCTATGCCCCCTTGGGCGGGCGCGCCCGCTAAGCTTAGCGGGCGCGCCCGCAACTTAAGTCAATTTAGGGTTTTATGAAACCCCAAATGACGGCTACGAATTTTGATATTTTGCTCAACTTTGAGCAATTGTTTGAGGGGTCAAACGAAGTCGAAATTCGTCACCGTCGGTTCCTACGCGTTCACCATTCAAAGCCCTTCGGATTGATAGCTTGTTTGGTGTCTAAAGTTTAATGTGCAAAGAGAATTAATTAGTTAAAGTTTGCTTTTATGAAAAGCTCACTTTAACTTGAAATTAAGCCAAATTGGCTTAATTGATTTTTCTCCCATTTGCGAAATGTCCCACATTACTCGCAACGAGAGAGTGAGTGTCGACTCCCTATATAAATAGGGGTGCACTCTCTTCGTTGAAAAACACCCCAAGTCACTGATCGAGTAGCTCCCGACTTTTAGAGCAAGCTCGATCGGCGACTAAATTATTCTCTCTCTCTCTTCCTGTTCTCCGGAGTAGTCCTAGCAAGACTACGAAGGGGGTTTGGATTTTGATCCGGACGTCTAAGACGCGGGTTCTTCTCAAGTGAAACTTTCTACCGCATGTGATCGGCTCGGAGGCGAAAGTCGGCTCGGGCGGATCGGTGCGAGGGTGCGAGGCGGCTCAGGCGGATCGAGTCAAAGCGGCTCGGCTACAAGGAGCTTCTGAAGACGGTGCGGTACATCTTGCCTGCTCCAGGGCCAAGATTCCGGGTATGTGGTCAAGTAATTTTAATGTAGATTTAATTAGTCGCTTTAGAGTAGATCCCTCTTGGGGTGGTCAGATCCACCCCAAGTTGGCATAAATCGGGATAGGTTCTGGCTCCCCAGAGCCTAACTAAATAGTTTAGCTAGTTTAGAAAATTTCGATTTTTGGTTTCCGCTGCGCTTTTGTGCCTCTGTGGTCCGTCCGACTTAGGACGGATACAGATCCGAGCTCTGGGGGTCCGCCAAAACCCCAACAATTTTCTCTTAAAAATAGATGGACTTTAAATGCCTAGTGGACAGTGCCTCTACGCACACGATCCTCCAAGACATCTGCTTTTTTCAAAGCATTAATAAATACGATGGAACCGTAAATACGATTTCCGGTCCATCAGGTATCATTGAAGGATCAGGGGAAGCACAATTTATGCTCCCCAACAAAACACAACTACTTATAAAAGATGCGCTTTTCTCTCCTAGCTCGCATAGAAACCTGTTAAGCTTTAAAGATATCCACTTAAACAGATACCACCTTGAGACGGTGAGCAAACAAAACAGAGAATTCCTATATGTAACGTCTCATAAAAATGGTGCTAAAAACATCGTCGAGCGTTTTGAGGGACTCCCGTCGGGTCTCTACCACACAAGGATCAGAGCAATGGAAGCAAACACACTCGAGCACCAGAAGTGCCATAATCAACCAGAATTCAAACTCTGGCACGATAGACTAGGACACCCTGGAAGGAATATGATGCGTCGCATCATATCCCAATCCGGTGGAATTAACCCGAAAGGCCTGAAGCTACTTCGGAAGGGTGCACCTCCTTGTCCCCCTTGTCACAAAGGGAAATTGATTACGAGACCATCCACCCTGAAGGTGGACTCTGAGTCTCCAAGCTTCCTAGAGAGAATATATGGAGACATTTGCGGGCCTATTCACCCCGCAAGTGGACCATTTCGGTACTACATGGTACTGATTGACGCATCTTCGAAATGGTTGTATGTGTGCCTCCTGTCCACCCGCAACGCAGCCTTTGCAAAGCTACTGGCACAAATTATAAAGTTGCGGGCACATTTCCCAGACAACCAGATCAAGAAATTGCGTCTGGACAATGCTGGGGAATTCACATCACAAGTCTTCCTAAACTACTGCCAAGCAACCGGCATAGAAGTTGAACATCCTGTAGCTCATGTTCACACCCAGAACGGGTTAGCCGAATCTCTTATAAAAAGACTACAATGGATCGCTCGACCATTGTTGATGCAATGCCAGTTGCCGGTGAGCGCATGGGGACATGCCATCTTGCACGCTGCATCGCTAATAAGATTACGACCGTCAGGTAGTCAATCTTATTCTCCGATGCAACTTGCATATGGGAACCCGCCCGATATCTCTCATTTGAGGATATTCGGATGTGCTGTCTATGTCCCCATAGCACCACCGCAGAGAACCAAGATGGGTCCTCA
Organism: Scilla litardierei; assembly: GCA_030789695.1. Lineage (NCBI taxonomy): Eukaryota > Viridiplantae > Streptophyta > Magnoliopsida > Asparagales > Asparagaceae > Scilla > Scilla litardierei. The sequence continues at coordinate 149,530,448 of CM061135.1, forward strand.
ACGGTGTCTTGGTATCTATATTGGTGTCGACTCACCATCGATCATTAGATAACTAGAACCCCTTACGGGGGACGCCTTCAAAGCACGTCTAGCAGATTGTGAGTTTGATGAAAGCACTTTTCCCAAACTAGGCATTAACACACAGAAGCCAGAAGCTTCAAAGACCATTTCATGGGACACAAAGACTTTATCCCATTTTGATCCGCGTACAAATCAATGTGAAGACGAGATCCTGAAGATCCTTCAAATTCAAAACACTGTTCACATTTTACCGGACAAATTCACTGACAACCAGAAGATTGTCAGATCACACGTCCCTGCTGCAAATACGCCAGCTAGGATTGACATACCCAAAGATGGATGCAATCCACCTGCAGCAGAAGCGGCCGTACCTCAACAAAAAAGAGAACGACCCCCAGGCTCCAAAGATAAGAACCCTCGAAAGAGGAAAAATCTTGGAGCAATAATAACGATACCACCACAGGATGCTGAGCTCAGCCCAGCTACCTCTCCCCTCCCAACAACCCCTGAAGAGGAAAATATAGGAGAAATATCATTAAATTATGTACGTACTGGGGAGGTACTGGACAGAAAAAGCACAATCATCGATGATAACTTCGCGCTCATTATTGCCACTCACGTCACTGAATACGACGATGAGACCGATCCACGCTCTCTAGCAGAATGTAAACGCAGAGAGGATTGGCCAAAGTGGAACGAGGCAATAGGAGTAGAGCTGGACTCACTCTCGAAGAGCAAAGTTTTTGGACCTGTAGTCCTAACACCAAAGAGTGTTAAACCTATGGGATATAAATGGGTATTCGTGAGAAAAAGAAACGAGAATAATGAGATCGTGCGTTATAAAGCGCGCCTTGTTGCACAAGGCTTTTCCCAACGACCAGGAATAGACTACGACGATACCTATTCCCCGGTCATGGATGCGATCACTTTCTGTTTCATTATTGGCCTATCCACAAAGGAAGGCTTGGATATGCAGCTCATGGACGTTGTGACTGCATACCTATATGGAAATATAAATAAGGACATCTATATGAAAATCCCATATGGATACAAACTACCGACAAAAATGACAGAAAGACCTCGGGACGTCTACTCTGTCAAACTCCAGAGATCACTGTATGGTCTAAAACAGTCAGGTAGAATGTGGTACAACAGACTCAGTGAATTCCTAGTGCAACAAGGATTCACAACAAATGAAGTCTGCCCTTGCATCTTTATAAGAGCAAAGGGAACATGATTCGTAATTATTGTCGTCTATGTAGATGACCTGAACATCATCGGATCTCTTGAAGAGATAGGTGGATATCCAAAAGTCTCACACAGACTTTTGAGATGAAAGACCTTGGCAAAACGAAGTTCTGCCTAGGCTTACAAATTGAACACTTAAGCGGAGGAATCTTGTTACACCAATCGACATACATAAAGAAAGTGCTGAAAAACTTCCTTATGGACAAATGTCATCCGCTTAGCACACCAATGGTCGTTAGATCATTGGATGTTGACACAGACCCCTTCCGACCGCTGGAAGAGGGAGAGGAAACACTGGGTCCTGAAGTACCCTACTTAAGTGCAATTGGAGCACTTCTATACCTGGCAAACTGCACGCGCCCCGATATAGCGTTCGCAGTTAACTTACTAGCCAGATACAGTTCTGCGCCCTCAAAGCGCCACTGGAACGGAGTTAAGCAACTTCTGCGCTACCTCCAAGGGTCTGTGGACATGGGACTATACTTCAAGAAAGGTGTATCCTCCGACTTGGTCGGTTATGCAGATGCAGGATACAAGTCCGACTCACATACCGCAAAGTCCCAGACCGGTTTCGTGTTCACGTACGGTGGGACGGCCATCTCATGTAGATCCGTGAAGCAGACATCGACAGCAACCTCATCCAACCGCTCCGAGCTCATTGTGATCCACGAAGCTAGCAGAGAATGCTTTTGGCTATGAGTCATCAACCATATCCTCAAGACCACCGGCCTGAAGACGGGAGATCTTGGACCTACAACCATGTATGAAGACAATGCTGCCTGCATCGCTCAACTACAAGGTGGCTACATTAAAGGTGACAGGACGAAGCACATTTCCCCCAAGCTCTTCTAGACGCATGAACAACAAGTGGACAACCAGATCGACATCCAGCAGATCCAGTCTTGCAACAACCTGGCAGACCTATTCACTAAAGCTTTGCCTCGCAGTATCTTTAGAAAACTTGTACTAGGACTTGGGATGAGACAGTTGAGAGATTTACAAGCCTGAAGCTTGTACTTATCAGGGGGAGTTAATGTAGTGATGTACTCTTTTTCCCTGGCTACTGGTTTTTCCCACTGGGTTTTCCATAGCCAAAGGTTTTAACGAGGCAGCCACATCAACTCTGGATCTAGAAGTATCCACCCATGATGTTATCCATCGATCAGGGAAAGTTACAGAGACTTGTACTCTTTTCCCTTAGCCACTGGTTTTTCCCACTGGGTTTTCCTTGGCAAAGATTTTAACGAGGCAAGTACTCTTAAACTTAAGGATCCAGAAGTATCCATAAACACATGATCAGATAAGCTCTATGAACCCTGAAGCGTTCATCACGGCTTACAACAATGGATGGATAAGGGGAAGTGTTATAAACGGGCTTTTGGTGGGCCCACCCGTTAGTGGGTATCCACCCATTATGTAACCCTACTACTATAAATACAGGGCTATGGACTCCATAGCCACTACGTTTACAACAATCCCAACTTTTGTCATTTGTCCACCTAGAAGAAATGTTTGTCCTAATAGGACAACATTCAAATTCTTCATCAAATATAGAATAGATAATACAAAGACGGTATTACATTAACAATTGTATTTACATTAGAAATATTCAGCTCATGACCATGTAATTTTCAACATGGGACATGTTGGAATATGAAAAATATAATTCACAATCTATAATTCTCAATCTTTCGATCATAACTTAGAGCTGCGGTGTATTGTAAGGGACTTTAATGGGCCTGGCCCGATATTGTAGTCGTATAATACAGTAGCTGTACTATACGAGCAATTGTGATTAAAGTTAGAACCATATGCAATCGGTAACCTGATATTTAATTACTTTATTTGCCCCTTTTAGAGGCAAATCCATTTTTTGATACATGCATCTTCTTGAGTAAAATGCAAAGAATCGAGCTCACAAAATTGGCAAAGTTAAAATAGAAAAGCAAGTAATGTCTCCTTCCAGATTAGCCTGCCAACCAAGGCAAAACTCAATGTTAGGGAATTAATTAACAGGCTCTACTATTTATTCTACAGTGCTGGAGACACACACACCACCCCCCCCCCCCCCCCCCCCCCCACCCCCCCCCCCCCCCCCCCCCAAAAAAAAAAAAAAAAAAAAAAAAAAAAAAAAACACACACACACACACCCCACCACCACAGGGAAAAAAAACAATATGCAAACCATTTTGGTACATCCTCTCCATTTTTGCACCAAATATTGACTCTTGAAGTATCATTAAAAAGGAATTGGTTTGCCAAACAATAGGCTAAAAGTCTTGCAAAATTTAACCAAGTTTCACAAACTTGTTGGATAGACTTGCAACCTAATACTGGTTTCCTTGGGCTAGTCAGAACAGAAATCGGGTTTAAAGACGCATTCAGTTTCAGACAGAGTATAGCTAAAGTCGCGCAACTATACATTACAGCAGCAAACATCAAGAAGAATACTAATTGCATACATGATATTGAACAAATGACAGATAACATCTATGAAGATTTTAAACTCGATATAGATTCTTCATTTGGGTTCATGTTAGTTCAACCAATCAAGGACAATAATAAGGACTAGTTAGAAAACATCTTAGTCAGACCTAATGTGTCACATGTTTACAAGTAGTAATTATTGCTAGCAAAGAAATTCTGGGTTCCTAGCAAAATCCAATGCCACACATGATTTCGCATGTATCCAACCAATAGTCTCCGTATACATTGTCCCTGTCTATATGAGATTCACGTGGGTGCACATTGTCTGAATTAAATTCTGTAGCATAGAGGAGATGAACCAATTGCCCCCATATAAATATGCTGTGCGAGTGTGTGAAGCCCCCCTTACCCTTTAGAGCTAGAGAGTGAGAGTTGGGATCAAGGAGTTCCGTCACAATGGAAGGCCAAGGTGCGAGCTTTCAAGAAGAGAAGATGGTGGAAGTAGAAGAGGAAGAAATGGCCGAGGTCGATTATGTCGATGATGATTTCGACGAATCGGACAGTGATGATGATAATGTTTCTTATAGGTTCATGCCCAGTCCTTTGGTTCCCCTCAAGGATCAGCTCGAGAAAGACAAGGTTTACTTCCCTTCTCTTGTTTCCATCTTTGCTTTCCATCTGAGGTTGTGAAGAGTGTTCCTCAATCATGTACCTTGTGGTTTTAAGCTGTCTTCCAGATCGAACCGGCTTCTGTGAACAAGCTTCTGTCTGTGATGGGGAGTACTAGAACCCTAGTTATGTCAAATTGGTTTTCTTGTTTATTGGGTTTTCTTGATTCCATTGTTATTTGGTGTAGTTTGTGTTGTTGTATGATTGGTGTTAGATCTTGCAGGTTTCTTCCCCATCTTTAAACGATAAAAGAATTTTTGGTTGTTCTACTGTTTCATAAATGGTGTCAGCTCTAGCAGTCATCATCGTCATCATAGCCTTCATCCCAAAATTGGGGTCGGCTTCATGGACTTAATAGAAAGAATATCAGATCGTGATCACGTCGGATCATGATGTCAGATACTCGTCTTCCACACATTACACTCTAAAGTTCTCTCTTGTGTTAGCTCTAGCATTGTTAAAAAAATAAGTTCTTTGTATTTGATTGATACTAGACTCAAATGGTAACCATAGTTGTTGGAGTTCCTTCAGTTGTTTGTTGGTTAAAAATTGCTGGATATATTATTTTATGTCTTAAGACTACATTTAGCTGCAGCTTACGACTGGGCTGTAGGAATTGTATGAGCTTAAAATGTGATTGATGCGCTAACCTTGTCTCCATTATAATTCATCGAGTTGATGGTGGCTGTAATGTTTATACTAGATTATTAAGTATACTAGGAACTTTGGTGATTTGTGGGTACTTGTAGTCCATCTTTATATATTTTTGAGGGTTCCTTTGTGAAGATATTTACTTAAGTGAAATAATGTTTGATTTGCATCAATTACAAGTTTATCGTAGCGGTTGGAACTTGAGTTTATTAATTAGGTATATGGTTGTTCGAGATCTTATTAGGTCATTCCTTGTTTTATTGAAGGCATGAAAATTGTGGTAATATACCTCACTCGCTCTGATTCACTTGAGATACCAATTCATTTGATCAGCTGTATTGGAAATACTAGTTTCAGACTATTACACACCTTGATTACGTACGTCCACACTACACATCCATACTAGTGATCCTAAGGAATCATCTAATATAAGTCATTACATTTAATTATTCTCTTCGAAGAATCAAGTCAGTGCCAGTTCGAGTGGGATCCAAACCTACTTCATATTTGTGTCGGGATTCTGGACACCTTACCATCGTAGCAGTATTATATGGATGTCTACGAAGTGTCATATTATATGGATGTCTACGAAGTGTCATCTATGGATGTCTTTAGTGCTGACAAGAACCTTCCCAACGTAGAAAAATGATAAATGTGCACGAATATGCCTAAATGGGCTTGAATGTGATTGTACACGAGTGTGCGTGTATGCGCTCATGCATGTGTGACTAAACATGTAATGAACAAACCAGTATCAATTGCCCCCATATTTCACTAACAATAAATCTCAATTCCTACTAGACACAATCTTGGCTTGAGAACTTACATATAAAAGCTCCAAGAAAGCAACAGAGCATTAAATGTTATATCACCACAATTTTATGACATAAGGTGTGATCAAGTCTTAGGGAAACATAGGTATCAAATAATTTAGAAAATTTCTTTAAGAACCCAAATGTCAACAAAAGACTTAAATTTTGAAATGTCTATGTAACTTTGATCTTATCCCAAGAATTATCTCTTTGAATTTACGCACAAGAGGTTGGCCTTCATCAAGAACTTTTGTCCTTGATGTTTGGCTAATTATAAAAAAAACTACCTTTGTATTTCAGCTTTTTTCCATAATACGGCCTTAAAGTTTTAAAATAACAAAATGATACACTAAAACAGTGAAATAAAAAATATTTTCCTCACAAAACTACCTTCCTTGAAGTTGCCCAAGAAAGTAGAGTATCAAATATCATTTTGTTATTTTCGAACTTAAAGGTAGTATTGTGGGAAAAGACCACAACATGAAGTAACATAAAGGTAGTTTTTAAAAATTAGCATCCATGGTTTCCATTCAGAAGCTTACTAGATGTGTTCATATAGAAAATGAAGACATCATGTAGTATAGCATTTCTCACTTCTTCCTACTTGATTGCATTAAAATGGTTTCATTCCATTACATAGGTGCATTCCATATTCCAAATAGAGTTTTATGTGCATTAATGTGGCGTTATCTATGCCGTATAGTTAAATATATAACTCCCTACATGAATTTATCAATTTCGCAAGAGTTGAATAAGACTCCCCATAGGCATTCAACATTTTTATTCTTATGAACTATTTATCGGTCTAAAGAAGTTTGGAAATTACTTCCTTGGACATATAAGGTAGGACTAGAATATATGCGGCAACATCCATTCTATGATTTATAACAGACCCTTACTATATATATAGTTTCATTCGGAAGAGTGGGCGCTAATATAGAGAGGTTTGATCGCGCATTGGTAAAATGTTGTCTGATTTCATATCAAGTTGGCAACATTCGTAAGATAGTTTGTCTTTTGTTTTGATTTAAATCGTTATGGACTTGCAACTTTTGTATGTGCATGACCAAGCCTCATCTTGTGCATGAACGATATCCCAGTCTCTATTGGTAGTTATAGATAACTACTTCAAAAATTAGTGGTGTTCTTGCTGCAGTTCGTACTCTTACACACTTTCAGGTTCAAACCATACACACAAATGCACACCCAAGGCCCACTTGGAGACTTGGGATCTCAGCAGGAAATTTGTGCATATGCATGCGCGGGCATGTGTATTTATATGACAAAATGTGCATACATGCATATGCATAGAAAGAAAATGTCTGAGCATTCATTTCTAATAACATATGTACATTACTGCATATTAAACAAGCATACATTTATCGATTTGACACGAGGAAGCCGTGGCTCTTGAATTTTCTATAGAATATCTCAATCTTACGTGAAAGGTTACCATAAACTCAGTATAGTCTTTATATTACAAGTTAATAGATTATAATTTGATGTGCTTTTGACTAAAGATAGTTCATGGCATGTCAACTGGTTAATAATTTGATGTCCTTTTGACTAAATATAGTTCATTATATATATAAATGGAAGCAAATGAATAACATGTAATGAGCAAGAAAAAAGTTTCAGAGAAATGTAGTGTGGACAAGAACCATCCAATACATGGAAAGATTTTTATAATACCAGTACCCTAGATTTCTTGGAAGAAGGACAAAAGAAAATCATGGAAAGATTTTCTAATAATCATTTCAGCACATGGCCAACATTTATACAAGGATAGAAGCGTAGTTTCAAGCTTCCGCTGGATCTGATAAGGATCAGTCATGTAGGTTCGCTTTTGTAGGGAGCAAGTCGAACCTAGATCAAGAATATTAGTTTCCTTGATGCCTACAGTCATTTAAATGGATCTAGAGTCAATCGTTAAACTTTAAATGTAAGCTATAATTAGGAGCAAAGGATGCAGAACAAGCAAATAAACAATTGTATGCAAAATGGCTTAGTGTCAAGCAATAGTATGATTAATCTGGTCTCTTTCTTAAGTTATAATTCTATAATGCTAAAACAGATTTGGAGACCAAAATGGTCGAAACTTTTGAAATTGCTGAAACTGGAGTTTTTCAAACCAAGGATACCAACAAAGGTGTAATAACCTAAGGTAAGAATACTGACAATAGGATTATGCATGCACCTCACAAAAAAATAAACTATTAAAATGTTAGAGACCCGGCCCATAATAGGCACCTAACCTAGTCCATTTGTTTGAGACCTAGCCCATACTAGGCCCCTAACACTAACCTTGCTAAGGACCCAGCCCATCCTAGGCCCTTAACACTGGGCTCACACCTCAATTATTAAGTATTAGCTAGCATCCAACCCAAAACCAATTGGTATTAGGTGGAGAAACCCTCTAATACTTGAACCTTTCTTTTTTTTTCTTTTTCCGATGTGGGACTAATTGGGATCGTAACATACCACTACGCTTCCGACAACCACCGTTCACGGCGGCCCACTCTGGGGTGCTCTCTAAGTGGCCCACTCTGGCTTTATCAGGTCGTCCCCTCTTAGCTCGCTCTTTCCCCACGTCGCTCCTTTCGTAACGTGGGTCGTAGCATGTTACGTGCTCTAATACCATTTGTTAGAAGCCCAACTCATACTAGCTCCCTAACCTAAACCATTTGTTAGAAACCCAACCCATACTAGGCCCGTAACACTAGCCTTGCTAAGAACACATCCCATATTAGGCCCCATTAATACGGGGCTTACACCCCAATTAGTAAGTATTAGTTAGCATCCAACCCAAAACATATTGGTATTAGTTGGAGATGCCCTCTAATACTTAAACCTTTCACTTTTTTTTTTTCCTTTTTCGATGTGGGACTAATTGGGATCGTAACACAAAATTTACAAGACCCCAAATAACATCTTTAGACAGTTGCAATATAGAATGAAAAAGGGAAAAAATATTTACATTTCCTCTGAAATCTTCTATAGAGCAGAAGTTAAACTGGAAGCATGCAAACAATTCTATTTTTTTTTTCAAATGCCCACATAAAACTAGTGAGTTGAAAATACATAGTTGATTCATGCTTTCCTCTTGTAGGGACAGATGATAGCTTCACTTCTTTTTATATCTTCGCATTACCTTGTGAGGAGATAAAAATATACAGTCAACAATTTTAAGTTTCTCCAATATGGCAACAATAAAAGTTTTAAGGTTAATATGATATATACTTGGTAATATTTCTATTGTGGTGATAACTTTTGCTCTATTCAGAAATAATAATGCATTGGCTATTAAGCAGCGATTAACTTGATGCGATGTTCACTGTTTAAATCTATGACCTCCTCCTAAGTAATAAACCATAGCATTTTACGATACATGCTCTAGCACATCAATTGGCTTAATTCTAACAGTGATATGTTCTACAGGACGATGACAGTTTGAGGAGGTGGAAGGAAAAGCTTCTTGGGGGTGTTGAGGAAGAAATAATTGGTTGGCAATATTTATTCATATACTACTACTATCATTATTTTAACATTTCTCTTTACTGAAGTTGCTATTACTTGCAGATCGAACAGAACCCGAAGTTACATTTCATTCAATAGGAATTGTCTCTGATGGTTATGAAGAGATAGTTATACCCTTACCAATAAAAGATGGCCAAAACCTTACCCGCTTTACACTCAAGGAAGGAGCAAAATATCACCTGAAACTGAAATTCAGTGTTCAGCACAATATCGTCTCTGGTTTAGCTTACATAAATACTGTATGGAAGGGAAGCCGTAAAGGTAAGCTTATCTTTCAAATATCCTCAAATTAGGGGGAAAAACTAAAGACATGTTATTCATTATGCTGAAGCTCGACAATAAATTTGATATAGACTACGGCTGAATTTCAGAGGGCAATAATTATTGTCATATGCACCCGTTTTCTATTGCCACATAGTTGGGGGAACTAATTTAGGCAAATGATTTCATGTGTGATTATAGATAAGCTTACGGTGCATGTAATTTGTCTTATGTGCTGTTTTTCCTTCTTGCATGCTTGTGGTTTGATTTTGGTGTCTGTATCCGTATCACCTTTTTTCACAGTTCACATTCTGGGGGAACTTGAAAAATATATTCTGTTTGATACATGTTGTAAGTACTGGCCATTGTTAAGCAGTTTGGCAACAATTCCATGTGATAGGAGCAAATACAATAGGTATGCTGGATAGAAACATATAATTGAATGGACATAATTTAATTGACAAGATACGTCAGACCATGTATAGATAGTAATAAATTCTCATCCAATATACTTTAATCCACGGTATCTCCTATTTTGCAATTTTTTTTGCAAAACTAAGTCATCTACTTCAGAACATTTGCTTGTATATGACATGTTGCCATTTTATATGATAATTTCAAACCTTCTTTTGACTTACTTCTAAGGTGCACCGATACGTATCGCTTATTTCATATTGGATTGCAAGCATGTCAATACGATTCGTTTGAAATAGGTCGATACCTGATACTAGCTAATAACAACTAATAATAAAAGAGATTTAAGGTTTGAATTACCAAATTCAAATTCTATTTTAGTTCATGTAATGTTTGAAAAAAAATCTCGTTTAACTATCAAATTCAGGGTTCAAAATGTTAGCTTGTTATCAAATGGGTTAAAAAAGGAAAGATAATATCCCAAATAATATAGATAAGCTATGAATAAATGAAGCACTTATTAACGATGAACTAGAAATTGCCCGTGCCCGGAGGGCACAGAGGCAGTCGTCGCCCGGTCTCAAATGCAGAGAAAAGCGGGGGTCAAAGTGAAAAAAAAGCGTGGGTGTGTGTGAGGAGCGTTGGGGGGCAAAAAGAGAAAAAGCATGGATCGAAACAAACAAAAAATAACCCTAAACCCACACCCCAAACCAAGGCCCAAAACCATACCCACCACCCATTGAGACCCACCGAAATGAGATGGCGCATCCCTGACCAATCGTTTGTCACAGTCAACTTATGACTAGGACAACGTCGCTCTTTTGTATAATATGTAAAGCTCCCCCCAAATACAATTCAAACCATTCCCTCTAAAAATACAAACACTTCCTTTATCCTAGTCAGCGTTCTAATAAGCAACTCAAAATATGACTGGGACAAAGCTGTTACGTAGAACAAAATTCAAAAATGCTTCTCAATTGTATAATAGATATATACATTTAACTAACAACTACATGAAAATAAGATTGAAACATACCACCTAATCCAACCTATACATAAAAAATCTGATTTTTGTGATACATATCATCTGATATTTTTGATACATAAGATATATAAACTACCATCTAATAATAAGATTGAAACCAATTGAACCATGCTATCTTCTCATTAGAAAAAAAACATTTATAAGTTTAACATTTGTTCAAGGCAAATGCCCAAACCATGTGGTCAACGTAATCTCAATTGGTACATGACAGTATCACCTCTCGCGGTTAGGGTGATACAGTGATGAATAGAGATGCAGGAGTAGTACTTTTCTTCCAGAGATATCCGAGATAGAGATGGATGCAAGAGCTCCTCCCTTACATCCTTCAGCTAATCCTAGAAACACCTGATGAAATTGCATCACCGGCAATCATGTTCATGATGAATGTCTGACTGAAATCCATCCAGCTGAGACAATTAATGCATGAATAAGTTATAATTCTAGTTTAGATTTGATATGTTTCTGAGGATGACCAGGCATTCTAGTGCTTAACAGAGACATGTACCGATCAACTTGAACTCTAATATGCATTATGATATTGGAATTCTTAATCCAATGCAATGCGGCATAATTTTTGACCAAATTCTGGATCCCGTGTAAAAGTCCAAATTAGTAGCCTGCAGAGTAAAGAATCACTCTCAAATCACATCAAAACATCATTACTTATATTTTCTTAACTCAAAGATTTCCCTTTGGCTCTTCGAATATGCTACATAGTCGGTGGCTCTTTATGCAGTCCACTGAAAATCAAATTCAGAATTCAGTAGTATCCTACATATTTTTATTTTACGAAGATCATTAATTATTCACCTTTTGTTGATCAAGTTATATGCAATGCACTCCATGTTGTGCCAGTGGAGTGGATCACTCCAAGTTAATTATTCACCTTTTGTTGATCAAGTTATATTCACCTTTTAGTTTACGAAGTCCAGCCTATCCCCTCTGGTCTATATCTTCTGTCTTGGGTCAACTCCTCCACTTGTGAATTTGGTGTCAAATTTGAAACAAAGTTGAAGTTCAACCCTCCATCTCTTGAACTATTTATTGAGATACATAACCAGCACAGCTACCACATCATTGTTTGTGCTTGATTCTCCTGTTGTTACTGTTGGATATGTGTTGCCAGTTGTAATGAGTGTTGACCATAAACCTTCAGTCTGGCAACAAACATCGATTTCCACCGTGTTGATAGCTTCAAGTTTCTAATCAAAGCCCAAGAATTGGATTATTAATGCTGTACATAGTAGTGTATCGTCTCTCTAATAGCAGTTTCCTGAATGTAGCTACCGATAGTCTACTTTTAGACTAATTTGTTATAACGACTGAATCATCTTGTTGTTGTGTGTCAGTGGACCAGACCAAGGGAATGATGGGTACATTTGCTCCTTGCCGCAATCCGTATGAAGAGATATTGGAGGCAGAAACCACCCCGTCAGGCATATTCGCACGTGGCATCTACTCTGCAAAACTTCAGGTATATGTGATCGCAGTGATCCTTACATCTCTCCAGCAAACCCTCTATGGTGCATTCTTTAAACGACTCTACTTTTTGTCTCTTGCAGTTCAAAGATGACGACAATCACAGCTACCTGGAATTCAACTACTCATTCGAAATCAAGAGGCACTGAGCAAAGAAAGCAAATTTATAAATTGAACATCGAATAACATTGCGAGTGAACTCATTCGAGAAATTGTAATTTGGCAAAAAAGATTTGATATTTTTTGCATTGCTAGACGATAGTTTTACATTTGAAACGCAAATAACAACTAGCTATAGATGCAAAATGTGCATTGAAGTTGAAAAGGGGAGCATGAGAAGCGATACATCATTTCTTGCGAAGATCTATCCCGGCCTTCTTGGCCACCGCATCGAGACCGTTCTTCTCGATGGTCTTGAGGGCTTTCGTCGAGAGGCGGAGCTTGAGGAACCGCTTGCCGGCCTCCCACCACACCCTCTTGTACTGCAAGTTCACAAACTGGAGCTTCTTGGTCTTGTGGTTGGAGAATGAGACCTTATTCGCTCGGTTAGCCTTCTTCCCCGTGAAAGGGCAAATTCTACCTGCAATATTAAGCATAGCAAAAATGTATAAAAGAACTTAAATGAAAAGACTCAAATTGTCAATTATTACTAAAAAATAAGCACATTAGGACAAAGGTAGGCTATTTTTTCAATCACTCCAATAATTTAACGAAATGGGTGAAGATTTAGCCTTTTGTGATTAAAAAACAATGATGTATGGATAAGAGAATGAGGGGCTTGAGAGTACTTACGAGCAACGATGGGTTGGATGATGGGGAGGCTAGGGCTGAAGATTTTGGTGGGTTGCGGGGCGCTGCTGCTGATTTTAAGGCCGGAGAGCTCCGAGGCTGCGAATCCAACAGCTCCGCTGGTGGAAATTCTCAAGGGAGGAGGATGAGCTGGAGTAGTCGGAACCCTGACCCTAGGTGTTCTCCAGAAGCTGAGAAGGGTCGACTGCCCCACCGCCGCCGTCGCAGCCGCCGCCATTCTATCCCTCTCGGTGGTTTTTTTGAAGATAGGGTGTCCCCGGTTACGAAAGCGCCACTGAAACAAAAAGATAAGAAAGAGGATAGAGTGAAAACGCAAAACGGTCCGGGCCTGAGTCGGGTATAGACCCGACCCGACTTCGGACCCTGATCTCGTAGGTTTTTTATAAAAACACCATAAAATCTAAAGAAAATAGCATTTGAGCAGCATGACTCCCAACATTTACGAGCTTGAAATTTCTGTGTTGAACTCAAGGATCCAGTACAGTATATGAGAATTTTCTTCACGAATCGAAAATATTCATATCACCAAAATCTGAACCAACAAGCTTAGTGCAAATGCGAATGCCGGTGAACATTCACAAACATCAATGTCACAAAAACTCGAGCTGTAGCCGTAACGACTGATTTTAATCCCTCTGGCCAAAATTTTTACAGCAAAATACACTCATTTCATACACACATCTTTACACAAGCACGCCGTTACATGCAGTTTTACATGGTGCAGGTACAACAACAAAATTCTCTTTTCCACAGACGGGGAACCCCGAAGCACCTCACCACTAAGAAGACTAGACTGGTGTGGATTCGGCATCTGGGCAGCAATTTGCTAATGCTGTCGTTAATGCCGTCGCACAAAACTAGATCAGTCGCCGAATGGTTCTCAGCCCGCAACAAATTCCCACCTCCAGAACAGGGATGCTAGGGATAACAATGAATGGCTGCCGCAAAATCCTGCAACGTTTTCAGGTCAGCAAGTTGAAAAGTTCTCCGTTGCATCAATCAATGGTGTTGTTAGTTGTTACATGTAACTCCCACGCTGGGTTGAGGCAAACCTGCAGCAAGGCGATCGGTATATAAAATAGCAACACAACATTGGATGGAAGATACTTTTCATGAACATGAAGAAAGCATTTTTTTTATAAAAAAAACCTTATGCTACAGATAGTGTAGGTGGAGCTCCGTCGAAGAACCCTTCAATCTGCAGCTCTGACCAAGGTGAACATCTCCAAATTTGTACCTGAATTTGTCACACGTGCAGCGAGAATAATCTTGCTTAAAATACATTGCACTCACAAAACTAGAAAAAGAAGAAGAAAAGCACAGTACCTATATTCACAGTATTCAGGCCAGGCACAGCGAGCCTTTCCATAATCCCAGTAACAGTCCTCGTCCCTCAAGGGACCACGCTTGGCTTTTAAAGCACATGTATAACAGCATCAAATTTTGAAAAGGAAAACTAAAGATACTGGACATAAAATTTATCATGGGTAATCACTTGCCTTTAGTGACAAATTCTGATTTTGCATCAGGATGGACATCATGCCACATTTGAAGCCACAGTTCGCGCATTAGTACTGGACTCCTAACGATGTTCCTGTGGTTTGCTGTAGAACATATCAGACAAATATCACACAACTGTATGTTGCGTTTGAAATGTAAGCAAGAAAGATGATAGGATACAAGACAGCCACCCTTCATAGGCGATTGAATTAAGTTTAAATCTTGGCAGGTGCCAAAAGGTGTCATTCGTATCATATCGGATTTCAAGCATGCAATACGATCTGATCTGTCTGAAGCCGTTTGATACCACCAATTCCAGCTAATAACAACCAATATAAAAGAAGATTCAAGATTTGGATTTCAAAATTTTGAAAACCTATTTTATTTCCCATAATGATCCCAAAAATACCATTTAACTGTCAAATCAAGGCCCAAAATTGATTGATAATGATACTATCCGGCATTTGAGAATGAACTGGTAGTAGGGGGGAAAAAGCCGACACATTCTTCATTGGCACACAATGAAACTCTTCTGTTTGACAAGGCACGCATAGTATATGACTGTTTTGACTTTTGACTATAGCGTAAGGTTAAGATGTTGAACTTTGATAGGAATACAAGCTTGAGCTTAACTGACTGATTTAGTTAATTGGTAGGATTTGCCGGAGGGTTTGGGGGCAAAATTAGGATTTTTATTGAAAGTGAAAAGGGATACACGATAATTGGCATCTTTCGAGAGAATGACCGCTCTCACAAGCCATCAATTCGAGAGGATGGCCGAACTCCTCCACTAAACTAGGGTTCTAATCTATTCTCTCTCACAAATTTCCCATGAACCCTAATCACCCTAATTCCCCGCATATAATTATGAAAACGCCCATGGACCCCAAAATTATAGAATTGCCACTTGATCATCTTTTTGTGTTTGTCGACCCTTGCTTGGTCCTACGCCGTTATCACTAGTAAATCATGAACCCATCATTACTCTCCTTCAAAAGAGCCACCTCGTCCTCAAGATGGAAGTCTAGAAATTGCTGTTGGATGACTCCAAAAGGCTCACAGGTAGTTTCATAGTCCAGAAGGCCCTTCCAGTGGATCAACACCTCCCGATTCCTTACATTTTCTCGATGGACCACATTCAGCTCCGATGGTTCCAAGATCACCTCCATGTCCTCAATCAAGATCAGTGGTAGCGATAAACGAAGGTGTGTGGTCCCCAATAGCCCGGTGAAGCATGGATACGTGGAAAATTGGATGTATAGCAAACTTCGACGGTAACTTCAATTAGTAGGCAACATGACCAATACTTTTCCCAATCTCATAAGGCCCAAAGTATCGAGGTGACAGCTTCTCATTTCTTCGATGAGCTAAAAATCTCTACCAACGTCGCAGCTTCAAGTATCTCTGTCACATCTTGCAAACTGTATCTCTCTCCTATGTCCATCCGCATGCGTCTTCATAATTTGCTAGGTCATTCGCTAAATGTTGCTTCAACTCCTCTAGCACCATATCCCTCTCCTCCAGGTACTGTTCCACCTGAGAAATTGGTGTAGTACTATGGTCGTAATGCAGTAGATGTAGAGGATCACGCCCATATAGAATTTTGAAAGTCATGGTCTGAGCTACGGTGTGTTAAGAGATATTGTACTAGTACTCAGCCCATGCTAGCCACTTTGCACACTGCTTCAGAGCCTCCGAAACAACATAACACAAATAGGTCTTGATGCTCCTATTGACGAACTCAGTCTGGTTGTCCGTCTGGGAATTTGATAAAATGTGCTCCTCTTCAAGACAATCTCATGAATCCTGAATAGATTCCTCCAAAATATGACTCAGAAAAACTCGATCCTGATCTGACAAGATGGAGACCAAAATCTCGGGCAACCGCACCACCTCCCGTATCAGCGTCGATGCAACTGTCATCGCGGTGTAAGGATGTTGAAGAGCCACAAAATACGCATACTTACTGAGGCGGTCTACCACAACAAGGATGACTGAGTACCCATATGACTTATGCAATCCTTCGATGAAAGCAATTCCTCCCAGATACGATCTGGCAAGTATAAATCCTGTAGCAACTCCAAGAGCCATCGACATATACGTGTGACACTAGCAAATGTTACACTTAGCCACCATCTCTGCGACGTTCTTCTTCATTCCCTCCCAAAATAACTCTCTAGACAGGCGTTGATATGTCTTGAAGACTCTAGAATGTTCTCCCGCTGCACTCCCATAGAACTCCTACAATAAGCTCAGAATATAGGCAAGATGTCCTAGGCAAAACAAGCTGCTCCTAGTACAACAATCGCTGCCCCTCTAATGAATATCCTACAAACTTTGTTGACTCATGTAGTAGTGCAGAATCTTCAACTATCTATCCTCAATTTCTCGCAGCAAAGGCTCACACTCAAGAACCATTGGTACAGACAAGGCTGCCAGCTATGAATCCTTCCCTTATCGAGACAAAGCATCTGTCGTCTTATTCTCCAGCCTTGGCATGTATTGAATCTAGAAATCATACCCCCAACAGCTTAGCTAGCCACCGTCGATGCTCCTCAGTAACCAATCTGCTACTCCAATAAATATTTAAGGCTTCTCTGATCTGTTTGCACTATGAAGCATTGCCCAGCAAATAAGGTCTTCTTTTTGTATTGTCGACACAATAGTCATCATCTCACGCTCATAAACAGACGTGAGCCGAGCCTTCACCGTCAACACTTGGCTGAAATAAGCCATTGGCTGTTGACCTTGCATCAGCACGGCGCCTACCCCATAGCCGGAAGCATATGTCTCCACAAAGAACGGTCAGCTGAAGTCAAAAAAAAGCTAGCATTGGTACACTAGTCATGGCCCGTGCCAGGGTCTCAAAAGCTTGTTTTGCCTCCTCACTGCATTGGAATTTGTCCTTAAGCTGCTCCGTCAATGGCCATGCAATGGTGCTATACACATTGACGAACTTCCTGTAGTATCCTGTCGGTCTTAAAAATCCTCGCAACTCCCGCAAAAATGGTCTGGTGTGGCCAATCAATCATTGCCACAATCTTTGATCTATCAGATGTCACTCCCTACGTTGAAACCACATGCCCTAAATACCCACTCTCAGTTGTGTGAACATGCACTTCTTATTGGAGTATAACTGGTGGTTCTGCAGCTTATGTTGCACTATCTCCAAATGCTCCACATGCACATCCATAAATCGGATGTATACCAAAATGTCGTCAAAAAAAGACCAACACAAATCTCCTCAAATATGGACGAAATACTTTGTTCATGAGAGCATGAAAGGTAGCAGGTGTGTTGGTCAAGCCAAAAGGCATGACTTAAAACTCGTAGTGGTGCTCATGAGTCCTAAAAGCAATCTTGCCACAGCCTCAGCTCGCATCCTGATCTGATGATAACCCGACTTTAAGTCAATTCTGGAGAAGACTGCCGCTCCATGAAGCTGATCTGAAGCTCGTCGATCATAGGGATAGAAATTTGTCTGGAACCGTCTCCTTGTTTAACGCCCGATAGTCGACGTGGAACCTCCAACTACCATCCTTCTTCACTGGCAGGACCGGGCTCGCAAAGAGACTCACACTGGGCCGAATAACTACTGAATGCATCATCTCCTCAACCATTCGCTCAGTCTCGTCCTTCATCACATGGGAATATGATAGGACCTCACGCTGGTTGGATGAGACTCCCTCTCGCAGGACTATGACATGCTCGTGGGCATGTGGTTAAAAGAGACCATGGGACGTCTGGAACACTTTCTCAAACTGAATCAGTAGTTGCTGCATCACGGTAGGAATGTCCTACTCCTCGATGTTCTCCCCTGCCAAGCCATGTAACTCCACCAAAAATCCATCTACTCTGTCTGTATTGCCTTTGACATGGTTTCAAAGAAGACTTGGTTCGACATAAGAAGGGATCTCCCTGGAGTGTGACTGTTCTCTCCCTTCATGGAACTTCATACATAACAGCTTCCAATTGATCCTTATTTTTCTTAAGGAGTGTAGCAATCTTATCCCCAAGATCACATCTGTGATGTCCATATTAGGTGATAAGAAGTCCTCCACGATATGAATTCCCTATAGAGTCAAATTAGGTCCGCAACACACTCCTCTACTATGCTCCATCTTTCCAGACACCACCATCAACCCAAAACTACATGTGTCTGCCAACTGCAGCCTCTGCTAAACCACTATCTTATTGGAGATGAAATTATAGGTGGCACCACTGTCAATAAGCACCGTGACATCCTAATCTGAAATCCTTTCCATCAACTTCATGGTGTGATTTGGGATGAATCTCACCACGGAGTTAAACCAGACCTCTGTGACGTCCAAATGAGTATGCTCATCTTCTGCCTTTTCTTCTTCTACCTCAACAACCTCATCCTCCTCGTCATCAACTAGCAACAAATGGAGGGTGCGGTCTCGGTATCGCTGTCCTGGGGTAACCTTCGCATCACATCGAAAGCAAAACACCTTCACCCGCTTGTTCTGAAGCTCCGTCTTCATCAAGGGCTTGAACTGTCCCCCTGGTCATGCCACAATGGCATTATCCTTACTGATTTGGGCCCCTCCAGTCAGTATCTTCTATCATCCTGACTATGCCTGACTGCAAAAAGCAAGGCCGTCCAAGGTCCCTTTGGCCTGATACTATGATATGTGTATATCATCAATCATCGGAGCTAGCTCCATCGTATCACTCAGCCATCTCGGTCTATCTATGCGGAGCTCGGCTCGGATAATTGTCCTAAGCCCTTTCATGAATTTCCCCTCCAATGTCGCCTCAAATATCCACCTCACTCGGCCCAATAGCATCTCGAACCTCTTCATGAATTCCCTGACGGTGTCTTCTTACTTGAGCAAAAGGACTAGCTCATGTAAACTACATCCCTGAGTGTCGTGAACTTGATCGAGCAGACATTCCTTGAACTCCTCTCATGAGTGCATCGGATGCCTCTGCTCCCTCTACTAGTACCAAAACAACACATCTTCCTCCAAACATATACCAACAGCCATCAACTTCTCTGCCAAATGATTCACGACAAAATATCTCTCGGCCTAATAGATCCATGCATAAGGGTCATCTCCCTCAAAAATCGACATCTTTAACTTTCAGACCATGCTTTCAACGTTAAAGACCCCTTGTCATGCTCTCCCTCTAGGCTGGCCGTAGTGAAATTACTAGTAAGCATTCCGTTGTGGCTATAGGCCCCAAAGTTCCGCAACAGGGTTCCACTTGCATCGTCGTCGTTTCCCCAGCCATCATCGCACCAATCATGTTCTATACCACCCTCATCAAAGCCCAAAAAGTCGCCATGGAAATCTCCAAACCCCTCCCAAGGGCCGCCGCCACCTAGGTGTTGTCGTCGAGGCCTGGTAACCCCTCCACCTAGAAACTAGGGGCAGTGGGCCCCTGAAACCGTTCTCGTCCATTGTCGAAGCCCTGACGGGCCGCCCAAGGTTTGTTGGGCCCTTGACGGCCTGTCCAGGTGTCGACACCCCCTAGTCGAAGGGTCCCAGAGGCTGTGGGGCCTTTGCGAAGCCTATGGTGCCCGCCACCCCGCTGAGAGATCATAGGGGCCGCAGTGCCCTTGGCGAAGGCACTTGGGCTTGTTGCCCCCTGCCGAGGGTTCCTATGGGCTGCACAGGCCCTGGAGAAGCCCCTGGGGCCCGTCGCCCCTTGCCAAGGGTTCCCTGGGTCCGTGGGTCCCTTGGCGAATCCCTTGGGGCCCGCCACCCCTTATCGATAAGTTACAGTGGATGATTGGCTCCTAGTGTCGTGTTCGGTGTTCGCTGCTCCCTGTGAGAACTTTCTAAAGGCCGTGAGACGTCTGATCTACCTCCAGATGGTGTTTTCCTAAAGTAGTCGACTTTCTCATTACCCTTGTTCAATGGCACCGCCTTTGGTCCTAGATTTGCATCGTGGTCATCGTTGTTCAATTTGGTTTCGACCTCTCCTTCTCTAGTGGAGGGCGGATAATCATCGCCGAGATTTGTTCCATTAGGATTTCTAACGATGATTTCTACCAGGATGAAAAAATTTTCTCCATTGAAGAGAATCTTCATCATTTGATGCATCTCCTAATGCCGATCTTCAATCATTCTCTTGAGCCCTTTGATTTCGCTCTAAAATATTTCATCCAAAGCTTCCACCTTTCTCATCGCCATCAGGATCTACCCTCTGATACTAATTTGATACGATTTACATGAGGATTTGGGAACAAAATTTGGGTTTTTATTCAATGTAGAAAGGGATACAATATAATTGGTCTCTTTGAGAGGCTCTTCCAAGTCACCAATTTGAGAGGATGGTCGAACTCTCCCACTAAACTGGGGTTCTAATCTATTCTTTCTCTCGAATTTTTCATGAACCCTAATCACCTTTGTTATGGCCAAAATTGACCGAGACAGTTGTCAAGATGACGTAGACTCTTAGTGCTGAGTCGGAGCCTCGTCAGCAGATGGAGTGGGACCCTCGGTTAAAGAACCTGGGTCGAGTGTTGGTAGTTGATGATGGTGCAATGCTCGATCGACCTTCGAGCAACAGATGCGTCGATCGCTCAAGGCTAGGAAGCTCGATGACGACCTTCGACGCTGGATGATGACCGTCGATCTGCACCACAGGGACACATTAGGGGTGTCGAATCTGGGTTCCGACCGAAATCCCTTCCGATGCTTAAGTTAATGTGGGAACTTAAGGAAGAGAGTGAGCTTGGTGCAGCTGAGATCGACCCACGGAGGTTCATCTCAGAACTGGTGGTGCAAACTCGAAAGTATAAGAAATATCAGCTGAGAAATTAGATCTCTATGTCTTAGACCTCGTACCTTGGAATTGGGACCTCTTTACCTGTCTTTTTTGTCCATTTATAGGTTGTTCCTCCTCGATTGTGTGTAACCGTCTCTCGTTGATTCGGGCACAATCTACTCCCGGATTCGAGTAACGACTGCCCATTTACTCGGCCTCATTAACGTCCCCCTGAATATTAGCGCCAGCCCAACGGTCGAACGAGCCGTTCGTCTGACTCGGCAATACCCCGCTACGAGCGACGGGTATCGGGTGCGGGTGCCAAATGGGTCGGGTACTCGGATACTCCAGCAAGATCCGTACCCGAGCACTAAAAATGGCCATCATCATTCGTGCCTCAGAAACTGTGCTGACTGAGACCGAATGATGAGTAATCTCCTTAAATGCGCACGGTTTTCGAAGCATTTGATTTGATTTGTGCCGCCAAAACCCTTTCGTCTTTGAAGTGATCTCCACTGTTTCTGGTGGTTAGCTTTGGACATGTGTCGTACATCGAACGTCAGTCGGTTGAATTTCTTCATATAAAAAGAAACGCAATAAAGAAGATATCTTTCTGCTTCGCCTTCTTGCTTGTTTCGAAAGCTTGCTTCCAGCGTCGCCTTCTCGAAGATCGCATGTTCTTTCTAAGGTATCCCCTCCTGTCCGACTTTGGTTTTCTTTAGATCCGGCAGGTATGTTTGCTCCAGTGATAATGAAAGACCGACCTACGAGGAGCTCATGGCGCGCCTTCGGCTCTCTCGATGCGAGGAAGTTCCTGGAAAGGAAAAAGGAGTTTGAATTGAACCAGACATTCCCATTTGCCGGATGGATCAGGGCTTGAAGGTTCCTGAAGTCATCTTAGGTATGATCCCTAGGTTTTCCCTTGATCTGACTGCTGAGCTCTTGCGATGTTGTTTCTGTCATCCTTTTAGGGTTAGAGTACCTAATTCGGATGAGTGTGTGTGTTTCCCACGGAAGAGTGAGGCTGAGATGTATCTTAAAGCTTTTCGATTGTGACTTCGGTTTTCCCTTCATCCCTTCATCGTAGAGGTTCTGTGCTCTTCGAAGCTTTCCATATGTAGACTCACTCCTTAAACTTTCCCCCCTTAGTTGGCTTCATCATGCTGTGTGAGCTCTATGGCATTCGGCCAACCCTTGGACTATTCAGGTGCTTATTCCGGATAATAACCAACCCTCATTGAGTGTGGTACCATGTCGCTGCTCGTCCTGGAGTGAGGCTCATATACGACCTTGCGATATCTGACCTTGGGTGGAAGGATACCTTTGTGTTTTTCGTCCTTCCCGACTTAGGTCTGTTGCTCAATAGTTGAAGTTCTCCGAATCCCAAACTTGCGAAAGAGTCTCGATTATCATCGGAGGAGATCAGAGACAGGTTGTCGTTGGTCGAGGCTGAGGCGGTGAAGCTTCTTCTGGGTCGACCGAGGCGAGAGAGGTAGACTCAGCATCTGTTAGACGATCATACGTTGAAGGCCCTTCTGTGTAGCCCGGGTAATGTATTTTGACTCTATGTCCTTATCTTTGCCACTCACGATAATTATATCTGTTGTCTACAGATATGACCAACGGAAGCCGACGAAATGGTGATTCTAGAATGGACCGAGTCTTGAGGGAGCAGCGGAAGAAAAAGAGAAGCGTCAAAAGGTCAGGCGCTCGTTCTGAAAGGTCGAGCGCACATGTTGAGGGGTCGAGCTCTCGATCTCCCCTCCCAATCAACTAAAGCTCTTCTTCCGAGGGGGGTGAGGTTAGGCAGGTCTCGAGGCCATCATCTCGAGCCTCCTTAAGAGAGGCCTCGAGCCAGGCCCATGTGTGGTCTGTTGTGCCTCTGGCCTCCGTTGTGGTTTCGGAGTCGCCGATGGTGGTCGACGTCGACGCTGTCGACATTGCCAAGCCGACTAAAGATGCTGCCGACGTTGCTGAGCCGACTGAAGTCGTTGGCCAGAAGAGGGAGATGCCCTCCCATGGGGAGGAGTCAGGAAAGAGAAGGCGAGTGGAGGAGGAGGATCCCTTGGAGAAGGGTATGGAGGTCGGCCCTCTCGAGCCTCAGGGGGGCGGTGGAGACTCCTTCAGCGTCTCAGGCTCCCGTGGCGTCCATTCTTGAACAGTGGCCCTGGGGCGGCATTGTACCCTCCCATGTTCCTTTGGTCGGCCCGATTCCTACGGAGTTCGATCGAGCGTTACTGCTCAATCAGCTTTCGTCTCGATCCTCTGGGCCGGTGCAGGGTGACTTTCACCTACCTCTCTTCGCCATTGGAAAAGAGGAGTCGCCCTTGCTGGACTTTGGGACGATCGCTAGGTTGGTGGAGAACTCGATTCTTCCAGAGATCTAGAGCTTCTTCATAGGTTGGACCTCGAAAGAGTGCCCAACTTTTTTGTGGGAAGCGGATACCAGGTACGTCATCTGCCTTTCGTCCATTGACACCCGAGTTAGTCGTCCCTGACTAATCTTCTCTGTAGATGTCTGTTCTTAGCGCCGTGTTGCGTCATCAAGCCATTGACTTGATCGAAGGAGGTCGGTGGGTGGCGGATGCAGAGCGCAAGGCGTTCGAGCTCGAGGCTCGGACGAAAGAGGCGGAGGAGGGCATGAAGAAAGCCCTCGAGGCTAAGGCGGCGGTTGAGTGGGCGGCTGTGGAGGCTAAGAATATTCGATCATCCCTGTCGGTCCTCTGTAAGTCAGCCGGGCTCCAGTGGAGGACGGAGAAGGCTCAGCTCGAGACGGAGCTTGATGCTTTCAAGAAGGAAGCGTTCGAGCTCCGAGCCAAGGCTTCCGACTCCGAGAGGTGGGCAGAGGCTTGCAAGGCGGAGGCCGCTGAATCTCGGGTCAAAGTCGTCGAACTCGAGGAGGCCGCTGCGAAAGAGAAGGCGAAGCTCACGGCAAGGCTTACGAAGGCGGATGGAAGCCTTTACCAGCGTCTTGGCATCCGGGGGCGCCCCTCCTCCCTATTAGGCTGGCAGGCCTCAGCTTAGGCTTTTTTAATCCTTTTTCACTTCTGTTTTCTTTAGAAATGAATAAAAACTGATGTGAATTTTGCACTCTTATATGTTATCTGAATGTGTGTGTGTATGGCCCATCAACGACTCAACGTTCGATAACTTAGATATTGATGATAAGTTTGGTCGTTGGTAAGCTAGGTGCATTTAATAAATTGAACACAACCTTTTAAACCATAAATAATGCATCGCTTAGTAGCAAGGGACAATGTCTCTTAGAGTCAACGAAAGTCAGCGGTCGTTCGGTGGCGAGGAACGAGACCTCTTCGACTTACGGCCGACGCCCGTCGCAGGTCGTTCAGTGGCGGGGGATAATCTCTCGGCTTACGGCTGACGAGCGTAGTGGGTCGTTCAGTGGCGAGGAGTGATCCCTCGACTTACGGCTGACGAGCGTCGTGGGTCGTTCAGTGGCGAGGGACGATCAATCGGCTTACGGCTGACGAGCGTCGTGTGTCGTTCAGTGGCGAGGGGCGATCCCTCTGCAAGGGGCGATCCCTCGGCTTACGACTGACGACAAGGGTTGTTCGGTGGCGAGGGACAAGGCCCCTTCAACTTACAGCCGACGAAAAATTGTTGGACAAATATTGAAGGACGATCAACTTATCATGAACATGCATAAGATAAAAGACGAAGATGGATTTCAATCGTTTACCCTTACTTGTACAATCATTAATAATACTTCCGCAAGTGCTCAGTGTTCCAAGGATGAGGAAGTTCTCTATCATCCAATGTAGCGAGTCGATCGGTTACAGGAACGAGTACATCGATCACTATGTAAGGTCCTTCCCACTTCGCAGCGAGCTTCCCTGCTTGAGAATCTCAGGAGTGAATGCAGCCTTACGTAGCACCAAGTCGCCTACACGGAAGCTGCGTTCGCGAACCCTTGAGTTGAAGTAGCGGGCCATGCGTCCTTTTTGTTCAATGAGGGTCGCCAGAGCCTGTTCGCGGATTTCGTCCACCAGTTGTAGGTTGAGCTCGAGGCCTTTCGAGTTTCTTTCTTCGTCATAGTATTGGAGACGAAGCGGTCGCTCGTTGACTTCCACTGGAACGACAGCCTCGCATCCATAAGCCAGCATGAATGGTGTTTCTCCCGTCGAGGTTTTGTGGATCGTTCTGTACGACCATAGTATGCTGGGGATTTCATCCGGTTCGAGCCCGATTATTCTCTTTCGAAGGGGCCCGAGAATGCTTTTGTTGGCTGCCTCTGCCAGTCCATTCGACTGGAGATGAGCGACAGAGGCGATGTGCAGCTTGATCTTCAGCTCTGAGCAGAAGTCTCTAAAGCCGGCGCTGTCGAATTGTGTCCCGTTGTCCATCACAATAGATTGTGGGATACCAAAAAGACAGATGATGGATTTCCAGACGAAGCTCTGAGCTTTCTTCCCGGTGATCCGAGACAGGGGCTCTGCCTCGATCCACTTTGTGAAGTAGTCGATCGCCAATATTAGGTACTTCAGTTACCCACTCGCTTGTTTGAATGCACCAAGGAGGTCTAGTCCCCACTTGGCGAAAGGAACTGGACTGATGATGGAGATCAGATCAGTTGGTGGGACCGAGCTGATCTTTGAGAATTTTTGGCAGGACGAGCACCTTCGAACGTATTTGACGTCCTTGAACATCGTTGGCCAAAAATAGCCTTGACTTACAGCCTTCAAAGCTATAGCCTTCCCTCCGCAATGGTTTCCACAATCGTCCTCATGGATCTCTTGTATCACATAGTGTGCTTCCTGTGGGGCTAAACATTTGAGGTAAGAGAAAACGCCGTACCTGGTCCATCGCCTCTTGTACAATGAACCATTTAGCATGACGAATTGATAGGCTTTCTGTTCTACCTTTTGTACCTCCACTCTCTTGTGTTCAAGTAACGGATTATGTGATCCATCCAAGTGATTCCTTGGTCGAGGCTTAGCAGCTCTTTCTCCAACCCGCTGGGGTGTAGTAGACGTTGTACATACACGGTCCGACCGAGTCCCACGGGGGAGGATGATGCGAGCTTCGACAGGGCGTCGACTCGATGATTCTTCGACCTTGGCACATGATGGATTTCCACGCGTTCGAACTTGGCGAGCTCCGCTTTAGCGACTTGCATGTAACTCTGCATCGAGTTTTCGCGGGCCTCGAAGGTCCCGTTTAATTGGTGGACGATGAGGCTAGAATCGCTGAGTAGTTGGACCACTTTTGCTCATAGGGCTTGAGCCAGTCGGAGTCCGTTAATGGCCGCTTCGTACTTAGCTCCATTATTGGTGGTTTGGAAATCGAAGTGGAGAGCGTACTCGAATATATTGCTCGCTGACGTTTGGACAATTATTCCAGCCCCGCTGACGGCTTGAGTGGCTGAACCGTCAACTTGTACGATCCAGGTTTCCTTGTCTTCCATTGTATCATTTGGTGAGTTGATACCTGTCGAAGAACCGTCAACTTGTACGATCCAGGTTTCCTTGTCTTCCATTGTATCATTTGGTGAGTTGATACCTGTTGAGGGGGAGGGGGTTGCCTCAGGTGGTACGTTAGTAGCACATACCTCCTCTTTTGGGCCTTCGTCGTAAGTGAGTTCGACAATGAAGTCGGTGAGAGCTGCCCTTTGATGGTGGTCCTTGACTTGAACTGGATGTCGAATTCGCTAGCTCGATCCCCCATTGTCATTCTCCCTGAACGATCTAGCCTCTTTAGGGTATGTTCTAGGCGAGTGTCGGTGAGGACCAGGATGGTGTGTGCTTGAAAGTACGGTCGCAACCTCCTCGCAGATTGGATCAACGCGAAAGCCATCTTCTCTATCTTCGAATAGTTGATCTCCGCGCCTCGGAGAACCTGACCGATGTAGTAGATGGGTCGTTGTATTCCCGAGTCTTCTTTGACGAGTGCGAAACTTACGGCCTCCATGGTGGCAGCTAGATAGATGATGAGTTGGTCACCTTTATCTAACTCGGAGAAAGCCTTCTTGCAGTCTGTGTCCCATTCAATGACTCTTTTGCCGCTCGATGAGGAGGCTATCGCCTTCCTCAGTACTTTGAAGAAGGGCAATGACTTCTCGGCTGATTTAGACAAAAATCGGCCCAAAGCAGCTATTCTTACATTCAGCCTCTGGAGTTCTTTGAGGGTTGAAGGCTACTTCATCGTAATGATCGCAGTGATCTTGTCGGGGTTGGCCTTGATCCCTCGATTCGTCAGCATAAAACCAAGGAACTTTCCCGACCGAACCCCGAAGGTACACTTGGTAGGGTTCAATCGAAGGTTGTATCGCCGGATCTGTACGAATATCTCTCAGAGATCTGCAACGTGATCCGTCGGCTTCTTCGACTTAACCAACATGTCGACGTAGACTTCTAGCTTTCGACCGATTTGAGCCTCGAAGACTCCGTTCATCATGCATTGGTAAGTAGCCCATGCATTCTTCAAACTAAATGGTATTTTGGTGTAACAGAAAATACATCGATCATTAACGAAAGAAGTTTTTTCTTCGTCTTCCGATGCCATCTGGATCTAGTTATATCCTGAAAAAGCATCCATGAAGCTGAGGAGTTCGTAGCCCGAAGCACTGTCGACCAGGTGGTCGATTCGTGGCAAGGGGTAACTATCCTTGGGGCGTGCTTTGTTGAGGTCGGTGAAGTCGACGCAATCCGCCATTTGCAGTTTGCCTTGTTAACCATCACGTCATTCGAGAGCCATTCAGTGTATTTGTCTTTTCGAATGAAGCATGCTTCTAGAAGTCGATCCACTTCTTCGATCGCAGCCTTTATTTTTCGCCCCACATGTTTCTCTTCTTTTTCTTCATGAGTCTAGAAGTCGGGTCGACCTCCCGCTTGTGAGATATTACCTCAGGGTCGATGCCGGGCATATCTTTCAGGGACCAGGCAAAAATGTCGACATGCTCTCTTAAGAGTCGATCAACTGTTCCTTTAGGTCAAAATGGAGCAGCGATCCAATAAATACAGGTTTTCCTTCTTCTTCGGAGATCTGGTGTTCTCCGTTTCTTCGACTGCTGCATGCCGTCGATCTTCGACTTGGGGAGTCAACTGGATCCGCCTGCTCGATCCTCCTCAGAGCGGTGGACAGCGTGTAGCACGACCGTGCTTGTTTTTGATTCCATCTTGCCTTTCTGACTCCCTCCGATGTCTGGAATTTAATCATCTGATGGAAAGTTGAGACCACCTCTTCTATAGCATTCAGTAATGGTCTTCCAATGATCCCGTTGTACGTCGAGTTGATCTTCACCACCATGAAACTGGTTAAGCGGGTGATTTGTCGAGAATGTGCTGAGGGTCACAGGTAGGATTATGACGCCTGCCATTGGGGCGGAATGCCCGGTGAATCCCACCAGGGGCCCCGAACAAGGCGTCAACTCTATGGATGACAGCCTCATCCTCTCCAACGTAGTGAAGAAGAGTATGTCGCACGAGCTTCCGGTGTCGACAAGTAACCTTTTTACGGCGATCTCCTTGATGGTGGCCGTGATGACGACGGCATCATCATGCGACAGTTCCACACCCTTCAGATCTTCATCCGAGAAGGAGATAGGTAGTGTAGAATCTCTGGGGTGCTTTCGCCCCACAGACACTGTCATCAACCTTTTGGCATAGGAGCTTTGGAGAGATGTTGATAGCTCCGGGTGCGGGGGACCTCCCATTATCATGTTGATGAGACCGACGCTGGGAGGTCTCGTAGCATCCTCGGAGGATATTAATGGGTGAGCCGACATGGTCGAGTGATTCATCAATCGGGATGTCGACTCGTGGTTTCCCACAGACGACGCCAAACTGTTATGGCCAAAATTGACCGAGACAGTTGTCAAGCTGACGTAGACTCTTAGTGCTGAGTCGAAGCCTCGTTAACAGATAGAGTGGGACACTCGGTTAGAAGAACCTGTGTCGAGTGTTGGTAGTTGATGATAGTGTGATGCTCGATCGACCTTCGAGCAACAGATGCGTCGATCGCTCGAGACTAGGAAGCTCGATGACAACCTTCGACGCTGGATGATGACCATCGATCTGCACCACAGGGACACGTTAGTAGGGTCGGATCTGGGTTCCGACCCAAATCCCCTCTGATGCTTAAGTTAATATGGAAAGTTAAGGAAGTGAGGGAGCTTGGTGCAGCTGAGATCGACCCACGGATGTTCGTCTCAGGACTGGTGGTGCAAGCTCGAAAGTATAAGAAATATCAGCTGAGAAAATAGAGTTCTATGTCTTAGACCTCGTACCTTAGAATTGGGACCTCTTTACCTTTGTCTTTTTGTCCATTTATAGGTTGTTCCTCCTCGATTGTGTGTAACTGTCCCTCATTGATTCGGGCACGATCTCCTCCGAGATTCGAGATAACTGCTACCCATTTACTCGGCCCCATTAACCTCCCATGTATATTAGCACCAGCACAACGGTCAAACGATCCGTTCGTCTGACTCGGCAAAACCCTGCTACGAGCGGCGGTTATCGGGTGCGAGCGCCAAATGGATTGGGTACTCGGATACTCCAGCAGGATCTGTACCCGAGCACTAACAACCCTAATTCCCCATGTATATAATAATCATATTTCCCAATAATTACGAAAATGCCACTGGATCCTAAAATTACAGAACTGCCTCTGGATCATCTGATTGTGTTTGTCGCCCCTTGCTCATTCATACGCCGCCGCCGCCGCCAGTAAATCACAAACCCATTATTGATTCATCAAGATGATATAGTAGAATTAAAAAAGAGAATATGGTGTTATCAATGATAGAGATAATTTATAAATATATATAACACACAGTAATGATGAAGATCTACCTACAATTACTAGCCAAGTTAATCTAAGGCAATCGATCCCTTAAGTTTGATACTTTCGATATGTATCATCCTATATATCTGATATAGCTTACACCGACACCAAAACCCACCGGCTGATATTACAAACCACTAACCAATATGGAGACTGGTACTGAGATTTAAACCTTCAAATGGAAATAATTACATCAATTAGCACATGTGATGCAATACATATAATTGTAATGGTAGATAGTATGGCAACACAAATAGACTAGTGAAACCCTTATCTTTATTTTTAACTATAACTTGAAGCAAAAAAGTTTGGACGTTATTATTTCAAAAGAGATTTCATGTTTGAGTTTTCTTTCATGATAAGCTATATAGGGATTTCCTCGTTCATGCCTTTCTTGATTATATCATCTTTATCAATTTAGCAATTAAAAGTGTTGTCATTCTATACAGCACAAACCCATGTCAACGAGGCTTCAAAAGACTAACTATATAAAAGAAAGACTATCATGGTTTAAACTGCAGCCCAAAAACTCTTCCTCCTCCTCATGCTTGTACTTTTTGTGCATGTGTGTGTTTTGGAATTGCTATCATTTGAATGATAAAAACAACCATACAAAACGGTTTCAGAAAATGGAACTCCAGGTAGGGCAATGATTCATATAACCTGCTGAATCCTCTCCATTTATACTCCTTAAAGGGTTTGAATACAATCAAAGTTGTGACGCTCACATATATAAGAATAATCTATAAGACTGAGAATCCAGAAGATAGAATTCCTGAAATGATTACTGCTACTGTTTTGAAGGACAACAGAAACTACTAGACATACAACTAAGAATAGAGGGAAAAAGTAGAAACGGGAGCTGAAGTGTGATTTTCCTTTAAAAAATACAAAATCCATTAATTTGAATTTGCAATCATTAAAGATGGTTAATATGAGAAAAGCCAGGATCCTGTAGGAGCCAAACTGGAAAATATGTCTGGAGACTAATCTCACAGAAAAGAGAATATCAGACCCAATTACAAGTCTTCAGCCACAGACCATGGGATATCGATGAGGCAATATGTCAATACTCCACAACGAGCTATGAATAAATACTAGGACATTTTTATTTTATTTTTTTCAAGCAAATGATACGGAATGGAGTCGTGGACAATTGAGCACACATCTATGCATCTCCATGCTATCTGAAAATGATTAATTGAACAACAAATACCAAAATTCTTGAAACTCCTTCAATTGAAATTGGAAAAAATGGGTTAATCACACATCATGGAGATACCAATATGTGCATATTCGTGTCTATATAATGTAAAATATCACCAGGTACAGCTAATATCAAAAGTTGAAGCACACATGGGTATATACTAATAGTTGCATGCATTCCAATTAGAATAATGCATCATGGTAGGAATTCATTCAATAAGTTTAGCTTCTAACCTTCCCAAGGTCAGTGATCCAAAAACTCTTAAAATTGTGCCCAAAGGGACAAGCAGCTCCCAAGGTATGTTATATAACTTAGTTATCTTTGAAACAAAAACAGTTTCGAACACTCCAAATCCAATGTATTCAAATGTGTAAATTAGTTCTCTATAGTTGGGACATCTAAAAGGAAGGCATGCACCACTTGTCTATCCCAAGCTTAATGCTGAATACTCACGATGCTGAGGCCCAAGTTGCACAAGATAGCTGATAGCCAGGATCTTTGTAAAATGAGTCTTCACGCACGACTTTAGCATAACAGAGTAAGTGACCCTTGAAAACTTAATGGAGAAAAATGTTAAGGCATCTAACACATGTTCAATAAATATCCAAGCATTTATATATCTTATACAGTTGTATTCACTGCTCAAAATCTGTTCTTTAGTATTTTCATACATGGGATAACTTGCATAATTTATCAGTCATCCAGACACTCTGACATCATATGCCACAATACCTACAAACCGTACATTCCCTCCAGGTCAGACCCCGGA
Source organism: Scilla litardierei (assembly GCA_030789695.1). NCBI lineage: Eukaryota > Viridiplantae > Streptophyta > Magnoliopsida > Asparagales > Asparagaceae > Scilla > Scilla litardierei. Next base: position 149,562,841 of record CM061135.1, read on the forward strand.
GACGTACTTTATAATAAAGAGATGAATATAAAAATGCCAGTCACTTAACTTGATGTAATAAATGATTTAGAAGAACTAATTCTTTCCTGAAACATCAAAAGGAGGTGAGATACTAGGTTCTGAAAACGAACTCAAAAGTAAAAATGTCGTTGAATGAAATCTAGCATACAACTTGATGGAACTTTATTTTCACATAAAATGTATTACTGGAATATGTCTTTTTTTTTTTTTTTTTTTGGGGGGGGGGGGGGGGGGGGGGGGGGCGATAACATATATAAGTTGCTTGGAAAAAAAGAAAAACCTATAATTTAAGAGCGAAAAGGTTATTTACATTATGTTTAAGTTTCTATTGAAGAAAAATGTCCATGGACTGATAAATCTGGAATAACTACAGAATTATACCTTTATCTAATTCCCATACAGCTGTTCTTCTTCCTGGAATACTATCAGAATCTTCATAGAAAGTTATATATTTAACGCGGGGAGCTCTTGTCATGTTTGGAAGTATATCTTCTCCTTGAATGTGCTCCACGTCTAGTCTTATTTGTACATCGGATCCATCATGCTCTGACTACGTTGTCAATTTGTCATAACAAGAAAATGGTTATTTCCAGGATGGCATAATACTGAATCAATACGGACGCAATACTAAGACCTTGCTGAAATCATGCAGTCACATCACTAGAGGCATTCTTCTTGCATTAAACTTCATTTATAATTGAAAATTTGTAACAGTGTGACCATTGAGCAATCATGCTTAGCACAGTAAGTAAAAACAGAAAAGAAGATGGCATTAAAAAACAAAACAAAACAAATACAACATGATCACCAGCACCCAGGAACTGCTCGACGGCTTGTTCCCTCCTTGTTAAGGTATTACTAAATGGAGGTTACATGTTCGAATCCTGAAGAAGCAATTGGGTGCTAAATACTGGATAATAGAATATCACATCTACAAGATTAGAACGTCCATTCCACAAAAAAATTTTAACAATATCTTAAGATGATAAACATGTGAGCTTATATATCCATAAACCTATCTAGTGTTTAAACTGTATTTCTCAATGCAAATTAAAAGCCAAGTATTTGAAGGTGCTTTCATACATTATAATCATTCTACATGCATAGAAAGTTGACGTGGTAAAGATAAGTCTTCTTTCTTCTATGGTTATTTCTATAAAAATTATGAGGGTTCTTTCCTATTTGCAGGAGCATAACTGTATATACAGCTAAAATAGATATGACATAGTGATCTTCAACACTTCATTTCAAGCCACATTCTTGCCGAATGTTGTCTTAACAGGATTTGAATAGCAAGAAGATCAACGGCTGATCAAAGCAAGTAATCCAGCTCTGAGACATAATATACACATAACTCAAGTAAGTTCAAAAACTTTGAGAGGCCCAAAATCTAAGGCAAAATGGCATAAAAGAATCAATTAGTGGTTGATCCAATGTGGTCTTTCCATGGTCCCAAATGGATGCTGCAGTATCTCATCATGACCAACATGCACCACACACTTGACATATTTGCACCAAAGTTTTCTTTCAAACTGTATTATCATATTTTCATGGTCTTCTAGCTTTAAATTCTAAACGACATGATCCACGATGATACAACATACATTATACATCTTTGTTGATAGTTTTACTGCATTTTAATTACACATTTTTAACAAAAAATGTATATAATACAAAAAATAACGCAATTTCTAAATCCGAGGATCCTTAAAGCCGGGTGTGAAACATGGAATGAAACATAATGAGTCAATGACATTTACCAGAATTGACACACTGAGATCATGAAAAGGGTAAAATAGTTATATGTTTGAAGCGTATAAGTCAAAAATTGCTAATATGTTATTTGTCCTAAAATCATAAATAAGAAATACAAAACATAGAGAGATAATCAAAAGTATTGATAGTGTTCTAGGAATTCAGTTGTACATCAGCAGTCCAATAAAAACTCCAACATATCAGAAGGAAAAATGAGAAGGTATAAAATAAATGCTCATTGTAGGTAAAAACAATTGGGCTATTAGTTTGTTGCATACATCGTCAGCTGAATGTCATCCAGATTGGATTATTTTGTTGCATGAAACGTTCTGACATCCCAGTAATTTTGATGGTTATGACACATCATCCCTAATATTTCACAGCGAGGTTATCCCTACATTAAACCCTTTAATATCTCTACAGAGGACACATTGGGCTATTAGTTTCACAAGACAAATTATAAATATCTCCAGATTGGAGTAGTTTTGTGCATGAAACAATTCAGTGGCTCCGCTAAATTTCATGGTTATGATACATCATCCATAAATTTATTTCAAACTTCAAAATGAGATTATCATTACAGTAAACACTTTAATATCTCTACAGAGTACACATTGGGCTATTAGTTTCAAAACCACAATTTATGAATATCTCCTAAATCAACAATTTTTTTAATTGATAATGAAAGAAATACTTCGGGAACAAGTACCAGAACCCTTAGTCAAAATTCTAGCACACCGTAAGTATAGGTTCTATTCCACATATTTTGTATGCACATATTACACGAATTATTTAGGTGTGCATACATTCACAATTTCGCAGTAAATCTAAAAGCATGGCCATAAAACCATACATGTAAACACGAACCTGCAATGTGTGGCTAGTTACAAAAGGGTTTGGAAGTTAATCTACCCATTCAGAATCAATGATCAACCATTCAAAAGAAATTCTACCGCATTCTTTTACAATGCCTAAAATAAATATAAAATATAAAATATAAAATCAAACAAATTCAAGTTTTTTCTCCCAACGCATTGAGTAGACACAACTAGAACAGCCAAAAATAGTGTTACTTCGCTGATCTAGCTTGTTTGAAACCTAACAAAAACTGGCATATAAGATGTTTCAAGCGTTTAGATTGACCAAAATCATAACATTTAATTCTTGATTTGGAGCAAACAAATTATGAGCCAAATTTTGATCATGATCTAAATGCTTTGAAACCTTCACAGATCAATTTTTGTTAGCTTTCAAACCTTCTAGATGGTACAAAACAACTTGTTATATTCAGCCGTCTATTTGATTCGTAGATAAAAACAATTAAACCACTTGGTTTTTCGGTTTTTAGGCACTCTATATATGATGTAGATGAACTTTTAAAGGAGCAGAGCTTCAAATTGGTTTTTTACCACTGAACTGAATGGGAATGGTCTGCCTTGGACTCCCCCCCCCCCCCCCCCCCCCCCCCCCCCCCCCCCCGAAAGAGCCAAGTCTATCCACAAACATATACATCTATAAGAATGCTTTTGTGTACAAACATATCCATACGCGCACGGGCGCCTGCCCCAAAGATTGTTGTGGGGGGGAGTGGGTGGGCTGAAAGAGTGAGAAAGAAGGATATCCACAAACATATCCATTTTATAAGCGCGCATTTGTGTACAGTGTACACACATACTTGTAAACAGATACGCACGCACGCGCATGCACACAATAAATGTAGGGAGAGAACTGCATTCACGTGTACAATGACGGACCTAGAAAATTTCTTGGGGTGTGTGAATTATATTAGAGTTAAGATATATATCAGGTAATAAATACATAGATAAAGTCTACATGAATTAGGGGGAAATTCTGTTTAGAAGCTAACAACATCCTTATCCTTGTATTCTGAGAGCTATTACTGCCCTATCGAGTGTGCTCTAATATATTTATTGACCTAGAAAACTCATGGGTTTTTTCTCCTTGATAAGAATAACACTTAGGTCATTTTGTCCAAGTAGGAGATGTGTCTCACGGTAGCACGGCTCTAACTTGTTGTTAATTTTATAAACTTAAGTACATGTGTTCCTTTCAACCAATGACCCCAATAGTGTTGTCATTGCCTTTTACTAGATATAGAAATTAAAATTTATCAAGAATTGGTATCAAAATAATTTTTTTGGGAGAAAGGCCCATAGGCTTACATTATAGCTCTAAACGGGAGAAGTGTATGTAAAGAAGTTCACATAGAGGGATAATGAACTCTTTGTGCGCCTGAATCCTATAAACCTCTGCGAACCGTTATAGCCTCCATGTACCCTCTGTGTACCACGAATTCAAATTATTACATGATTGATTTGAGATCCCGGCAATATTAGGTGGCAAGTTCCAGTGCACATTGCTGAGTTGGAAACTCAAACCCATGATCTCCCATAAGGGAGAAGAACATGACATGCCATTTATTCTAAGCTCAGTTGACGTATAAAAAATCATATTGAAAATTCAAAATACCGGCAAAGAACTACAATGATTAACAAATTCAAAATAATTAATTAACATTTTAAGATTTAGAAAAGAATTTTGTTGCTAAAACATTGCATTGAGTTCACTAGATTATAATTTGTCAAGTGGCTGAACTAGTGTCTTCATCTCCTTCCTTTTTTTCAGATTTACTTGAAAAGTCAAACAAAAAATAGGTATGGAAGGGAAGAGAAAAATGAGAAGGGAACAAAATGGCCACCTTGGTTCTCTTTTGGAAAGAGAAGAAATTTCTTGCCTAAAGCCAGCAAAAGAATTCTAACCTCGACCGGTGTTTTAACAGTTGGATCAATGATTAGGCTAATTTGGATAATACTTAAAGCTCAAGGTAACTTTGAACTTATTGATTTATACAAGTATCTATTTTAAGGGCTAAAATATTACTTAGTAACCACACATGCATAACTACTTCCGTTGATATACACATATAAACGAATTAGACCAATAAAAGATTGATATAACTGTCTATTGATTTTATAAAGAATAATATAAATAAATACAAACTTGATTTTATGGGCAATAGATAAGCATCAAGGCTATGCAATCGGATTTGGGATCTGTGCACACAGCATTGCATATGTAAAGAAAATTTTCTGGTTTAAGTGTGGTCAATTGCACACACTTGCCCACACTTAGCTCTGTCTCTGCATGTGTACACTTGGTGTGTGATTATGTTGACTGATTCATGTACTCATAGAGATATATACATCTCTACATGCAAATACATATATACATAGAGCATTCATGACAATTCCTAGATGAATCTCACAGACATAAAATAAAAAATTGAGAGATGATGCCAAAACCCCAAAAGACAAAGTCAGCTCATCTATTTAAAACTTTTCATTCACCAAGTTTTGCTGAAACTATTTTGATCTAGATGAAGATAAGAGAAAAGTATATAATAATCCTGAACAGATTTATCTTTTTACACCTCTGCGTTTCTGCGAATGTCTACACTGAAGTATTATGAAGATATAAATCTATACTAAATTTCATTGAATCTCCTACTTAGTAATCACAAGAGTAAAGTTTAAGATATACATAGCTCCAAGACAGACCAACTTTATACCTGTGGAGCCCTTGTTATGTTCACTTTGGATCCTAGCCAAGTTTTGCACCAGGAGAGAGAATTATAGGGTACCTGCCAGATAAACTTCACCCGTATTAGCTGTTACACGTGCATCCGTGTGCATCAGATGCATTGTCACATCTTCTATTAACCCATCTAAAGATTCGTCTTACAGTTAAGAAAATAAATTATTAACACATACAGTTGCATCGCCACTGGCAGCTCCTGGGTTTCCATTGATTGAATTGCCTGACCTATTAAGGAGATGTGGAAACAACATTTTTAGAATCTTTGCCTAAATTGTAATGTAAATACAAAGTATCCCAAAGCGCTTGTAAGTCCTGATGAGAACAGAAGACACGTGCAGGTAGAGAGACTTGCCTTGTAAATAGGTTTCCTTCATACTCATAAACAACATCAGTTATGATCCAGTTGTCAGGATATGGCTTTCCACTTGGTGCAAAATAGTAACCAACCTGTTTAACCATGAATTATAAGAATCATTTGCAGCAAACTAATTTTGTGCCAGTCTGTTAAACAACTCCAAAAAGATTATTAAAGCAGGTCCAATAGTGTATATGGACACGGAGAAATAGGTGTACAGTCGCCATGTGGCAAGATATGTTTGATACGAAAGCTTCCAAATTGACACAGGGGCACATCTAAATTTTATAATTTGGCATGCATGTGAGTACTCAACTATATACAGAGTCAACAAAATACATAGTTTGATTGAATTTGATTTGAGATGAAACATTTATATCTAAGTGGAAAGTAAATAGAATCTTCATATGACCATGGCAAGAGTCCCAATCATCACTGGTTTTTAATTTTGACGTTAAAGATACTAGTCAATATGACATCACGTGTTTGGTATATGGGATAAGAAGCACATGTCATAGGCATCCATAGGACAAAAATCAAAAAGTGATTCACCACTGGCAGAACAGGACTGCATGTGAAGATCCAAACTAACTTCAGCATGATGATGGATAGGCAAACATGAGTCGATCACCATGGAAGGTGTCTTTCCTCAGCAATAACAAACTTCTCCAAAGAATATGATGATATAGGACGAAATTTATTGTGGAAATTACAATATGATCTCAACAGAGCAACTACTTCATTGAATTTGTACAGGCTGCTCAAGCTGAATGGTTAGCGCACAAATACACTTTAGATTTGTTTCTCTTTCTTTCAAGGGAGTAATTCCATTTATCCCGTATAAACTATATGTCAACAGAAATGTAATATTTTTCAAATCATGCACATACAAAACAACTAATTTAAGTGTGACATAGATCTAGTTCTCACAATGTTGATGGTTAGCTTAGGATATTAGTTATATTACTGAAAGAAATATTTGAGTATTGCCTTAACTCTGGAAAAATTAGCAATACCTCAGTCTTTGAATCAATCCCATAGATGCAGAAAATATTCTTCAGTGGAGGTCTATCCCATGGTGTCAGAGGATTCAACACTGGGTCACCCTGATAGAAGCTGCCATTAGCAGATATTAGAACTACCCTTTCAGTAATTAATGGGCCAAAAAGTCACGTGTGTTCCTACACAATATACTTCAACGTGATCATAAAAACTTTCAGTGTTAGACAAATGAAAGATGGATGCAAGCAATATCTAAATATGAGTGCACAATATCATACATTAATGCAACAGATGGTAGCATTCAACAAATTTTCATCTATCCAAAAACAAAACAAAGTTACAATATGATTTTATAGTTTTATTCTTATAAACTATAAGCTTGTGTTCAGTTAGATGATTTGAAATATGGTCTGTAGACTATGTACCATGTATGTTTATAGCCAGGCTATTAAACAAGATGCCCGTTTTAACAAATGACAACAATAGTTTGAAGTGTCAGAAAGGGCTGCCGTTTGGCTCTTTGGTGTGGTGCACTAGAGTTGAACAGAATCCTCCCATCTTTCCTTTTTTGAAGACTTTTTTTAACCCTGCAGAATTTTTGAGGCCTTGCTCTATATTTCTTTTTTATGTGTGTATTTTGGTTTGTTTTTTAGATTTTTGGTTTTAGTGTTTGTTGGCATGTGAGTTTTTGTGTGGGAGCGCACATGCACGTGGAGCGCACATCTGAGTGTTCAAGACTTTCTTACGTTGAACATAATTCGCCATCTTTTAAGCTCAGACAGTGGTTTAAATTCATACCATTAGTTAGTTAAATAACGATGACGATATGAAAGCCTGCTGCACCCACGTATTTGGGCTAGTGTACATGAATCCTTTTTTCCGCCATTCAGTTCCACTATGGGCCATTTCCCCCTGACAACTAACAAATATTCTATAGGGATGCAACTAAGTTACGTGCTGGACATCTCAAACTACTAATGTTAGTTGGATGTAGTGCAAAGAAGATGAGACCAACATGGATGATGTACATGACATGATTGTTAACATGACTATTGCAATGGAAAAAATAAAATGACATTATAAGCAGCAGAAGACTTAATGCAGCTAACCCAAATCAGCAAATGTTGATGTGAAAGCAACCAAGAAGATTCCACTATATAGAGGAGTATTAGATATCATAGATTAACCTCTCTAATCTCAAAATCTTAAAGGTAATCTTAAGTGCACTAAAGCTCTATCTAGAAAGAGGCTAAGAGGAATCTTCAATCTACTATGGAAAAGACTCTCACCAAAATACATAGAAATATACTCTAGTGATGACCCTACATAAGAAAGAACATACAACAGATAACTCATCACCGGCACCTAAAAGATGGTCTCCTTTTAAACAAAGTATTACTATCTTTAAAGTTAAAATTTCAACCCTTATCCTCTCTATAGTTACATCATCTCAAATGCCAACAAGAGAATCGCTCGTGTATAAAACAAAGTATTATCATCTAAGACAATAATCCTTGATGGTAATATTTCGATATAATGTAACAAAATGGCAGATAAAAAGAGCTAAATATCCTTCGAGAACTTTCCCTGAGGTAATGAATCGACATGGTATCAAAGGATGCTTAGTAATATAGTAAGTCACCATATCATGTTCTCAGATTCATAGATCTTAAATATGGAAAATAATAAACTCACTTCTCAAGTTGATACAATACTCTTTTGGTGTCAGAGTCATAATCTTCTATAGCTCTGAAGAAAGTGCCATCTGAGACTTCTCTAGCAGAAAAAGACATTTGGATGGGTTTACCACATTCCATGTCAGAATTAACATCTTGAGCTAGTTCACTGACTGATGGATATGCTTCAGTGCCTGCAAGAAGCTGGATCTTTAGACATGTCAAGTCATGCTGTGGTATGTTAGATTTTATAAAAAGCTGCATTATAATGCAAGCACCTCGGAAAGAAGGAACCTCGATATTTATAATATCTGTAGGCCATCCAGAGTAGTTCGATTGGAATTCCATTCCATCACATTGGTAGGTGTGATTGTGACCTTTCTTTCCGTCAAAGAAATGCTTCCAGTGCATATTGTCTGATTTACAATGTTTGGAAAATGGCATTAACCATAATGCAGAACCAAACGAGTTGTACATCAGTCGAGCAGTTCCCTGACGAATGAATTGCATATCAATTCAACAACATAAAGTGGCCGAGTAAATTTTACAATGAAGACATACGGGAAGAACAGAAGATGTCTAAACATAGCTAGCATACTGAAAAAGTAATTTACAGACTGTGCAAAATATTTGCACGTGCAGAGAGATGTGTGTGTGTGTGTGTGTGACCTCAGCAACTGGAAGACCAAATGTAAATCCAGAAAGGGTGGCCTTGACTGCTTCCGCGGTACCAAGAAGTGGAGCCCCTGATATTTACACACCAGATAAAATGCAAAATTAAGTATTGCACAGACTTATTAGAAAAGAAGGCACATGATAATTTAAAACGCACACATACCAACAGCAAAATATGCATGTATATGCTTGTCAAGCCATTGGATATAATGCTTTGGTGCAATTTCCAGCTTTAGCCATTCCAAAAAATAGCGAAAGACATTGTTCCCCAGTGAATGAGCAAAAACCAATGAGGGGCCACCACGAAGTTTCAATTGAGTTTCAAACGTCAATCTGCAACATAGAAGAAGGAGATCAAGACAGAAAATAGCCGTACTGTAAACTTCCAAATGCTTAAGAAAAGCTTTCATTCAAGTTCATGACTGCAGTCATAGATACCCGATAAATATTTGATATGAAGTCTCATGCTGATTAAAGACGTATGCATCAACAAGGTTTCTTTTCATGGTCATAATGTCCAGTTGACCTTTTATTGTGTGTAAAAGAATATGTTTTATGCCAAAATGAAGATGCAAAACCTAACAATCCATATTGTTGGTAGCGATCTCACCGAATACATCTCAGATGAACATTTTGATGCGATCATTACGTACGAGAGGAGGCCGAAGAAATAATTGCTATGCGCACCGACTGTTTTGGGCGAAGTTTCTTTATGCACAATAAGTTTTGCTAGTTTTGATGTACGCACCACACATATACATTATATAAGTGAGGGCGTGGGCTAGGGTTAGGATATGCTTGATTTGTGAAGAAATTGTTAGGCGTCGTTGAGAGGGTTCTTAGGCTTTGATCCGACATTCAAAGCTAGGAGATAGGGTTTCGTCTCGAAGGAAACCCAACTATTTGTAGTTCTTCGCATTTCTATCTATCAAAAATCCTCTTTTTATATTTTCCTCTTTAAAATATATCGATTTGCTTATACGATCTTCTGGATCGTATCAAATTGGTATCAGAGCATCTACGATCCATGGGTGATTTGCTACAACAAGCACGGACGCTGCGGCAAGGGAACAAGCTCTTTCGAGATGGAAGATTTCATGATGCAGCTAGCTAATATGAAATTGTTAAATCTTATTACGATTGCATTTCCGCAGCCAAGGGGAAAGCTCAACACTTCCAATGTTTAACCAATTTGATGGGGTGTTACCTGATGATGGGACGCTATTGGAAATGCATAGGTTTGGGGTCAGAAATCTTGGATTATGATCCGAGAAATTTTTATGTCTTCTTTTACAGGGAGCAAGCTTATAGATCATTATGTCTTGATGAAGTTGCGGACTCCGATCTGATGAAGTCTCATGGGTACTTCTCTGAGGATGAGGTGGAGAAAGAGAAGAGCGGCGCCTCAGATCTTTCAGATCCAGATCTGAAAGTCTCAGATCCAGGTCTGAAATTCTCAAATCCAGATCTGAAATTCTCAGATCAAGAGGAGAGCGGCGCCTCAGATCTTTCAGATCCAGATCTGAAAGTCTCAGATCCAGATCTGAAAGATCCAGATCTGAAATTCTCAGATCCAAATCTGAAATTCTCAGATCCGAAATTTTCAGATCCAGATCAGATATTTACAGATCCAGATCTGAAATTTACAGATCCAGATCTGAAGTTTTCAGATCCAGATCTTGAATTTTTCAGATCTGGATTTTTTCAGAACGGCAATGAAAGTGATGGAGATCATTTTCATCCTTTTGATCCAGGAGGATGCTTGCGCGCACTTGGAGTATGGCCTCTACGGACTTCATACACCACCTTGAGGACAAGGTGGCTCTTTTAGGGGCGGAGTAATGATGCGATCATTACGTACGAGAGGAGGCCGAAGAAATAATTGCTATGCGCACCGACTATTTTGGGCAAAGTTTCTTTATGCACAATAAGTTTTGCTAGTTTTGCTGTATGCACCATTCCTAAACATTATATAAGTGATGGCGTGGGCTAGGGTTAGGATATGCTTGATTTGTGAAGAACTTGTTAGGCGTCGTTGAGATGGTTCTTAGGCTTTGATCCGACATTCAAAGCTAGGAGATAGGGTTTCGTCTCGAAGGAAACCCAACTATTTGTAGTTCTTCGCATTTCTATCTATCAAAAATCCTCTTTTTATATTTTCCTCTTTAAAATATATCGATTTGCTTATACGATCTTCCGGATCGTATCACATTTCTAAATTTAAATCAGTAATTCCAACATGTTACCTCTTGCATTACTGATGTATAACAAAGAAATAATTGGGAAATTTGGTGGAAATTTGGAGAATATCAATTGGGGATTATGGTTCCAATGCTTCCCACCAAAGATTTGATTTCTAATCAAATTAGAATTCCCGGGCTATGAAATTTAATTGACTCGGAATTCTCCATTCATTCATTGACTAATTAATTTTCAAAGAGATACGCTTATTTATAGCTTCAGATATGTGTGCGACACGTATCTACATGAACAAATCTAAGCAAATCTAAATAAATCAAATAAAATCTTATCAAATAAAAACAAATAAGATTCAGTAAACTTGATCCTCGTCAATTTTCCTAGCTTTGAAAATTTTACCACCTGATAAATGATGGTAACAGAGCACAAACCTGCAAAAATCAGCACTCTTTTGCTGAAGAATACTCATTCTCAAACCTTAAAATGAATCAAAATGAAATTATAGACGAATATCTTCAGGAGAACATTCCAAGATCATAGAAGAAAGAAAGATACCTAAAATCTACTGGCTATTAGACTGCGGCTGATCAAAAAGGATGAACTCGATGTGCTCAATCAACTCAAGTAATACCTTAATCTATAGCTCTGGTACATGATCAAAAAGAGTCTCAAGTTGAGGCTCTAGCTCGGGCTACGGTGCTGGATCGGGATCAGGCCAAAGCTCTGGCTCTGGCTCAAACTTTGTCCAGGTTCTAACTCGGGCTCAGGTGATGGCTCTGTCGCAAGCTCAAGTTTGGGCTCAAGCTCAATTATAGACTCAGAAGTTCGAGCTCTGGCACAACTTCTTATTTTTTTTATTTTCAGTTTCATTATTTACATAAGCTTATTGATGTCCTTTTGTGATTTCTTAATAAAGATCTATTTGCGATACTTTTTAGGTTTTGATAAAGGTTGAAATGAATGACGGATGGGCCAACGCTTGGGAAGATACTGATGCTGAAGTTCCATCTTCCACCAAGACTAACAAGACATTTGTCTCCTAAAAGTCAAATTTCTCCTTTTAAATTATGCTCAACACATCAAAATATATTCATATATGTTAGATCATAGTTGTAGCAAAAGAAATTATCTATAAGGACTCCCCCTCTGCATATATTCATATATCAGTGTCTGTTTGACTCCTCAAAGATAGTTGCATAACAAAACTTCGTATATTAATTTTTCGTGAACTCACAAACATCCAAAACGATTTGAACTAGAAAATTCCATGAATATAGCACTAAATAATTAAAAATACCTCAAACTCACTCGCAACTTGCTCACACAGCTTAGAAATCGGGCTAAATGGATCCAAAATTTCCTAAATAGTGAACTGGCATGAAAATGTCTGAAGAATCCCTCAAAAATTCCCAGAAATTCAGAAACTGCACTAAATAAAAGATTGAAAATGAAGAGAAACAGAGGACTTTCGACTATACCAAATTTGATGCAGAACAATGAACTAAGAGGGAAGATGGGTAAAATTTTGGGAAAGAACAACTGAGAATTAAGGTTCCAATGTTTCTCATCAAGGATTTGACTTTTCATTAAATTAAACTTTTCTCAGGTTAGGGGTTTTAATTCACTTAAAATTCTACATTCATTCATTGACCAACTCATTTCTAAAGGGATACAACTTATTTATAGCCTAAGAGTTATACATGATGTGTGCTTAGATAAACAAATCTAAATATAACAAATCAAATTCTAACAAATAAAAGCAAATAAGATTCATCAAACTTGATCCTCATCAATTAGTAATTGCAAATATTAGTTATATTTGAAAGCAAGAAGTTCCAAAATATATATTTTCCTCTCAAAGACTTTGAATATTTCTAAATCCACAGCATAAATGGCAGGCATTTTTAAATTAGGAAGCATGTAATAAACAATTGATTTGGAAGATCTCTCTGAAACCACCATCCCCCAAACGAAAAAAAGAAAAGAAACAAGAAACATGAAGAAACTTAAAATGCTCATGTGCATGCAGGTGCAGAAGAAAGAAAAAAAGAAGAGGGTTGGGAGAGATGGAAGAAAACCTAAATTCCAAACATAGAATAACACATGGGTAAAAACCCCTTAGCCAAAAAATATATTCTCTTTCACATGATGATGCTCAACTTTTCAAGAGCGAAAGCTATTTTCTGCAAGCTAAAGTGGTATTTGGATTGTGGATGTGTGCGTGTTTGGGGATGTTGGGGAGGATCAGTCCCTGAAGACCATTGAACTCTGCACAAAAGGTAATGAAAACTAGGTGGATATAAAAGCTGACAAAATACATACTGAAAAGATCAAAATGATGTCACAAATGCAATATAAGCATACGATTTACGCACGCGCATGCGCGATAAAAGCAAGAATCATTAACAATTAATTACTAAGTAGATAAAATTTTAATCAATCAAGTGAAACGGAGATATACAAACTTTAGTTTGTGAAAGTAAAGGTCTCTCTCCTCAAGCATTGATGGTGACAACCTCCAATCATATGGAACGGCAATTATTGCATTAGCCTCAATACCAAATTCAATGCACCATCTAAGCCACTCTTTCCATACAGAAGAAAGCGGACCTGAGTAGTTGAAGTTGAAATCAATTGACTGATAATTGAAAAAAGAAAATCATAATATGTCCATGACAGGGCATCTGTTAGGTATTAAATAAAAGCCATGTGATTGAAACATGCATGTTATATAACAGAGAGCTCAGAAACTAGGAACTCAAATCATCCACAAAAATCGGCAACAGTTATGCTTACTAGAAAAAAAATTAAGATGGTGACAGGTATGATACCTGAATCAATCAACATCTAGTAGAAATACATCTGCTGACTCTAAAAATTGATAACAGTTGGAGATTTAGTTCTTAGAAGAAACAAGAAAATCTGCAAATTTAATTCTCCAAGCACTAAACATACTCCATACATCCAAATCACAAACATATGGTCATGCATGGATACCATACAATAACATCTGTATTATTATATTATATATCGCTTATATCGGGAAGCTATGTGGTTTATCATGACGTTGTACCCACGACACATGTACCGGATCTTTATACTCCATAGTCGTTCCTTCAATGTGTAGCAGCTGGTTATCAAATGTGTCATCAATTAAATCGGTAATTTTAAATTGAGGACACGTGTTGCGTGCATGTCTTGCATTTTTTTATACACTTCCTTTCTCTTTTAAGTCCTTGCCAGTGCATAAAACCTCACAGTTATAGTGCAGTTTAAGGGTTACATTTTTACATTCTAACACACATGTTACATTTTTTATATTCTAACCCTTTGTTCAAATTGCATACCTAAGACATTTAATTACTTTCATTCATACATCAAAGGCAACATTTTGGTGCGAAAAGAAAAAATAACACACGTGATTTGTATATATGTTGTGATCAGCTTTGATACATTCTGATAAAAGTGAGATAAATAGAACTTGTCACATAAAAGTTGAAGATTCAAGTATTATGCATTTTGCAAAAACATATAACTGTATGATAAATAGTAGCTGAGATATATTAGAACATGAAAGGGGAAAGGGGGTCACAATGAGTAAAATTAGTGAAGGCATAATCTGGGTTAAGACACTCAATGTATGATCCTAATATTTTCTTTTCAATGTGAAACTAGTATGCTTAACACCATTACACAAACTCAAGATGGATTCAGCTCGAGTTTGGAGACAGAGGTGCCCAACGAAGTTGAGTGAGCTGGAGTTTGGAAACCCAAGCATCGAACAGAATTAGATGAGAACGTTCCAAACAATGAACCTGGCTTTAATACCATGTAAAGCAGATTAGAACAGGATCAGTGGATCTCACGATAACTCGAAATGGTGAAAGCACAAGGTTGGTTGAGACTATCTAATACAAAAGCTTAAGCTAGTAGATAAAAGCACAACTTCAATGTTAAGTTCTTCATTATTTTCTATTATTATTATTTTGGTGTTAATATCATGTTAAAGTTGTTAAAATAGGATTGGTGCCTACAATGAGTTAAATTAGTGAAAACATGATCTTGGTTGGGAGATCTAACCCAAAAACTTAAGCTACTCGGTAGATGCCAAGCTTTCAATATATGTTCTTCATTTTTCTTATTCTTTCCAATATGATATCGTTTTCTTAACGCCCCCATCAAACTTAAGGTGGCTTCACATTTAAGGCTAGAAACTGATTGAATAAGTGATCTATCAGGTCTAAATCCGGTCATTGCAAGAGGATCTGAATGAGGCAATTGGGGGTGCACATTCATAAGTTTGGTGTTTAGTGATAATTTGGTGAGGTTAAGAAGTTCAAAATTCAAAAGGGATTTAAAACACTCTAAAATTGTTTGATAAGAGTGTGGTCAACTAATGAAGTATATAAAACATATTTGCATATTGCATATAAATAATATTTATTCTGTTATAACATGACTGGAACATAAGGTATTCTCTTTGTTGTTAGTCTCCGGTTCAAACCTTGCTAAAGGAATTTTGTGAATTTTTTTTGATAAATTCCCATTTAATTCTTAATTTGCACTAAATAAATGGCAATTCACGCATTTGTTCTTTTGTCTTTGAATCCATACATTATTCGCATATTTTTGAAAAATGTGTGAATTTCGTGATTGCTACGAGAACCGCAGATTCGAATAAGGAGGAACCAATCCAAGAAGTTCAAATTTGATCATTGATGAGTTGTGATGGTTAGTCTTAACTCATAATATAGGCTGACACTTTAAACCAAAATCTTAAGCTATTAGGTAGCAGCTCTGCTTCAATTTTATGTTCCTCCCTATTTCCCATTATTTTCAATGTGAGCTTATTTTTCTTAACACTCGTTCTCAAACTCGATGTGGATTTACTTTTGAATAATAAACATGTGTTTCAATACCATGTTAATACATATTAGAATAGCAACGAGGGCCACGATGACTAAAATTAGTGAAGTGATAATCTGGGTTAAGACACTCAAACCTAAAAGCTTAAAGTAGTTTGGTAGAAATCCAACTTTCAATTTACAATCCTCTCTTTTTATATTCTTATCATTATGAAACTATTGTTCTTAATGGTAGATATTACATGTTAAATCACTGTGTGTTGAGACTAAGTACTAATAGTCTCACATTACAAAGGATTGAAAAAATTTGATATCTATAAATTAAGAATTGAACCTTTATCCATAGGCTTAAGCTTCTAGATCAGATATTGTTTCGGTTACAATTTATATCTTCATCTATATAATGGACGATTTTTTCATTTAGTCTAAATTTTAAAAAATATTTTAAAAAACGACCAACTTAAAAAATAATTACAAAAACCGACCAAGTTTGGTCCAGCTCAGCGCGCGCGTGTGGGAGGCACCAAAATGCAATTTGGCCGTGGTTTGAAACCGCGGCCAAAATGGTTTGAAACCGTGGCCAAAACGCATAATAGAAACCGCGGCCAAAACGCATAATAGAGACTCATGCATCACAAATTGCTAGCCATGCTCATGTTTACTGGCTACCCCGTCAACAGCTCCATTATGCATTTTGGCCGCGGTTTGAAACCACGGCCAAATTGTGTTTTGGCCGTGGTTTCAAACCGCGGCAAGGCATAAAGCTGCTCACACACGCGCGCGCGCTGAGCTGGACCAAACTTGGTCGGTTTTGACAAATAGTTTTTAAGTCGGTCGTTTTTTAAAATATTTTTAAAAAATAAGCCTAATGAAAAAATCGTCCCTATATAATTAGTTGTGATCTCTCTTTGAATCTTTGTTCTTATTCTAACATGGTAATATGGTCACCTAATTCCTCAACTAAATCCCATAATGGAGGCATGTCTTGTAATCATGTCCGTTCATAAGTTTTATTATGTCCGTTTGTACTGCCCTAACCCAAATCCGGGTCAATATGAATAATATTCATGTTCTGTTTCTGGAAAATCCAAACTCAAGGTGAGAATAATAAACCCTCTTTGAAAACATTGAAAGAAGTTCATGTTTATAAATTAGGAATTGGACTTTTACGCAGAGGTTTAACACAAAGGTTTAAGCTTTTAGATCAGATATGGTTTCAATAACTATTTGTGGATTCATCAATATAATTAGTTGTGAGCTCCCCATGTATACGTGTTCCTGTTCTGAACACTAGGTACATGAATGTGAACTTTTGGATGCATGTTCATGCTCATGTTTCGTGTGTGCATTCTTTTTATTATGTATCCATTATGTCATACTAGTGTGAACTGTCTCAATTTTAACTTTTAAGAAAAATCCTTGTCACATGTTCGCGCCCATGTAGTTGTTGGAATCCTGTGATGACAAGGAGAAACACAAGTAGGGTGAATAGTTTTTATGAAATAAAATACTTCTCTAGAAATTTTTCCCTAAGTTCAAAATTAGTGTTACCTAATATTGTCTTAATCAACCAATATAACTTGCAGAGATATAGATAAGCAGCGGAATATGAAATGCAAGTAAGAAATAAGAGATAATGGCACAATCATAACACACCAATTTTATCTTGGTTTACCCCTCCAAGGCTATGTCAAGTCCACAAATCTTCGTTGGGCTTAAATCCACTATTTAAACAAATAGTTACAACATCTCACCTACAATGAGAAATTTTCACGTGTCTCCCTACAAGAGTGCTTTTACAAACATATTACCTCTAACAAGGATTTTCACTCAACAACACAAGTGAGAATACTTCAATGCTTTTTAAGTTGTTACAAATACATATAGTCTTACTTGAAGCTTAGTGTAGAAGTGTTGCTATAGGAACAATATTTAATTTCCTATAGATATAAGTGAAGCTATAGGAAGATCAAGATGAATGGCCAATAAGAGGTTAAAACTTTTGAATGATTTGGCCAGGTAGAGAGTGCTTTGTTGCTTAAAAGCTTTTGACTTTAGAAACTCTTTTTCTCTTAAAGATTTAATCAATAATATGTTGAATAACTCCAGCAACAAACCCCCATATATAGAGGAACATTCAGGTCCAAAAAATTGACAAAAATGCCCCTCCAACAGGTAGAAAAACGAAAAGGAATTCAAATGTTATAGGCTGTGAATAGTGCAATAGTCGACTATAGTACAAATGGTAATCGACTCAACAAACAACTGTAGTGGACTCCTAAAATAACTGTAGTCGACTACTTTTAGGGACAGAGCATTCCCAATAAAAAGTAGTCGACTCCTATTCAAAGAGCAATCGACTCCTTTATAGGAACAAGGGTATTTGCTCTAAAAACTTAGAAAAATATTTTCAAAATATTTTAAAACGTCTTTAAATCATTTTATGTGTGTTTCTAAATGTGTGTGAACTTCTAACAAGGCCTTAACATTCTAAGACAAGGAAAAGAAAGTTGCATCAAATATAAAATATTACATAGAGGTTCCTTGATGTATTTTTCATGCTTCAAGCTCCTTGCCTTGCTTCCATGACTTCTTAGCCTTGTTTAGCTCACAAATCCTTTGAGTGCTTCTTTGATTTGAACTGAATTCATGCACTCATGTGTTAGATGACGTGTTTGCTCATCATCAAAACTATATAGGATGACTCTATATCCAACATTCTCTCTCTTTTTTATGATGACAAACATGAATGCAAAATAATATGAATATATGAAGGCATGTTTGCTTCCATGACTTCTTCTAGCAAAGCCTTAACATTCTAAAACAAGGAAATGAAAATTACATCAAATATAAAATATTACATAGAAGTTCCTTGATGTATTTTCCATGCTTCAAGCTCCTTGCCTAGCTTACATGACTTTGTGGCCTTGTTTAGCTCACCAATCCTTTGAGTGCTTCTTTGATTTGCTCTAAATTCCTGCACTCATGTGTTAGATGACATGTATGCTTATTATCAAAACTATATAAGGTGACTAAATATATAACATTCTTCCCCTTTTTGATGATGATAAACATGAATTCAAAATAATATAAACATATGATAAAACTTATGCTTCCTGCAACACAACTTGTTAGTGCAAACCAAATGCTCTAAATACCAAGTGTGAGTGTTGCAAATCATATTATTTATTCATGGTCACCTAATATTTTTATACCTTTTGTTATCATTAAAAAGGATATTCAAATAAAAGTTATATCTCTCCCTTTTGAAAGATATGCAAGTTTTAAAAACATTCTCCACATCATGCAAATATCTCTCCATCTAAATGTATGTCAAAAGGGTCTACAGTGTATCATGACTCAATATCAAACCATACCAAGTGTTGAAAAAAGGATATTAAGATACCACGTATTGAAATATAGATGCATAGCTCCCCTTGTAAAGTTGCTCATCATTTTTGAATCTCCCCCAGAAATTGTGCATTTTCTTGGAGACAAGCTCATAATCTCATCATTCATGTGAGTATCTGAAAAGTCAAAGTATATTGGTACTCTTTGCTTTTGAGTCCATGGGACTAGTCATCAAAAATAATATCAACAAATAGAGAACAACCTGTTAGGATCCAACAAAAAGACGCAATTTTTATAGAGAAATAAAAGCAATAACAAGATAATTGAATACAAAAGAGGTGTATTCTCCTCCCAAGACGCCAATAGAGGACGTCCACACTCATTTAATCTAAATCTACCTAAGGATCTCAAGAGAAATATCAATCATTAAGCATAAAAATACAAGCGACGGCTAGCCCCATATATATAATAGAAAACTAGTGTTACTAGGCAAAAGGGCGCGCGCGTGCGGAGGAGTTCTCGGGCCGGCGGCTTTCCCATGTGCGGCATGGGCCAGGGCCCATGGTTGCCTGCGGGAAAAGACCCGCAGGTGTCTATCAATACTCCGCCCCAGAAAATCCACCTTGTCCTCAAGGTGGTGCATGAAAGTACCGACGGTGCTACTCCGAGTGAGAGTCGTCTTCCCCTTTGATCCCTTCATCCTTCATGTCATCATCCTCGTCTACCTCCGCTATCAACACTTGCAGCTTACGACTCGCACAGCGGTGTCCCGGAGTGAAGTGCTCGTCGCATCTGAAACAGAGCCCTTTTTGCCTCTTCTCTCTCATCTCCGCATCGGTCATCCTTCGGAATTGTCCCCCAGCCGATGGTGGGTGGTTTGGTTCCTCCGTCTTCTCGAGCCCCATCTGATCCGCCTCAATAGTAACCCCTGCCCCGCCGGCTCCAGTCGAGATACCCCGTTGTATCTGTCCACTGTAGCTGCTCCCGCCTCTCTTATCCTCAGTCCGGGAGTCCTCTACCATCTGCACCATCTCGATGACCTCTGACAGCCCACGAGGCTTGTAGGGCCTCACTGCAGCTCGAAGGCTGGGTCTAAGCCCCTTCAGGAAGGTGTCCTCCAACGATTCGTCTGACACGCCATGTACTCGCCCTGCCAGTGTCTCAAATCTCTCGATGTACTTCAGCACCGACCCCTCCTGCCTGAGGGCATATAGCTACTCGTGCAGGTTCCCCAAACGGGGATCTCTGAACTTCTCCAACACGAGGTCCTTCACCTCCTCCCAGCCTCGAATCTGTTGCCTCCTCTCCTTCCACTGGAACCACCCCAAGGCTCTCCCCTCCATGCAAATGGATGCCGCCACCAGCTTCTGTGCCTCGGTCATGTGGTGCGCTGCAAATTATCTCTCTGCTGTGAACAACCAGGTATGTGGATCCTCCCCAGAAAATAGCGGCATCTTCAGCTTCCGTACTCTGCAATCTCCTCCAAAGTGCCCCTGCTCGGGCCTCCCCTCCACTCGGTGATGCGGGCGGTAGTGCTATCTCCTCTCATCATGTGTCTCGTACTGCCTAGGTGGCCCTCCTCCGCGGCCCCCATAGTCTGCTCGGTAATATCCACGCCGGCCCTCGAAGTCGTCCCAACCTGCATCATCGCCGAACTCCGCCTCGTAGCCACCCCCGTCGTCATAATAATGGTCTCTCCCGTGTCCGTCTCCGTAAAATGGGTCATTCACTGCTGGTCGCCGTCCCGAAGGGTCGAAAAACCCTCCCAAAAGCTGTCTGCGGGGGTCCTCTCCTCTGAAATTCTCCCTCCTATCCTCTGTCCGCTGCCCGGGAGCTCGAAAACCCCACAGGGGCCTGTCCGCGCGCGTCAGCCCCCTGGCGGCTGCCAGGGGGTTCCCAGCCACTGCGCCCCCCGGCAGGGCCCCACCGGCCATCTGGTAGGGCCGGCGGGCCCCGCCGGCCTCCTGGCAGGGCCTGCGGACCCTGCCAGAGGTCCGACAGGGTCGCCGGACTTGGGCGGGCCTCGACAGGGCCCTGCCACCCCTGCCTGGGCTCGCAGCAGGCGGGGGTCCCCCGCCCCTCTCCCGCGGTGGTCGCCCCCCCAATTGTCTTGGGGAGCCGGCAGCCCTTCCTCGTTGGCGTGCGGCTCCTAAAACGGGCGGCTAGGGCCGCCGCCTTCCCTTTGGCTCTCCACCGCCTTTCGTCGCACCTCCTTCGCAGTAGTCCACCTTCCATGGCTCTTTGTCATCTTCTTCGTCCAATTCTTCCACGAAATAGGGTTGATTTTGGGTAAAAAGCTCTTCTTTTTCATTTTCCTTCTTCAAAGTTGCCGCCTTTGGTGTCTGATTAGGGTTTCCTTCACCTTGGGATTTCGCCGTCAAGATGGAGAAGATCTTTGCAAATTGCTCGTCGTTCTTCGCTTGACTTGCCTTCAATTGCTCGACGGATTCCACCACCGCTTCCACCGATTTTTTTACCCCTTCAATCTCCCCCATGAACTTTTTCTCCAATGTCTCGAATTTATCCTTTGATCTCGTCGTGGCCGCCATGGATCGTCACGCTCTGATACCAAATTGTTAGAATCCAATAAAAAGGCGCAATTTTTATAGAGAAATAAAAGCAATAACAAGATAATTGAATACAAAAGAGATGTATTCTCCTCCCAAGACGCCAATAGAGGACGTATGCACTCGTTTAATCTAAATCTACCTAAGGATGCTCAAGAGAAATATCAATCATTAAGCATAAAAATACAAGCGACGGCTAGCCCCATATATATAATAGAAAACTAGGGTTACTAGGCAAAAGGGCGCGCGCGTGCGGAGGAGTTCTCGGGCCGGCGGCTTCCCCATGTGCGGCATGGGCCTGGGCCCATGGTTGCCTGTGGGAAAAGACCCGCAGGTGTCTATCACAACCCCATTTGGATTTAGGCTTTCCATCATGAACAAATCTATAATTAACATTATAATGAACCGTGTTCATGAAACCATCAATGTATTCGTCTTTCATTTGGATAATCCCTTCTCTTGGATATCCAAACTTTGACAAATCCAGTCTTAGTTTTATGAACACTAGCATAATGATGAGTGACCTTAACTTTTTAAGTTGTCAGATTATATCATAGGCCAAACTTGCTAGTGGAGGGTCTTTGTGAGCTAATCAATTCATCTAACTTACATTTACCTCTATTAAACATATCCACATTTCTACATAGATAATTATGCTTTGTCTTAATGGCGTCATAGTCTTTTCTAAGTCACTAAACCCATCACCTAGGTCTTTAAGCTCAATACTAAGTAATCTATTCTTTTCAATCAATTCATTAGTCTTGCTAATCAATTATAAGTTTTCTTCACTGATCTTTTCTAATTAGAATAATTAGTGTCACAAGTTTTATGTGTCTTCTTAAGAGTTAAAAGCTCTCTTAAAGTATCCCCGTATTTAGCATATAACTTTTGAAACTCTTCCTTTTAATCATACTCATCATCATCATTATCATTATCACTAGAGTCGGAATTAGAGTTTAACCTATCCGGCCATGAAGCACATATAGTTCCTCTCATTTCTTTCTTCTTCTTTCTTTTCGGAGGATGATGAGTCATTGGAGCCTTATTCATTATCACTACTATCTTTCAAGCCGCAAAAGCTTCCCTTTTGGCTTTTACCCTGTAGATTTCCATTTTGCCATTTCCCTTGTTCTTTTTAATGGGCAAGTCTTCCTTGCGTGACCTGGCATATTACATTCATAACAAATGATAGAGTTCTCAGATAACCTTTGATTATGGAGTTTGAGTTTACCTGACTTGATCATTCATTCTTCTGAAGTCGTTTGTTATAAGAGCAAGTTGGTCCTCAACTTGTCTTAGATGTTGGAGCTACTTTGAAGGCAAGATTCTAATTTTTACATTGCTCCTTATCTTTCCTTTCTTGCAGCTGGAGATCATGCGCCATGAGGTTGCTGATAAGCTCATCCAAGGTTAGCTTGGAAAGATCATTGCCCTCGTCAATTGTCGATGCCTTTGCTTGTCATTCGGGTATGAGAAAATAAAGTTTCTTACACACATGATCCTCTTGTATATACTTCTTTCCTAATCCTGCAAGCATGTTGATGATCTCGGTGAATCGCACGTACATGTCCGTAATGGAACGACCTTCCTCCATTGTGAATCGTTCATACCTGCTAGCATAAAGAGAAGATTTTGAAGTTTTAACTTTTATATTACCTTCACGGATTACCTCAAGAATTTTTCATATTTGATGCCAAGAAGAAACACTAGAGTGTATGTGAATAATTTTTATGAAATAAAATACTTCTCAAGAAATTTCTCTCTAAGATCAAAATTAATGTTACCTAATTTGGTCTTAATCAACCAATAAAACTGGCAGAGATATAGATAAGCAGTGAAATAAGAAACGCAAACAAGAAACAAGAGCTAATAGCATAATCGCAAACACACCAATTTTATCATGGTTCATCCCTCCAAGACTATGTCTGGTCTCCAAATCTCTGTTGGGCTTACACTGTTTAAACAAATAGTTACAACACTTCACCTACAATGAGAAATTTTCACTTGTCTCTCTACAAGAGTGCTTTTACAAACATCTTGCCTCCAACAAGGATTTTCACTCACCAACCCAAGCGAGAATACTTACAATGCTTTTGAAGTTGTTACAAATACCTAAAGCGTTGTTTGAAGCTTGGTGTAGAAGTGTTGCTATAGGAACAATCTTTAATCTGCAATAGATATAAGTGAAGCTCTACGAAGATCAAGATGAATGGCCAAAAAGAGATTAAAACTTGTGAATGATTTGGCCAAGTGGAGAGGGTTTTATTGCTTAAAAGCTTTAGACTTTAGAAACATTTTCTTAAAGATTTGATTAATAACATGTTGAATAACTCCATCAACAAACCCACGTATATAGAGGAACATTCGGGTCCAAAAAATTGACCGAAATGCCCCTCTAACTGGCAGAAAAACGGGTAGAAATTCAAATGTTCTGAACTGTGAATGTGTAGTTGTTAACTTCACTGGTAGTCGACTACATTACAAATGGTAGTCGACTACCAAAACAACTGTAGTCGACTACTTTTAGGGACAGATCATTTCCAATAGAAAATAGTCAATACATATTCAAAGAGGAGTCGACTCTTCTATAGAAACAATTGTATTTGCTCTAAAAACCTGGGAAAACATTTTCAGAAAATTTTAAATCACTTTTTACATCATTTTACGTGTTCCTAAGTGTGTGTGTGTGTGAGCTTCTAACAAAGCATTAACATTCAAAGACAAGGGAAAAAATTACATCAAATATAAAATATTACATAAAAGTCCATTGATGTATTTTTCATGCTTCAAGCTTTTTGCCTTGCTTCCATGACTTCTTGGCCTTATTTAGCTCACAAATCCTTTGAGTATTTCTTTGATTTGCTTTGAATTCATGCACTCGTGTGTTAGATAACATGGTTGCTCGTCATCAAAACTATATGGAGGGACTCGATATCCAATAGTAGTATCATGCACATGCTTCCTATGCCATCATAAGCAAACCCTAAATCTTTCGAGAATTTTTTGGTTTCAGGGTATCTGAGTTGCATATTCACATCCTACCTGGTAAAAAAAATTATGGGATCAGTCCTTGAATTACTTTTTAGAATCCTTCCATGTTTTTATGCCATGGGTAAATATACTTCCCCTTGTTTAATGTAAAACAATTTCACACACTTTTCCTTTACAATTTCCGTTTCTTCCCCAAGTTCCCACATGTACTTGTTTGCTCTACTCATAACATATGTTCTCTTCAAAAAAAAGTTGCATTTCCCTAGTGTCCTACTTCAAATGTGGGTAGATGGGAGGACAGTAACATTGAAAAATAATAATAATTCAAGAGGGGATATGACCTACAAAATGCAATCTTAAGGGGTAGTGAAAGTAAAAATTATGAAAATTTAACCTTCCTGATTGATTTGCATTCTAGCCCCTTTGCACAGAATGAGCATTGTTCTCAAATGGATGTCACAAAATTCTACTATGATGCTCCCTGAATTCAACTTTAATAAATGTACTAAGGAAATCAATAATCTGGATGAGCCTAAAAATCCTACCTGTTATATACCCAGGATCCAGCTCAGTGATCGCAGAGAGACCGCCGTCCGGCCTCGATTTGCATTCAGGGTGATCCGTCTGATTGTAAGGATCCAGCAGAATGCACTTCAGCCAGCAATTCACCGCCGATAGAAGCTGCAATCATGACATCTCACAAAAATTCAGTTTTAAAAACTTGGGAAAGCGGGTTTCGATCGTAAATTACCTTTGTGGTGTCGAGCCATACAGAATCGAGAGGGTTGAAGTCGAGAGGGGAGTAAGGGCAATCGAGGACTGACCATGCCCTCAGCTGAGTCGAGGCGAAGCCCGGTATTATGATCCCCGAGAGCTTCGAGTAGTACAACTTCGACGATGAACCGATGGCTCCGGCAACTGATGGGCGGAGGATGATGATGATGAGGAACACGATAGATCGCGGAGCAGCGTACAGCCGCTGCTCCATCGTCGTTTTCGACTTCGCTCAAGAGTGTGACGTCGGCACGATCCCTCCGAATCTCCGATGTGTCTCGAAATTGAATTTGCTGCTCATTGGCAGCGAAA
The DNA here is from genome assembly GCA_030789695.1 of Scilla litardierei. Taxonomy (NCBI): domain Eukaryota; kingdom Viridiplantae; phylum Streptophyta; class Magnoliopsida; order Asparagales; family Asparagaceae; genus Scilla; species Scilla litardierei. Next base: position 149,589,002 of record CM061135.1, read on the forward strand.
AAAATGGAGACCGATATTAAAAAGTCGCATATTTTATTTGGTCCGGAAAAGCTTACAGTTGCCGATACAGCCCTATACAATTTTTGGGAGTTAATTTGCAACATTTTGGTTTGTGTTATGAATCAACTACTAGGGGAGGAACCCACAGCCCTTTATTTATAGGCATGGTAGGAGAGTATATACATCGAATACATAGATATGGGCGTATCTCTAAGATACCCGCAATCCTAACCGACTCTGGTTATTTCCATTCACAACACTCCCCCTTATCCAGCCATAGGTGTGGACTCTGCTCAAGAGTACTTCGGGATTCTGAGCGTAATAAGAGTCTCACATGGGGTGGATACTCCAGGATCCTGAGTTGGTGAGGTTTGCCTCGTTAAAACCTTTAGCTATGGAAAACCCAGTGGGAAAAACCATAGTTAAGGAAAAAGAGTGCAAACGCTCTTTAACTCCCCCTGATTTGTACCAGTGACTCTGCTCATGAATACTTCTGGATTCTGAGCGTCATAGAGGGGTGGATACTTCGGGATCCAGAGTTGATTTGATTTGCCTCGTTAAAACCTTTGGCTATGGAAAACCCAGTGGGAAAAACAATAGCTAAGGGAAAAGAGTACAAATTCTGTCAACTCCCCCTGATCTGTAAAAGCTCTTAGGCTTTCAGATCTCGTAGGCTTATCTCATCATTCCTATTTACAATATTCCGAAAATGTACACAGATTACGAATTTTATCACCATTAAGCAGCTGCTGAATCCAGAAACTCTGAAGAGGTTGCTAAGTTTCGTCGCCTCTGATGTGGTCTTCAGACTATATGGTCAGCTCCACCGAACCAGCCTCTATCCCAGTCGTCACTGGGATGTGATGTACCATCAGGCGCCCTCAAATACACCATTGGTGTGATTCTGGAATGGTGAGGATCTCGGAATGATAGGATGATGTTGCCTTCATAAGTTGCTTTGCAGATCTGCAGGGGATGGCCATCCCACTGTGGGTACCCGTTCTGTGATTTCTCAGCATAGGGACTGGACCTGAAACCTGCATTTGCATAAACATTGGAGGATGCTACTACATTTTGTAAGTCCAAATATTTCGACCCTTGGAGTAAGCGCAGAAGGCTTATCTCAGGTCTAATGGCCCTTTTTAGGTGCCAACTATCTCTGGCTAATGAGTTTACTGCAATCTCTATACCGGGACACATGCAGTTAGCCAGGAGTGCATAATTGCACTAAGATAAGGGACTTTAGGACCAGTTATATCCTCCCCCTCTTCCAGCGATCGGAAGGGTTCTTTTTGTTCATCCAGTGAGTCTACCACCGTAGGTGTACTTTGGATGACAATGGTCCTTTTAATATCTCCAACGCACTTCTGGGCGTTTGTAACAGGATTCTATGAGCCATGACTTTATATTTGCCTAGGTCTTTTTATTTCATGTTTAAAAGTCAGGCTTGTACATGTAGTTCAGTTTTCTCTTCAGGAGATCCGATGAGATTTTAGTTGTCTCCAACTATGATCTCTAATCATGTTCTTTGCACAGATCCAAAGACAACCTTCAGTAGGAATCATTGACTTGTCAAGTGATTCTCTTGGTTGTACATTTATTTGTTATACTTATATTTCTTCATTTGAATAGACGTCCCGAAGTCTATTCAGGCATTTTTAAGGAAATGTGGAAATTATCTTTACAAGATATCCACGAAGGTATGCCGTCACAACATCCAATAACAGCATATCCAAAATTTTCCTTCGCCAAATCGTAAGGTATTCGCTTTTGATAACTTAGGGAGACTGATGCATCATTTATGAGACATGCTCATTTGAATTTGTTCGATCCCTAGTTTCAGCGAAATTTGCCTTGGGCTATAGGTTGTACCGTATAGCATACAATTTTGTATTTATTTTTCTTATGTTTGCAATACTTTGTTTTATCCACAGGTTTGACACCTTTTGGTGTCTGGACTTCAGGTCCGAACATTTCACGTTTCATAAGTGAGTCCAGCTCATCTTTTATTGCCACGTTCCACATTTGGCCAATCTCTACGTTTGCCTTCTAGCAACGGAGTGTGGAACGATAATTTATAAACATCATCGCCATTGCGATGTATATGGCAATATGATACGTGAATACATTGTCGACAATTTATGTTCTATCTGTCCAACACCTCCCCAGTACGTACAACATTTACTTAATTTCACTTTTTCCCGGCAATTCCTCTGCAGTGGATTCTGGGAAGGGTGATGGTGTGGACAGGAGCTCATTGTCCTGTGGTAGTATTGTCTTAAGGTCTCCAGGAGTTTCTTGTCCTAGGAGCCTGGAGGTCTGCCTCTTTTCTGTTGAGGGTCAGCCACTTCTGCTGCTGGTGGATTGCATCCATTCTCGAGGATGTCAATCCTAGCTGGAGTTTTTGCAGCAGGGATGTGTGATCTGACAATCTTCTGGTTGTCGATAAATGATTCCGGTAGACAGTGTTCTGTATGTGGAGGATCTTCGGGATCTCATCTACACATTGTATTGTTACCGGATCATAGTGGGTCAAACTTTTTGTATCCCACGTTATAATTTTCTTTGCGCCAGATTTTCTAGTATCTGGGCATATTTATGGGAAACTCGTCTCATCGAAATCACAGTCTTCAAGGTGTACCTTAAATGCGTCCCCCGTTTGGGGTTCTAGGTATCTTGTAAGTGAGGGTGAGTCAAACCCTGCATGGATACCTAGGCGACGTTGAGTACCGTTTTGGTCCTCTTTGGTGGTGCAATGGGGATTTAAGACTGCGCGACCGAAGATTCTCAGATGAGAAATGTTCGGTGGCATTCCATATGCAAATTGCATTGGAGACTCTGACCTCCAGAGGGTCTTATTTACATTTACGATGCAGCATGCAGAGTTTGCATGTCCCCATGCATCCATAGGCAATCGGGATTTAATGGACGTTCAGTCCATTGGAGTCTACTTTTCAGTGACTCTGCCGACCCATTTTGGGTATGAACATGCGGCACTTGTATGTTCATTTTCAATTCCCGTTGATTGGCAGTACTCTTGAAAAGACTGGGAGGTATATTTCCCAACATTAACCAGACTTATTTACAACATTTTATTGTCTGGGAAATGTGCCCGCAACATTTTTATTTTTGTGCCAATAGCTTTGGAAAAGCTAAGTTGCGGGTCTGTAGTAGACACACGTACAGATATTCTGAGGATGCATTTATCAGTACAGTGAAGTACTGAAATAGCCCACTAGGGGTGGTGGATTTTATCCACATCTATCTCCTTGTATTCTTTTTGAGGAAGCGTGGAGATTCTTTTTCAACTTATCGTGGAGATGGCCTTGCAATTAGTTTTCCCTTATAGTAAGGGATGCGAGGGATTTTTTTTTCTTCTGAAGAATCTTCTGGTTCTTCAAGTCATACCCATAGGATAAGATGCGATGCATCATTACAAATCCAGGGTGGCCAAATCCATCATGCCGGAGTAAAAAATCGGCTGATGTCGGGCACTTCAGGTGCTCCGTTTTAATTCTGCTTCCTTTCTCCGAATCTTCGTATGGTGGAGGCCTATAAGGCTCTCAAAACATTCAAGTGTGGATTTTACTCCTTTTTCTTGAGACGTTGCATACGGTAAATTTTTTTTTTTCATTTACATTTGCTGTTTCCAAGTGGAATCCGTTGAAACGGATGTCCTTGAAACTTAGAAAGTTTCTTTTGGAATTCGGAGGGATTAGTGCATCCTTTATTTTTGTGTCGTTTGGGGGCAACAGTGTTGCATTCCCTGGATCTTCAATATAGCCCTGATATTGGGCTTTGTATTGAAAGAGATCGTACGTGTATATTGTCTACTAATTGTTTATGAGAGCAGTTTCATCTATTAAAAGATGAATCATTAGGCACATGCATATTCAGATAAACATTTTCATTTATTGTCTACTAAACATTTTCATTCAGAACAAATTTCATAATTTAAAATGCTCTCATAAATTATTCTCAAAACAAATTGCTAAGATAAAAATAAAGGCTAATCAAGCAAGTTATCATTTTCGAAGTTGTCAGCTGGAAACTTGACTGGAGCATCAGAGGTCATCAGGTTTGTTTCAGCTTTATTTTTCTTGTTCTCTTTATACAAATCCTGGAGGTGCGGCGAAGTTCGGCACATTTTGGACCAATGACTTTCCATGCCACAATTATGGCACTGGTCTTCCTATTCCCTCTTGGGTGGGGGTGAATCATTTTTGTCATTTCTGTGCCACGTGAACTTCCGCTTACTTTCATTATTTCACTGCTGCTGTACATGGCCCTTGGCATTTTTCTGTTGACCCCCCTTCTGTGGTCTCTCTTTTCTTTTATTATCTCTCTTGTTTTTGAAGGAAGAGGAATAGTGAGCTTCTGGTGGGGGGCAGTGCCGGGGAGCGTATATTGTGAGTGGAGAGAAGAAGCTCTCTGTTTTGCTCGGCCATGAGTAAACATGACGGCAGCTCGGAATACTTGGTGAACTTGCGTTCACGGTATTGCTGCATGAGTATCGCATCTTTTTCATGGAAGGACGTATACATCTTTTCCAGCATGCGATTTTCTGAGACTTTTTCACCACACAACTTCAGGCGTGAGGTGGTGCTAAAAAGTGCTGAGTTGTACTCAGCAGTGGACTTTAAGTCCTGCAGTCTCAGGTTCTCCCACTCGTATCGTGTCCTTGGGAGTTTAACATCTTTCTGATGTTTATACCTGTCCTCAAGGGCAGTCCATAGCTCAAGTGGATCTTCGACCGTAAGGTATTCAGCCTTTAAGGTCTTGTCCACATGGCGGCGAATATAGATGATGGCTTGCGCCTTCTCTATATCGCTAACATTTTCTTTTTCAGTCACATCAGCGATGAGGGACTTTGCCCGCAGTTGAAACTTTACATCTAGCTGCCAGCTGAGATAGTTACTACCTGATGCTTCCAGTACTTCGAAATTAATGCTTGCAATATTAGCCATTTATCTAGCAGAGCACAAACATGCATGAATTAATAATTAATTCAGAGAAAACATTTTCATGCGGAGGCAATATTTAACGAAAAACTAAATGTGTGGATCGGCCAGTCCAACAAGAAAGAGTCCAAAAAAGTCCACAGTCCAAATTATACAAATTTACAGCTTAAAGAAAATGAAAATACAACTTTGGAAACCCCGTGGGTCCCATATGATATCTCCATCTTCAAGCGTGGCCTCCGTCTCCATGGAAGTTGGTCTTCTTTCTTTGACATTTACATAAATTCCTCACTACAATTTCTCTCAAAAATAAAAGAAAAGTGCGGGAAATAAACTGTGGGACTAAACGGCCGATCCAAAAAACCACATTTAGCAATTCATGCAGAAATATTGTGCTCATCAATATTTTCATCAGACATTTTCATCACAGGCATCACAGACATTTAATATTTGCAGAGATGGATAAATAATTTAAACACTTAATAATTATTGGACCACTAGGCAACGTCATACACCGTTAGGTTAGGTTACTAACGGCAGAGCGGTCGCAGGATCTTCCTAATTATTAAGTTTTAAATACAATGCACAACCACGCATATAATATCCAACAGAATATACCAGAGATGCAAAGCATGTAAATACGATTTTTGCAGAAAAAATCATTACAATGCAAAGGTTGTAAATTGAATGGGTTAAATCAATTAAATTGATTAAGAGCCCAAAATAAACATTTTCTTTGTCAGAGGAAAAGGTTTCCCTCATCATCCCAAAAGCCCCCCAAGAATCCCCAAAAAGTCCTCGCCTGCCCGATATTTGTCCCGTAATTTACCGTGATTTTTCACGAATATTTTGCCCTTAAATCCCCTTTTTAAATCAATTTTTAGGCTAGCAAGTTGCCTTTTAAGGCTTGTTAATAGCCTTTGCCTCCCCCAATTTTGTTTTTTTTTGAATCTGTGGGCCTGAAGCCCACAGATCTGCTGTGGGCTTCAGGCCCACAGATCTGGAAATTTTTTTTTGAATTCTGTGGGCTTGAAGCCCACAGCAGGTCTGTGGGCTTCAGGCCCACATACTCTGTTTTTTTTTTTTGAATTCTGTGGGCCTGAAGCCCACAGACCTGCTGTGGGCTCCAGGCCCACAGATCTGGGAATTTTTTTAATGGTTTAGGGTTTCATTGAGGGGGGGCCGGTGCCGCCGCCGCCCCCTGCAGGGGGTGCGGCGGGGGCCGCCCCCCTGCCGGGGGGAGCGGCCTCGGGGGGCCGCCGCCCCCTGCAGGAGGGGCGGCGGGGGCTGCCCCCCTGCAGGGGGAGGCGGCCAGGGTGGGGGTGGGTTTCCGGCGAGGGGGGGGGGTTTGGGGGGGTCCGGTGACGGCTAGCCGCCGGAGGGTTCAAAATTAGGGGTTTTACCCTAAAAATTGAGTTTTTGGGATGAAAAATCCGTCGTTTTCAAGGCGACGATGAATCCCCATGACGATCTTGCGAGATCTAGGGGAGGGGCAATCATACGTATGATTAAAAATATCGTTTTTAGTATTTTTACCTCTATATCCGTCCTCCGGATATAGCGACGGTTGCTCGAAGCCCTACGCGGATGACGACCCTTGATGGAGGAAGCCTTGCACCGCGCTCGTGGATCTCCCGTCTCGCCTTCACCTTCGCCTTCGCAACGAACGGAAAGAAAATTTTGTGGAAAAGAAAAATTTTTAGAGTCGTGCTGATAACGTGTTATGAATCAACTACTGGGGGAGGAACCCCCAGCCCTTTATTTATAGGCATGGTAGGAGAGTAGATACATCGAATACATAGATATAGGCGTATCTCTAAGATACCCGTAATCCTAACCGACTTTGGTTATTTCCATTCACAACAGTTTGGGATTTATTGGTGTGGTGTGAATAGTGAATCTTAATTGGAATCTTGGTGCGAAAGAAGGTTGGTTTTGCGTTTCTTTTGAAGCATGTTCGGTTTTGTGAGAATGATTTTTTGAGAAAGTTGTGAATAGTGTTTAGGTGTTGGAATCTTGAAATGAGAAAAGTATGGGGTTGTGTTTGTTTTGTTGGAAAGTGTGCTGTAAAGTTGTACTACTACTGAGAGAGTTTTGTGGGTCCCACACAATTTTATTGTGTTTATGAGAATGATTTTTTGAGAAAGTTGTGAATAGTGTTTAGGTGTTGGAATCTTGAAATGAGAAAAGTATGGTGTTGTCTTTGTTTTGTTGGAAAGTGTGCTGTAAAGTTGTTCTGAGAGAGTTTTGTGGGTCCCACACAACTTTATTGTGTTTGTTTGTTGAGAATGTTATTTGAAGAAAGTTGATGTGTGTTCTGCTTTTAAATATAAATTATAATAATTAAATATGAAAAAACCAAAAATAAAAATTTACGTTTTTTAAAAAATGTGAGAATAGCAAAATTAATATGACACTGTGCATTCCTCATGCACAGTGTTACGACAAATTTTAAAAAAACAAAATCCGGCATTCGTCATTGGCTGAGAATAGGGGGAGAGAGAGAGAGAGAGATGTGGGCCCCAAGGACAAAGTTTCGTTCGTAATCCCCGCTTTTTGCGCGGGATTCTTGCTCGCAAAAAATCTGCCTCCACGTCAGACATTTTCCCCCGAACATCCAAGGAGAGAATCGAACACGTGATGGTGGAATGAGGGTGAAAATTCGTGAATAGTGCTCCAACGGTACTCCCAACAGTGCTTTGGAGCAACTTTATTGGCAATATAAGAGAAAACGAGCAGGCCCTTGTTGGAAAATGTGTTAGAGAGTGGGTTTGAGATTTGTTTGTAGGTCGCACACTAAATTAATGTGTTTTTTTGGTTAAAGTCGAAGTATGATTGTGGGATGAGGAAAGTTGGAATTGTGTTATGGTGTTATGAGGTGAGATTACCCCCTTCCTCCTAATGAAGAGAAATATGAAACAAATCCAAGCTCAAAAACTGAAACAAATGAAAGCTCAGAAACTGATCCAAGCACATAAACGGCAACACAAACAAGTGCAGAAACTGAGACACATACAAGATTAGAATCACATCCAATCTCAGAAAATGAAACAGATCAAAGCTCAGAAACTAAAACAAATCAAAGCTAAAAAAACTGATCTAAGCCCAGAAACGACAACACATACAAGCTCAGAAACTGACACACATCCAAGATCAGAAGCACATCAAAGCACAGAAGATGCAACACATCCAAGCCCATCAACATATACACATCCAAGCTCATAAAATGAAACACGTCCAAGATCGGAAACTAAAACACATCCAAGTCGAGAAGCACCTCCAAGCACAGAAACTGGAACACATCCAAGCCCACAAACGGAAACACATCCAAGCTCATAAACTGAAACACAACCACGCTTCATGAAACACAGTCAAGCTCAGAAACTGAATCGCACTCAAGCTCAGATACTGAATAAAATACAAGCTAAGAAACTGAAACCCAAATCATGGAATCTATGTAAGAAACACATCCAAGATCATAATCCCATTTAACATACCAAATAAAGCAAGCATATAAAACAACATATTTTTTACAAATTACAATCTCATTGTGCATACACATTGACATAACATACATTACACAAGCTTGACATTGTATCGTACTCATCAAACACTCTTGTTAATCAACAACAATAACAAAAAAACATCAATCCTATGAGCGAAAACAAAACCAACTTAATGGTTTTGTAATTGGATTGGATGTGGTCCATTTTCACAGTGTTCCGCTCAAATCGACCCACGATCGTGGCCAACCGCCCATCTATCTCTAAAAGCCTCCTATCAGAGAACACTGTGAAAGAGGTTGCATGGTTGGGGCTTCTTTTAAGCTCATGCAGTAACTAGAGTATCACATATGTGGACCAACCCAAGTGTGGGGGGATCCTTCCATTCATAGAATTTGCATTGATTCCCTCTGATGGACAGCTCCAAGATCTCCTGCCAGGATTTTCTCGAGTCCATGATGTCCTCCTGGGAATCGAAAGCCCACAGTGGTAAAACCTGCTGTCATCTGCATCTGCATCCAAGTCACCACCTGCTGCAACTCTGGGTCTGGATTGAATAGAATAGCTGGACCCCGTACTCACTTGTACTAGCATGAAATAAAGATAGACAATGGAGGCAGGCAATAGATTTACATATTACATAGAAACATGACCTAAGAATTGTGTTTCCCTAGCAAATCCAAATAAAATATTAAAAATTCAATGTGATACTCCATGATCTATATTGCATGATATGCAGCCATCAGGAAAAAATTCAATTATTCATGATAATAAATTGGTACTTGGCAGGTGCTCCATCATATGGACACAGTGTTCAAAATTATTTCAGCATCAGAGGCCCAGATGCAAAAAAAGTTCAATATACATGCCCAATTTTATATGAAACTAAAACACTGCCAAGAGCCGAAACTGAACCACATCCAAGCTCGGAAAATGCAACACATCCAATCCCAGAAACTAATACACATTGAAGCTCAAAAAATTCAACACATTCCATTTCAAAAACCGAAACACATCCAAGCCCATAAACACGTCAAAGAACAAAAACTGAAACACATCCAAGGCAATAAACTGAAACACAATCATTATGAAAAACGTATAAACTTTAAAGGTCATAAACTGGAACACAACCTTGCTCAAAGAATGAAAATGAAACCAATATAAGAAAAATATATTTGTAGCCCTCGGAAATTGTATTTTTTCTTCATTTTCAACCTTGGTTTCAGGCAGTTGCTCCTTCATTCACAACCAAACAAGTGCAAAGAAATAGATGAGAAAATGAAACACATTCAAGCTCATAAAATGAAACAAATCTAAGCCAAGAAAATGGAACACAGCCAAGCACAGAAACTGATACACATTGAAACTCAAAAATTGAAACACATTCCAGATCAGAAACTGAAAGACATACAAGCTCAGAAGCACATCCAAGCTCAAAACCTGAAACACGGTATTGGGGTATAAAGGAGCCATCAAGCCATTTACTAAGGAATTTTTAAGAACATAGTGACAAGGTGTTCAAAATTATTTCATCATCATAGGGCTATAGGAAGAAAAAATTCAATATACATATTAAATTATATATGAAACTGAAAATCTTCAAAGAGCAGAAAATGAAACACATCCAAGCCCAGCAAACTGAAACAAATCCAAGACATGAAATTGATACACATTGAAGCTCAACCAATGAAACACATTCAAGATCAAAAACTGAAACACATACAAGCCCAGAAACTTTAACACATACAAGCCCGATAACTGATAAACTGATAAGCAGAATGAAGCTCTAAAAATGAAACACGTTCTAGATCAGAAATTGAAACACATCCAAGCCCAGAAAATGCAACACATCCAAGCACGGATACTGATACACATTGAAGCTCAAAAAATTAAACATATTCCACTTCAGAAACTGAAACACATCCAAGCTCATAAACACATCTAAGAAAATAACCTAAAACACATCCAAGGCATGAAACTGAAACACATCCAAGGCAAGAAATTGAAACACATCCAAGGCAAGAAACTGAACACATCAAAGAACACTTTAAAGGTCATAAACTAAAACACAACCTTGCTCATGTACTGAAAATGAACCCAATCTACGAAAATATATTTTTAGCCCTTACAAATTTTATTTTTTCTTCATTTTCCGACATTGATTTCTGTCAGTTGCTCATTCATTCACAACCCAACAAGTGCAAAGAAATAGCTAAGAAACTACTATTCATTCAAGCTCACAAACCGAAACACACCCAAGCCCAGAAAATAAAACACACCCAAGTCCAGAAAATGAAACACACCCAAGCCCAGAAACTGATACACAATGAAGCTCAAAAATTGAAACACATTCAAGATCGGAAATTGAAACACATCAAGCTCAGAAGCACATCAAAGCTCAGAAACTGAAACACATTATTGGGGTATAAAGGAGCCATCAAGCCATTTACCAATGATTTCTTACGAACATAGGGATAAAGTGTTCAAAATTATTTCATCATCACAGGGCTATATGGAAGAAAAATCAATATACATATTAAATCATATATGAAACTGAAACTCTTCAAAGAGTAGAAAATGAAACACATCCAAGCCCATAAAACTGAAACAAATCCAAGACTTGAAACTGATACACATTGAAGCTCAACCAATGCAACACATACAAGGCCAGCAACTGATCAGAAACTGATACACATTGAAGATCAAAAACTGAAACAGATCAAAGTTTAGAAACTGAAACATATTCAAGCCCAGAAAATGCCACACATCCAAAAAATAGAGACTGAAATACATTAAAGCTCAAACACCGAAATACATCCAGGCACAAACACTGAAACACATCCAAGCTCGAGATACTGAAACACAAACAAGCCCAGCAAATGCAACACTCCCAATCCCGGAAACTGAAACACATTTAAGCTCAAAAACTGAATCACATCAAAGCTCATAAACTAAAACACATCCCAACACAGAAAATGCAAGACATCCCAAAACAGATACGCAAACACATACAACACATACAATGTGTGGTAACATTAACAATATAAAAAAACCATCCTCATAGAAACTGCCCGAACCCACCTCAAACCATCCCCAACCCCCCATAAAAACCATCCACATCCCACCAAAAACCCATCCCCAACCCATCCCCAAGCCACCAAAAAGCCAACTTCCCCACCCATCATCATCTCATGTCTTTATCATATCCTTTTTTCTATCCAGCAGATCGCAACTCCCTATCCATATCATCAATTAAAGAATCAAGCATAAGCTTCCTACCCGATTGTGGCACTGCCAAAAATCGACGAGCTTCCATCTCATCCATGCTTAGTTCATTAAACAACTTCAACGAGAGGTCGGCCAGATACTCTGTAAAGTCGTACACACGCTGAGCAAGTGTTTCTGTCCAATGCGAGTGTGCACTCCTTATCGCATCCGCGATCTCTTCAACATTATCGGCTATTTCCCGCACGATGTCGGGATCATCCCGCACGGCCCGTCGACGCTGTTTCTTTTTCCACAGGGAGGGTAGTATAGCATGGCTTGTCCCTCCTGGACAATGACCTATCGACGCATGGGGGGATGTCCTACGTGGCATAATGGCCAAGAGAAGGAATAGGTGTCGATTCAGGACTTGCGGGCTCTCCTTCGACACCAGAAAATGGGCCTCCAAAGTTGTCGTACACCGACTTACAAAAATCACCCTTTGCAGAGTCATCCCATGTGATGATTACAAGATCGTCAAACCATGGTATATGATGGTTCACATACGCTCGCTTCTTATGGGTTGCATGAACGATTAGAAGAGGAATTATGATCATGTTTATTCATAGCTATATTTAGTTTATTAGCAGTTATCCTATAAATAAGATAGAAGTAAATACGGCGGCCCAAGTTGCATATGTTTCAAGATCAAGTTCAATGATCTTCTTATCAGCACACCATCCAGCCTCGCACATGTCCATGCACTCAAACACATCTTTGAGACGTATCTTTAACGCTTTCATGTGATTTTTCACATTCCCACTCGTGAAGGTCGTCCCTTGAATGTTATTGATGTGTGCAGCAGCAGCATTGAATGCAGTCCCTTTAAAAGTCTTATCGACTTTATGCCCATGTCATGCAAGTTCCGCAAGGAAAGGAATAAGTGTATCGTCATGCTCGGTCTTCCACAATTTGTTGTGTTGGGAAGATGAGGATGGTTGCTGGGACTTTTTCCTCGGACTTGACACCGACCCATCGGCCTCCTCGCTACGCCGACTCGACTTCCTAGAGGAGTCACCGTCGGGCGTTTGTTCATTCCTACTTGGTGGCATGGGCATAACGAATGCACCTTGCGACGAGGGGCTTCTGAAAGTAGGGATCCCCCCTGAAGCATATTCATATACCCAAGTCCACTCGACGAGGGCATTGCCATGGGCATTTGCATTGGCATGCTAAAAGTGGCATATTGTGGATATGCCATACCCGGTCCACCTACTGGGAAGCCATGCATGGGGAATTGCATAATAGGCATTCTACGGGGCATATGTCGGTTGATAAGAGGATCCAACTGTCTTTCTTCATTTCCCCATTATGTCCCATATTCAGTATCATAAAGTGGTTGCATGGGATCACTATCGTCCCGGAATGGAACACCCCCCGCCCTGAATTGGATGACCCTTCCATCACTACAACATTAATTATAAGAATTGAAAATGCAAAATTTGGGATAATAACCATCATATAAACAGATACTATAATGCAGGTGGGTATAAAATGTAAGGATCGCATTACCCTTGCAATACTAACAACAACACACTAGAGGGGGGTGAATAGTGTAATGGCAATAAATTGTCCAATTAAAATTAAACTTGCAAATACGGAATAATAAATGCAAGAGGAAATAATTGACACAATCAAACCAAACACAAACACACGATTTTATCTTGGTTCCCCAAACTTGGGCACGTCCAGCCACACCAATATTCACTATAATCCCACAAAGAGAAATGAATACAAATCCTACAAAGAGATACACTCCCACAAAGAGAGAGACCTCACCAAGAGAATTTTGCCCTACACAAGGACCCAACCAACCCTACACAGGGGTCAAACTCCCACCTAGAGAATTACTAACTCCCACTCAGAGAATTAGGGTTAGCCATACACTAGGACACTAAACTCCTACTAAGAGAGTTACTCCCACAAAGAGAGTTATTCCCACTAAGAGACTATCCTAATCCCACAATGAGATAAACTCCCTCAAAGAAAGATACTCCCACAAATAGAGAAAGACTAATTCCCACAAAGAGAATTAGTGTTACAAAGAAACACTAAGTAAAATAAATACTCTTACCTATGCCTTAAGATGCTTGCTCATAGATGAATGTAAGGCATGGAAGAGGATATCCAAGTGTTGAGATTTGCTTGAAAACACTTGGTGATTTCCCTTGACCTGGACTTCAATGCATGAAGAGGAATGAGAGCTCAAAGAGAGAAATGTGAGAGTTTGAGAGCAGCTTAATCAATCTCTAATGATTTTCAAATAGCATCAAGAAATTCCAATGAACTCAGCCCTCTCCTATATATAGGAACCCTATACAAACCCTCAAAACCCAAGGAAATAGCTAAAAACAAAAAGCTACAACGGCTAGTTTCTGGTCAAAAACGTCATTGACAGTCGACTGATGAACAAATGACAGTCGACTGTCCAACGGCTAGAAAATATCCAACGGCTATAATCTGAGCCACGGCAGTCGACTGATGAAGTCAATACAGTCGATCGTAAACAGGACAGGCGCCTGTAAAACCTTCAGCAGGCGACTGCTGCAGGGGATGGAATAAAACAGAGAGCTGCACTCTTTCTCCAGGAAGCATACAGGCGACTGATGACAAGAATACAGTCGACTGTAAAATAGACAGGCGACTGTAAACCCTTCATCAGTCGACTGATGAAGTCAATAGAAATGTTGACTTGAGCCGTGCATCACAGTCGACTGTAGAAGGATCGACAGGCGACTGGAAATCACCCAGTCGACTGTGAATCCTTCAGTAGGCGACTGATGGAGAACCAGAGACTCCAAATGAGTCTTTGGTAATGATGAGCCTATTGGAGTGGATTCTATGATAATCTTAAGGCTCACTAAGATGGTTAAATGCATATGCATGTATGAGTAGACCATCTATCAAGGCATTACAAAAACCTAGACTCAAATGTGAGAGAAAGCAATAAACGAAATATTACATGGATTACATTGCTTTCCTTAGAGTCTATGGCTTCAATCTTGATGCCTTGATGCTCCCCATCATCTCCAAGCTTTGGCACCCCTTCAGTCCAAGCTTTGGCCCTTCTCCACTTGATATCCATCCTTGCACCAAGTGTTTAGTCTCCAAAAATGATATTCTTGAAATGTAACTATGTAACGGTCGGTACCCACTATTCGTTATACGGCTGTGCGTATAGCAATTTCGGGTACCTGATTGGTTTTGTTGCTTTGTATGTGAGTCGTGTTGTTAAGTCGATAGGGCCGTAGCACCTTGGTTGCATCCTTAACAAGCCAACCCCAACGCCGTGACCCAATCTCTCCGACTTTGCTCATCCCCTACTTCTCCGACCTCCAGCCCGTACCCTCGCCGTTAGCCCCCTCTCCGGCGCCTCTGCGCCGTCGCGCCAACTAGCGGCGATAGCAGCTGCAGCGCAGCTGCAGCGCGGCTGTGCTGCCGCCCACGGCAGCCACCACCGGCGTCCCGACGTCCTCGTCTACCTTCTCCGGCCTTCCCCGCGTCGTCAACCCCCTGACCGCACCCCTGCGACCACCGCTTCCTATCCCGCTTGTAGCACCACCAGGCTCGCTCTCCGGGCATTGCAGCCATGCAGCGACACCCCCAGGAGCGTGCACAGCGTCCCCAAATGGCTGCAGCGATTGCTGCTCTTCGCAGCAACTCCCCCGGGCCTCCGACGCACGACTGCGATGTGTTTTTGCTTCCCGGACTGGTGACGGCCTCCCCTTGTGTCGCTCGACGTCCCTCAACCTCTATCCACCGCTGACGTGGTGTAGCGATCCCCGGAAGCTTCGTGGGGGTCCTCCTCGCTACAGTTAGTTATGTTTATCTAGTGTCTTTGAGATCTATATGCTAATGAGGGTGATTCTGTAGGTAAACCGAGTTAACTTGATAGTAGTATAGATTATGTGATGATGAACAGCAAGTGGTCTTAATAAAATGATGATAATATGATATTCTATATGGTAGATATCTTGTTTACAATTTCTAGCTAATGTTAGCCTATGTTGCTAATAATATGTTGTATATTCATTCTTCTTAACAACTTAACGTAGTTAACATGATGGCTACTTAACACTCTTTAATATTGATTTGAACCCTGTCGTAGGATAGCAATCTAATTAAAAATTGGCTCGTTAGACGTTTTAGGGTTGACTAATGATTCTAGTCCGTCGTTACGATCTTAACTGAACACGTGATTTATCAACAGAGAATCCGTCGTTCCGTTCCGTACGCGCTATAGGAATCCAACACCTGACGTCGCTACCCGACGTCAGAGTAGCTCTCGCGTCGTGTTGAGGTAAGTGTCTCTCCGTAGGAACCCCAATCTTGCCTGTCAATCAACCTAAAACTTATAGTCTTTGATCGTTGTAACTCGCTAATTGAAGATAATGAATACGGGACTGTAGGTTGGTGTGATGATTGGTGTTTGAGCACATAGGTACAACTGGACTCCTTGATCTTGTGACTATCAGCACGTCCCTTTTCAGGCAAGTGAAACTTGCCCGTTGCTTGTTTAGGCCATGTTTTAGGCCACTTTTGTACCGTATCGTAAAAGAGACTAGGCAGTGAAATGATAGCTTCCTAGACGCCTATTTGATCTAGTTTGACAACGAAACTAGATCCGTCACCTCACTTGATCTAGCTTGACAACGAAGCTAGATCCAACCCCTTTTACTTGTTTTGTTCATGCTGCCATGTCATCCATGCATTTGTAACTGCCATGTTTAAATTCCTTATCTGTACGCATTTAAATTACAGCTTGCCATGTCATGCCATCCATGTCTGATTGTTGCATTCGTAGCACACGCTACTATCCTTGTACTTGCTTGTTCAGGTTAGGCACCTGCGTTGCAGGCACAAACCTATGCCAAATACACTTCCTGGCTCGTGATCCAGAAGCGGGCCATTAGTGTTGGTCAAAAGCCAATGCCCGATACACGTGGAGGGGTAGGGTTGAGCGACCACTCAGCGTAAAAGTGTGTCCGTACAGCCACTTCAGCTGTACGGCGTGAACTCTGTGCACGACATGAAAACGTGACTTGTGATTGTTAGTAGTTTGCTACTCTTGCCATGCCATGCTAGATGCTTGTTGTACTTGTTTCTTTACCTGTTGCACTTATACTATATCTGTCATGTCATTGCATGCTTTTAGAACTGCTAGGTTGCCTTACTTTACTTTTAGTTTACTTGCACAAGTCTTTTATAGACTTGCTGACATGTGCCCCTCTCTCTTTTGGGTGTCACATGTTAGACCCTGAGCCAGAGACCGTTGCTGAGGACGAGGTGTTCACTGACGCTGAGCCTGAGCCTACGTTTGACGAGGAGTTTGTGGACACCGGTGACCAGTCTTAGAGACTGTTCTGAGTTACTTCTGTTTTAGGTTGCTGTTAGTTGTCGGTGCGTAGCACCTTTGCTTTCCGTACGTTGTACTTTTGTTGGCCATGCTTGGGCCTTTTAGACTCTTTTCTTTCCAGCCTGGTGGCTTTTCTGTTATGTTGGAACTTATTTATTATGGACATTCTGAGATTGAATAAATTTTTATCTGTCTCTCTTTCCTTACTATTATTGTTGTTCTGCTTCGCAATTGCAAGGACCTGAACTCGGTTAAATCCAAACGCTTTACAGACTGGAGCCTCATAGCTCCAAGTCTGAGCGGACCTTCTCACGTCCCGCCTCCATTTTAGGGAAGCGGGGCGTGACAGGTTTTATTGGTGGCCCATGCAGGTCGCTGCAACTGCGAATTATCGGAACACCGATAATAAAAATAGAATGTCCATTAAATAAATTAAAGCATCCAAATCATAAGCCTTGAGTCTAATTTTTATCGTTTCCTATGTCTTAGGTGGCTGGTAGACGTGTTGCCCGAACATCTGTCTTGGCTTTGTAGGGAATCCATTAGATCGGGACTTTAGAAAGACTTAGTTAGACGTCTGTGCTTGCTAGTTAGAGGTCCCTGATTGTTAGCTAGACTCCATGCTAGAAATTGATATAATCGTCTTAGGAGTTACCTTAGTGGTTCATGTCTAGCTCTGACCATGATAGACTTCTAGAATTTCTTTAGTCATTCGCTTGTGTTCATCGAATTCGGGCCCGACCGAACATGATCTTGATTCTCTTAGGACCTTTCCCTGAGGTCTCTAATATATTCTAGCTCATTAGAAAGCCTTAGTGTTAAGTTTCTCTTGACCTTTAGTCAACCCGATAATTAGAACCCTCTGATTATATCATTTTCCTGATCACTACACCTCTGTGTTACTGACTGTAGAACTCCATCGTAGCAGTTTCACTAAATTATTTCCCCTTCATATTTACGTTTTATTTGATTCACTTCCTTCCTTTCGAATCACGTGAATCTACATGTCACCATCGTCAATCATTGAAACTTCTCCATTACTATCCTGACCATTCGATGAATATTTTCAATGTTATCTATTTTGAATTTCTCTTCCGGTTTAAGTTAATTGAAAACATTCAACATGCATTTAAGACTCCATACATTCTCCGAATTTCGAAATTTTTCGCTGAAATCTTTAAAATTATTATCTTACCATGTTTACTAACCTATGTCTTCCACACTCACGTAAATATCTTAATTTCTTCATATAATAACATTTCGACAATTCGAAATACCGTTTCCTCCTCCTCTATATATAAACTACACGAGTTTAATTCAACAACTTATTTTACCGACTCCTAAATATTTTCCTATGCGAAAGAGAACTCCAACTTTTCAAGTATGACCGTTTTATACTTTTAGTGTTTTAACTTATATCATTTACATCATATGAGGGTAATATACATTTTTCTTTCCCCACCTAAACGTTCACAATTATATTCCAGTTTCACTTGATCAATTTATCTCCTTATCCTCGCCCTACCTGAACCCATTCTTTCCGATCTTGTTTTGTTACGCTATCTGATCTTGGTTTCCTTCCTCTTGCTTAGTCATCCCAACAGTGCTTACCGTTGTTTATGTCACACCAGTTTAGTAGCGATCCCATTGATTTTATTGCGATGTCGTTGTGGAGCGTGTATAAGTAGAGTGCATGGACCTGTGTGTGTGTGAACCCCAGCGTATCACTCACGTATGAGTGTACTCCCTTAGTATATTAATATTTGTCTTTCGTGTTATATATGTATATTCAGTGTTATCCGTGATATATATGTGAAGTGTAGGAATGATATTAGTTATATATGTGTGGGTAGCTATAACAATTTAGGAATGTCTGAATATATATATTGGAAATTGTATTGGAGTATAGACTAGTGGTGTATGTAGTTTGAAGATACTCGTGAATGCTTGATATGTATATATATAAGTCAGGTGAATGTTAGGTGTAATGATAATAGGTGTACTTATAGTTAAGTGAGTAGGCCTATTATATGACCTATATGTTAGTACGTGTGAGTGTGTGCTCGTACGTAGATATGTATTGTGCTTAGACGTAAGTAGTTATGTATTTGCTGCATGAGTATATATGTGATATACGTATGGTGGTAAGATTATAATTTTGATTGGTATAGCTTGCTTTTACGGGATGTTGTTGTAGGAATATTATGCCCTCGAGGCCATTTATTCCTGTGTGAATAACACAAACATCTTGTTCGAAATAACAGTAAGCTGTTTTGTAATAATTTATCTAAGTTATATTGTAATGTAGTTAACATTAGATATCAACTTAGGTAAAGTCCTGAGACTTTATGCAAGGTTAAACGGGTATCAAGATGAGTATCTCGATCATGGAGAAACGTTTGACCGTCTGTAGCATAAGTCTAAAATGGTTTGTGGTCGTAGATGTTCCGAGACAAGGATATCGAAACATCGGATAGACCATTGTGTCTTAGTCTTCACCGTTTAACGGTGGCGATGATCTCATGATCGCTTGACTTGGTGAAGTCGAAGACGAGACACAGGTGCTCATTAGAATGAGTTCACTGAACGATCCAATAGAGTTATCATATGGTTATATTGACCAATCTGTCAGTGATAACTCTGAGTGATGATTGGATAATTGGTCTTTTGACTTGAGGTCATTTTGACAAACCTGTGCGTGAACGGTGCCACTTATATCAACTAACCTAGCTTCGAGGCAATGCCTGTCGAAAGGTCTTTTGATTGGGTGTCACTTGAAACGTACGAGGCGAGTAATGACCAAGAGAGGATTCGTCTCTCCCGGTCAATGGGAGTTAGTGTCGTAGAGTTAGTTCGGTCTTTAGTAAAAACTCTGCGCAGAGTATGTTGGAAGAAGTCCAATATTTATTGACTAAAGATTGATCGAAACTAACCGGAGTCAAGTTATTGGGGTTGACAGTTTAACCGTTCCCCAGACTTGATCTACACGACATATTTAAGACGAAGAGACTATAACTGCGGAACTCATCACGGAAACAGTCAGGTGGTCCCGACAATACTCATGTCAATGAGTCAACCACATAATGATGATTCCTGAAGCAGGGACGGCAACCACTGCTAGTGGTCACTGCCGTATAGGGCTTCGAGCCCAACCTGTTGTAAGGGTCAGGCTGTAGGGTCTCACACAGAGTGCAACGCTTCGTCTAGTAATAGGTAGAAAATAGTTAGGGAGAATATTTGCATTTGATGCAAAAGAAGAGATAATTGCATTTGATGCAATATGGTAATTTAAGCCTAGATAGGGACTATTTTGCATTTGATGCAAAAGCAATTAAATGTGTATTTAAATTGTTTAATACAATATTTAATAATATAAACGCAAGAAAAAGTTCACGAGTAAGACGGAAATGTTCCGGTCTAGACCCAGGTTCGAACGGCGTCCAAATCGGATACCAAACGTAAGAGTTATGTCCAAAAAACCCCAAGCCCATAGAGTAATCAGCCCAATGGGCTGATTAAAAACAACAGCCATTTATTGGCTGGGCCCGCGCGCGCCCACGTGGGCACTGGGCCCACGCGGGCGCGTGCTTGGGGCGCCAGCGCCCACGCAGGGCGCGTGCTTTGCACGCGCCCGCGTGGGGTGCCAGTGCCCACGCAGGGCGCGTGCAGTACACGCGCCTCGAGGCGCGTGCGCTGCATGCACATGGCACAAAGAGGGCCCGCACGCAGCCCTAGGGCTGTGTGCTTCTCTGGCGGCGGCTGGATTGTTGTTTTGTGGGGTTTTTGGCATACTTTGACACTCAATTGGAGGGTCAAACGAACTCTGATTGACGAACGGTTTTTTCCTATGCGTTCACCATTGAACGCTTGTCGTATTGATAGGTTGTATCGATCTTGAAGCTCAACGGTGAGTGAGTTAAAATTCACGGAAGTTTGCACTTTGTGAAGTGCAAACTAACTTGATTTCAATTAACTCATTGTTTAGTCCCACATCGGATTTTGAGAAAAGGGGAGAGTCCATCGCCTATATAAATAGGGGTCTCCCCCTTCCTCAAAACTCGTCCCAAGCTCTAGATCTGAGCGGCTCTCGTAAATGTTGGAGCACACTCGGATCTAGGCTTAAATTAATATTTCTCATCTCCCTAAATTTCTTCCTTACTCCTGCGGGCTCTAGCAAAGCCACAAAGGAGTTCGGATTCTGGATCCGAAATCTAGGCGGAGGTTTCACTCGCGTGAAACTTTCTTCGGCGCGTGGTTGGCTCGGCGGCACGGGGATTGATCGCCTCGGGATGCGGAGCGGTTCGAGGAGAGGTTCGGGGAGCGGTTCAAGGAGCGGCTCGGCGTGGGACGGGAGCAGCTCGGAAGACGGCGCGGAACATCTCGCCTGCTCCAGGGTTGAGATTCCGGGTATGTGGTTAAAGTATTTTATTAGCATTAGTTTAGTTTAATCGCAGTAGGCTAGATCCTTCTTGGGATGGTCAGATCCATCCCAAGTCGGCATAGATCTTGGCATAGGGTCTTGGACCTTAGGGCTAAGTTAAAATTGTTTTAACTGCATGTTAATTTAGATTAACTAGTTTTTCTTCCGCTGTAAATGATTTTTGTGTCTATGTTCCGTCCGACTTAGGCCGGGACTAGAGTTTTTGTGCCCTAAGGGACCGCAAAATTCCCAACAGTTGTATGCGTGTATACCATGAGTTATACACGACTATTGCATATCTTAAGTATGTATGTATAAGTAGATGTATCGGTATACTAATTATAGGTAGATGGATATGGTGTGATTATATATGTTACATGTGTGTGACTATACGATGAATGCATATATTGGAGGGGTATTATAATTATACATGTGCTGATGTCTGTAATATTATTATGGTATATAAAGTGATTGAACTATGTGGTGTTACCTGAATAAATAGTAAGTGTGATTGACATTATGGTATGTATATGGCTATGTTGGTAGATGTGTATACATTGGAGTGGTATTGGTATAGGTATAAATACCGTGTTACGTATATAGAGTAGTTTGATATGTGTTTTGAGTCTTACTCAAGTTTGAGTGGGTATGCTTTAAGTACATTGTTACACATGTCTGTGGGCTGCGTGTAGTACCATGAATATAGCGATGGATGATGTATGTATAGTGACAGCATTGTTTGTGCCTGGTTATATTACACACATGATTGTGGGTCGCTATACCAGTAAATAGTTATAGGCGTTGGTCTTGTGGTATCGTTATTTTCTAAGGACTTGCCTGTGTGAACGTATGTGTGCTAGCTAAACTAGGTGTGTAGATGTGCTGAGTATATAGCGGTATGATTAGTATATATGAATGGAATGTTAGTGTGTGTGGATGTGCACCATGCACGGGTAAGTATGTGCTTAGTTATAGGTTGGTGACTATGGTATGCGTGGCTTGTCGTGAGTATAGTTATAGGACCGTATGTGAGGTGAATATAAGGTGAAATATTTGCATGCATTTGAATGACTATATATTTGTGAAATTCTAGCAATGGTGAATGTACATTAGATATAGCAGACTTGATTTAATAATGGTATGATGTGATTACATGTGTTGATGTGTTTGGTATTGGATGTATACTAGGAACTATTAGAGAGTAGTATACCCATGTTTATTTTGTGCATAGGTAGTTATCTATACGTGAAGTGCTACGAATGTATTTGCTGGTGTGAACTATTTAATTGGTTGTGAGTATGTGCACCATGGTATGTAATAAGTGTTTAATAGTTATATAGGGATGTACGTGACTATATGAATGATTGAAATAGGTGTATGAATTTGACTGGCTATGATAGGTGTAAGTGTGTAATGTGCGTGAATATATACAGGTTAGTAGAGTTATTGTTTGACTACCTAGTGCATATATAAGCACTTGTAATGACTATACCTGGTGGAATTATCATGTGATGTGATTGTGATAGCTACTAGTCTGGCTAGAGTTATATTTATAGTTAGAAAGTCCGAGGACGGACTTTATTCTAATGTGGGTAGGATGTAACGGCCGGTACCCACTATTCGTTATACGGCTGTGCGTATAGCAATTTTGGGTACCTGATTGGTTTTGTTGCTTTGTATGTGAGTCGTGTTGTTGAGTCGATAAGGGCGTAGCACCTTGGTTGCATCCTTAGCAAGCCAACCCCAACACCGTGACCCAATCTCTTCGACTTCGCTCATCCCCTACTTCTCAGACCTCCAGCCCGTACCCTCGCCGTCAGCCCCCTCTCCGGCGCCTCTGCGCCGTCGCGCCAACTCGCGGCGACAACAGCAGCAGCGCAACAGCAGCGCGACTGTGCTACCGCCCACGGCGGCCACCACCAGCGTCCCGGTGTCCCCGTCCGCCATCTCAGGCCTTCCCCGCGTCGTCAACCCCCTGACCGCACCCCGGTGACCCCCACTGCCTATCCTGCTTGTAGCGTCGCTAGGCTCGCTCTCCGGGCGTTGCAGCCGTGCAGCGGCACCCCCAGGAGCGCGCGCAGCGTCCCCAAACGGTTGCTGCAGTTGCTGCTCTTCGCAGCAACTCCCCCGGGCATCCGACGCACGACAGTGATGTGTTGTTGCTTCCCGGACTGTTGACGGCCTCCCCTTATGTCGCTCGGTGTCCCTCAACCTCTATCCACCGCTGACGTGGTGTAGCAATCCCCGGAAGCTTCGTGGGGGGTCCTCCTCGCTACGGTTAGTTATGTTTATCTAGTGTCTTTGAGATCTATATGCTAATGAGGGTGATTCTGTAGGTAAACCGAGTTAACTTGATAGTAGTATAGATTATGTGATGATGAACAGCAGGTGGTCTTAATAAAATGATGATAGTATGATATTCTATATGGTAGATATCTTGTTTACAATTTCTAGCTAATGTTAGCCTAGGTTTCTAATAATATGTTGTATATTCATTCTTCTTAACAACTTAACGTAGTTAACATGATAGCTACTTAACACTCTTTAATATTGATTTGAACCCTGTCATAGGATAGCAATCTAATTAAAAATTGGCTCGTTAGACGTTTTAGGGTTGACTAATGATTCTAGTCCGTCGTTACGATCTTAACTGAACACGTGATTTATCAACAGAGAATCCGTCGTTCCGTTCCGTACGCGCTATAGGAATCCAACCCCTGACGTCGCTACCCGACGTCAGAGTAGCTCTCGCGTCGTGTTGAGGTAAGTGTCTCTCCGTAGGAACCCCAATCTTGCCTGTCAATCAACCTAAAACTTATAGTCTTTGATCGTTGTAACTCGCTAATTGAAGATAATGAATACGGGACTGTAGGTTGGTGTGATGATTGGTGTTTGAGCACATAGGTACAACTGGACTCCTTGATCTTGTGACTATCAGCACGTCCCTTTTCAGGCAAGTGAAACTTGCCCGTTGCTTGTTTAGGCCATGTTTTAGGCCACTTTTGTACCGTATCGTAAAAGAGACTAGGCAGTGAAATGATAGCTTCCTAGACGCCTATTTGATCTAGTTTGACAACGAAACTAGATCCGTCACCTCACTTGATCTAGCTTGACAACGAAGCTAGATCCAACCCCTTTTACTTGTTTTGTTCATGCTGCCATGTCATCCATGCATTTGTAACTGCCATGTTTAAATTCCTTATCTGTACGCATTTAAATTACAGCTTGCCATGTCATGCCATCCATGTCTGATTGTTGCATTCGTAGCACACGCTACTATCCTTGTACTTGCTTGTTCAGGTTAGGCACCTGCGTTGCAGGCACAAACCTATGCCAAATACACTTCCTGGCTCGTGATCCAGAAGCGGGCCATTAGTGTTGGTCAAAAGCCAATGCCCGATACATGTGGAGGGGTAGGGTTGAGCGACCACTCAGCGTAAAAGTGTGTCCGTACAGCCACTTCAGCTGTACGGCGTGAACTCTGTGCACGACATGAAAACGTGACTTGTGATTGTTAGTAGTTTGCTACTCTTGCCATGCCATTCTAGATGCTTGTTGTACTTGTTTCTTTACCTGTTGCACTCATACTATATCTGTCATGTCATTGCATGCTTTTAGAACTGCTAGGTTGCCTTACTTTACTTTTAGTTTACTTGCACAAGTCTTTTATAGACTTGCTGACGTGTGCCCCTCTCTCTTTTGGGTGTCACATGTTAGACCCTGAGCCAGAGACCGTTGCTGAGGACGAGGTGTTCACTGACGCTGAGCCTGAGCCTACGTTTGACGAGGAGTTTGTGGACACCGATGACCAGTCTTAGAGACTGTTCTGAGTTACTTCTGTTTTAGGTTGCTGTTAGTTGTCGGTGTGTAGCACCTTTGCTTTCTGTACGTTGTACTTTTGTTGGCCATGCTTGGGCCTTTTAGACTCTTTTCTTTCCAGCCTGGTGGCTTTTCTGTTATGTTGGAACTTATTTATTATGGACATTCTGAGATTGAATAAATTTTTATCTGTCTCTCTTTCCTTACTATTATTGTTGTTCTGCTTCGCAATTGCAAGGACATGAACTCGGTTAAATCCAAACTCTTTACAGACTGGAGCCTCATAGCTCCAAGTCTGAGCGGACCTTCTCACGTCCCGCCTCCATTTTAGGGAAGCTGGGCGTGACAAACTATGAGACTAAGACAAGAGAGTCATTAGCAACAACATAATGTTGTGATCATCATCAAAATAACGTTGGTATGAAACACCAATACTCAACATAAAACTGCAGAATTAAAATACTAATTTTAATGCAGTTAATGGATAAGACAAATCATGCACAAATTGTCATACTGTCACGCCCCGCTTCCCAAAAATGTGGAGGCGAGACGTGAGAAGGTCCGCACAAACTTGAAGCCGTGAAGCTCCAAGTCTGATAAGCGTATAAAAACACTTATTATGGCAAGTCCTTGCAAAGCGAAACGAAACAACAATGATAATAAGGAAGTGAGACGACATTTTATTGAATCTCCAAATGTCCATAAACAAATTACAATATCACAGAAAAGCCACCAGGCTAAAGGAAAAAGAGTCTAAGGCCCAACATGGCCAACAAAGAATAACATACATACAAGGGTGCCACGCACCGACAACTAACATGAATCCTAAAACATAAAGGGAAACTCAACAAGTCACCGGTGTCCACAAGACTCCTCCTCAGCAAACACAACGCCCTCTGCAACAAGCTCTGGCTCGGCAACTAACATGCGACACCCAAAGAGAAAGGGGCACATGTCAGCAAGTCTGAAAAGACTTGAGCAAGGAAACTGAAAGGAAGGTAAACTAGCAACCTAGCAGTTATAGTATGCATGACATGGCAGTTATAACATGAGTGCACAAGCAAGACATGGCGAGACAATAAGTACAAGAGAACAATTATCGGGACAAGACAAGAGTAGCCAAGCTACTAACAATCTCAATCATTTCACATTGTTTGTAGGTGTTTACGCCCTTCGCTGAATGGTACAACATTCAGACCGATCGGCACTAAACACAATTCACATTTCACGGTTTTTTTGTAGATGTTTACGCCCTTCGCTGAATGGTACAACATTCAGACCGATCGGCACTAAACACTACCCCACCCCAAAGAGTTTACGCCTTACAACTGCAGTTGTTGATCAAACAGACCCCCAGTTGCCTGGCCGCTTAACCCTTACCCCATCCCACATTTAAACAAGCCAGGGTCCCTGCACATGAGCCCAGCAAGTGAGCCAGGGTTGCCCCGCACGGGAGCTTGTTTTCCAAGTTCACAATTCAATATCGAGCGTTGGGGTTAGCAACTCATTATGCTCGCTTCTGGTCACGAGCCAGGAACTATCAGTTTTGTAGCGTGAGCTACACATTCACGATGAACAATCGATGTATGCAATGTCATGAACAGATATTCGCGTACCGTTAATTGTATTTAAACGTGACAGGCAAAATGCAATGACATGAACAATTTTCGCGTACCGTTAATTGTAATTAAACATGACATACAAGCATGATAGGGGTGACGGACCGATCTTCGTTGTCAAGCTAGGTCAATGGCGTCTAGACGGCTATCCTTTCACCATCTAGTCTCTTTTACGCTAAAACAAGGAAATGGCCTAAGACATGGCCCAAATCAAAGGAGGCAAGTTTCACTTGCCTAGCACCGGGGATGATGATCACGAAGGTTCGTCTCACGAACGCTAATCTACGGGGAAGGGAATCGCTGTCATGGAGAAACAATCATCAAACAACATCCATTATTATTAGGGTTTCACAAATCATAATGGGGGTTAAGAGAATATTAAAGGAAGAACACTACCCGAATGGAAGCGGAAGATCAACGCTGAGCAACCACGGCAACGGATGAACGATCCGGGAGAACTACCACTCAGATCTGGAAATGAGGGAAAACCTGGAGAAATGGGTTTGGATGAGGCTTTTGGGGATTTGATGAGGGTTTGAGGTTGAGGAGAGGTAGGATATGTGAAATGAGGGTTTGGATGATGATGGATGAGCTTGGGATGAAGGAGGAAGGGTTTGGGGATGAAGGGGGATGATTTGGGGAAGGAGGAGGTTCATGAGAAGAGAGGGAAGAGAAGAAAACGATTGGGGGTTTATATAGAAAATCGTGTGGCGGCTAGGGCAAACTAGGGTTTCCTGGGCTGATTAGTCGGTCAAGGAAGGATTGGTGACCGACTAGTTGAGGATCTAGTCGGTCGGTCGTTCAACATGGACCGACTAAGAGTAAACAGTAGCTCGCTCAGGAAAACTGGACTATGTGTTAGTCGGTCTGTGAAGACTTGTCAACCGACTAGTTTGAGAACTAGTCGGTCGGTGAGTGTTCATTGACTGACTAAAGGCTGAATTCTGAGAGAGATCATGGAAATGAGAGTTAGTCGGTCTGAGAAGGATTCCTGACCGACTAGTTTAGCATCTAGTCGGTCGATGGTTGTTCTTAGACCGACTAAGAGTAAACAGTAGCTCCTGAATAATTGATTGAATGAACTAGTCGGTTCCAGTTGATTTCCTGACCGACTAAATTGGAATCTAGTCGGTCGGTCGATCTTCTTGAACCAACTAACATGCACGAAAAGTGCCGATTCGAAGCGCGAAGCTTCGGGAAGATTTCTATGGCTTCTAGGATTGATTTATACTCTAAGATATGATCGATATGAAGCTCGTCACGAGTGACTTACTCCGAGTTCGAGGATTCTAATGAAGAAGCTAGAAGATCGCATGAAAAGGAATGAAAACGAAAGCTAGGAAATCTCAACGAGATGAATGAAAGCGAGAACTATGGAAATGGAAACCACACAAGGAGAGAACCCACCATCGCAAGCAAAACATACTGATAATTCAATCGTACAAAAACCAGTCGTTACATCCTACCCACCTTAGAATAAAGTCCGTCCTCGGACTTTCTAACATACATATAGTCGCTCTGGTAACTACCCTCAACCAATTTCACAACATAAATTCAACCAAGTACTTTCATTTCGAGTGCTTATATATATGCACTAGAAATCCAATATTACTACCACTACACACATATTTTCACGCACTTAGTACACTCATACTTATCATAGTCAATCAATTTCATACACGTATTTCAATCACAAATATATAGTCAATATATTTATACAACAATAAACGCCTATTACTTACTATAAGAAAATAACCAAGCCTCTCTTATTTGAAAATAATTTCACATTTGTTTAGTCATTCAAGTACATGCAAATATTTCACCATATTTTCACCTCACATATAGTCCTATAACTATATATTGGTATAGCCACCCACGATCGTGTGCGTAACACAACCAAGCACAAGCAACTCAAACACCATACATACGTCATCCATCACTATTCACCACCACATACAATTTATACCAAAGTACATAGAGTATACCCGCTCAAGCTTGAGTGAGACTCAAATCATAGCAGGACATTTATATGCGTAACACAGTAACCATACACATACCAATACCACTCCAAGGCATACACATCCACGTATCACATATTTTCACACCTTATCCATCCATTTATAATTACCATATCAACACATCAACTACATACAAGTTTAAGAGATGCAATAGTCGGGTATACCTCCTGATTTACACGCATACGACATCTCATAAAAACAAGTATTACCAATCAAACATTATAATCCTACTATCATATGTATATCATACTTACACTCACGTAGCTAATACATAACTACCTACACACGATACACCAATACCAACCACAAACAACTTCATATGCACCATGAAATTAAATACACTACGACGACACATCAAATTACACTAATGGGGCCCACCAAACTATATTAAGGTCGACACAGCGACGACAAGCTCTATTGGCTAGACAAAAGGAACGAAATTTGAAATCAAGAGCGTAACGAATAGAAGGATCGAAAAGCATGAAAACGGTTGTGTAATGATGTAATGATGCTCCATTAGGACACATGGAAAATAGTGTAAATAACATATTCTAAAATACGAAAAGTTTGAAAACTGTCACACTTCAAAGTTGGAGTCCTTTTCCGTATAAAATATTTAGAGGTCGACAAAACAAATTGTTCTAAATAAGTTTGAGTCGAATATACATAATAGGAGAAAACGGTTCATTGGCTCACGTAAGGTCATTAAAAAAAAGTGAATCATTCACACGAATTTTGAGGTCGTAGTTTAGAAAATATCACACGGTAGTAACTTAATAACGTTCGCAAAGTTGGAAATGAAATTAATTGAAAAAGTTTAAACTCAGATTGAATGCTTTCAAAATCCTTAAGCCAGGGAAAATTTAAAGTAATCAATAATGAAACCACTTTTTTTTAGGAATCGGGATTTGCCAAAAAGAGACTGTTTTACACAAAGCTCTTAACACACGAGCACCACGAGACTGATGCTGATATAAAAATAATTGAAATTCCATTTAGGTTAGAAATTCTTCTAAGGGCATGTAGGGTGAACGGAAAGATAACAATAGCTTATTAGTAGTATTATCAAAATTTGTAGCGAAACTTAAAAATCAAATTTATGGAGGGTCTAGATCAGAAAAGGTTATGAAATAATGATTTTTTACAAAAATCTGAAATAGGGGAAACGAGGAGCCTAACGGTCGTAGTACTGATATATAAAATTAATTGAAGTCCTACTTTAGAAATCATTTTTTTTAGAAATATGTATGACGAATGGAAAGATAATAACATCTTAGTGGTATGGAAGTAAGTGGGGGAAAAATATATACAGATATAGGATTATTACATTGGTAATAAACTTTGAAACCGAATTTTGGAGGTCTAAATCAGGAAAGGGTTTCGAAAAGTAATTTTACAAAAATCTGAACTAGGGAAAAAGTTGAGCATAAAATCGACTCGCTGAAAGCTGAAGTCCCATGTGACTTGAAAGGCATATAAGAAGCAAACATGATGCGGTATTCGAATAAGTTTTAACGGCATAAGTAAGAAAAGAAATTTATAATTCATGTTAGGAAAAAAAACAAAAGTACGGTTCAGAAGAAAATTGGTATATGAAAAGAGGCAATTCATTTATATCGATACGAAAGTATATGCGGAAAATATTATAAACTTATAATCTAAAAATCTCAACACAAGTTTCGATATCTAAAAACATAAATAATTTAAGTCGGCGAAGGAGCATGAAACCTTACATAAATCAAAAGTGTTTCGAACAAATTTAAACTTAACGAAAGAAGAAGATCGAAGATACTTTTAGGGAAACAAGGATTCGCCAAAAGAATGTGTTGGTATAAAAACTTTTGAAGTACGAGTACGACGAACCTATAATTGATATATACAAAATTAGTTGAAGTCCATTCAGTTTTGGAAAAATACCCCTAAAGGTATGTACGATAAGTGGTTAAAATAAATTTTGTATTTAGGAAAAAGGGACGGTATATCGAACCATCAGGATAGTAATAAAGTTTAAAAATCGAAATGCGAAAGATACATTGTTAGAAAAATAGTACATGATAGTAATTTTTAAGATTACGGCCAAAAGTCTTCAAAATTCAAGAACGACCTTGAACTCCATCGAAATTTAGGGAGACATTTTTAAAGAAGTTTAGAACAAATTTAAATTGAGTGAAACTTCAAATAAGGAAAGCATTCGATAATAACTTTGGAAGAATCAAGATTTGCAACAGAAAACATTTGAAAGATCAAGGATATTTGGAATGAGGTGGTCATGTGAATTGAGGACAAGGGAGTGGTTACGGAAACGTAATTTTCCAAAAATTTGTAGTTGGGAAAATGTTTGAACACAACTTGATTTGTTGAAAACTGAAATCATCTGTGACTTAAAAGTATATTAAGGGGGCGCGACGAGTCATTTGAATATCATAAATAAGAAGGAAAATTCATAAATCGAATTTGGAAAATAGAATTGCAGCTCAGGATTAAATCAATTTATGAAAAGGGACAATATATTCAAATAGGTATGAAAGGTATAGGCTGTAAAACATTATAAAACAGTAATCAAAATCTCGTCAAAACTTTCGAATTTCAAAAATCAATTTAAGTCAACGAAAGAGTACGAGATATAAGTATACACATAACGATTGAAATTCCATTTAGCTTGGAAAACATTTTAAAGTATGTCATGCGATTAAAATGGATCTCATAGTTAGAAAATGGTACATCGAATTCTTCCAAAATAGTATTGGAGTCTTTAAACCGAAATGCGAAAATATAGACAAGAAAATGGTTACGAGATAGCAATTATAATTAAAACTATTAGACTCCGAAATCTACAAGGAATTTTGACTCAATCGAAAAGTGAGAAATTCAAGTATATACGTAGCGGGTTTAAAACAAAATTTAAACTTAACGAAAACTTTAATAAGGGAAATCGAAAAATAACTTTAAAAGAAATCAAGCCTTGCGAATGGGGACCTTCGAAGGATCAACGATTTTAGAAACGTGGTGGTCATGGGAATCGAGGCAAGGGATTTGGTCGGATGATCAAAGCATAAACACGCCTAGGATATGACTTAGGAAAATCTACGGGAATCTCCTACGGTCAACCAGCTAAAGATTATGGAACTAAGCGCTAAGACTCCCTAAGGGCTAGACAGCGATGAAATGAGTCCAGCTGGGTCCGAAATCGATGAACCCAAGCGAACGGCTAAAGAAATCCTAGGAATCTATCACGGTCAGGGCTAGACAGGAACCACTAAGGTAACTCTTAAGACTATCATAGCGATCACTAGCATGGAATCTAACTAACAATCAAGGATCCCTAACTAGCAAGCACAAACTTCTAACTAAGTCTCACTATAGACCTGACCTAATGGATTTCCTATCAAGCTGGGACAGGTGCTCTAACACGCCTACTAGCCACCTAAGGCATAGGAACGCTAAATTCCTAGACTCCGGGCTTATAACTTGGATGTTCTAATTTATTTAATGGACTATCTATAATTATTATTGTTGTTCCGATAGTTCGCATTTGCAAATGGACCTGCATGGGCCACCACTAAAACCTGTCACGCCCCGCTTCCCAAAAATGTGGAGGCGAGACGTGAGAAGGTCCGCACAAACTTGAAGCCGTGAAGCTCCAAGTCTGATAAGCGTATAAAAACACTTATTATGGCAAGTCCTTGCAAAGCGAAACGAAACAACAATGATAATAAGGAAGTGAGACGACATTTTATTGAATCTCCAAATGTCCATAAACAAATTACAATATCGCAGAAAAGCCACCAGGCTAAAGGAAAAAGAGTCTAAGGCCCAACATGGCCAACAAAGAATAACATACATACAAGGGTGCCACGCACCGACAACTAACATGAATCCTAAAACATAAAGGGAAACTCAACAAGTCACCGGTGTCCACAAGACTCCTCCTCAGCAAACACAACGCCCTCTGCAACAAGCTCTGGCTCGGCAACTAACATGCGACACCCAAAGAGAAAGGGGCACATGTCAGCAAGTCTGAAAAGACTTGAGCAAGGAAACTGAAAGGAAGGTAAACTAGCAACCTAGCAGTTATAGTATGCATGACATGGCAGTTATAACATGAGTGCGCAAGCAAGACATGGCGAGACAATAAGTACAAGAGAACAACTATCGGGACAAGACAAGAGTAGCCAAGCTACTAACAATCTCAATCATTTCACATTATTTGTAGGTGTTTACGCCCTTCGCTGAATGGTACAACATTCAGACCGATCGGTACTAAACACAATTCACATTTCACGGTTGTTTTGTAGATGTTTACGCCCTTAGCTGAATGGTACAACATTCAGACCGATCGGCACTAAACACTACCCCACCCCAAAGAGTTTACGCCTTACAACTGCAGTTGTTGATCAAACAGACCCCCAGTTGCCTGGCCGCTTAACCCTTACCCCATCCCACATTTAAACAAGCCAGGGTCCCTGCACATGAGCCCAGCAAGTGAGCCAGGGTTGCCCCGCACGGGAGCTTGTTTTCCAAGTTCACAATTCAATATCGAGCGTTGGGGTTAGCAACTCATTATGCTCGCTTCTGGTCACGAGCCAGGAACTATCAGTTTTGTAGCGTGAGCTACACATTCACGATGAACAATCGATGTATGCAATGTCATGAACAGATATTCGCGTACCGTTAATTGTATTTAAACGTGACAGGCAAAATGCAATGACATGAACAATTTTCGCGTACCGTTAATTGTAATTAAACATGACATATAAGCATGATAGGGGTGACGGACCGAGCTTCGTTGTCAAGCTAGGTCAATGGCGTCTAGACGGCTATCCTTTCACCGTCTAGTCTCTTTTACGCTAAAACAAGGAAATGGCCTAAGACATGGCCCAAATCAAAGGAGGCAAGTTTCACTTGCCTAGCACTGGGGATGATGATCACGAAGGTTCGTCTCACGAACGCTAATCTACGGGGAATGGAATCGATGTCATGGAGAAACAATCATCAAACAACATCCATTATTATTAGGGTTTCACAAATCATAATGGGGGTTAAGAGAATATTAAAGGAAGAACACTACCCGAATGGAACCGGAAGATCAACGCCGAGCAACCACGGCAACGGATGAACGATCCGGGAGAACTACCACTCAGATCTGGAAATGAGGGAAAACCTGGAGAAATGGGTTTGGATGAGGCTTTTGGGGATTTGATGAGGGTTTGAGGTTGAGGAGATGTAGGATATGTGAAATGAGGGTTTGGATGATGATGGATGAGCTTGGGATGAAGGAGGAAGGGTTTGGGGATGAAGGGGGATGATTTGGGGAAGGAGGAGGTTCAGGAGAAGAGAGGGAAGAGAAGAAAACGATTGGGGGTTTATATAGAAAATCGTGTGGCGGCTAGGGCAAACTAGGGGTTCCTGGGCTGATTAGTCGGTCAAGGAAGGATTGGTGACCGACTAGTTGAGATCTAGTCGGTCAGTCGTTCAACATGGACCGACTAAGAGTAAACAGTAGCTCGCTCAGGAAAACTGGACTATGAGTTAGTCGGTCTGTGAAGACTTGTCAACCGACTAGTTTGAGAACTAGTCGGTCGGTGAGTGTTCATTGACCGACTAAAGGCTGAATTCTGAGAGAGATCATGGAAATGAGAGTTAGTCGGTTTGAGAAGGATTCCTGACCGACTAGTTTAGCATCTAGTCGGTCGATGGTTGTTCTTAGACCGACTAAGAGTAAACAGTAGCTCCTGAATAATTGATTGAATGAACTAGTCGGTTCCAGTTGATTTCCTGACCGACTAAATTGGAATCTAGTCGGTCGGTTGATCTTCTTGAACCAACTAACATGCACGAAAAGTGCCGATTCGAAGCGCAAAGCTTCGGGAAGATTTCTATGGCTTCTAGGATCGATTTATACTCTAAGATATGATCGATATGAAGCTCGTCACGAGTGACTTACTCCGAGTTCGAGGATTCTAAGGAAGAAGCTAGAAGATCGCATGAAAAGGAATGAAAACGAAAGCTAGGAAATCTCAACGAGATGAATGAAAGCGAGAACTATGGAAATGGAAACCACACAAGGAGAGAACCCACCATCGCAAGCAAAACATACTGATAATTCAATCGTACAAAAACCAGTCGTTACACATACGTAACATAGCAAACATATTGTCATACTCAAGATACAAAGTTAAAATGTTCATCATGAATAGGTAAAGTCTGAGACGACCCCCTCATAACCCATGCTCTACTTTGTTCTTGTTATTATTTATGTTACAAAAGTCCACCCATATTTCCCAAGCTATCTGCTCCATGCGCAGTTTCCATTGATTTCGTTGATTGGTTTGTTCACGAACGGGCAACTGTTGGGAAAGATCCATAACATTGTCATCATGCACATTTTGATAACATCGACAACCTCCTCAAACCCATCAACATCTTCATTTAGTTGGGGGTCAAGAGGATCTGCTATTTGCATGTAATTATGCAAAACAGTGCAATCTAGTACGTTATCGACCTAACTGTTAAATGGGTGGCGAGGCTTGGCAGACAAAATTTTAAACTTGTTCTTTAGGATACCAAATGTCGACTCGATCTTTGATCTTAGGTAGAATGATGTATGTTGAATAGCTCTCGTCGGTTTCGAGGAACCTGATCGGTATGGTTCTTCAGATGGTATCTAATGCCCATGTATGGAGATATGAAACCGATTATTATAGTAAATCCAGCATCGCAAAGGTAATATTTACCTACATTCGAAAAAATAAATCTAGTTTATGATCCAACGATTTCTTAAAGACATATATATAATTTTTATGTAAAATTATGCCTATTACCTTCATACACTCGCAGCCCCATTGGGAGGTAAAGACAATGCATCTTTCAGGACCGTAAAATCATTTGTGGATCCTTCCCGAATCTTTTATTTGGAGTAACAGCTGCTAGCACATTTTGCGTAACCCCTTTACGACCTCTAAAGTAGGGTACGAGCCAGGTTGGAAGCATGACATCTATGTGCGTCCCATCAATGAGACCAATGCAATCCTACAACGTAATCAATGAGCCCAATTTGCAATCAACATGATGATAATTATTATGCTGACACATATACAGATAATCACACATACCTTTACAAATGGAAACCAATTAGGATTATTGACTATCTCTGGTGGCGTCTCATTAGGAAATTTCTTCATGAACATATCCCGAAGTGCACACACTCCCGCCATAACTTTGTTAAAATACCGGCTAACAGTCTCCCCTCCCCTTATAAAATCCACTTGCATGACTCTATTCTTTGACTTGTGCCCTACAATATGCAGGAGCATGGCCACCTACTCTTCTATATAGAATTAATAGTGTCCTCGAGAAGACCACACTGGCGCATTAATGATGCAAGATTCATGAAAGCATGTCTTCGCATTCGTAAGTAGTGCAAACAACTACTGCCAGACCCATACAGAATTCTTCGCATGTGGGATTTTCTATGCAGATCCCACATATCTGAGGCCTCTCTGGGTATAGGGTCAGCTGTACCGGATTTGTGAAGTTGTAATGCTAAGTTGACAAACGTTATTGTTGCCGATGCAGAGATACATAACTCACAAGTCGAATGGTCTCCTTGTATATCCATGTCCACCTTATTTGGATCAACCATAATTTAACGCGTAAGTGATGACTGACATATGATATTACCATAAAGTAGGTCATAGGAAAAAGATACCCGTCGCTACCCAGTATCCTATATAACTTATGGCAAGCTCAAAAAAATAAACCCTTTGATATCCACTATCAATTAAATCCATATCATATAAAAATATGAAAAACCCATTTCATATAAAATTGTGCATAACCAAAACATTAGCCATCAGAATTAATGTTTAATCAGTTTCACAACTGGTTGCTTTGCCGTTGCTCCTTCCATTTCAACCAGAAATCAACGAGCATAAATCAAGGTAAAAATCACACTTCATAAAAAATCCAATCTCCCATTGTACTCACGTAAACAAGTGTAGAATGAAAAGGCTATAAAAAATACTTAAAATTTGAAATTTTAACATGAATTCAACTTGATGTAAAACATTAAAAAAATTCACTTTCATTGTATATGGGGAACCAACATTGTAAAAAACAACTTGGGGAATAAAAGGAACCATCGAGCAAGCCATCCAGCATGTATGCCGGTTGCAAAGCCAAGCCAACCTAATTCATTTTTACTTTTACATCATTGGGATATTTGGAATAATGCACAAGTCATATCATTCAACTATCAACCCAAATGTCTAGCATTATGAATTACAAAACACTATTAATATGATGTCTTTAGTGGAGCTCCATTTGGAGCTTGTATGTGTTTCAGTTTCTGAGCTTGGATGTGTTACTGCAAAATATCGTATCCATACTATTCTCGCATGCACCTTATTCAATAATGAATATTTAATGGCTACGAAAACCTCGCATGCAAACTACAAAGCCATAGCCCTCAGAATTAATGTTTAATCATCTTCACAACTGGTTGCTTTGTCGTTGCTCCTTCCATTTCATCCCAGAAATCAACCGGCATAAATCAAGGTAAAAATCACACTTCATAAAAAATCCAATCACCCATTGTACTCACGTAAACAAGTGCAGAATGAAAAAGCTATCAAAAATACTTAAAATTTGAAATTTTACCATGAAATCGACTTGATGTAAAACATTTAAAAAATCCCTTTCATTACATATAGGGAGCCAACACTTAAAAAAACAACTTGGGGAATAAAAGGAACCATCGAGCAAGCCATCCAGCATGTATTCCGGTTGCAAAGCCAAGCCAACCTAATTCATTTTTATTTTTACATCATTGGGCTATTTGGAATAATGCGCGTGTCATATCCTTCATCTATCACCCCAAACATCTAGCTTTATGAATTACAGAAACACCCCTAATATTGTGTATGTACTGGAGCTCCATTTGGAGCATGTATGTGATGGGTTTTGAGGGACCCTTAGGGCACCTTTCTATGCTCGTCCTACGTCGGATGGACGATGGAGGCAAAATAAAAATAAGCAGCGAAAAAATGTTAAACTATTTAACATGCAACCTTAAGGATATCAAGACCATAGCCAGGATCTCTACTATCTTAAGGTGGGTCTGACAACCCCAAGATAGATCCAAGCTAATGCAATATTATAAATACTATACTTAATTAAACTACATACTCGGAACCTTGCTTGCATCGGCAAGGTGTACCGAACAGCATCCTGAGCCGCTCCCCGTCCCGAGCTGAACCGCGTCCTGAATCGCTCCTGGTCCTGAGCCGAACCGCTTCCCGAACCGCACTGCGTCCCAAGGCGAGCAACCCCCTTGTCGCTGAGCCAACCACGGGCCGAAGAAAGTTTCACTTGAGTGGATCCTCCATCAAGACTTCAGATCCGATCCGAACCCCTTTGTGGCTTTGCTAGAGCCCTTCAGGAGCAAGGAAGAAATTTAGGGAGAGAAGAAAAATATTTATTTTAAGCTTAGATCCGAGCGTGCTCCAAACTTTTGGGAGCCGCTCAAATCTAGAGCTTGGGACGAGTTTAGAGGAAGGGGACAGGCCCCTATTTATACAGACGGCTGACACATCCCCTTTACTCCACTTTTGATGTGGGACTAAATATTTGGAGTTAAATAATTCAAGTTAGTTTGCCTTTCATAAAGGCCAAACTTTCATGAATTTTAACTCCCTCACCGTTGAGTTTCAAATTTGATACAAGCTATCAAATCAAAGAGCGCTGAACGGTGAACGCGTAGGAAAAAACTGCACCTCAATCTGAGTCCGTTTGACCCCCCCCAAATATGTGTCCAAAGATCAGCCCAAAAGTTGTATTTCGAAAAACTGCAGCCGCCAAAAGGAATCAGCCATTCCTAGGGTTCTGAACCCATTGTGGGGCCCATCTGCACCAACCTGGGCGGGACCCGGGCCAGGCTGGATGCCTGGCCCAGTCATGGGCGCCTGGGCTTGCCCAGGTTGCCCCCTTTTGATTTTTTTCCTTTAAAAAAAGCCAGCTTTAACCTTTAAAGCTATTGGGCTTTTAGCCCTAATGGGCTTTCTATTTAAACGCTTTTAAATAGACTTATTAGGCTCGTTTAGACTCTGATTTGAGCGCCGTTTGAACCTACGTTTAGACGTGGACGATCCTGTCATCCATGTAACCTTTTCCTTGCATTTATTATATTAAATATGGCCTTAAACAATTAAAGACACATTTAATATCATTTTACATCATATGCAAAATTTTCCCCATCTAAGCTTAAAATAATATTTGCATCAAATGCAGTTTTCCATCCCTTGCATCAAATGCATAATCTCCCTAATTACTACATATTACTAGACGAAGGTCGCACTCTGTGTGAGACCCTACAGCCTGACCCTACTACAGATGGAGCTCGAAGCCCCCAGACGGCAGTAACCGCGAGCAGCAGGTGCCATCCTTGTTTCTGTATCATACTTATGTGGTTAACTCATTGACATCAGTGTTGTCGGGACCACCCTGAATGTGTCCGTGATGAATACCACAGTTTTATTCTCTTTGTCAGAACTATGTCATTTACCCTCAAGCCTAGGGTACGGTCAAACTGTCAACCCCAATAGCT
The DNA here is from genome assembly GCA_030789695.1 of Scilla litardierei. NCBI lineage: Eukaryota > Viridiplantae > Streptophyta > Magnoliopsida > Asparagales > Asparagaceae > Scilla > Scilla litardierei. The sequence goes on from CM061135.1 coordinate 149,628,565, forward strand.
CGAAGCCGGTTAGTCTCCATCGATCTTTAGTCAAATAATGTTGGACATCTTCCAACATACTCTGGCCAGAGTTTTCACTAAAGACCGAACTAACTCTGCGACACTAACTCCCATTGACCGGGAGAGACGAATCCTATCTTGGTCATTACTCTCCTCGCACGTTTCAAATGTCACCCAAGCAAAGACCTTTCGACAGGCATTGCCTCGAAGCTAGGTCAGAGTTCTAAGTGACACCGTTCACGTATAGGTTCGTACAATGACCTCAAGTTAAAAGGCCAACTCGCGTATCATCACTAAGAGTTATCATTGACTGATTGGTCAACCATAACCATATGATAACTCTTGTTGGGTCGTTCAGTGAACTCATTCTCCAATGAGCACCTGTGTATCGTCTCTGACTTCGCCAAGTCGAACGACCATGAGATCATCGTCGCCGCTACACGGTGAAGACAAAGACACAATAGTCTATCCGATGTTTAGATATCCTTTTCTCGAAACATCTACGACCATGGACGTTTCTAGACTTATGCTACATACGGTCAAGCACTTCTCAATGATCGAGATCCTCATCTCGATACATGTTTTACCTTGCATTAGGTCTCGGGACTTTGCCTTAGTTACTAATGATAACTACATTATGAATTAACTAAGATAAATTCTTACCAAGCTGCTTACTGTTATTTTGAACAAGATGTATGTATAGATACACATGAATGAATTTGCCTCGAGGGCATACCCATCTTATGACTTGCAGTTCAAATACCATATTATGACATGCAAGTGCTGATAGTAAGAAGAAGAACACGCTAACATGCAGTAATAACTTTAAAGAAAACAGTGGAATAGATCAGTATGAGTTAATAACATTAAAGTAAAAGAGGAACAAGTAAACATGAGTGAACATCATTTACAATTTTGAAGGGCAATTAATTTAAGTTATCAATTTACATGTTTGGGAACCCGTGTAAATAATAGGATGCTTAAGAAGCTGGACTTCACCTATGGTGGGAGAAAAGTGGTACTTCAACCAGCGACACGAGCACTGGAGGAGCCTCTCGTAACTCCACTGTTGGAAGTGATAAATCTCGGGTTTTCAGTGGAAAACAGAGCACCCCATCATTTACCACCATGGTGCATCACGAGTACACCACCGGCCTCATCAACCCTATCAACTTACCTACCAACTACCGGGAGTGTGGGTGTGATTCATCATAAGTGTCCACTCCTTAATACCTACTTTTTACATGTGTTGCGGGTCAGATCCGCACACAATAAAATTTGTTTGTAGTGGGAATCACAGGTACAATGATTTACAGGTTTTTGGGTGATGGAGAGGTTATCACGACTCGGAGCTCTCTTTAGAGGTGAAGAGTCCAAGGTCGCCTCGAGATCGCCTGAAGATCGCCCAATCCCGGTAGCTGAGATGAGCTTCCTGCGAGGATTAGCAACTGGTTAGAAGGGCAGGGCTGGCTGTCAGCTCGTAACCCCTCCGATGCCTAAGTCAGCTGGTGACGTAGTAAATAAGCGTCGGGCATACTTGGCGACTTTAAGGCAGGTCGACAAAGTGCATCGGGCTTGTGAGGAAGGCACAGATATATGGAAGATATCCGACCTTGTGTATTGAAAAGAGTTAGAGGATTCTACTGACCAACAATTTCTCAACCCCCTTTATGGATGCATGATGGGGGTATTTATAGGGCTGGGAGGTGGTTGCCCGCCGTCTTGTCAGCTGTCGGATCATCCCTGCTGGCACTCGAGTGCTGGGGCTGTGTCAGGGATATTTACCGCATTAATGGTGTCAGGAGGTGTCAGGAGCATTAATGAGACGCGAGTGGCAGCCGTCAGTTCTCGCCCTTAACCCCTGGTATTAATGGAAAGTAGGGGAGCCTACTTCACACTGTCAGAGAAATTTATGCTCGGTCGCCCTCAGGGGCGAGCCATAGATCGATGATCAAGCTTGGCTCCTCCGGAGGATGCTTCTTACTGAGAGTAGGCAAGTTGGTCCTTAGCATGGCGAGCTTGTAGGTCTCTTCAGCGGGCTTCTTGATGGGCCTTGAAGGCAAGCTTGAGGCGGGGTGAGGCGAGCTTCTCTGTATTGAGACGATCATCTCGATAGGTGTCCCATCAGGAGAGTTGGTGAGGTGTTTGCTTGGGCCTCCAGTGCATATGAGTCTCAACTTCATGGGCCGGCCTCTAGGGTGTAACAACAAGTGTCCACCACAAACCCATATCTAAAGTCTCACCCATTTGTGAATGGATTGAGAACTTCACACTCTTGTTCTCATTCTCACTCTTAATTTCATTGTATCATAACATCTTTACTTTTAATGCTCTTAATACCACTTCCACATCTCATATGGATATCCTTTCACATCCATTCATTATCATCATATCCATTCTTTCCTTGATCAGTTTTATATAAAAATCACATATGAGCAACATGTCTTCTTTATTACAATATGAATCATGGAGTTATGCATTTAACAATCCCTATAACATGATAATTAAACAATCAACAATATGGAGATCAATGCTTCAACATGCATGCTTAACAAATGAATTAACACTCATGACATGGTGAGCATAACTACAACATCGTGAATTAAATAACTCAACGTGATTAATTAAGCTTGGGGACTAAATCATGGCTTATCATATACTTGATATTCATTACATGTCAATTTGATAAGAAGTATAACAGAAATGAATGGAAGTTCTGAGAAGTTCTGCATAAACTTGGGAAAATATGGCGACACGGCTGTATGAGATCTCCATATGTCAGTGTGGAGTGAGGCTCGGGAGGTGATCCACACGGCCGTATGGCCAAGTCCACACGACCATGTGGACTTGATTGGCTGAAAAGGGGCATACAACCGTATGATTGAAGTCATACGGCCATGTGGCTTCATGGTGCTTCAGGAAGCGACACGACAGTATGGGATTTCTGGTTGAACCAGAGGACGCGCAATGAGCATGCCTTCCACTCCCAAGCGTAGGAGTGTCAATGCAATAATAAATAAACGGTGAGTACCGGGTCGGATCACAGGGACAAGTCGTTCTATATTCATAAAATTGATCGATAAAGAGAGATAATAGCGTGTTACAACCAACTCGCTAACGGTGGATGAGTGAAAAAAATGTTTGGTGAATCTACAATTCTAGCCTACGCACTAAGGGTGGAGAGCCGAATCAGCAAGTAACGAGGAGGACTCATGTGGTGCGTGTGAATGAGGCCGTGTGCATGTGAATTCATCCCAAATATAACTCAATTGATCTTACGGCTAAGGGACGATCAATCGGAGGATGCGGCATTTCATCGAGCGTGTGGGGTGCAATAAGTAATGAATGAAACTCATATGAGTAATAAACAATGAGCACACTAGAGAGGGTCCGCTAGGATGAGCCTCTCTTTGGATTTCCCCTTAGGGTTCCAATAAACAAACGTAACTCAAAATTTCATCCACAAATTTGAAAATGAAAATGTGCTAGAGATGAAATTCACAACCCAACAACAATAACAAGCACAACACAACCACACAAGAAATATTCAGAAATTCATAATGAAAAGGAGAAGTTTTTACTCAAAACAATCATCCAATTACAATACAAAAATCTAAAACAAAATACACAAGAGAATGGAGAGATTTCACCCAAGTGTCACTCCAAGATGAGTTCTTCCTCTCCCAAATGCTCTTCCAAGCTCCAAGCTTCATCAACTTCCAAGCCCTAGCCCTAGCCCTATTGGGGAAGAAGAAACCCTTAAAAAAATATGTTTTTGGCCGAAGAACACAAAAAAATGAACTAACCCCCAATTTTTCGCACATGCAGCACTAACCCATTCGGATCGGGTCGGATCTTGGCGGCGTGCGCCCGCTGCCCGCCCCGCTATCCAGTTGCACGCACGTTGGGCGCTAAAAGGCGGAGCGGGCCAGCCCGCCTGGGCCGTCCCGCTGAGCTGGTTTTATTTTTTAAATTTTTATTTTTTTTAATTCATTGCGACGGCGGCGGCCCAGCGGCCCGCTCCAAGAGCGTGCCGCCAAAAAACTGGGCTTGGGTTTTTTTGTTTTTTATTTAAAAAATGCAGCGGGCCGCTAAAAATCCCCGCTGAGCCCGCGAGAAACAGCGGCCAAAACCCGCATCCTGATGGGCGGTCAGATCGGCGCCACGTGGCGTCGCGTGGTTGCGCCATGTGGCGCCCCACTATAAATCCCATTTCTGGTTTTTAATCCCCCTTTTCTCCTCCAAATAATTTCAAAAAAACCTAGAAATCTCAGAAAAATCCCAGAAAATTCTGGAAAATCCTCAAGACTCCTAAGAGTACCTGAAAAAAAAGGAAATGAGAAATTAGTCCATATGATGAGAAAAATAATGTAATGACTATTATAAACACAATATTGACTTTCAAAATTTCATATAAATTATTCACATGCTCAAATAATTCTCAAAAATTGACCATATGATCACAATAATAGCAGGAGCACATGAAAAATAATAGGAAGTCAATAAGGGCGATAAAACCCGTATTTTGTGCAAAGAATAAGGATAAGCTCTAAAAATGACATGAAGTGAAAATATACCCAAAAAAGCAAGATTAAGTATAATTATTACCACAAAATGGGGGTAGTTAGGGGGTATAAATATACAATTTTCACTCCGAATCACATCCCCAACTAGCTTTTTGCTAGTCCCTAGCAAAATATGCGATAAATTCGGATTAAAGTGAAAAACATGCACCAAACTCACAATATCCTCATGGCATACTCCAAATGATATTTCCAAATGATTTCAAAGCCAATATACCCAATGTTTGAAAGTAAACAACAAATGACATTCTCTTCAATCCAATTCCAAGAAAAGTAAGGAAATAAGCACCGTATCGCATTCATTGGGATATATCACAAATGACAAAGTTTCTAACTTTAATGGAAATGGCCAAAACAAAAGAAATTCCTCTAAGTGGTGGGAGATGAGATTGCATCACTCATGTTGCTTATTCTTTAATTTATTCATTCATTTTTCTTTTCTTTTCTTTTTCCTTCTTTTTTTGAATTCTTTTTTTTGATGTTATGTTTTGCATTCACGCGATAACGCTATGAAATGCAAACACCGCCCCCTTTTGCATACACGCGATATTGGACGCAACGATCTAGGATCTTTGGTTTGATGATGACAAACGTGTCGTTATATCTGACGTGTGTGCTAAGTGTGTTTCAGGAATGGCAAAGCGGTAAATTCTCAAAGTGATGACTTAGTCAACCGGTGGAGGAATTGCTATCCACATAGCTAAAGGACTTGGTCAAAGTGCTATACACAAAGCGATTTGACTTGGTCAATATGGAGATAGATGGAATCTATGTGGGATTTGGTCAAATCAATTAGATATTTATTTCCAATTTCATATCCAATTTGAATTGCTATCAAATCCCAATTTGATCAAATCAAATCTCCTATTTGTGGTGCAAAGTGATAGAACCAAATCTCTAAACTCCTATTCAAAATAGGATTCCCCGTAACTGCATCACCCTATCATCATCCTATAAAACCCCATCCTCTAGGGTTGAAAAGAAGCGCGGCAACCAAAAGCTAAAAATGCCGGCCAACGTTAATATCCAAATCTCTATAGAAATTCCCAGCCGCAACTTTGACTCATTTATTTGTCTTCATTGTTTATGCAGGGGACGGCTCAAAAAGAAATACAAGAGGAGCAACACTTTTTTAAGGATCTCAAAGCACAGAACCTAATCACCTTCATCCCTTTCATTCATACAAAGGCTTGGTGCTCTCGTTTGAATATTTGATTAAAAAAACACACATGCTGTTAATCTAAAAGAGCCAATCACCTTTCTCCCTTGCATTCATATAAGTTGCATATGCATTTGTTTTTGTGACCAATCAAAAAGCAGGTACACTTGTTTTTATTAATTCTCACTTCTTTCTTTTTGTGCAGGTCTAAACAAAGAGCAGAGAAGCGCCGCAATTTTGACCCCCATGCCGAGATCATCAAGTTTCTTTTGAGGGCAACGAAAATTCAAAGAGAGCAGGCTACACATCCGCAAGCTTTGGGTTGATCATCAAAAAGTTTGAAGGGAGCCGCAAAAATTTCTTTACCGCTGCCTTGAAGAGCGCGACGCAAATATCTGAAAGCACAAGCAGCCGAATTTTTAATGCAAGCTGGCCGAATTTTTGTTTCAAGGGGGGCGCACAAACCCGTGAGACTCCAAAATAAAGACAGGAGCATCCTACCTTGATTTCTATTGAAAAGTCTCAAATCAGTTTCTGCCTTTGTCGAAGTGGCCAATTTTTGTTGCTCCTTTGACTGCATCATCCAAGGAGAGGAGTGCCGCAACTTGAGGTGACTACAATGAGACGACGACATCTAGTCAGATACAGATCTGACCTGTGCTGATTGACGAAGACATCGCTACTACACAATCTGAGCTTCCTAAACTCTATACTTTATTATTTTGTGTAGCAATTATGATAGATCTTCGTAGGGGAAACTTTACCTATTTTTCTGTGACTATTTTGGGACTTGTCTAGTTAGGGCTAGACAAGTGAGACCCAGCTAGTTTAGGACTAGCTGGTAGAAAGCTTTACTAGGATTGATAGTGAGAGAAAACACTGTGTGGGGGTACTGAGATCCTGGCGAGTGTAGAGACGTAGAGGGTGCTCTGAGCGTGCTCTAACTTGAGGTTTTGTACCTATTGCGCTATTCAATACTAGTTCTACTTTGGGGGCTGGAGTATGTCATTGGGACGACCGAACCAGGGTAAATCTGCTGTGTACTCTGTGTCTGCATTTTATTTACCATGTTGCTGCTATAACTGCGTGTGCTTATTCGTGGGTTGCACGAATTATTTTTATTAGCCTATTCACCCCCCTCTAGGCTAGAATCCAGATCCAACACACGATAACGCTATATAGGCAAAGGGATGGAATGATCCCCTAAATCTCATTTCTGGCTTCCTCCCTAATGTTTCGTGGGGCACCGGCTACTCAATTTGATTAGGAAAACCATTCACTTTATATAACTCTCTTTCTCATTCTAAACATGAATTATCAACTCATCCACCCACTCCTTAAGAGGAAAACAAAGCATGCACCATATGGCCACACCCAATCCAAATAAAAACTAAATCATTCATCCCAAATCATGCAATCACTTACACCAAACTTTCCCCAAATTATCTCAAAGAGAGTACCACGACATATAATGTAGTTCCATACATGGCATATTCGCATATGAATCCAAATTGGAAAAGAATTAAACCATGCCAATCAAACATTTATGAATTTGATACCAAAATGATAATCCGAAAAATTGCATGTCATTAAGCATGTAGGGACTAAGCATAAAGCTAACGGCGTAGGGACAAGGAGGACAAATATGATGTGCAATAAAGAGCAATGGGTGATGACAAAATGGAGGTATCTCAAAAAAAATTTACGCTAACATCAAAATACTAACAATTCTAAAGATTCTAACACTCTCCCCCCAACTTAAAATAAACAGTGTCCGTAATGTTGGGAGAGTATTAGATCTCAGCAAAAGATCCTAGAAAAGAAAAGAAAGCATATTAAAACACTAAAATAAAACATTTATTTATTTACACTATTGGAAAGAACACACCGTGGTAAATGGCGGATCCAAAATTTCCATCGACGGTGGCAATTGTTCCAACGCTCCTTTTATTTCCTCCGCCAATGCTCCTCGACCGAACGTGGCAATGGCGGCCACATACACAACCGCAAGCATCTCCTTAAAGTATGTACCTATATAAGGAAGGAGATGGGTTGTGTAAGAAAGAGATGGGGACACATTCCCAAAAAAAGACATCCACACATAATCATCAATATAAAATACGGAATGAAAAGTATGATGAATGTGTGAGAAAACTCCCTGGATGGTCAAATATGATGTGGTTTGAAGCTCGTCCCCATGGCATTCAATATCAATCGGGGGAGGAAGAGATATCTCCATATAAACCACTGAAGTAGTGGGAAGCTCGGGATCCATGATAGCATGTGGTATAAACTCATCCTCGCTTGCCTCTTCTTCGGGCTCATCAATACAAGAACAATCCTCCTCGCCCACTTCGCTCCCAAGTGTGCGCGCGATCGGCTCCTCTATCTCCACCATGTCAACAACCAATTCCTCAACAACTAATTGACACGGACCAGCAGAAATAGGAGATGTCGTCATGATAATTTCCTCCACTGGATCAACCAACTCCTCCATACCAACACTTGGTTCCTCAACTACTACTTGGCACGTGGCACTCAATTGTTCAACTACCGGTGGGGTGAGATCCATAAGAACTTCTTCATTTGGGGCTTGGTGGACCAAAACTTCATGGCTTGGCTCATTTGGAGTCACAACCAACGTGTGATCTTCCTCATTATAGGACTCCAAATAACTACAAGCCGCATTCTCATCCATGTCCAAAAAGTGGCCGTTGTCCAACAAATCCACAAAATCCTGCATCTCCGGGAGCAGACCCTCCAAGAAGAATCCAAGAAGACGCACCCTGTCAAATCCATGATGTGGACAACCGTACACTAACTCTGAAAAATGCGTCCAAGCCTGAAAAAATGTCTCACCAATACGCTGAGCAAAGTTCACCATTCTTCCTTGCCATGTTTTGGTCCTGTAAGATGGAAAAAACTTCATACAAAATTTTTGCTTTAGTACATGCCAACATGGAATAAGATGTGGGAGATAAACTTTAAACCATTTTAATGCACTACCATCCAAAGAATAGGGAAAGAATTTAAGATAAAAAATTTTCTGCACACGTGTTCCCATCAAAATGAAGCTTGCAAGCACTCTCAAACTTATTAATATGTAGGTAAGGGCTCTCCGCATCCTTACCAAGGAATGTCGGTAGGGATTTGGTCACCCGCATGTCAAACCCAAGAGAGTTTGAAGTACTTGCCATGTTTGAAAAAAACAAAAACAAACAATCAAAAAGACTCAATAAGGGGAAAATAAATAAAATGGAAATACACAACACTAAGAGATAGACGTATCACACTAAAGCTTTCAAAATCAATCAAAAAATGAAATTATAGAAACCATTGTCCCCGGCAACGGCGCCGATTGGTTGAACCGGAGGACGCGCAAGGAGCACGCCTTCCACTCCCAATCGTAGGAGTGTCAATGCAATAATAAATAACCGGTGAGTAACGGGTCGGATCACATGGACAAGTCGTTCTATATTCACAAAATTGATCGATAAAGAGAGATAATAACGTGTTACAACCAACTCGCTAACGGTGGATGAGTGGAAAAATGTTTGGTGAATCTACAATTCTAGCTTACGCACTAAGAGTGGAGAGCCGAATCGGCAAGTAACGAGGAGGACTCATGTGGTGCGTGTGAATGAGGCCGTGGGCGTGTGAATTCATCCCAAATATAACTCAATTGATCTTCCGGCTAAGGGACGATCAATCGGAGGATGCGGCATTTCATCGAACGTGTGGGGTGCAATAAGTAATGAATGAAACTCATATGAGTAATAAACAATGAGCACACTAGAGAGGGTCTGCTAGGATGAGCCTCTCTTTGGATTTCCTCTTAGGGTTCCAATAAACAAACCTAACTCAAAATTTCATCCACAAATTAGAAAATGAAAATGTGCTAGAGATGAAATTCACAACCCAACAACAATAACAAGCACAACACAACCACACAAGAAATATTCAGAAATTCATAATGAAAAGGAGAAGTTTTTACTCAAAACAATCATCCAATTACAATACAAAAATCTAAAACAAAATACACAAGAGAATGGAGAGATTTCACCAAGTGTCACTCCAAGATGAGTTCTTCCTCTCCCAAATGCTCCTCCAAGCTCCAAGCTTCATCAACCTCCAAGCCCTAGCCCTAGCCCTATTGGGGAAGTGAAACCCCAATAAAATGTGTTTTTGGCCGAAGAACAAAAAAAACGAACTAACCCGCAATTTTTCGCACAGGCAACCCTAACCCATTGCGGATCGGGTCGGATCTTAGGGGCGGGCGTCTGCTGCCCGCCCCGCTGTCAAGTTGCGCGCGCGTTGGGAGCTAAAAGGCGGAGCGGTTTTTATTTTTTAAATTTTTATTTTTTTTAAATTCATTGCGACGACAGCGACCCAACGGCCCGCTCCAAGAGCGGGCCACCAAAAAACTGGGCTTGGTTTTTTTGTTTTTAATTTAAAAAATGCAGCTGGCCGCTAAAAAATCCCCGCTGAGCCCGCGAGAAACAGCGGCCAAAACCCGCATCCCGATGGGCGGTCAGATCGGTACCACGTGGCGCCGCGTGGTTGCGCTACGTGGCGCCCCATTATAAATCCCATTTTTGGTTTTAATCCCCCTTTTCTCCTCCAAATAATTTCCAAAAAATACCTAGAAATCTCAGAAAACTCCCAGAAAACTCTGAAAAAGCACCAAGACACCTAAGAGTACCTGAAAAAAAATAAAGGAGAAATTAGTCCATATGATGAGAAAATTAATGTAATGACTATTATAAACACAATATTGACTTCCAAAATTCTATATAAATTATTCACATGCTCAAATAATTCTCAAAAATTGACCATATGATCACAATAATAGCAGGAGCACATGAAAAATAATAGGAATTCAATAAGGGCGATAAAAACCGTATTTTGTGCAAAGAATGAGGATAAGCTCTAAAAATGACATGAAGTGAAAATATACCCAAAAGAGCAAGATTAAGTATAATTCTTAGCACAAAATGGGGGTAGTTAGGGGGTATAAATGTACAATTTTCACTCCGAATCAATTTCCATACGGCTATATGATGCTAACATTCTCTGTATGTGGTCATTCTACATCCGTATGACTAACGACCACCATATGGTCATGTAGAAAGGTTCGTACGACCGTGTTGATTCATCTGCTGTCAAGTCCGATAGGGACGAGTTTTAAAATCTTACGTGATTCAAACTAAATCATATCTAACCAAGTTATGATCCTACCTGAGGTGTCCATCTAAGTTATGTGGCTCTTCTTCTCCTTGAAGACCCCAACAATCTCTAGCTTCTCCTTCGTCTCCAATGGATCGAAAGAACTGGGTTTGTGTTTATCGCATTTTGGCTTTGGTCTGTTGAAGAAATTTGAAGCAGTAGGTGATTTGTGGGTTGTGTGAGCTGAAGGAATGAGGAGGAGGATGCTTGTTATTTTCTCGTCTTCTTCCTTTTTTCTGAATTTCTCTCCAAAATTTTCCCCTTTTACACTCCCCTTAATCAACCTCACCCTCCCCAAACCCCTCTCAACTTGCCACCTAACTAGGGGGTACGTGGGGATTAGCCTCCTAAGCCACCTATTAAGGTGGAGGTGGCTTGTTAAGGTAATTATAATTTAAAGTTTAAAGAAAATAGTTATACTCTCTATTATACCAAAGACACTCATATTTACAAGTATTTACCTATATGCACCTCATTTAATAATTCCAAAAGATGTCATAAAATTCTTTAAAAATAATTTTAATATGACAAGAATTAAAGGAAATATACAAAATCTCCCAAGTATTTATACGCACATTTATACGTCCCAAAATACTTATATAATACATGTATTCGTGAATACGGGGTATTACATTCTACCCACTTTAAAACAAAGTCCGTCCTCAGACTTTCTAAATACAAGTGTCTAATTGAAAGTTTAATAGATCTAAGGATTGCCACACCCACAATATACTAATATAAACACAATTACACATTCATCTCCAATGCTACTGCCATTGTATATCTTAATCTCAACGATATATATGACTATTCACATTACTACTCTAATATGGATATACACAAATATTATTCACACAATTCATCCCATGTATATGATACTATATCATCAATCAAATACAATACAATTATTAGTACTGTAACTACACTCATTAAGTAAAACATACATACTAATATACACGCATACCTTTATTCATATTACTTTATTTATCTGCCTATATAATACTTATATATTAGCCTTATACAAACTTATTACATACACATAATCACAAATACAGAACATAGGTCATATAATAATATATTTACAATTAGATGTACTTTACTCCACGTATCAACACACACACAAAAGAATATATATAAACAAAACTATAACCAGATACACAACCATATATCCAAGACGTACACCAGTATTCATAAAATACGCATCCTTATATATACACTTACACACACATATACATGGACTACCATAGCCATATAGGATACATGCAACTATCAACCATTCTAATGGAAGTATACACACTACATATACTCATGACATATATCTATGTAAGTACTTACATAATTCATTCATATGAGTTTGCGCAAATAACGACACACATACACTTGTATACGTATATTCTTCATTTACATTACTCACAAATATACTTTATCAATGTATACATATAAATATCTTTAGATATCATACATGACATATATAAAACCAACTATACATCCACATATCACTATTTATTCATTCACCTCTTATGCACTAGCATGTGATCATATAATACATGTCCAAGGTTGCATCGCATTACTTAAATACTCATATGTGTATACTTAGATATATAAATCCATGTACGATATCACACGACACTCCAAGTATGCATACATATACACACACACACACATATATATATATCCTAGTCATTACCCATGCCCATAGGGCACGGTTTATTTAATGGCTGCGTTTTTTCTCCCAACATATTCAAGTTCCCCCAAATTTCAAGTTTTCCCACAAAATTTTAAGTTTCCCCCCAAATTTAAGTTTTTCTCCAAAATTTAAGTCCCCCAAAATTGTTATTGCCACCTAGGACAAACTTACTACGTAGGACAAAGCTTTGTCCTAGTAAGATAAGATTCAAAATCTTCAAAGGACTGGAAAAAATGGTCAGAATGGGGGAGAATAAAAAGTGTGGGTGTGTGTGTAGGGACGGTCCAGGGGTAAAAATACAAAAACCTGGGTTGTATGTGCAAACTTTCCACCTCCTCTTTTATCCCTCAAAATCTCATCTCTTATATTTTCTCTTATCCAATTTCCCTCTTTTATATAATATAGATCCAAATTCTCTTATCCAATTTCTCATGTCCAAATTCTCTTATCCAAATTCTCTTGATAACATCCCTCTTTTATATAATAGATAGATATCCATATTCTCTTATCCAATTGCTCATGCCCAATTTCTCTTATCCAATTTCTCTTGATAACATCCCTCTATTATATAATAGATATCCAAATTCTCTTATCCAATTTCTCATGTGCAAATTCTCTTATCCAATTTCTCTTGATAACATCCCTCTTTTACATAATAGATATATATATATATGTGTGTGTGTGTGTGTGTGTATATATATATATATATATATCTCTATGTGTGTGTGTGTGTGTGTATATATATATATATATATGTACACACACACACATGGTAATCGCTTTATAAGTCGTAGTGCTAATATACTCATATGCATATACAGCTTTAAATTTATTCCTAGGTATATTTGGATATAGTTACAAGTATACAATTAAGGATGTATCTATCTATAAATACTCGTATCACCAATAATGGTCACTTAATATCAACTATAAATATATATACTACCACGTGCATCTATTCAATCTTCACAATACTTTACTAGCATACATATGTAAAATAAGTATATTCAAATATTGGTAGACATATAATAAGCACATACACCATTATTTATATATTTGGATATGCTACACCATATATTTAGTAAATAACCATACACAATTATGTCACTTGAGCATTTACAATCCTTCATACAATCATTTAGTCATTCATATACATAGTATATATCATCACATATTTATCACCATATATCTATATGTAATATCCAATACACTAGTATACACAGAGCAGATTTACTTCCACTTAAGTAGTATGCATAAACCCATTCATGGGCATACACATAATGTTCATTCTACATACATATCAATCTATATAAATATTCCTATATACTTCATAGTTCATCCACATACTAACTTTGTGTGTGTGTGTGTGTGTGTGTGTGTGTGTAAAGTACAATAGCCACATATATACACAGACAACTAATCGTATCTACCTCCCATGAATTCTGTATCTTAGACTTCTTAAAGCCATGGCTCTATATAAAGCTGGATACCTACCCACCTCAGAACTCGACTATTTCCAAGGAGCATTACCCGTACTACCGTACACACGCCGCAGTGTGGAGACCTGCATGGGCCACCAAATGTAACAACATGCTCTACAGGACACCCGGAAAGTACGAATCCATCCTAGGTATTTCCAGATCAATGAGTGTTACATAGAAAGAGAAAAAGGAAGAGATTAAAAGTGAATTTATATGTCACTGTGCACGTGCTGAGAAGTACAAATAAGGCTACATCATTGAAATAACATAGAGAATTAACCAAAAGTACCAACATTTCATTTTAGTAATATAATGATACATCCTTTACATACATCATCTCTCAACTGAGTACAAAAGAAGCAAACAAGGAAATCCCCAGAAGAACCCAAAAGGAAAACACCATGCTCCGTAACCGATACTACTCATTCATAACAACCACTTGGAATCATCTGTACAGGACTGCCCTCCGCGGTTCCATTTCTGAGTAAACTCCTGAGTATAGCTCCAATTTGACCACTCTATCTCTAGACATGTGAAAAGTAAATGGGGCACGTCAACATGTGACCCAAATATGATTCCCAACTAAGCTAGGTAGGACCCAATTTATAACCAAACTACCTATCTAAGAAGGGTGGTCTGAAAATGTAGGGTCACGGTACATATAAAAGTATTCACGACTTTACATGCAAGCATTAAAGGGGAACTTGGAAACATACATAAGTAACCATAGTAAGACATGCAAGTGTTGAAAGTAAGCAAAAGAACATGCTAACATGCAATAGTAACTTTAAAGTAAACAATGGAATAGACCAGTATGAGTTAATAGCACTAAAGTAACAGAGGAACAAGTAAACATGAGAAAACAACCTTTACAATTTTGAAGAGCAATTAATTTAAGTTATCAATTTACATGTTTGGGAACCTGTGTAAATAATAGGATGCTAAGGAGCTGGACTTCACCCAGGGTGGGTAAAAAGTGGTACCTCAACAAGAAACACGAGCACTGGAAGGGCCTCTCATAGCTCCTCTGTCGAGCGTGAGAATCTCGGGTTTTTAGTGGAAAACAGAGCAAACCATCATTTATTGCCATGGTGCATCATGAGTACACTACCGGCCTTATCAACCCTATCAACTCCCCTACCAACTACAGGAGTGTGGGTGTGATTCATCAAAGTGTCCACTCCTTACTTTTTACATGTGTCCCCCCAAACCCATATCTAAAGTCTTACTCACTTCTGAATGGATTAAGAACTTCAGACTCGTGTTCTCATTCTCACTCTTAATTTCATTGTATCATAACATCTTTACGTTTAATGCTCTTAATACCACTTCCACATCTCATATGGATATCCTTTCATATCCATTCATTATCATCATATCCATTCTTTCCTTGATCAGTTTTATATAAAAATCACATATGAGCAACATGTCTTCGTTATTACGATATGAATCATGGAGTATGCATTTAACAATCTTTATAACATGATTATTAACCAATCAACATCATGGAGATCAATGCTTCAACATGTATGCTTAACATATGAATTAACACTCATGACATGGTGAGCATAATTACAACATCATGAATTAAATAATTCAACATGATTAATTAAGCTAGTGGACCAAATCATGGCTGTTAAGGCCAAAAATGACTGAAACAATTGAAATGCTGACGTGAATCCTTTATTGCTGAGTTAGAGCCTCGTCAGTCGGTTGAGTGGGACTCTAGGTTGGAAGAACTAGGATCGTTAGTGGATGGTGGTTGACTTGCAGTGCTTGTTCGACCCTCGAACGGATCGAGCATCGGTCGCTCGATGTAGAGAAGCTCATGTGTGACCCTCTCTTAGGATCGTGACTCGATGATCTGCACCACAAGGAAGCGTCTGGGGGGTCGAATCTGGGTCCCGACCCAAATCCCCTCTGATGATTAAGTTAGAATGGAACTTAAGAGAGGGAGGGAGCTTGGAACAGCTGAGATCGACCCACGGAGGCTCGTCTCAAGTCTGGCGTCACAAGCTTTTTTATGGAAGAAATATAAGATAAAGTATGAAGTCCAGAATATCAGATCTCGTACCTAGGGAGTTGGAACCCTTTTAGAATCGTCTTTTCAGATATTTATAGACGTTCATCCGACGATTGCGAATAACCGTCCCTCATTGATTTGGGCGGGATCTTCTCCAGGATTGGTGATAACGGCCACCTATTTACTCGGTCTCATTAACTCATCCATGAGTATCAGTGGGAGTTTAATGGTCGAGTGAGCCATTCGCTTGATTGAGTATTTCTCCACCGTAATGACTGATTGCGGGTTGTAGTCTCTAAATGGGCCGCATACCTTGACACCATTTCGTAGGCCGTACCCGAGCACCAACAATGGCCCCCCATCATTCGTGTCTCGGGAAACAACACTGATTGAGACCACATGATGTGTATCCTCCTTAAATGTGCACGGTCTTCGAAATGGTTGATTTGATTTGTGCCGCCAAAAACCTTTCGTTTCTAACTCAATCCTCATCGTTTCTTGAGGTTGGGCTCAGACACGTGTTGCTCATCGATCATCTGTTGGTTGAGCTCCTCTGTATAAAAGAAAGGAATGAGAAGAAAAAGACTTTCTTGCTCTGCCTCCTTTTTCTTTTTGAAAGCTCGACTCCTTCATTGCTTCATTTGGAGTTTGCTTGATCTTGATAAGGTATCTTCCCTAACCAATCTTGATTCCTCTTTAAATCCATATGGGCATGTTTCCACCGGTAAGGATACATGAGCCGTCCTATGAAGAGCTCGTGTTGCACCTTCGACCTCCTCAACAAGACGATGTTCCTGGTAAAGGGAAAAGGGTTTGCATAGAACCAGCGCCTCCCATTCATCAAATGGATCGAAACTTAGAGGTCCCCCAAGTGATTTTGGAGAAGGCACCAGAGTTCTCCCACAATCTGGTTGCTAGGGTTTGGTCGGATTGCCTTTGTCCCCCCTTACAGGGTTAGGTTGATTGGATTTGATGAGAGAGTTTGCTTTCCTCGAAAGAGCAGGGTCGGAGTGTACCTCAAAGCTTTTCGTGTTGGGCTTCGCTTTCCTCTTCGGCCCTTCATCATAGAGATCATGTGCTCTTTGTGGATTTCTCTCTATCAACTTGCACCCCAAGCCATTTCTCCCATAATCTGTTTCATCGTGCTTTGTGATCTCTATGGGGTTCGACCATCCATTTGGCTGTTTAAATATTTCTTCCGGATAATAGTCGACCCTAGTAAGGTGTGGTATCACACCATCACTCATCTAGCGAAGAGGCTCGTCTACGATCTCCCGCTCTCTGAACCCAGTTGGGAAGATACATTCGTGTTTGTTTTTCTTTCTGACTTAGGTCAGTTGCTTAATGGTTGGAGTTCTCCGAGCCCTAACCTCGTCGAAGGGTACATGCTAGCACCAGAAGAGGTCGAGGCCAGATTAACGTCGGAGGAGGTCAAGGCGACTAAACTTATTTTGAGTCAACCAAGGCGAGAGAGGTCGACTTAGTATTTATTGGATGGCCATCGACTGAAGACTGTTTTATGGAGTTCGGGTAATGTATACTGCTTCTGTGTCTTTATCGCAATCACTTACGATAATTATATTCGTTTTTTATAGATATGACTAGCGGAGCTCACGTGGATCCTGGACTGGGGCAAATCTGGAGAGAATAACACAAGAAGAATAGAAGCATTGAGGGATCAAGCGCTCAGTCCACCATTCCCCTTAGTCGGAGCTCTTCCTCCGAGGGAGGGGAGGTCAGACGGACCTCGAGGTCATTTTCCTGTGCCTCGTCGAGGGAGGCCCCAAGTCGAGCTATCGCTTGCTCTGCTTTGCACATTGCCTCCACCATTGTTTCGGAACCTCCGGTGGTGGAAGATGCTGACGTTGTTGTGGCTCTTGAGCCTAATGAAACTGTCAGCAAGAAACGGGGGCCATCCTCCTATGAGGGGGGACTCAAAAAAAGAAGGCGGGTCGAGGAGACAAACCATCCGCTTTCGCACATGGCAAAAGGTCGAGAGGCGGCCCATCTTGATCCTCTGGGGACGATTGAGATCCCCGTGGTTCCTCCTTTGGACAAATGGCCATGGGGCAGTATCGACTCACCTGCTCCCTTGGTTGGCCCGATCCCCTCAGAGTCCGATCGAGTTCTGTTGCTAAACCAGATATCGTCTCATTCCTCAGGACCTGTTCGAGGTGAACCTCATCAGCCTCCCTTCATCATCGGGAAGAAAGAGTCGGACATGTCAGACTTTGGGACGACTGGTGGAGAACTCCATTGTCCCTTGGGACTTGGAGCTCCTTCAATGTTTGGACATTGAAAGTGTGGCCAGCTTCTTCGTGGGATGTGGATACCATGTAAGTTGTTTGTCCTTTGCCCCTCGACTTGTAATTTGGTTGTTCCTGATCGATGCTTTCTACAGATGTCTATCTTTGGCACTGTATTGCGCCGCCAGGCCGTCGACATTATTGAGGGAGGGTAACGGGTGTAGACCGCAAGGCCTCCGACCTCGAAACCTGGATGATGAAGATGGAAGATGACTTGAGGAGAGCACTTGAGGCCAAGGCTGAGGCCGAGTGGGTATCCTCAGAGGCCGAGACTAGCCTCTCGTCCATGTCTAACCTCAAAAAGTAAGCTGAGGTTCAATGGGGGATGGACAGGTCCTGACTCCATGTACGAAGAGGGAAATAATTGAGCTTCGAGCCAAGGCTACTGACTCAGATAAGTCAGCTGAAGATTATAAAGCGGAGGCAGTCGAGCTTCGGACCAAAACCGCCAAAACAGAGAGGGCAGCTGAGATTCATAAGGAGGAGCTTACGGCGAGGTTTACAAAAGCGATAGAAGCTTTCCAGAACGTCTTTTTGCCGAAGGGTGCTCCTCCCTCTTAGGCTGGTAGAATTTTGACATAGGTTTTATGTAACCGTTTTGAAATGAAATAAAAGAACTTTTGAGTTTCTTCTATCTCCAAGTTTCATTTAAGCATATGTGCGTGTATGGCCCCTTAACTCAATTGTAAGTTGGGTCATTGATACGTCAGGCATATTCACCCGACAAATATAATCTTTAGATCATGGACCACGGGGGCACGTTCGTTTGGTAGAGAGGGGCGGTGCCCATTCGACTTAAGACCGACAGCGGTCTGTTGAGTATTGGACTCTCCACCTTGGTTTTGATGATGATCAAACATAAATCATTGTGATTAGCCCATGTGATTGCAGTTAACTAAATAGTCACCAATTAGATTCAAGAAGATCAAAAGTGACTACACGTGTTGATTCAAGTGGAGAACTTGATAGATCAACAAAGGTGAAGCATTTGCTTGAAGAACTCAAAAGACTACATCAAACCTTAAGCAATGGCTTCAATAAATGAACGAAGATTCAATCCAAAAAGAAGAAATAAATTGATGATTCAAAAGCTTCAATGAACATCTTAAGGATCAACGAATAGATGGTGATGGAGACATTCAAGACATACAACTAAAAGACTCAAGACCATGAACTAAGGTATTCATTGTAATCTTTAGTATTTGCTTCTTTGTGAGTCTTAGAATGTTAAGCCTTGAATTAGAACTACTTAGAGGCACCTACACTACCGATACACATCATTAGTATAGCCTCTAGTTGACCCCATATGCTTCTAGGTATTCAAAACTTGAATCTGAACTTTTGACTCAAAACAGGGGCCCGATGAAGGATCACCAGGCGCCCGGCGTGCTCACCAGAGGCCTCGTTGCCCTTCAGCAGTCGCATGTTTCTAAATAGAGCCTAAATCTGGTTGAAGCTGTAATCTGTTTTTCAGACCAGTATGCCATCAAACTGCTGTCAGTTTTTCTGTAGTTGGAATTTTTCATCCAAAACACTTGCAATAGTTAGTTAATCGGATATCTCTGGTTCAAGTTAGGATTGTTTTCGTGAGCTGATATCAGATTTCCTGCACCTATCAGTCGGATTCAAAGTGCTGTCAGTTTTTCTGTAGTTTGAATTTTGTGTCCATTCCAAGCTCAATTGGAAGAAAATTTTGTTAGCTTTCCAACCCAATTTGAATGAATCCAATTGGATATCTGTAATATAGATGTTTTAGTGATCAGCTGTACAAAAAAACTGCAGAATCTGCCACTCGAACAGCCGCCTGTTGTAGGTTGGACAGGCGCCTGCACAGGTCTACAGTCAACTGATCCTCCTTCTACAGTCGACTGGTCAGCCTGTGTAGTGCTAGGGTTTTTCATTTTATATCTGTTGGCTACCGTGGACCAGGCGCCTTTCCACCCTTCTACAGACGCCTGTCCGAGTCGTTTTTAGCCCAATTCTAGCCGTTGGGAGATTGGGTTTTAGGTCTTCTTTTGCTTGGGGTTTTGGGCTTCCATTGAGCTTCTATATATATGAGATAAGCTGAACATGTTAGCGCTCTTGGTCTCTTAAGAAAACATTTCAAGTCTCATTTTCAACCCTCTTTCTTCTCTCATGTGCTCTCTAATTATCACTTGCCCTCTATGCTCTAAAGCACACATCTAAGCTAGATTTGTCTTTGGGCCAGCATCTCAAGGGATATCTCTGTAAGGACCATGGCTATGAGGAAATCACTAGAATGGTGGTTGAATAGTGTTTATAAAATTTAAACGATAGTTATACCAATTTAAATTCCTAACCAACAATAAATGCGAAATTATAAATAAACCCAAATTGAAACAATGCTAACACAAAGTATGTTTCAAGGGTTCGAATTACCCAAGTCAACTCCCGACTTGTTCCTGGTAATCATACGTCCCTTCCACCTGGATACCACCAGATACTCAATTTAGAACCCTAACTTGAGGTTTCCTTTAAACCCACTTGTAGCAACCTTACAAGTAAATCGAAACATAATCGATGTCCTTGGCTCCCACAACTTGGGAGCAAGCAAACCACTCTCACAAACCAAGCGTTAAGCTAATATCGAAAGATATGAAATAATGAAATAGCAACACTTACATTCACATATGCCTTGAAGTAGAACTTGAAGGAGCAAGTGTGTTGTGTGTTGAGGTCTCTTTCAACAAGAGAGAAAAGCCCTTTCTCTTGTCACCACCATTTGCTTAGATGATATCACTTTGATTTTAGGTTGGAGAGTAAGAGAGAATGAGCTTGGAATTATTGGGCTTTGAAAAACTTGAAGTTGAAAGCTAGGGGTTTTTAAGAGATGATCAAGAAGATTAGTAACCCTTCAATGGAACGGTAGAAGCTCTCTTTATAGGTTCAACAAAAACCCCAAACAGAATCCCCAAAACCCCCTTGAATTCCATGGAGAAAAAGCCAACAGATAGAATTTACACAGTCGACAGTCGACTGGTGAAGAAAACACAGTCGACTGCTGCACTGTGTCAGAGGGTAGGTGAGAATTCAAACGGTAATTTACCACGTATGACAGTCGACTGATGAAGAAACGACAGGCGCCTATAAACCTAACAGGCGACTGTAAATCCTTCTACAGGTGACTGGCCACAACATGGGTAAGCTGAGAAACCTCGGAAAGTTTTGGGAATACATGACTGGCAACTGATGTGGAACACACAGGCGCCTGTGCCATGTGCAGACGACTGTGAAACCAACATTAGTCGACTGTCACTAAAACTTGAAACTTTCCAGAGAGCAGAGTCTGCAGAGGAATCATAGACAAGCGATTTTTAAAGCATTGACAGCCGACTGTGTCGTGGACAGGCGACTGTCAATCCAACATCAGTTGACTGGCCAAATGGAAAAGAAAGTGACCTTTGGGCAGGAGAGAGACATGCGAATGATTAACAACTCATAGGCGCATACAGCTTGGAAATACGCCTATCTTTTATACAGCAGTCGCCTGAATGGAGTTAAAGCTAAAAGGCCCAAAAATCAATTGATAAAGTATGTGCATAACAGGCGAATGTAGAACAAATCACAGTCGACTGTTTTGAGACAGGCGCCTATAAATCGTTCAGCAGTCGCCAGTTGAAATCCCAAAATGCACATGCTTGAGAAATGTGAATTGGAGTCTAAGGAAATGTGATCTAATTATTTCCTAGGACAGAAATGAAGATGTGTGTGTGGTCCAACATAGTTCTATTTCTAAGCTACATACTAGAAGAGAATAAAAAGATTACATTTTGTAGACGCCTTTCTTCTATCCAAAGTATGAGCTTGAAGTCTTCTAGGAGCTTCAATCACCATCTTTAATCATCCAATCCACTTTTCATGCTTTGATTGATTAGTGGGTGACATCCATTGCTAATTGATCTTCATGATATGCTTAGGCAATGGATTAACTGTAAATATGGGATTAGTCTCAAGTATTTATGTTTGCTCATCATTAACACCAAGTAGGGAGAAGTACAATACTCAACAATCTCCTCCCTCATTGAGCATTTCACACACACAATATAGCCTTCACAAGTAAGTTTTTATTCAAGGCATATGTGAGTGTATTTCAAGTTATATATTACATTCTCAATACTTCTATTTTGTTGAGTACGCTCGGTTGGTGAGAGGGCTGGCTTGATCCTAAATTGTGGAAGTCAAGGAAAGGGTTTGCTCTCGGGTTGTGAGAGTGTGCTTAGTTCCCAAGTTGTGGGATTAAGGTATTTGCGTGTTCTCGGGTTGTGGAATATACAGACATCGATTGTAAGTCAATTGCACTTGTTGGGGTTTCCGCAAGTGGGCTAAAGGAAAGCTCTAGTGGTATTTGTTGCGAGATATATGCCCTCGAGGCAATTTATCTCTGTGTATCTATACAAACATCTTGTTGAAGATTTCAGTAAGCTGTATGGTAAGAATTTATCTAAGTTAAATCATACTGTAGTTATCATTAGTAATTAACTTAGGTAAAGTCTTAAGACTTAATGCAAGGTCGAACATGTATCGAGATGAGCATCTCGATCATGGAGAAATGTTTGACCGTCTGTAGCATAAGTCTAAAAGGGTTCGTGGTCATAGATGTTTCGAAAAAAGGATATCGAAACATCATATAAACCATTGTGTCTTAGTCTTCGCTGTATAGCAGTGACGATGGTCTCATGATCGTTTGACTTGGCGAAGTCGAAGACGAGACACATGTGCTCATTGGAGAATGAGTTCACTGAGCGACCCACAAGAGTTATCATATGGTTATGATTGACAAATCTGTCAATGATAACTCTTGGTGATGATAGGTAAGTTGGTCTTTTAACTTGAGGTCATTATACGAACATGTGCGTGAACGGTGTCACTTAGACCCCTGACCTAGCTTCAAGGCAAGGCCTGTCGAAAGGTCGTTGGTCGGGTGACATTTGAAGCGTACGAGGAGAGTAATGACCAAGATAGGATTCGTCTCTCCCGGTCAATGGGAGTTAGTGTCGTAGTGTTAGTTCGGTCTTTAGTGAAAACTCTGGCCAGAGTATGTTGGAAGTTCTCCAACATTATTCGACTAAAGATCGATGGAAACTAACTAGATTCGAGTTATTGGGGTTGACAGTTTGACCGTACCCAAGACTTGAATTAAACGACATAGTTTATACGAAGAGACTAAAACTACAGAATTCATCACGAACACAGTCAGGGTGGTCCCGACAATACTCATGTCAATGAGTTAACCACATAATTATGATGCTGAAACAGGGACGGCAACTGCTGCTCGTGGTCTCTGCCGTATAGGGCTTCGAGCCCAACTTGTAATAGGGTCAGGCTGTAGGGTCTCACATAGAGTGCGACCTTCGTCTAGTAATAGGTAGAATCATTAGGGAGAATATGTATTTGATGCAAGGGATAGAAAATTGCATTTGATGCAAATGATAATTTTAAGCTTAGATAAGGACTAATTTGCATATGATGCAAAAAGGGGTTAAATTTGTCTTAAATTGTTGAAAAGGTTACGTGGATGATGGGATCATCCCGGTCTAAACGTAGGTTCAAACCGTGCCCAAATCGGACGCCAAATGCTCAAGTTAGAGCCAAAGGAGCCCAAACGGGTCAGCCCAACAGGTTTGGGCTGAACCCTGCCTGGAAACGGGCACGGGCGCACACTGGGAGCAGGCGCAAGCCCGCGCCCGCTGGACACGTGTGACACACACCCAGGAAGGCGCATGTAGTGCACTCGCCTCGAAGCGTGTGCGCTGCACGCGGCCTGGCGCAGGTGGGCCCACACGTCTTAGGGAAACGTGCCCTTTTACGGTAGCTGGCTGTGTTCGTTTTGGGTGGCCTATGGCTGATCTTTGGGCGATAAATTGGAGGGTCAAACGGACTCCGATTGACTCGCCGTTTTTTCCTATGTGTTCATCATTGAACGCCCTTCGATTTGATAGGTTGTATCAATCGTGAAGCTCAACGGTACGGGAGTTAAAATTCACGAAAGTTTGGCCTTTGTGAAAGGCAAACTAAATTGAATTTATCAACTCCAAACTTTAGTCCCACGTCGAAATTTGAGTAAAGGGGAGTAGTCAGCCGCCTATATAAATAAGGGTTTGCTTCCCTCCTCAAATCTCGTCCCAAGCTCTAGATCTAAGCGGCTCCCAAAAATGTTGGAGCACGCTCAGATCTAGGCTTAAATTAAATATTGTCTTCTCCCTATAATTTTTGCCTTACTCCTGAAGGGCTCTAGCAAAGAGACGAAGGGGTTCGGATCCGATTTGAAATCTTGGCGAAGGTTCATGCTCGGGTGAAACTTTCTTCGGCGTGTGGTTGGCTCGGCGACAAGAGGATTGCTCGCCTCGGGACGCGGAGCGGTTCGACACGGAATGGGGAGCGGCTCGGAAGACGGTGTGGTACACCTTGCCTGAACCAGGGCAATGTTCTGGGTATGTGAATTTAATAGCTTTCCTTTAATTTAATCGCAGTAGTTTAGATCCTTCTTGGGGTGGTCAAATCCAGTCCAAGTCGGCAAAGATCCTGGTTAAGCGTCTTGAACCTTAGGGCTTCGTTAAAATAGTTTAACGAATCTAATTTTTCTGCTGCTTTCTTTTCTCTCTATAGTATGTCCGACTTAGGACGGGCATAGATTTGTGCCCTGAGGGTCTATAAAACCCAACAAAAGGTACACTTGACAGGGTTCAGCCGAAGGTTGTAGCGTCAGACCTGTGCAAACGTCTCTCAGAGATCTGCAAAGTGATTCACCGCCTTTTTTGACTTGACCAGCATGTCATCAATATAGACCTCCAAGTTTCGCCCGGTTTGAGCCTCGAAGACTCCGTTCATCATATGCTGGTACGTAGCTCATGCATTCTTTAAACCCAATGGCATATTTGTATAACAGAAAATACCTCAACTCGTGATGAAAGAAGTCGTTTCTTCGTCTTCTGTGGCCATTTGGATCTGGTTGTAGCCTGAAAAAAGCGTCCATGAAGCTTATGAGTTTGTAGCCCGAGGCATTATCG
Source organism: Scilla litardierei (assembly GCA_030789695.1). NCBI lineage: Eukaryota > Viridiplantae > Streptophyta > Magnoliopsida > Asparagales > Asparagaceae > Scilla > Scilla litardierei. Next base: position 149,654,058 of record CM061135.1, read on the forward strand.
ACCAGATGGTCGATTAAGGGTAAAGGGTAGCTATCTTTCGGACAAGCTTTGTTGAGATCGGTGAAGTCGACGCACATCTGCCACTTGCCGTTTGCCATTTTCACCATCACGACATTCGAGAGCCATTCGGGGTATTTGACCTTTCGAACGATCCACTTCCTCGCTTGCGCCTTTCATCTTTTTGCCCCCCCATGTTCCTCTTCTCCTGCTTTATGGGTTTGGAAGTCAGTCCGACTTCCAGCTTGTGGGATATTACCTGGGGGTCGATGCCGGGCATATCCCCTGGGGACCAGGTGAAAATGTCTGCATGCTCTCTCAAGAGAGCGATCAACTGCTCCCTTAGGTCGAAGGGGGCATCGACCCGATGGAGATGGTCTTTCTATTCTTCAGATATCTTGATGCTCTCCGTCTCTTCGACTGATGCGGGTCGTTGATACTCGTCATTGGGATCGACTTGATCCGTCTGCCCCACCCATCTCAAAGCGGTGGACAGAGAGTAACACGACCGGGCTTGCTTCTGATTTCCTCTCGCCTTCTTAACTCCCTCAGGAGTTTGGAATTTGATCATTTGATGAAAGGTTGAGCCACCGCTTCTATAGAGCAGTCTGCCAATGATTTCATTGTACGCTGAGTTGATCTTCACCACTATAAAGTTGGTAAGGCGAGTGACCTGTCATAGATATGTACCAAGGGTCACCTGTATGGTAATGATGCCTGCCACTGGGACAGAATGCCTGGTGAACCCCTACAAGAGGTCCTGGACAGGGTCTCAACTCCGTTGAAGACGGCCTTATTCTTTCCAATGTAGTGAAGAAAATCACATCACACGAACTCCTTGTGTCAATTAGCAATCTTTTCACGGTAAACTCGTTGATGGAGGCAGCAATGACGACTGCATCATCATGTGGCAGTTCTACACCATCTAGATCTTCATCTAAGAATGATATAGGAGATGTAGAGTCTCTGGGGCGTTTTCTTCCCACGGATATTGTCATCAACCTTCCGGCGTAAGAGCTTTGGAATGCGGTTGATATCTCCGGGTGCGGGGGACCTCCCATTATCATCTTGAAGGAGTTGATGCTGGGAAGCACCCAAGGCATCTTCAGAGAGTGTTGATAGGTGAGCTGACATGGTCGAGATGTTTTGTTGACTCAAGTTTCCCACAGACGGTGCCAAACTGTTAAGGCCAAAAATGACCGAAACAATTGATATGCTGACGTGGATCTTTTATTGCTGAGTTAGAGCCTCGTTGGTCGGTTGAGTGGGACCCTAGTTTGGAAGAACCAGGGTCGTTGGTGGATGGTGGTTGACTTGAAGCAATGTTAAGAAGCTCAGGTGCGACCCTCTCGTAGGATCGAGACTCGATGATCTGCACCACAAGGAAGCATCAGGGGGGTCGGATCTAGGTCCCGACCCAAATCCCCTCTGATGCTTAAGTTAGAGTGGAACTTAAGAGAGGGATGTAGCTTGGAGCAGTTAAAATCGACCCACTAAGGCTCGTCTCAGGTCTGGCATCGCAAGCTCTATTATAGAAGAAATATAAGATAAAGTATGAAGTCTCAGAATATCAGATCTCGTACCTCGGGAGTTGGAACCCTTTTAGCATTGTCTTTTCAGGTATGTATAGTCGTTCGTCCGATGGTTGCGAATAACCGTCCTTCATTGATTTGGACGGGATCTTCTCCAGGATTGGTGATAAAGGACGCCTATTTACTCGGTCTTATTAACTCCTCCCTGAGTATCAACGTGAGTCTAACGGTAGAGTGAGCCGTTTGCTTGACTGAGTATTTCTCCGACTTAATGACGGATTGCAGGTTGTAGGCTCTAAATGGGCCGCATACCTTGATACCATTTCATGGGCCGTACTCGGGCACCAACAATGGCGTATCATATGTTTGATATTCATAACATGTTAATTTGATAAGAAGTATAACAGCAAAACAAATAAATCGAATTTCTGAGAACTTCTGAATGAACTGGTGAAAATAGGGCGACACGGATGTATGAGATTTCTACATGACAGCGTGGAAAGGCTCAGTGAAAGACCCACATGGTCGTATGCGATTTCCATATGGTCATGTGGAGTGTAGCTCAGGGGGTGATCCACACGGCTGTATGTCCAAGTCCATACGGCCGTGTTGACTCGATTGGTTGAAATGAGGCATACGACTGTATGATTGAAGTCATACGGTTGTGTGGCTTCATGGTGCTTCATGAAGTGACACGGCCGTATGGGATTTCCATACACCCGTGTGATGCTAAAATTCTCTATATGTGGTCATTCTACAACTGTATGACTAACGACCACCATACGGTCCTGTAGAACGGGTCGTACGGCTGTGTCGATTCATATGCTGTCAAGTTCGATAGCGACGATGGTTAAAATCTTACGTGATTCAAACTAAATCCTATCTAACCAAGTTAGGATCATACCTGAGATGTCCATCTATGTTATGGGGCCCTTCTTCTCCTTGAAGACCCCAACAATGTCTACCTTCTCATGCTTCTCCAATGGATCGAAAGAACTAGGGGTTGTGTTTGTGGCGTTTTGGCTTTGGTCTGTTGAAGAAATTTGAAGCAGTAGGGGATTTGTGGGTTGTGTGTTCTGAAGGAACGAGGAGGAGGATGCTTGTTATTTTATCTTCTTCCTCCTTTTTTATCCTGAATTTCTCTCCAAAATTTTCCCTTTTTACACTCCCCTTAATCCACCTCACCCTCCCCAAAACCCTCTCAACATGACACCTAATTAGGGGGTAGGTGGGGATTAGCCGACTAATGCCACCTATTAAGGTGGAGGTGACTTGTTAAAGTAATTAGAATTTATGTTTTAAAGAAAATAGTTATACTCTTTAATATACCAAATACACTCATATTTACAAGTATTTACCTATATACACCTCATTTAATAATTCCAAAAGATGTCATAAAATTCTTTAAAAATAATTTTAATATTACAAAAAGTAAAGGAAATATATAAAATCTTCCAAATATTTATACGCACATTATACGTCCCAAAATACATATATAGTACCCATATTCGTGAATACGGTGTATTACCGGGGCTAACGAGGAAGTCATAAAAATTTTCAGAGTGCTAAAATGGCTAAACTGTGTGATAAAGAAGGTTGAGTGGCAATATTGTAAATCGCTACCGTGGCAATATTGTAAATAGCTACCCTATGTTTTTCAAAATATATACATATACATATACATACATACATACATACATACATACATACATACATACATATATCATGGGGGCCGGCCATGAACAACATACCGCTCAAAAAATTTCTGCGTCGACCGTAAGAGAAAATTTCTGCGGCTACCGTAAGATATAGAGAGAGTAATCCGTATGGCAGATTAATTCAAGGGCCAAACAACTTCATTCGGTGTGTGAATCAAAAGCAAACAATTCCATTGGAGAGAAAGGCACACGCATCAAACTTTAATTCATTCAGCGTGAAAATCACCAACAGACAAAGGGGATTTGTTGGGGGAAGGAACAAAATTGGCAGAGATGTACTCGAGCAATGTAAGTGTTGTTTTAATAAAATATTGAATCTTATTGAGTTTTGCGTACATGAAAGAAAAAAGGGATCAAAATCCATCTTCGATTTACAACAAAGAGCGACCAATCAAAACTGATGCAACTGACTCAACTGACAAATGGCCGAGAATTATCAGCAAGAAGACAGTGTCCTGATTTTGGACCAAAGTCCAGATTGAGAATGAAAATCGCGTAAAGGCCATTGCCAGTTTGAGAAGCCATATCTTTCAGCATAGATATACGATTGATTAACGGTCAGAACCATTGGATCTATTTATAAGCAGATCGACGAGGACACATCGACGCCACAAACTGAGCAACCTGAACTTTTTTTATTAATATTTTTTGTGATATAGTGCGATTTGATCATTGTATTATTTTTATATTATTTCAGTATATAATATTATTATTTTTATATTATTTATATGATTTATAAATAATTTACGAATTATTTTAAAACTGTTTAACTGGATTAACACAAAAAGCACACAGATTATTTGAAAAATCTATTATACATTTGATGACTTTTTTGAATCTTGTCATACGTGGACACTAAAGTATGACTAGGACAAACATGTGTGACTAGAATGTTGACTAAAACAATGCTGATATGAAAAATAATTTGAATTTGAAGTTGGGTTGATTTTTGTGTTGGGAAAAAGCTAAAGTGTTGGAAATATTTAACATTGGATTCACTTTTTAGGGTGAAAATTTAAATGTTGAATTTGAAATTTGGGGTGAACATATTGGGGTGAAAATTAAAACTTAGGGGGAAAATTTAACTGAGATTTGATTTTTGTGTCGGGGAAGCTAAAGGGGCAGAAAGCTAAAGGCTGTGAAATATTTAAATTTGAATTCACTTTTTGGGAGGAAAATTTAAATGAACCGTGACATACGGAACGTGTCATGACTAGTACTTAAATAATTAGAGCAATTTTGAAAATGTATAAACTTTATTAAAGAAATATTTGAAAATGTATAAATTTTATTATTGGCAGTGTCTAAAAGCAAGCTATATTTTCCCATCCTTCATTTTCATCTGATCAAAAACGATGAAAAGCATGTAAGAAAATTTGCAATCCATTGTTTATTCTAATTTTCTTCATTTTATTTTTAGGTTTTTAAGAATTCGACTATAAGAAAATTTGCAATCCTTTGTTTATTCTAATTTTCTTCATTTTATTTTTAGGTTTTTAAGAATTCGGTCCCTAAAAAATGGGTTATTCGAGAAGAGTCCCCAAATCATAGCATTTGCTAATTGGTCCCACAAATCTTTTAAAACACTCGAAAAGAGTCCTCTTGGACATATTCTGTTACAAGGCTTAACTCGGGTGTACTTTAAGCTGAGTTATACTCGAGTTAACCCCAACCCGAATTAAAAACATCTCTATTTCCATCCATCTCGAATCCAAATTACCCCTTTATTGGATATCCACAATGAAATGACATCCACCCTCATGTAACCTCCCTGAATACACTCTCTCCAAGCTCCTCAAATACTCACAGTTCCATTCACCCAAGCATCTGAAATCAATCCACACTCTCGTCATCAAGCTTGGCATATCTCAGTTCACAGTCCTCGTCACATCTCTAATCAATTCTGCTCTCAAATCCAACCTCCTCGGATTTGCCCACAAGCTGTTTGATGAATTGCCTTAAAGGGACATCGTCACCTGGACTTCAATGGTCACTAGTTATGCCCGCCTGGGATTTCACCAACAGTCCCACTCATTCGGATTATGAGGAGAAGCCCCCCAGGAGAATGTGGAACATAAACAGGAGTAGCCTAAGCAGCATGTGGGGAACATGTGGATCTCGTGGAAGATGCCACGTCTGCAGTTGACCGTGAAAATAGATTGTCACTGGCACTTTTCTCGGCAGGAGGGGCAACACTGGCTAGTAATGGATCACTGAATAAAGTAGCACATTTTGCATGGGTTGCAGCCCAAATCACCACAACATCTGGCAACAAAGTTAGAGAGAGGGCGAGCACAATTCGATGCCTCTCGTTTTCCACATTCAGAAATGAGAGCAACAACAGAAGCGAACACAAAATCAATCAACCACAAGTGAACGAGAGAACAAGGGACACCAACATCTGTAGGCCTAGACTCAAAGCCAATTGAATATTCAAAGACATTTGATATGTTGATATCATCATTCCTGTAACACTGATGACAACTGATATCAGAACCCAAGAAGCTGTTGAGAGATGGGTATGCCCTTGAGGCAAATTCATCCCTGTGTATGTATACAGACACCTTGTTCGCACTAACAATAAGCTGTCTGGTAAGAATTTACCTAAGTTAATAATAGTGTAGTCTTCATTAGGACTAGGTATAGTCACGAGACTTAATGCGAGGTTAAATATGTATCAAGATGGAGATCTCGATCATGGAGAAGTATTTGACCAATTGTAGCATATGTCTAAAAACGTTCGTGGTCATGGATGTTTCGAGAAATGGATATCGACGCATCGGATAGACCATTGTGACTTAGTCTTCACCATGTAATGGTGACGATGATCTCATGGCCGTTTGACTTGGGGAAGTTGAAGACGAGACACATGTGCTCATTGGAAAATGAGTTCACAGAACGACCCAACAAGAGTTATCATATGATTTATATTGACCAATCTATTGATGTGTCCATATTTTATATCTTTTCATAGCATCATTCCATTGTATTTCATGCCATATTCGCATCCAAATCCCGCATTTTCCTACGATATTGCAATTCTAACGCCATATTCGAGTTTCATAGAGTTTTATGGATTTTCAGGGATTTTGGAGCGATTCGGGACCTATTTTGGATATGGACACATCCGACATACCTTTGAGCCTGTTGGCAAAGCTCTACAGGAGTTCGCCGAGTTTTGAAAGCTTATTGGAGGAGTAAAGGAGATTGCCAGGAGTGGAGGAGAAGCTGCAAGAAGAAGCTGAGAACTTCCCAGGCGACTTGACCGAGCAGAGCACCTGCTCGGTCGAGCTGATGCACGAAACAGAATGAAGGCCGATACGCATGCTGCTCGACCGAGGAGTATGGTTACTCGGTCGAGCAGCTCCCATTTTCGAAGCTCCAACAACATCCTGCTCGACCGAGTAGGACTCATGCAACCGAGTCAGTTGGCACCTCGATCGAGTAAGGCCGACTCGGGCCGAGCAGACAGAATGATACTTTTTTGAAGAAGCCCGACTCACTGACGTACTCGACCGAGCAGGAGGGCTGCTCGACCGAGCAGCCCGACCGAGCAGCCCGATCGAGCAGCCCGACCTAGCAAGCTCCTTCTTGACCGAGTCACTGACTCGGTCGACGACAATAAGGGCCATTTTTGGAAATTTTCGTGCGCCGGTCTGATGGCGCAGCTGAGTGAAGTGCGGATCTGAGGAACGCAATTGAGGGGTTCTGTTCTTTGGTAATTTTGAATTACATTGGGGAGAGAGGAGGAGATTAGAGATGATTGTTAGATCTAAACCTATTTTTTGGATAATTGCATTTTTTGGAGACCTATTGTTCTTAGTATTCTGGAATTTGTGGGATCCCTTTGGATTATTATTGGCTACCGTTTTTCTTCGCCTTCGGTACGTAAGTTATTCAATTCTTATTCTATTAATTTGCGACAATGTTTTCCCCGATAAAAATCGTATTTTTATTCATCAATATCACCATGTGTGTGTCACGCCCCGCTTCCCTAAAATGGAGGCGAGACGTGAGAAGGTCCGCTCAAGCGTGGAGCTGTGAAGCTGCACGCCTGATAAGCGTCAATTTAGTATAAGCAGGTCCCTGTAATCGTAAAAGGAACAACAACAACAATAATAATAATAGGATGAGACGGATATGAAATACCAATCCCAAAGTTTGTCCACAAAATATTCAACATCACAGAAAAAGCCACCAGGCTAAAAAGAAAGAGTCTAAAGGCCCAGAACAAGGCCAAACAAAACACAAACATAACAGAGTATCAAACTAGGTGCCACGTGCAGACAACCTAAGCAATCTAACAAAAACCAGACATAAACACTAAGACTGATCTCCAGTGTCTACGAAGTCCTCGATCAACGCGGGTTCTGACTCAGCGTCAGCGAACACCGCGTCCTCAGCAAGTATCTCAGGCTCGGGCTCTAACATGTGTCACCCAAAAAAGAAAAGGGGCACATGTCAGCAAGTCGAAAGACTTGTGCAAGGAAACTGAAAGAAATGTAAACTAACAACCTAGAAGTTAAAGTATGGTGCATGGCAAGTAAAGTAAGGTGGTAACAGGTAAAGTAAGATACAAGTAGCAAGTGGTATTTGTGACATGTAATGTCAAGTAACAAGTACAAGGGATCACTCAACGAGTGCCCTATTGCCCGCAGGCTGTGTTCAAGTATCAAGTACAAGGGATCACTCATCGAGTGCCCTATTGCCCGCAGGCCGTGTTGAGCTCGTCTTCTGGAACACGAGCCAGAAAGTGTATTTGGCATAGGGTTGTGCCCGCAGAACGGGTGCCTAGCCGGAACAAATAGTACAAGTATGTAGCGAAGCTACGCAATCACGATGAGTGTTCAAGCATGCAATGACATAAGCAGATATTCGCGTACCGTTGATTGAAATTAAACGTGATAGGCAAAATGCAATGACATGAACATATTCGCGTACCGTTAATTTAAATTAAACATGGCAGTTAAAATGCAATAGCAGTTAAGGATGCAAGGATGACATGAACAGTTAATACACGTACCGTTAAGGGAAAGTAAACGTGACATACAAGCATGATGAAGGTGACGGACCAAGCTTCGTTGTCAAGCTAGGTCAATGGCGTCTAGACGGCTATCCTTTCACCGTCTAGTCTCTTTTATGCTAAAGCAACGGAAATAGCCTAAGACATGGCCCAAATCAAGAGATGCAAGTTTCACTTGCCTGATACCGGGATTGACGAGCAATGAAGATCGTCACACAAGCTAACTACGGAATATATCACTGTTATAGCAAAACAATCATTAGAACAACGATTCTAAATCGATTTCTTAATAGAATCCTAATTGTCTAATAATCCATTTTATTAGGGTTTCACAAATGTCAATGTGGGTTATGCTAAAACTAAAGGAATCGAGTATTACCGTGAAGAAGCGGAGGAACGATGCCGAGCAACCACGGCAACGGAAGAACGATCCGGCTCAGATCTGGAAATGAGGGAAAAATCTGGAGAAATAGGTTTGGATGTGGATTTTGGTGGTTTGATGAAAGATTGAGGAAGATGAGAGGTAGAATGTGTTAAGTGAGGGTTTGGATGATGGATTTTGGGCTTGGGATGAAGGAATAAGGGTTTGAGGTAGTAGGGGGCTCAATGGGGGGAGAAACTATGGTTTTAGGTCATGAGGAAGAAGAAGAAAACATTTGGAGGGGTATTTATAGAGTTTGGTGGCGGCTAGGGCAAAACTAGGGTTTCCTGTACTGTTTAGTCGGTCAAAGAGCAACCACTGACCGACTAGTTTGGGAACTAGTCGGTCGGTTGACCAACGCAGACCGACTAAGTGTAAACAGTAACACAGACGAAAATTAGGATTTAGATTTAGTCGGTCAAAGAACAACTATTGACCGACTAGTTCGACATCTAGTCGGTCGATGAACGTTCTTAGACCGACTAAGAGTAAACAGTAACTAGTACCAAAAATAGTTAATGAGTTAGTCGGTTAAAGAAGCATTGCCGACTGACTAGTTTGCAACCTAGTCGGTCAACCAACGTTCTTAGACCGACTAACGATAAACCGTAACTCCTGAACATTTAACAAAGCTCACTAGTCGGTTCAAGAAGGTTTTTCGACCGACTGGATCGTCATCTAGTCGGTCGGTGCCCCTTCTTACACCGGCTAATGTGCACTGAATGTTCCGAAATGGAGCGCGAAGCTCTGGGATGGTTTCTGTAACGACTGGTTTTCATGTATCCGGATTTATTATATTATAATATATGTTTTGATGGATTTTCTCCTCATGTGTTGTTTCGTCTCAGTAACTTTCATTTTCGATCGTTTCGTCGTGATTTCTCGTTTCTTCCTTAGGATCGTCGATTTCGGAGTATGTCATTCGTGACGGGCTTCATAACGGTCGTATCTTACTGTTAGATCAAGCCTAGGAGTCTTAGGAATCGGTCCCGGGGCTCCGCGCTCCGTATCAGAACTTTTGGTGCTTATTAGCCGGTGTAAGAAGGGGTACCGACCGACTAGATGACGATCCAGTCGGTCGACAATCCTTCTTGAACCGACTAGTTGGCTTTCTAAATTTCTCAGAAGTTACTGTTTATCGTTAGTCGGTCTAAGAACGTTGGTTGACCGACTAGGTTGCAAACTAGTCGGTCGGCAATGCTTCTTTAACCGACTAACTCATCATCTAAATTTTAGTATCAGTACTGTTCATTCTTAGTCGGTCTAAGTTCATCTTTCGACCGACTAGTTGTCAAACTAGTCGGTCAGTATTTGTTCTTTGACCGACTAAATCTAAATCCTATTTTTGTTCAGAAGTTACTGTTTACACTTAGTCGGTCTGCGTTGGTCAACCGACCGACTAGTTTCCAAACTAGTCGGTCAGTGGTTGCTCTTTGACCGACTAATCTGTGTTAAAACCCTAATTTCTGGGCAGCCGCCAGCCCATCCTATTTAAACCCCTCCCAAACGATTTCTTCTTCTCCCTCACGACCAAAAACCCTAGTTTCTCCCCCATTGAGCCCCTATCTTCCTCAAACCCTTATTCCTCCATCCCAAGCTCATCCTCCATCATCTAAACCCTCCCTCAACACATTCAACCTCTCATCTTCCACAAATCTTCATCAAACCCCCAAAATCCTCCAAAAACCCTAGTTCTCCAAACTTCCCCATTCGTTCCAGATCTGGTCCCTAGGTTCTCCGGAGTGTTTCTTCCGCCTCCTCACGGTAAGAAATCGATCTCTTGATGTTTTCATAACCCGTTATGTTTTTGTGAAAACCCTAATGAAATTACTTGTTGTTTTGATGATTGTTCCCCATAACAGCGACTTCCCCGTAGAATAGCATCCGTGAGACGAACCTTCGTGATCGTCATCCCCGGTGCTAGGCAAGTGAAACTTGCCACTTAGGGTTTAGGCCATGTTTTAGGCCATTTGCTTGTTGTAGGCGTAAAAGAGGCTAGGCGACGAAATGATACTCGCCTAGGCGCAAATTGGGGAACTAGCTTGACAACGAAGCTAGTTCTGACATATATCATATTGCACAATTACCATGTCATGTTTAATTTCTATTAACGGTACGCAAATTAATTGTCATGACATTGCATTCTTAAAGTGTTTCCGTGAATGCGTAGCTTCGCTACAATGCTTGTGTTCCTGGCTCGTGTTCCAGAAGCGGGCCATGTGTTAGTTGATAGCCAATGCCCGAATTGCTTGTTTCCGGCTAGGTGCACCCCTACGCCAATTGTTTATGAATCGTGAACTAGAATGCGAGCTCCTGTGTGGGGCAACCCTGGCTCATTTACTGAGCTCGTGTGCGGGGACCCTGGCTCGTTTACATGTGGGTATTGGGGGTAAGAGTTAAGCTGCCAATCAACTGGGAGTCTGCCCGATCAGCAACTGCAGTGGTAAGACGTAAACTTTGGGTTTTGGGGTAGTTGTTAAGCGGCCAATCAGCGTGAATGTCAAACCATTCAGCTGTAAAGGCGTAAACATCTACAAAACAACTTGAAACGTGACTAGTGAATTGATTGAGATTGTTAGTAGCTTGGCTACTCTTGTCTTGTCCCGATAATTGTTCTCTTGTACTTATTGTCTCGCCATGTCTTGCTTGTGCACTCATGTTATAACTGCAATGTCATGCATACTATAACTGCTAGGTTGCTAGTTGCCTTACTTTCAGTTTCCTTGCCCAAGTCTTTTAGACTTGCTGACATGTGCCCCTTTACTCTTTTGGGTGACACATGTTAGATCCCGAGCCTGAGTACCTTATTGAGGACGAGGTGTTTACTGACGCCGAGCCCGAGCTTGTGTTTGACGGGGAGTACGTGGACACTGGGGACCAGGCCTAGTGTCTTCGTTGAGCTTTCCTTTTGTTTTAGACTGATGTTTTGTTGTCGGTGCGTAGTACCTATACTTTGTTACGTTGTTGCTTTTGCTGGCCTTGTTCTGGGCCTTTAGACTCTTTCTTTTAGCCCGGTGGCTTTTCTGGATGTTGGACTTATTTTCGTGTTGGACAATCCATGAGATGTGAGAATTTTATTTCTGTATCTCCTTGTGTTATTATTGTTGTTCTGTTTGTGGTTACAGGGACTTGCTTACGTTTTATTGACGCTTATCGGGTCTGGGGCTTCACAGCTCCACTCTCGTGCGGACCTTCTCACGTCTCGCCTCCATTTTAGGGAAGCGGGGCGTAACAGGTTTTGTTGGTGGCCCATGCAGGTCCTTCTGTAACTGCGATTATCGGAATAGCGATAATAATATTGGAATGTCCAATAAACTAAGTTCGACGTCCGAGTCATGAGCTATGCGTCTAATCTGATTCGTTTTCTATGTCACTAGATGGTAGGAAGGCGATTCACCCGTGGTGGAGGTAGTGGCGCGCTCCCTCATGATGAGGAGCCTGAGCGGGAACCCACCAACGGTGAGATGATGCAGATGATGCTCCAGATGATGCAAGTGCAACAGGGCGTGCTCCTGCAAGTCCAGAATGCTCCACTTGCTCGAGCTGCCCGGGCGCTTCCGGATGTTCCTTGCTCCGAGCCGGGTGCGAAGCAATTTTGGGAGCTGGGTCCCGATTATTTTGATGGGTCTGAGGGTCCTCTGGCTGCCGATGAGTGGATTCGGAACATTGAGGATAATTTGAAGATGGCCAAGATCACCCCGGCTGGATGGGTTGATTTGGCGAAGAGGCAACTCAAGGATAATGCTCGGAATTGGTGGGATGCGGAAGAGAAGATGTTGGTGGAGCCGATAGCTTGGGCTACCTTTAAGTCCAGGTTTGATGAGGAGTTCTTTCCGAAGGCTGCCAGGAAGGAGATGCTGCAGCGCTTCATTGATCTGAAGCAAAGGAGCTTGACGGTGGACCTATACCACCAAGAGTTCACTAGGCTGAGTCGGTTCGCACCGAAGATGGTGCAGGATGCTGATGAGAGGGCTCAGAGGTTCCTGCAGGGACTTGCTTTGGAGCTCCAGAGTTTTGTGTCTTCCCCCGATCTGGACTCTTATCAGAAGGTTCTGGTCGCTGCCAGGAGGCAGGAGCTGAACCTGAGTCAGAGGAGAGGACATGTTTCTGGTGCTGGGAAGAGGCCTATGGAGCAGGCCAGAGCGGTGGTTAGGCCTGGTTTCAAGCCTAATCAGCCAGCTCTGTTTAATAGGCCAGGAGGGCCTATTCTGAAGACTTGCCATTTCTGCGGCAAGCCTGGCCACATCAAGGATCAGCGTAGGAAGTTTTTGGGCCAGTGTCTGGTTTGTGGTGATGCTTCTCATGTCGCGAAGGATTGTCGGCATGCGAATCAGCTGCGGAGGGCACCTGTTGCATCACAGCCGTTGCAGCAGCGAGCGTCTGTTCCTGCTGGACGTGGAGCAGCTCTTGTTCCACAGAGGCAGGCTTTTCAGCAGGCTGTTCCGTCGAGGAGGCAGGATTTTCTGATGACCGCTGTGGAGAGCGAGGCTGTGGATGAGGTTATCGCAGTAATCCTCAATCTAGCTGTTACTTTCCTAGCTGGTTTTGATTGTTAGATTGCAGTTGTTTGCTTGAGCATGATTGTCTGCTAGAATAGGGTTTGATTGTTAATTGCTTGTTAGGTTTGGTTTTGGTGTGCACATTTCCTGCACGAGTCCTCTTTGACTCTGGTGCATCTATGTGCATTATTTCTCGGAGCTTCGTGGAGAGGCATTCCTTGTTGACGTCCCATCTTCCCAAGAGTTGGAATATCGTTACAGGGAATGGCGTGGTCTCGGTGCATCATGGTTGCAACTCTTGCTCGTTGGTGGTCTGTGGACATGAGCTTTTCGTTGATTTCATTGTCCACGACATCATCAACTATGACGCAGTTCTTGGGATGGACTGGCTTGCGATCTTCTATGCTACGATCGACTGTCGGAGGAAGAAGGTGGTGTTCGAGATTCCCGGACATCCAGTATTTGAGTTCAGTCGTGGTAGCAGTTCGCTTGGTCCTGTCAGATTTCGGGCCAGGCCGGTGGAGGTTGTGGCTTTGCAGATGGAGTTGGAGTGGCCAGCTGTGGTGCATGATTTTGGCGACGTTTTCCCCGAGGAGATGTCTGGTTTGCCACCTGATCGAGCTTTAGAATTTTCTAACGATCTTATTCCAGGTGCGCAGCCGATTTCGAAGGCGCCGTATCGTATGGCGCCTGCAGAATTGGAAGAGTTGTGGAAGCAGTTGGATGAGCTCTTGCAGAAGGGTTATATCAATCCTAGTGTGTCTCCGTGGGGAGCACCGATGCTGCTGGTGAAGAAGAAGGATGGTTCGTGTCGCATGTGCGTGGACTATCGGGAGTTGAATGCGGTGACCATTAAGACTAAATACCCGTTGCCTCGCATCGATGATATTTTTGATCAGCTTGGAGGTTCGAGGGTGTTTTCTAAATTGGATTTAAGGAGTGGTTACCATCAGTTGAATGTGAAGAAGGGAGATGTTCCGAAGACAGCGTTCAGGACGAAGTATGGACACTATGAGTTTGTGGTTATGCCTTTCGGCGTAACTAACGCGCCCGCAGTTTTCATGAATCTGATGAACCTGATTTTCTACGACTTTCTGGATAAGTTTGTCGTTATCTTTATTGACGACATTCTGATCTATTCGAAGTCGGATGAAGAGCATGCCTCGCACTTGAGGACGGTATTGGAGATTCTGAGGAAGCATCGGTTGTATGCTAAGTTTTCGAAGTGCGAGTTTTGGCTGGACAGTGTTGCTTTTCTGGGGCATGTGGTGACTGGGGATGGTATTTCTGTGGATCCCGAGAAGATTAGGGCCATCAGAGAGTGGCCTGTTCCGTCGTCTGCATCTGAGATTCGGAGTTTCCTTGGACTTGCTGGTTACTATCGGCGTTTCATTAATGACTTTTCCCGTATTGCTGAGCCGATGACCAGGTTGACGCAGAAGGATGTGCCTTTTGTTTGGTCGGGTGATTGTGAGAGTGCTTTCGGTGTTCTGAGGGAGAGGTTGACGACTGCCCCTATCCTTGTTATGCCTGATCGCAGCGGTGGATTTGAGATCTTTTGCGATGCTTCTGGCAAGGGTCTCGGTTGTGTGTTGCATCAGCACGGGCATGTCGTGGCGTATGCGTCTCGTCAGCTTAAGGTTCATGAGAAGAATTACCCGACACATGATTTGGAGTTGGCTGCTGTTGTGTTTGCTCTTAAGATTTGGAGGCACTTCCTGCTGAGTGAGAAAGTGAAGATCTTCACCGATCACAAAAGCTTGAAGTATATTTTTACTCGGAAGGAGCTCAACATGCGACAACGTCGATGGTTGGAGCTCATGGCGGATTATGATATTGATTTGCAGTTTCACCCTGGCAAGGTGAATGTGGTCCCTGATGCGCTGAGTAGGCTTCCAGCGGTGATGATTTTGACCTCGCAGTGGAGATTACAGCAGGATTTTTGCGAGTCTGGTGTTGAGATTGTTCTTCCTGGGGAGGCTTCATCGTTGATGTACATGCAGGTACAGTCGACGATCGTGGATCGGATTAAGGCTGGCCAGGCTGAGGATCCGAAGCTGGTGAAGATTCGGGAGCAGGTGGAAGCCGGTCTGCGGACTGACTTTTTGATTCATGAGGATGGCTCGTTGAGGTTTGGAGCCAGGTTGTGTGTGCCAGCTGGAGATATTAGAGAGGAGTTGATGGTGGAGGCACACAGTTCGCTGTATTCTGTGCATCCTGGTGGTACCAAGATGTACCAGGATCTTCGTCTGAATTATTGGTGGCATGGTATGAAGAGGAGTGTGGCTCGGAGTGTAGCCAAGTGCTTGGTTTGCCAGCAAGTGAAGGCGGAGCATCAGCGTACGGTCGGGTTGCTACAACCGCTTCCGATTCCGGAGTGGAAATGGCAACACATCACTATGGATTTCGTGACTGGACTACCTCGGAGTCCGAAGCAGAATGATGCGATTTGGGTGATCGTAGATCGATTGACCAAATCTGCGCACTTTATTCCGTTCCAAGTGGGACAGTCCACTGAGGCGCTAGCAAGGAGATATATGGAGGTAAATTCTTTTACTCTCCGTTTTATTCCTTTTTCCTAGTTTGGATAGTGATGTAACGTGAATCGTGCAGGAGGTCGTGCGACTTCATGGAGTCCCCGTGAGTATCGTGTCAGACAGAGACACGAGGTTCACATCTCAGTTCTGGCAGAGTTTGCAGAAGAGCTTAGGTACGCGCCTGAGTTTCAGCACGGCGTACCATCTGCAGACGGATGGCCAGTCCGAGAGGACGATTCAGATTTTGAAAGACATGCTGAGGGCGTGCATGTTGGATTTCAAGGGTTCGTGGGAGGACCATCTACATTTGGTGGAGTTTTCTTACAACAACAGCTTCCAGGCGAGTATTGGCATGGCGCCTTTCGCCGCTCTTTATGGGAGGAAATGTCAATCGCCATTGAGTTGGGATAACGTTGGTGATCGGGAGTTGTTGGGACCTGAGATGATCGTGGAGGCCGTGGATATTGTCAGGAACATTCGGGAGAGGTTGAGAATTGCTCAGGACCGTTTTAAGCATTGGGCGGATGCTAAACGCCGTCCTTTGGAGTTCCAGTCGGGTGACCATGTGTTCTTGAAGATTTCCACCAACATCTTCTCTTCCGCATCCCACCAATTTCGAGCATTATCCTTGAGTTGCCTCTTCGCCAAATCAACCCATCCAGCCGGGGTGATCTTGGCCATCTTCAAATTGTCCTCGATGTTCCGAATCCACTCATCGGCAGCCAGAGGACCCTCAGAACCATCAAAATATGCGGGACCCAGCTCCCGAAATTGCTTCGCTCCTGGCTCAGAGCGAGGGGCATCCGGAAGAGCCCGGGCAGCTCGAGCAAGTGGAGCATTCTGGACTTGCAGAAGCACGCCCTGCTGCACTTGCATCATCTGGAGCATCATCCGCATCATCTCACCGCTGGTGGGTTCCCGCTTAGGCTCCTCATCATGAGGGAGCGCACCACTGCCCCCACCACGGGTGAAACGCCTTCCTGCCATCTAATGACACAGGAAACGAATTGGATTAGACTCATAGCTTATGACATCGGACGTCGAACTTAGTTTATTAGACATTCTAATATTATTATCGTCATTCCAAAAATCGCAGTTACAGAAGGACCTACATGGGCCACCACTAAAATCTGTCACGACCCGCTTCCCTAAAATGGAGGCGAGACGTGAAAAGGTCCGCACGAGAGTGGAGCTGTGAAGCCCCAAACCCGATAAGCGTCAATAAAACATAAGCAGGTCCCTGTAACCACAACGGAACAACAATAATAATACAAGGAGAGACTGAAATAAAAGCTCACATCTCATAAATTGTCCAACATAAAAATAAGTCCAACATCCAGAAAAGCCACCAGGCTAAAAGAAAGAGTCTAAAGGCCCAGAACAAGGCCAACAAAAGCAATGACATAACAAAGTATAGGTGCTACGCACCGATAACAAAACAACTGTCTAAACAAAAGTAAAACACAACGAAGACACTAGGACTGGTCCCCAGTGTCCACGTACTCCCCGTCCAGCAAGGGCGCAAGCTCGGCGTCCGCAAACACCTCACCCTCCACAAGGTACTCAGGCTCAGGATCTAACATGTGTCACCCAAAAGAGTAAAGGGGCACATGTCAGCAAGTCTAAAAGACTTGGGCAAGGAAACTGAAAGTAAGGCAACTAGCAACCTAGCAGTTTTAGTATGCATGACATGGCAGTTAAGTATGACGCAACAGTTTAAAAGAGAGGCAAGCACGCACTATGTAGCAAAAACTACCAAATCACTAATTTACGAATCACTCATCACTATTTTCCCTTATCACTGTTTATCACTTAGTGCATAGAGAGTCCACCTGCTGGCCAGCTCGTGGCTCAGGCCGCTTATCTCTATCACTATTAATTACTCATTACTGTTTATCACTTAGTGCATAGAGAGTCCACCTGCTGGCCAGCTCGTGGCTCAGGGCGCTTATCTCTATCACTATTAATCACTTGTGCACTAGAGAGTCCACCTGCTGGCCAGCTCGTGGCTCAGGGCGCTTATCTCTATCACTATTAATCACTTGTGCACTAGAGAGTCCACCTGCTGGCCGGAGTGGAGTGGCGGGTCAGGCCAACTCGGGCTCAGTCCGCTTATCTCTTACCCCACCCATATGTGTCGAGCGTTGGGGTTTCCAACTCACTGAGCTCGCTTCTGGAACACGAGCCAGGAAGTGTAATTGGCATAGGGGTGCACCTAGCCGGTATCCGAGCGTTGGGGTTTCCAACTACAGGGCTCGCTTCTGGAACACGAGCCAGGAACACAAGCATTGTAGCGAAGCTACGTAATCACAGCAACACATAAAGAATGCAATGACATGACAATTAATTCGCGTACCGTTAATGGAAAGTAAACATGACATGGTAATTGTGCAACATCATATATGTCAGAACTAGCTTCGTTGTCAAGCTAGTTCCCCAATTTGCGCCTAGGCGAGTATCATTTCGTCGCCTAGCCTCCTTTACGCCTACAACAAGCAAATGGCCTAAAACATGGCCTAAACCCTAAGTGGCAAGTTTCACTTGCCTAGCACCGGGGATGACGATCACGAAGGTTCGTCTCGCGGATGCTATTCTACGGGGGAAAATCGCTGTTATGGGGAACAATCATCAAACAACATGAAATTTTATTAGGGTTTCATAAAAATATAAATAGGTTATGAAAACAACGGTAGATCGATTTCTTACCGAGAGGAGGCGGAAGAAACACTCCGGAGAACCCTAGGATCAGATCTGGGAACCTATGGAGAAGTTTGGAGAATTAGGGTTTCGGGGGATTTTGGGGGATTTTTGGGGGATTTTTGGGGATTTGATGGAGATTTGGGGAAAATGAGAGGTGGAAAGAGTGGATGGAGGGTTTGGATGATGATTCTAGGGCTTGGAATGAAGGAATGAAGCTTGGAGGAAGATGGGGGCTCAAAGGGGGAGATTTTAGGGTTTTGGGTCGAGTGGAGGAAGATGAAATCGTTTGGGATGGGTTTAAATAGGATGGGCTGGCGGCTGCCCAGAAATTAGGGTTTTGACACAGGTTAGTCGGTCAAAGAGCAACCACTGATCGACTAGTTTAGCAACTAGTCGGTCGGTCGACCAACGCAGACCGACTAAGTGTAAACAGTAACTCCTGAACGAAAATAGAATTTAGAATTAGTCGGTCCATGAACAAATACTGACCGACTAGTTTAGCAACTAGTCGGTCGATGAACGTTCTTAGACCGACTAAGAGTAAACAGTAGCTGATACTAAAATTAGATGATGTGTTAGTCGGTTAAAGAAGCATTGCCGAACGACTAGTTTGCAACCTAGTTGGTCAACCAACGTTCTTAGACCGACTAACGATAAACAGTAACTCCTGAGAAATTTAGAAAGCCAACTAGTCGGTCCAAGAAGGATTGCCGACCGACTGGATCGCCATCTAGTCGGTCGGTGCCCCTTCTTATACCGGCTAATGAGCACCAAAAGTTCCGATACGGAGCGCGGGGCCCCGGGATCGACTCCTATGACTCCTAGGCTTGATCTAATAGTAAGATACAATCGTTGTGAAGTCCGTCACGAATGACATACTTCGAAATCGACAATCCTAAGGAAGAAACGAGAAAATACGACGAATCGATTGAAAATGAAAGCTACGGAGACGAAAACCACACATGAGGAAAAAATCCACCAAAACATATATTATATTATAATAAATCCAGATACATGAAAAGCAGTCGTTACAGTGTGGTTTTCGTCTCAGTAACTTTCATTTTCGATCGTTTCGTCGTGATTTCTCGTTTCTTCTTTAGGATCGTCGATTTCAGAGTATGTCATTCGTGACGGGCTTCATAACGGTCGTATCTTACTGTTAGATCAAGCCTAGGAGTCTTATGAATCGGTCTCGGGGCTCCGCGCTCCGTATCGGAACTTTTGGTGCTTATTAGCCGGTGTAAGACGGGGCACCGACCGACTAGATGACGATCCAGTCGGTCGGCAATCCTTCTTGAACCGACTAGTTGGCTTTCTAAATTTCTCAGAAGTTACTGTTTATCGTCAGTCGGCCTAAGAACGTTGGTTGACCGACTAGGTTGCAAACTAGTTGGTCGGCAATGCTTCTTTAACCGACTAACTCATCATCTAAATTTTAGTATCAGTACTGTTCATTCTTAGTCGGTCTAAGTTCATCTTTCGACCGACTAGTTGTCAAACTAGTCGGTCAGTATTTGTTCTTTGACCAACTAAATCTAAATCCTATTTTTGTTCAGAAGTTACTGTTTACACTTAGTCGGTCTGCGTTGGTCAACCGACCTACTAGGTTCCAAACTAGTCGGTCAGTGGTTGCTCTTTGACTGACTAATATGTGTTAAACCCTAATTTCTGGGCAGCCGCCAGCCCATCCTATTTAAACCCCTCCCAAACGATTTCTTCTTCTCCCTCACGACCAAAAACCCTAGTTTCTCCCCCATTGAGCCCCCATCTTCCTCAAACCCTTATTCCTCCATCCCAAGCTCATCCTCCATCATCTAAACCCTCCCTCAACACATTCAACCTCTCATCTTCCACAAATCTTCATCAAACCCCCAAAATCCTCCAAAACCCCTAGTTCTCCAAACTTCCCCATTCGTTCCAGATCTGGTCCCTAGGTTCTCTGGAGTGTTTCTTCCGCCTCCTCACGGTAAGAAATCGATCTCTTGATGTTTTCATAACCCGTTATGTTTTTGTGAAAACCCTAATGAAATTACTTGTTGTTTTGATGATTGTTCCCCATAACAGCGACGTCCCCGTAGAATAGCATCCGCGAGACGAACCTTCGTGATCGTCATCCCCGGTGCTAGGCAAGTGAAACTTGCCACTTAGGGTTTAGGCCATGTTTTAGGCCATTTGCTTGTTGTAGGCGTAAAAGAGGCTAGGCGACGAAATGATACTCGCCTAGGCGCAAATTGGGGAACTAGCTTGACAACGAAGCTAGTTCCGACATATATCATGTTGAACAATTACCATGTCATGTTTAATTTCTATTAACGGTACGCAAATTAATTGTCATGACATTGCATTCTTAAAGTGTTTCCGTGAATGCGTAGCTTCGCTACAATGCTTGTGTTCCTGGCTCGTGTTCCAGAAGCGGGCCATGTGTTGGTTGATAGCCAATGCCCGAATTGCTTGTTTCCGGCTAGGTGCACCCCTACGCCAATTGTTTATGAATCGTGAACTAGAATGCGAGCTCCTGTGCGGGACAACCCTGGCTCATTTACTGAGCTCGTGTGTGGGGACCCTAGCTCGTTTACATGTGGGTATTGGGGGTAAGAGTTAAGCGGCCAATCAACTGGGAGTCTGCCCGATCAGCAACTGCAGTGGTAAGGCGTAAACTCTGGGTTTTGGGGTAGTTGTTAAGCGGCCAATCAGCGTGAATGTCAAACCATTCAGCTGTAAGGCGTAAACATCTACAAAACAACTTGAAACGTGACTAGTGAATTGATTAAGATTGTTAGTAGCTTGGCTACTCTTGTCTTGTCCCGATAATTGTTCTCTTGTACTTATTGTCTCGCCATGTCTTGCTTGTGCACTCATGTTATAACTGCAATGTCATGCATACTATAACTGCTAGGTTGCTAGTTGCCATACTTTCAGTTTCCTTGCCCAAGTCTTTTAGACTTGCTGACATGCCCAAGTCTTTTAGACTTGCTGACATGTGCCCCTTTACTCTTTTGGGTGACACATGTTAGATCCCGAGCCTGAGTACCTTGTTGAGGACGAGGTGTTTGCTGACGCCGAGCCCGAGCTTGTGTTTGACGGGGAGTACGTGGACACTGGGGACCAGTCCTAGTGTCTTCGTTGAGCTTTCCTTTTGTTTTAGACTGTTGTTTTGTTGTCGGTGCGTAGCACCTAAACTTTGTTACGTTGTTGCTTTTGATGGCCTTGTTCTGGGCCTTTAGACTCTTTCTGTTAGCTTAGTGGCTTTTCTGGATGTTGGACTTATTTTTGTGTTGGACAATCCATGAGATGTGAGAATTTTATTTCTGTCTCTCCTTGTGTTATTATTGTTGTTCCGTTTGTGGTTACAGGGACATGCTTACGTTTTATTGACGCTTATCGGGTTTGGGGCTTCACAGCTCCACTCTCGTGCGGACCTTCTCACGTCTCACCTCCATTTTAGGGAAGCGGGTCGTGACAGTTTCCTAAGTCTCCTAGGCTCGTTCTAACTCTAAGATATCGACGTTATGAAGCCCGTCATGAATGCCTTACTTCAAACATGCCGACCGACAGACGAATCTAGAGAATCACGATGAAACAAACGAAAAGAGAACTACGGAGACGGAAATGGAAATCACAACAAGGGAAGCAACCAAATATATAAATATATATAATAAAATCCATACATGAAAAACCAGTCGTTACATCCTCCCCAACTTAAGAAAAATTCCGTCCTCGGAATTCCCAACACTCACGTGTCCGGGAACAAAAGTGGGTAGCGCTCTCGCATCTCATCTTCTCTCTCCCAAGTAGACTCTCCCGACGAACCATGCCGCCACATCACTCTAACAAGATCGACGACCTTGTTCCGAAGTAACTTCTGACGCCTGTCCAGAATCTGCACCGGATGCTGGTCATACGTCAAATCTGAGCGAACGACAATCTCCGAGAAATCCACGGCATGAGATGGATCGTTGATGTATCAACGAAGCTGCGACACATGGAAAACATCGTGAACTCCTTCCAAAGATGACGGAAAGGCTAAGCGGTAAGCTACCTCGCCAACCCTCTCCAGAATATCAAATGGTCCAATGTATCGCGGGCTCAACTTTCCTCGCTTCCCAAAACGAATCACTCCACGATTCGGGGAAATCCTCAGAAACACATGATCCCCAGGCTGAAACTCCAAAGGATGACGTTTAGCATCCGCCCAATGCTTAAACCGGTCCTGAGCAATCCTCAACCTCTCCCGAATGTTCCTGACAACCTCCACAGCCTCCACAATCATCTCAGGTCCCAACAGCTCCCTATCGCCAACGTCATCCCAACTCAATGGCGATCGACATTTCCTCCCATACAAAGCGGCGAAAGGCGCCATGCCAATAGACGCCTGGTAGCTGTTGTTGTAAGAGAACTCCACCAAGTGTAGATGGTCCTCCCACGAACCCTTGAAATCCAACATACACGCTCTCAGCATGTCTTCCAAAATCTGAATCGTCCTCTCGGACTGGCCATCCGTCTGCGGATGGTACGTCGTGCTGAAACTCAGACGCGTACCCAAACTCTTCAGCAAACTCTGCTAGAACTGAGATGTGAATCTCGTGTCTCTGTCCGACACGATACTTACGGGGACCCCATGAATTCGCATGACCTCCTCCATGTATCTCCTCGCTAGCGCCTCAGTGGACTGTCCCACTTGGAATGGAATAAAGTGCGTGGATTTGGTCAATCGATCTACGATCACCCAAATCGCGTCATTCTGCTTCGGACTCCGAGGTAGTCCAGTCACGAAATCCATAGTGATGTGTTGCCACTTCCACTCCAGAATCGGAAGCGGTTGTAGCAACCCTGCCGTACGCTGATGCTCCGCCTTCACTTGCTGGCAAACCAAACACTTGGCTACACTCCGAGCCACACTCCTCTTCATGCCATACCACCAAAAGTTCAGACGAAGATCCATGTACATCTTGGTCCCACCAGGATGCACAGAATACGGCGAGCTATGTGCCTCCACCAACAACTCATCTCTGATATCCCCAGCTGGCACACACAGCCTGGCTCCGAACCTCAACGAGCCATCTTCATGAATTAAAAAGTCAGTCCGCAGACCGGCTTCAACCTGCCCTCGAATCCTCACCAGCTTCGGATCTCCGGCCTGACTCGCCTTAATCCGATCCACGATCGTCGACTGCACCTGCATGTACATCAACGAGAAATCCTCCCCAGGA
This sequence comes from Scilla litardierei, assembly GCA_030789695.1. Taxonomy (NCBI): domain Eukaryota; kingdom Viridiplantae; phylum Streptophyta; class Magnoliopsida; order Asparagales; family Asparagaceae; genus Scilla; species Scilla litardierei. The sequence goes on from CM061135.1 coordinate 149,677,695, forward strand.
AGAACAATCTCCACACCAGACTCGCAAAAATCCTGCTGCAATCTCCCCTGCGAAGTCAACATCATCACCGCGGGAAGCCTACTCAAAGCATCTGGAACCACATTCACCTTACCAGGGTGATACTGCAAATCAATCTCATAATCCGTCATGAGCTCCAACCATCGACGCTGTCGCATGTTGAGCTCCTTCTGGGTGAAAATATACTTCAAGCTTTTGTGATCGGTGAAGATTTTCACTTTCTCACTCAGCAAGAAGTGCCTCCAAATCTTAAGAGCAAACACAACAGCAGCCAACTCCAAATCATGCGTCGGGTAATTCTTCTCATGAACCTTGAGCTGACGAGAAGCGTAAGCTACAACATGTCCATGCTGATGTAAAACACAACCAAGACCCCTGCCAGAAGCATCGCAAAAGATCTCGAATCCTCCACTGCGATCAGGCAGAGCAAGAACAGGGGCAGACGTCAAACGCTCTCTCAGAACACCAAAGGCATCCTCACAATCACCCGACCAAACAAAAGCAACATCCTTCCGCGTCAACCTGGTCATCGGCTCCGCAATACGGGAAAAGTCCTTAATGAATCGCCGATAATATCCCGCCAAACCAAGGAAACTCCGAATCTCAGACGCAGACGACGGAACTGGCCACTCCCTGATGGCCCTAATCTTCTCGGGATCCACTGAAATACCATCTCCAGTCACCACATGCCCGAGAAAAGCAACTCTGTCCAGCCAAAACTCGCACTTTGAAAACTTAGCATACAACCGATGCTTCCTCAAAATCTCCAACACCATCCTCAAGTGCGAGGCATGCTCTTCCTCCGACTTCGAATAGATCAGAATGTCATCAATAAAGATAACGACAAACTTATCCAAAAAGTCATAGAAAATCAGGTTCATCAGATTCATGAAAACTGCGGGTGCGTTAGTTACGCCGAAAGGCATAACCACAAACTCATAGTGTCCATACTTCGTCCTTAAAGCTGTCTTCGGCACACCATCCTTCTTCACCTTCAACTGATGGTAACCACTCCTCAAATCCAACTTAGAAAACACCCTCGAACCTCCAAGCTGATCAAAAATATCATCGATGCGAGGCAACGGGTATTTATTCTTAATGGTCACCGCATTCAACTCCCGATAGTCCACGCACATGCGACGCGAACCATCCTTCTTCTTCACCAACAACACCGGTGCTCCCCACGGAGACACACTAGGGTTGATGTAACCCTTCTGCATAAGCTCATCCAACTGCCTACGCAACTCCTCCAACTCTGCTGGCGCCATACGATATGGTGACTTCGAAATGGGCTGCGCACCTGGAATAAGATCAATAGAAAACTCCAAAGCTCGATCAGGTGGCAATCCAGACATCTCCTCGGGGAAGACGTCATCAAAATCTCGCACCACAGCTGGCATCTCCAACTCCATCTGCATAGCCACAACCTCCACCGGTCTGGTCCGAAATCTGACAGGACCAAGCGAACTGCTACCACGGCTGAACTCAAACACTGGGTGTCCGGGAATCTCGAACACGACCTTCTTCCTTTCGACAGTCGATCGTAGCATAGAAGCTCGCAAGCCAGTCCATCCCAAGGACCGCATCGTAGTTAATGATGTCGTGGACAATGAAATCAGCACAAAGCTCACGTCTACAAACCACCAACGGGCAAGAATTGCACTCACGATGCACCGATACCACACCGTTCCCTGTGACGATATTCCAACTCTTAGGAAGAGAGGACGTCGACAAGGAATGCTTCTGCACGAAGCTCCGGGCCAAAATGCACATCGATGCACCTGAGTCAAAGAGGACTCGTGCAGGAAATGTGCAAACCAAAACCACACCTAGCAAACAGTCTAACAATCAAATCCTATTCTAGCAACAAACATGAGCAAGCAACCAACAAAATCAACAATCAAACTAACTAAGGAAGATAAATAGCTAGAATGAGTGTTACCTGAAATAACCTCGTCCACGGCCATGCTCTCCTCCTCCGTCAGCAAAAAAGCCTGCCCTCTCGGCGGAACGGCCTGCTGAAAGGCCTGTCTCTGTGGAACAAGAGGCGCTCCACGACCAGCGGGCACATGAGCTCGCTGCTGCAACGGCTGTGCTGCAATAGGAGCCCGCCAAGGCTGCTTCGACTTGGGACACTCCCTGATGGTATGGGCAGGATCTCCGCAGACAATACACAGCCCTAGGAACCTCCTACACTGATCCCTGAGGTGTCCAGTCTTGCCGCAGAAATGGCAAGTCTTCAGAATAGGCCCTCCTGGCCTCTTGAACTGCACCGAATGATTAGGCTTGAAACCAGGCCTAACCACCGCCCTGGCCTGCTCCATAGGCCTCTTCCCAGCTCCTGAAACATGTCCCTTCCTCTGGTTCAAATTCAACTCCTGCCACCGCGCAGCAACCAGGACCTTCTTGTATGTCTCCAGGTCAGAAGAGGTCACAAAGCTCTGAAGCTCCAAGGCAAGTCCCTGAAGGAATCGCTGAGCTTTCTCATCGGCATCTTGCACCATCTTTGGTGCAAACCGACTGAGCCTCGTGAACTCCTGGTGGTACTGATCCACCGACAAGCTCCCCTGCTTCAGATCTATGAAGCGCTGCAGCATCACCTGCCTAGCAGCCTTCGGAAAGAATTCTCCATCAAATCTGGCCTTCAAGGTAGCCCAAACTATAGGCTCCACCAGAATCTTCTCTTCAGCATCCCACCAGTTTCTGCCATTATCCTTCAGCTGCCTCTTAGCCAAATCAACCCATCCAGCCGGGTTAATCTTCGCCATCGCTAGGTTATCCTCAATGTTCCTTATCCACTCATCCGCAGCCAAAGGACCTTCAGAACCATCAAAATATGCGGGACCCAGCTCCCGGAACTGCTTCACTCCAGGCTCGGGGCGAGGGGCTTCCACTGCCCGAGCAGCTCGAGCGGCCGGAGCATTCTGGACCTGCAGCAGCACGCCCTGCTGAACCTGCATCATCTGCATCATCATCATCATCATCTCCCCGTTAGTGGGCTCCCGCTCCGGCTCCTCGTCATGAGGGGGCGCACCACTACCTCCACCACGGGTGATTCGCCTTCCTGCCATCTAATGACACAGAAAACGAAACAATTAGACTCATAGCTTAGGGCTCGGATGTCGAATTTATTTGTTGGACAACCTTATTTTATTATCGTTATCCCGATAATTGCAGTTACAGAGAGACCTGCATGGGCCACCACTAAAACCTGTCACGCCCCGCTTCCCTAAAATGGAGGCGAGGCGTGAGAAGGTCCGCTCAAGCGTGGAGCTGTGAAGCTGCACGCCTGATAAGCGTCAATTTAGTATAAGCAGGTCCCTGTAATCGCAAAAGGAACAACAACAATAATAATAGGATGAGACAGATATGAACTACCAATCCCAAAGTTTGTCCACAAAATATTCAACATCACAGAAAAAGCCACCAGGCTAAAAAGAAAGAGTCTAAAGGCCTAGAACAAGGCAAACAAAACACAAACGTAACAGAGTATCAAACTAGGTGCCACGCACAGACAACCTAAGCAATCTAACAAAAACCAGACATAAACACTAAGACTGATCTCCAGTGTCTACGAAGTCCTCGATCAACGCGGGTTCTGACTCAGCGTCAGCGAACACCGCGTCCTCAGCAAGTATCTCAGGCTCGGGCTCTAACATGTGTCACCCAAAAGAGAAAAGGGGCACATGTCAGCAAGTCGAAAGACTTGTGCAAGGAAACTGAAAGAAACGTAAACTAACAACCTAGCAGTTAAAGTATGGTGCATGGCAAGTAAAGTAAGGTGGTAACAGGTAAAGTAAGGTACAAGTTGCAAGTGGTAGTTGTGACATGTAATGTCAAGTAACAAGTACAAGGGATCACTCAACGAGTGCCCTATTGCCCGCAGGCTGTGTTCAAGTATCAAGTACAAGGGATCACTCATCGAGTGCCCTATTGCCCGCAGGCCGTGTTGAGCTCGTCTTCTGGAACACGAGCCAGAAAGTGTATTTGGCATAGGGTTGTGCCCGCAGAACGGGTGCCTAGCCGGAACAAATAGTACAAGTATGTAGCGAAGCTACGCAATCACGATGAGTGTTCAATCATGCAATGACATGAGCAGATATTCACGTACCGTTAATTGAAATTAAACGTGACAGGCAAAATACAATGACATGAACATATTCGCGCACCGTTAATTTAAATTAAACATGGCAGTTAAAATGCAATAGCAGTTAAGGATGCAAGGATGACATGAACAGTTAATACGCGTACCGTTAAGGGAAAGTAAACGTGATATACAAGCATGATGAAGGTGACGGACCAAGCTTCGTTGTCAAGCTAGGTCAATGGTGTCTAGACGGCTATCCTTTCACCGTCTAGTCTCTTTTACGCTAAAGCAAGGGAAATAGCCTAAGACATGGCCCAAATCAAGAGATGCAAGTTTCACTTGCCTGATACCGGGATTGACGAGCAATGAAGATCGTCACACAAGCTAACTACGGAATAGATCACTGTTATAGCAAAACAATCATTAGAACAACGATTCTAAATCAATTTCTTAATAGAATCCTAATTGTCTAATAATCCATTTTATTAGGGTTTCACAAATGTCAATGTGGGTTATGCTAAAACTAAAGGAATCGAGTATTACCGTAAAGAAGCGGAGGAACGATGCCGAGCAACCACGGCAACGGAAAAACGATCCGGCTCAGATCTGGAAATGAGGGAAAAATCTGGAGAAATAGGTTTTGGATGTGGATTTTGGGGGTTTGATGAAAGATTGAGGAAGATGAGAGGTAGAATGTGTTAAGTGAGGGTTTGGATGATGGATTTTGGGCTTGGGATGAAGGAATAAGGGTTTGAGGTAGTAGGGGGCTCAATGGGGGAGAAACTAGGGTTTTAGGTCATGAGGAAGAAGAAGAAAACGTTTGGAGGGGTATTTATAGAGTTTGGTGGTGGCTAGGGCAAAACTAGGGTTGCCTGTACTGTTTAGTCGGTCAAAGAGCAACCACTGACCGACTAGTTTGGGAACTAGTCGGTCGGTTGACCAACGCAGACCGACTAAGTGTAAACAGTAACCCAGACGAAAATTAGGATTTAGATTTAGTCGGTCAAAGAACAACTACTGACCGACTAGTTCGACATCTAGTCGGTCGATGAACGTTCTTAGACCGACTAAGAGTAAACAGTAACTAGTACCAAAAATAGTTAATGTGTTAGTCGGTTAAAGAAGCATTGCCGACCGACTAGTTTGCAACCTAGTCGGTCAACCAACGTTCTTAGACCGACTAACGATAAACAGTAACTCCTGAACATTTAACAAAGCTCACTAGTCGGTTCAAGAAGGTTTTCCGACCGACTGGATCGTCATCTAGTCGGTCGGTGACCCTTCTTACACCGGCTAATGTGCACTGAAAGTTCCGAAATGGAGCGCGAAGCTCCGGGATGGTTTCCTAAGTCTCCTAGGCTCGTTCTAACTCTAAGATATCAACGTTATGAAGCCCGTCACGAATGACTTACTTCAAACATGCCGACCGACGGAAGAATCTAGAGAATCACGACGAAACGAACGAAAAGAGAACTACGGAGATGGAAATGGAAATCACAACAAGGGAAAGCAACCAAATATATAAATATATATAATAAAATCCATACATGAAAAACCAGTCGTTACAGTGTGAGTAGTCTATTCTAGGGTTGATGGGTTAGCCCGAAGACTTTAGGGGGAAGATGTAGATCTGGATCTCTAGGTTGAATTGGGAATAAAAGGACGTATTTCGGTCGATCCTCCCGAATCCCTAGGATAACTCGTATTGAGATCATGCACACGTCTGTGGAATTGATGAGCTTAAGGAGTATCCTTGGGATTTAAATAGGAAAATCAGTGGATTCAACCAAGGCTCGTGACCATGCCCAGCTCGTGCCTTGAGGGGATCCACCAACGAACTATATCGCTACATTGACGGCTGCTGCCATTGAGTCAATGAGAGCCACCGAAATACCTCGAAATTCTAACCCACGAGAGTGGTATGAATTGAGAGACTAATCCCCTAAACCTAATATAATGTAAGGATCCCATTCCAACGTTGATCTCCGACGGTCTTAGCGGTGATCCCTAAAACCCTAGTTTTATTTATTATCAAGTCAACAACGTCACTATCAAACTTTCCAAACCGACAGCTATCTCACTTCGAGATCTAAAAATAACCTGAGACCTCAATTACACTGTCACCGTCCCTGTGGGATTCGACATCTTTTATACTATAATTTGACACCGTCCGCTTGCTGATAGAGCTCGTAATTGATACCTAGGAGCCATACTACGCCTAGCGATCGTGACACCGCTAGGTGGAATTTAGGTGTAGGTTCCTGTTGCATCAAGTTTTTGGCGCCGTTGCCGGGGACGGCTATAGTGTATCTCAGTTTATTTTTATTTGAAGAGTTAGCTAGCGAATCTCATTATTCCTTATCTCTCCATCCTTTTTAATTTTTTAATTATTATCCTGCTACTCATGGTATTTGTCTGAGCTGTGTTGTGCATGATCACTCGCGTTGGGGCTATTGAGAAAGAATTGTTATTCGACCATGAGATCGAGAAAACAGCAAGAGCTCTGAGGGCCTCAAATAGAAATCAAGCACCCTCTGATCAAATGGCAGACAATACCACCGCTCCACCTCGCACTGGGTCCATCCGGGACCACATGAAGCCTACCTTTGGAAATAATTCTTCCATCCTGAGACCGCAACTAGCGGTAGCTAGCTTCGAGTTGAAGACGTGGCTTATAAATCTAATGCAGCAGGATCCCTTCCATGGGCATCCTCACGAGAATCCCAACCACCACATCGACACTTCCCTGGCAAAGTGCGATACTTTTAAGGCTAAAGATGTGAGTGATAATGCCATCAAGCTAAGGCTTTTCCCCTTCACCTTGATGGATAAATCTTCATTCTGGCTACGGGCCCATCCGCCCAACCACTTTACTACATGGGAGAAACTGGCGCTCGCCTGTGTAGACAAATTCTATTCACCCTCAAAGACTGTGCAGATCAGGGGGCTATCTCAAATTTTAAACAGCTTCCGCAAGAATCTCTTTATGAGGCATGTGAAAGGTTTAAGGGCCTTCAGCATAGTGCCCTCATCATGGGATCCACTCCTGGGATTTGGTTCAGAGCTTCTATAATAGGCTACAGCCCAGCACCAAGATGATAATTGATGTTGCCGCGCAAGACACCTTACTAGACAAATCGCCTGAGGAAGCCATCGATCTGCTTGAGCATATGGCGACAAATAATCATCAGTGGAGCGAAGAGCGCACCATTATGACCAGAACCCCTGAGGTAAAAGCTGTCAGCCACCTTGATTCTCAAATCGAGACTTTATGTAAACAGGTGGCTAGGATTGAACAACGTTTGGACTTCATCCCAACGACCACCAGTACCTTTGGTTATCATCCTTTAGATGAATATGGAGAGCACAGTAATGTTCCCAATGAGGAATATTATGATGGTGTCGAATCATCTTAGTCGGTGCAATATGTCCAAGGAGAGGGGCGCAATCAGTGGCAACATCCGGCAGCTAAGAATCATCCCGGATTTTCTTGCGGGAACCCAAGTGGAGTGCTGCAACCTCCATAGTTTCAGAGACCACCTCCTCCTCCTCAACAACAACAAGGGCAGCCGCAAAATCAATAGCAGAGCGGGTTTAGGCCAGCTGGGCCATATCGATCACCAGGCTACCAGTTCAATCGCCCACCTCAGCAGGGCTTTGCACTAACTCCGCCGCGGTCCAATCTGGAGACCACACTAAAGACATTCATGAGTGGGCAGGTCAGGTTCAACTAGGACACATCTGCTCAGTTCAAAAATATAAACATGTCACTCGATGAACTGAGGGGCCAGATGTCCCAGCTACTCAAGAACCAAGGGAGGCTGCCTTCACAACCGGAGCCGAATCCGAGGACTCATGCCAATGTCGTCGTCTCCGTTACCACATGTGGAGGACGGGTGTTGCGGGGTAGAACTCGTGTACAATGAATTTGTATTATAGGGAACCAATGGCACGATGGTTAAGCTAATGATAGGGTCAGGATAAGCTATTTGACAGGTGATTAGTGGGGTGTAGAGGCTAAACTTGCTGTTAAAGCTGACCACGGTGTCGAATCCGGCAGGATTCAGGCGAGGGGGCCGAGCTGCTGGAGCTGGGGTGAGCATGACTGGGAGAACAAGCTATCCTGCACAAGGAACAACTCGTCAGAAAGGCTGGGTTGGGGTCTAACCCTTAGCCTCTCCGATGCCTAAGTCAGTGGTAGGACTTAAAGCGGAGGCAAGGCACGCGGGTCGAACTAAAGAGTGAGTCGACCGCGTGTGACGAGCTATGAGTGGAAGAACAAAGATATGGACGACCTTTGATCTTGTGTGTGAGTAAAAGGATTAAGAATAAATTAGATAACCCCTTCACCGTCGGAGGCGAAGGGGTATTTATACCTGACGGGAGGCGGTTGGTTAGGGCTGGCCTGGCATGTTGACTCGGCGTGCTGTGCTGGCCCTTCTATCATTGGAAGCTTCGGACGAGGATGTCAGGAACAGGAGTGCCAGCCACGCTTTTGTCAGACGGCGCAACGGCCAGGGGCACCTTTGTCAGACTGTCAGGGCCGAAAGCATTAAGTGTCAGGGGCGCAGCGGCCAGGGGGTGCTTTGTCAGGTGGTCGGGCGGCGTAAGCGTCATCAGCGTCCTTTGTACTAGGTTGTTTGTTGTGTCCGATGAGCCAAGGATCCGGCGGAGCGCCTCCCGGTGGCAGGGACCTTGACGATCCTCCGGGCCGGCCTGGGCAGTGGGCGCACGACTCGGCCGCACATTCTCGGGTGTGGATCCTGGATCACCGTGGGAGAACGGGTGCGCCCCTGTCAATGTCCGAGGCTGCGTGGTCTGGGCGTGCCTTGTGCACGCCGTTCCCGGTGGACTGAGGGAGAGCGGGTAAGCACCTCTATCAGTGGGCGAGGCGAGGAGCACCCATCCCCATGTCGTGCCAGACTTTTCGGATCGACTGACACCCTGCGAGCCTCTAGAGTTCGGGCGCGGGGCGCCCCGTCATTGGGTTGGCCGCCCGTTCGGGGAAGCGAGCTAACGGGGCATGTCAGTGGTTTAGGGTGGGAGGTCAGACTATCCCGATCTTCTGGTCGTAACAATTGCCCCTGGCATTCGAGTTCGAGGCGGGAGCCCGATTCGGCTCGGATGACGTAATGCTACTCCACTTTGAGATGGCGGTTCGGATTTTGGTCCATGCTCAGGAGTGGCGGCGTAGGTCTGGGAATTCCTGCCAAGTTGGTCATTATTACGATTTGAAAGCGCCTGGAGAAATCGAAGCGCCTCCGCCAATGGTCATGCGACGTGTGGATGAAGGCGACTTTCACATTCGTCGAGGCATCGAGGATGCTCCGATGGGCGACGTGTGGTGGCGCATCGACGGTCGTGATGGCATGTTGTCCTCTATAAGTATGGGGAGGAGGGGATCGACAATTGCCTTCTTCCGACTGCAACTCTTCTTCCCACCTTCCGGATTCTGCCAACCGCTTACCGGCGCGATTGTCATCGCAGCAGTCAGCGGTCCCTTTCTGTTCGTCTTCAGAGCTCGGCCTCCTGCCAGGTAATCCCCATCTTCTTTTAATCGATGGCTTTCCATTTCGACTTCGGGGCGGGTAGCAGCGTGGCGACGGAAGAGTCCATGGCCGAGGAGTGGTGGTGGGGGTACAAGGGCCGCAACGTCAAGTTTTATATTTTATCTGTTTCTTTCCCACTTTTCGCTTCACGGGTGTTTGTTTCTTTTCATGCGCATGAGTTCAAGGAGTCTAGACGACTTGATTCCTATTGATCCGGAGATAAACGCCACCCTAAGGTGTTTAGCCGTATAGAAGCGAAGAAGAGAAGAGCCCGAAGACATGGGGGAGAACACCCCAAATCACAAGTCCCTGCTAGAGTACTCGATGCCATCCATCGAGTCCACCTCCGCCATCCGTCCTCCTACTATTACGGCGTAAAGCTTCGAGCTTAAGCCGTCTTTGGTGACGTGGATCCAGCTGGATCAATTCTCGGGTGCACCCATGGAGAGCCGCATCGAACATTTGGACTCCTTGGAGAAATGTGACACCTTCCGGATAAATGGTGTCACGACTGAGGCGATCAGTCTGAAGCTATTCCCCTTCTCTCTGCGAGATAAGGCCAAGCTGTGGCTTAGGGGGAAGGACCCGAATACGTTCAACACTTGGGAGAAGCTTTCAAACGCTTTTCTGACGAAATTCTTTCCTCTGTGGAAGACCATGAAGCTGTAGAGTGAGATCTCCTCCTTCTCCCAAGCCAGCCACGAGTCCCTGCATGAAGCTTGGACAAGATTTAAGGAGATGCAGCGAATATGCCCTCATCACGAGCTTCCCAAGTGGCAGATAATAAATCTGTTCTACAACGGATTGAGGGACGACTTGAAGTCTTCAATGGACGCCGCGGCTGGGGGGTCCTTCATGTCCAGAAGTGAAGAAGACGCCGGGAACATTCTAGAAAATATGGCATCAAACAATGAGTGGTGGTGTGACGAGAGAGCCACACCTAGATCTGGGGGTATCCACAGGGTCGAGGACGTCAACAAACTATCCAGCAAGTTCGACTTGCTGTCGACCCAGATCTCCGCGCTAATGGTAGGAGCCAGTGGCGCCGGTACACAACGTATTACGGCGGTGGAATCCGAAGTCATGGGAGACTTCGAGGGGGTGACATCTCACCACCGTTGGACCAAGCGAGAGCACTATTCTACAATCCTACGGGAAATGCATCATATCCACCACAGACTAGCTCCAATCCGGCCTACTCTCCAAATAACAGGAACCACCCCAACCTTAGCTACCGGGTGCCGTATCAACAGCCGCCTCCTCAACAACAACATCAGCTAATATAGCAGCCGGCTAGGCCTCAGCAGCAGCAGTTTCAGCAGTAGCATCAGCAATATGCTCCCAGGAATCAGCAACCCATTCAGCAGCAGCAACAATATGGTCAGCAGAGGGCCATCTCTCCGGTTGAGTCCCTCTTGACTCAATACATCACCAACCAGGAGAAGATAAATTTGAAGCTAGAGATGGGGCAGAGGGCTCTCACTGATCAGGTAACCCAGCTGGGGTTACAAATGGTGAACCTTCAGAGGCCGCAGAATCTATTGCCGCCACAACCTGAAGTGAACCCGAGGGGAGCAAATCAGACTTTGGCACTCACGCACGAGAATGCGAATGTGTCTGCTATCGTATTGAGAAGCGGGACACAAATCCCTACAAGAGTGCCCCCCAAGGAACCGGAAGCACCGTTGGTCGTAGAACGACCAATTGAAAAATTGAATGATGACGGTGCTTCGTTGACAAAGCAAACGACTTCGGAGGGGGTCCCTGAAGAGGAGAAGAAGAAAACCGAGGAAGGGAGCCTCAAAGTGTTCAAGCCCACTGTGCCTTTTCCACAACGGCTAGCCCAGGCCAAGATAGACGAGAAGTATGGCAAATTCTTCGCCATGGTCAAGGATCTAAGCTTGCAAATCCCCTTCCTCGAAGCAATCGAGACGATTCCCTCCTACGCAAAATTTCTAAAGGATTTGGTGACAAGAGTGTCCAGAAAAGAGAAGGTCGTATTGACGGTGGAATGCAGTGCTCTCATTCAGAGAGCAAATCCGCCCAAGCTTAAAGACCCGGGGAGCTTCTCTATCCCTTGTGCGATCGGGAAGGCGAAGATCCATCGCGTGCTCGTCAATCTTGGAGCGAGCATCAGTTTAATGCCCCTGTCGCTGTATAAGAGGATAGGGATGGGCGACTTGGAGCCCACCGGTATGACCTTACAGCTTGCAGATCGATCGGTCAAATATCCGGTGGGTGTTGTAGATGACCTCCCTGTCAACGTAAGTGGGGTCCATGTGCCAGTGGACTTCGTCGTCATGGACATGCCTGAAGATGCGCACACCCCCATCATCCTTGGACGGCCTTTCATGGCCACTGCCGGCGGTTTAATAGATGTGAAGAATGGAAAGCTTTCCCTTAACGTTGGCAACAAAAAAGTCGAGTTTGACTTAGGGTTGTCAATGAAGCACCCCAATCCCCCGGATGATCCAAGATGCAATATGCTGGAGTTAGAAGAAGAGAGAGTTGTTGAAGCAAGCTCCTGGAAATTCTTTCAAGAAATCCCCCCGATAGCTTTTGGGACTTAGAAGAGCCAGTCGGCCTAAAGAAATATGACGTTACTGGGAAAGCGGATGCGGCACACACGGCCCCTCTCGGATTTCAAAATGCTCCTCCGACGAGGAGGAAAGGGAAAGAGCCCATGGGGCTCACCGGAGAAGAGATTCGGATCCTGAAACGAGTGGCAGTAGACGCCAATATAAGGGAGAAGTCCGACGAGGAGGAAATGGAAAGAGCCCATGGGGCTCACCGGAGAAGAGATTCGGATCCTGAAACGAGTGGCAGTAGACGCCAATATAAGGGAGAAGTCCCCGGATCCCGTCAACAAAGGGAGGGTCATCGAGCAAGTTTTCTTGTCACCGCCGACGACACTGAAGGCCGCCAACTCTAAATCCGAAGCGATGCCGACTTTAGGGCATCATCCCCGTCCACCTTGAATATCATCTACGGGCGTCGAGAAAACGACGTTAAACAAAAGCGCTTCATGGGAGGTAACCCATGCTCTAAACTTTTATCTTCATTTTTAGGATTTTTATTATCTTTATTTTTTCTACTTTAATAATTAGATTCAGCCACGGGATCATCCGTCGAGAGACTTAGGCCATTTGTGAATTTTTGCTGGAAACAAGCCCTCACCCGATCGGGTGGTTAATCAACCGATCGGGTGAGACGTATCAGACAATGGCCGTATCTGTGCTCCAACGAACCGGTCGGGTGAAGCAAGCTGAGAGCAGGTGGCAGACCGTGTGAGCTGTGCAGAAGTCTCGGGAATTTTGGGAATTGATCAACCGGTCGGTTGATACGAAGCGTGGTCGGGTGACTGACCGGGTGAGCTGTACTAAACTTTCGAGAAATAAGTGTGAAGCGACCACCCGATCGGTTGAGTTCTCAACCGATCGGGTTGCCTGTAGCCAATTTTCAGCAAATTTTTTGACCTAAAAGTCAACCGATCGGGTGACATTTCACCCGATCGGTTCGACTTAAACCCTATAAATAATTCAACTCCACCCGTTCATTTCCCCCTCGCCCGATCTCGATTCTCATCGTCGTTTCGACTTCCCCTCCCTCCAACCGGCCTCCTCCTTCACCCAACCGACCGCAAAACCCCCTAGATCGATCCCTCCACTCTCCATTTCCATCTTTCCATCGATCTCCCTCTCTTTCTCTTCGATTCAACCGCACAAAAAACCCTAATTTTCGCCCAACCCCCCCCCCCCCCCCATTTTCGAAATTTGCTGAAATGAGTTGATGCGGCTTCACACTTCTCCCCATTGCGTAGCATTGGGACATCTACGAGCAAGAATCTTCATCTCGCTTGGGTAACTTCGCTCTTTAGCTCAAATTTTTATTCTGCCCTAGAATTTTATTTCGCTCGATTGCTTGTGTTAGTGTGCATTCATCGCATTTCGCATTCACTCATACACACACTCTCTCACATGGCCCGGGACCAAGATAAGGGTAAGAGTGTCATGCGAGAGGAGGGGTCGTCTCGCAAGAGACGCAAGACCACACGTCCACCACACACACGCCCTCCTCCCGCACATCCTGCACAGCCCCAACCCCAACCCCAACCTATGATCCCAGTTGAGGACCCATTGATGGGCCCGCGTGGCTACCGCTTTAGGAACCAGGAGCATAAGGATCTCTATCATAGACTTGATGCTCGGGGGCATCTATCGACCAAATTCACCCACACCCAAACGCTTATCTATCTTGGCATATTCACCGAGGTCGAGACTCTCTTTGCCAATTTAGGTTGGTTAGCTTTCCTAAACGCCACCGCGGTGTCCTACCCATCCCTCACACTCGAATTTCTTTCCACACTTGTCTGTGAATCGGGGTCGATCGTCATCTTCCTCTTCCGTAACAGAACCATTCGCACCCACCTAAATGAAATTAATAACATCTTTGGTTTCCCCATCCTTGGGGATGACGCTATCCGCCCATCCGGGTATCCCCCGAATTTGACGTCGATCAGTTTTGGTTCTGCCTCACCCTGCACCCTGACTACCCCCGAGGTAAGGCCAAGGCCTCCTCCATCATTCACCCCATCTTCCGTCTGGCCCACCGAATCATTTCCTCCACGTTTTCCCCCAGGGATGAGTCTGGTACCGTGACCATCCCTGATCTCTTCATTCTTTGGGACATGACCTTTTCCTTCGTGCGGGGTGATGACGGGATTTCTTTTAGGGCCCCCACCGTTCACGTCCATGCCGGTGCTTGGCTTGTTTCCAAGCTTCTGGAGATAAGCCGTGCCGGCAAGGGCAAGCTTTGTTGCGGGGACCTTATCACGATCATAGCTTCGGCTCCCCAGTTCAACATTATCATCCCCCGTGACACTCCCACTGTCGTAGGACCCTCACGTCTAGATCTCGATGTTCTGTGACCTATTCACATGATTAAGCCCCGCCCCGATGGCCGCTTCACCTTCCATTACGGACACCCCACATCTCCCTATACCATTCTGCCCAACCCCGCTCGCATGACTATTGCTGTGGCGACAGATTGGACATTTCCTCCCGATCCCAAGTTAATGGAGGGGCTCTGTCTTCCATTCATTCCCCAGGGTGCTCCGAGACCACCTTCCCCTATCGCTCACTTAGGCGTGCAGGATATCCCTGCGTCCCGGGGAGACTCCGGGGCTGGTCCTAGTCATGCCATCCCGGCTTCTGTCCCGATCACCACCGTCGCCACCCCTCTGGTCCGTACTACCTCCTCCTCCTCCTTTCGTCGAGCCACTTCCGCTCGTCTCGCTCTCGAGACTGAGCTGGCTTCGCTTCACGCTGTCGTCTCGTCCTCCACCCCCCGGACCCATCCTCTTCCATCTTCACTCACCCACGTTTCCTCGCACTTGAGAGGAACGTGGCTGCCATCCTCCGCCTTCTCACACACGTCCACGGACCTCCTCCACCCACACCACCACCTTCACCACCTCAACGATCGTCACCTCCCCCATCACATTCTTCACCTTCACCATCACCCCCTAGGTGACCATCCCCTCATATCACTACTTCTATCCCCACTACCTCATCTACTCCCATGGTTTCCTTTCCCTCCACTGTAGCCCCCACAGCTCCACTTCCCTCCACTTCCGTCACCCCATACGTGTGCCGCAAGAAATTGCAGGTGCGTTCTCGATCACTTCCCCCACCATCCTCACCTACCCACATTCCCCCTTCATCCTCACCTACCCTCGTACCTCCACCACCCACCACCACATTGGTCGCCATTTCACTCCCACTCACCGTCATCACCTCCACCACCCATCGTCCACACTTCCTCCACACCCACCGATCCATCACCTCGACCACTTTCTCCACTTCTCCGCACACCAGTCACCTCACCCACCCACACCGCATCCCCCACTTCTTCCACCGAGGAGGACGAGGATGATTCCTCTCCTGCTTTTTGATTTCACTTTGTTTTTTGACCTCCCCCTTGCATATCTCTGTATTTTCATGATCACATCATATCGCTAGCACTGTCACGTCTAGCTTGGGGAAGTCAATTTTTCTGTGTGCTGTCGTGTGATGTTTTTTGTGTGTGCTTGTTATATATGTTGTGTCATGTGATTTTCTATTTTTTATTTCCTGTTTATATGTCGTGTGGTGTGAATTTTATTGTTATTCTTCTTTTCAGTTTCGTTTGTGTGTTTTTCGTGTCTTTCATGACTTTTGTGTCGGTGCGTATTCCCCCCATTTTTATTGCCCTCCCGTATTTACTCTTATTGCATTGAGGGCAATGCAAGTTTCAGCTTGGGGGATACGCACTTAGTGCGTCATTTACGTCTTTTTCTTCGTTTTTAGTCGTTTTCCATCGTGTTTTTCTTTTTCTTTTCTTCTTTTTATCTCTTTCTCCAAGAGATGAACCCTATGATGAATTGCCACAAAAATCACACACACACCTAGCATGGCTTCGATAATCACATTCACTAACCCCAGGAAGTCGAGTCCGCTTGCATTTCATGCATCGTGGGTCCACTTAGCCTTATTGTGAGTCGTGTGTCGTGACTAGCGTTTGGTGTGCTTCTACTTTGTGATTGTGTTTTATATACCTGGCCAGGAATGACCCCTAGATTATCATGCTTCGATTTGAATATGCGGTATTTGCCTCTCTTATCTGTTTCTGTATGTGTGAATATACATATATCGTATGCTTCATTTCGCATGTGTCGGGATTCCACAGTTAGGACTAGGATAGCCCGTTTTAGCCTATGCTCTGATTAGCGAGACATTTCCCTTGCCCAAGTGTTTAGAATCCGATTTCTTTTTTATTTTACTTGGTGCAAATCCCCTCGTCGTGTACCGTTCTCCCACTTGGGAGAGTACACACGTGTATATATCCCAAAATCCAAAATCCAAAAAAAAGAAAGAAAAGAAAAGAAAAGAAAAAAAGAAGAAAAATAATAATAATACATATGAATAGCCAAACACCCAAAAAAAATACATATATCCAAAACCCAAAAAAATTTGTGTGTGAATGTTTTCCTACCTGCCGAGAATAAAGGGAAGGCGAGAATTTGTACCGAGTGTTCTACTCCACATCATCTCAACCCCCATCGCTTTCGAAAACACTTGGAATAAGGAATTTCTAGCTATTACCTAGGCGATGGTGTGATGATGCCCGAGTCCCTAGCTGTGGAGTCCTTGACACATGATGCGTTTCTATTCTCATACTCTTCTCATGCATGCTTGAGCTATATATTCATCGCTATTTCTAAATCGAATCGATATTTGGGTCATTTCTTGGATTTGTGTATATGGAGTTTATAGCACAATGTAGATAGCGACACCGTCTGCTAGCACACGACCACACTCACTCGCGCTTCACCGCGTGGGCCCACGGCACTTGTCTGGACTCGTATTCCTTGGTTTAGTGATGTGATTTGGCGTTTGCTTGCTTGGTGTGTCGTTTTTGATTTTGTTGGCCCTGACGGGCGATTTAGGATTTAGAGTTCTCTTTTTCTCTCTTTCTCTCTATTTTCTCCCTCTGAGCTCCTACTCTCACTCGTCTTCCTCGAGGACGAGGAAGGGTTCAGCTTGGGGGATTTTGACGTGCGTTTATATTTCATATATTCACACACGTTTTCTTTTATGTTTTTCCGTTATTTTCTGTCGTCTCGTATCCGTTTTCTCGTATTTTCTTGTTTTCTTTCACTTCTCCGTGTTTTTACGTGTTTGCAGGAGTTTTCCAGCGTAGGGGACGTTTAACACGTTATCACAAGTCCTCGGAGCAACGGAAGGAGTCACGCATGATCCAGGGGGTCGTACGACAGAGATCTCCATCTTTCAGCCCCCACCCAATCGGTTGGACACAGCCAACCGATTGGGTGATGCACGCGTGCACGACCCGGTCAGCCGCTGATGCAATGAAAGTGTCAACCGACTGGGTCGCCGACCGGTTCAGCCCGACTGTTCTCTCTGGAAATTGGAGCTGAAACTCAACCAATCGGGTGATAGTCACCCGATCGGTTCACCTATAGCCGTTTCCTCGAAGAAGATGACCCAGAGAGCTCACCCGACGACCGGCTGATCGTGCCAAAATGTCGCAAGTCTCTGTCTTTTTGGGCAACAATTCCAACCGATCGGTTGATTTATCAACCGATCGCTTCACCCGATGAGCTCAAGTCCAAACGACGAGCAGCTTCCATCAACCGACCGTGTCGCCTGACCGGGTGAAATGCTGAAGATTGCTGCCGAAGTTCGCAGCAGGTCACCCGATCGGGTGATTCTTCACCCGATCGAGTGATATTGTTTTATATAAATAGAGACCCTAGGTTTCCAGAAAACGAAAAGAGTTGTTATTTTGCTGTTTTTATCTCTCTCGACGGCTGTAATTTTCTAGATATTTGTAAGTTGTCTGATCTTTACCAAACTTTAATATAGTGTTATTTGCATTGCTCTTACTACTTTTCAATCGCATGATCATGCTTTTAACGGTCAATTTTTATTTAGATTGTTTTTTAGTAAATATGTGTGAGTAGTTCTCAAATCTGGGATTTTGGTGGAAACCCCTTCGTGGGTTCTCCCCGATGTGTCCATAGGACTAGGAAATCGATAGAGATTAGGAATCTATCGGTTACACGGGGTGTTTCATTGTCATCTGCGGGAAAAAGACCACCTTTGACCGTTGGGTCAAGGGGGAATAAACTTGGCGGTTGACTCCCTAGCCATAGCTCACACCCTTAGCGTAGACGTCGAATCCTAGCACGCGGGAGCGGCAGGATGAGACGTTGGGAGTTATCGTTGAGAGCTTAGTGCTCCCAGAGTCGGTCAGTGTTAATGGCCATGGGAATGCCCACTGACTGAACCCGGGTAGTCCGGCGTATCATCCTGGGCACCGACTGGAATATCGGGCCCATGGGACACCGGTATCACTGTTAGAGGCAACGTCTCACCATTAGACCCTAATTCCGATCGTTATCCTACACGTAGGCCGTATTGGCGAGAATCGCACGATAGGGTGGAAACCGAAGTCCCGGGTTTCCCTTCATATTGTTTATCCCTCGCATTCTATCTTTCGTGACAACCCATCTACCAATTCGGGCTAGCCCACACATTGGGTGAATCCGGTCCTTTCTGACACAAGCACAACCACGCCTCCCTGAGTTCGACCGCCAAGCCACACTACAACACCGTGCGCTTGCGGCTATAACTATTTAAATCTCACGCCCCCAATCATATATTGCACCCATCTGACACGCACGACACGGGGACGTCACTGCTCATCCCATGTCATGTCATGCATCACGTGTTCTTCGTGATTGAGTAGCACATGCTACAAATGTTATTGCTATTGAGGCTAGACACCTGCTTTTACGGGCATAACCCTATGCCATATTGAAAACACTTCCTGGCTCGTGATCCAGAAACGAGCACAGTGTTGTTGGGAAACCAACGCTCGATACACGTGGAGGGTTAGGGTTAAGCGATCACTTGAGCGTAAAAGTGTGCCCGTACAGCCACTTCAGCCAAAAGGCGTAAACCATGTGCACATCGTGAAAACAAGTTAATCGTGAAATCGTGAATATTGTTTAGTAGCTCTCGCTACGACGTGTCGTGCATTGCAAGTATCATGTTCATGTTTAAACTGCAGCATTCATTAAATATCATGCCATGTCATCATTATTTTAGAACTGTTAAGCTGCATTTATCTTATACCTGCTATGCTTAACGTTTCCTTGCACAAAAGTCTCCCTTCCTTCTTTGGAGATTTTTGCTGACATGTGCCCTTTTCTCTTTGGGTGTCACATGTCAGGTTTGAGCCTGAGTAGGTTGCAGAGGTCGACAGGTTACTGATGTCCAGTTCGAGGATACCGGTCCGACCCTTAGACTCAGCTGGTGACTTTCTTTTAGATGTTATTTACTTTTCTAGTAGCTGATGTTAGGTTGTTCGGTGCGTTGCACCTATCTCTTTTAGTTTTGTTTCGGCCATGCTTTAGGCCTATTGTTCAGACTTGTACTTTTGTGACTATTCTGTGATGTTGGAATAATTGTTGGATGTTTTGTTGGTGGATGTTCTTTTATCTGCTTCATTATTGTTGTTGTTGTTTCGTCGCAATGCAAGGACCTGCTACTATTTGAAATTTTTACAGACGCTTATCAGACTGCAGCTTCACAGCTCCACGTCTGAGCGGACCTCCTCACATCTCGCCTTCCGTACTTGGGAAGCGGGGCGTGACAGGTTTTAGTGGCGGCCCATGCAGGTCTTCCTCTTTGCATCTGTGAAATATCGGAACAACAATAATGATAACAACATCCATTTAAATATTCGGAACATTCAAGTCATGAATTGAGTCTAATCAGAAGGTTTTCCTTGTCTTAGATGATAGGAGGACTTAGATAGACGTCTAGGTTTGATAGTCAGGCGCTTTCGTTGAGACTTAGTTATACTCGTCTTAGGTTACCTTAGTAGTCTTCTACCCAGCCCTGACTATATTAGATCCCTAGAGCTTTTCCTTTAGTCGTTCGTTGAGTCCATAAATTTTGGGCCAGCAAAACGAAATTTTGATACTCTTAAAACCTTTCCCTGAGACCTCTATTATAATCTAGTTCGTTAGAAAGTCTTAGTGCTAAGTTCTCCTGATCTTTAATCGACCTAATAATTAAGCCCCTGATTTTTATTACTATTCATAGTTCTTACATTGATATGTTAATGACCGTAGAATTCCATCGTAGCAGATTCACCTAAGTTAATTCCCTGTCGTGTTTACATTTTAACCATTCAACCCCCTCCTTACTCTCGACCCACGTGATCTTCCTGACAGCCATCTTTATCCTTTGATTCATCCACATTACTATACCGATTCTACTGCCGATATCTCTTTTATGAAATTTCTCGCCCAGTTTAACTTCTTTAAAAATCTTTTACATAGGCCTCATATTTTTCCACTGACTTAAAATTATTCTTCGATTTTGAGTTTCCTTCGCTGAAAATTTTTAGTCACAAATTTTTTAATACTTTCAAATCTATACCATCCTATTTTACTTTCTACATACGGAGATCTTTACTTTAAACCTTTTAGTTGATGTCACGCATATAAATGATAAGCTTCCTTCAATGGACCATGATCCGGTCAATGTGCTTGGCTAAGTTTGTTGGATCACCCTTCCTAGACTGGGGGTAAGTGATACTGGCTTAGTCACTTTCCTGACCATGTCCGCTGGACTGCAAGGCCGCGAGTCATGATTATGTATGGCATTTTCTTTCTTACTATACTTCAACGGATTTCGAAACAACTGACCATATGCTAATTTTAAATACTTATTATGCTTAATAAAACTTCAACTATTTCAGTGTATTTTCTGTATTCATCGCATTTATACTTTTAAAATTTTTGTAAAAAAATAAATCTATCTCCATTTATGAAACAAACACTACATCCCTACACCCGTGACTCTTTCGTCTATTGCTTATCTACTGTTTTAACTTATACCACCCACTCACTATCCTTATATACGTTATTGGGATATTGTCACATTTTTTACACATACCTCCAATTCTCCTATTTAATCAATCACAACCATCTCCATACCACCTGATCAAGCTAACCCTTGTCACGGCTACTAATTTGATATCACTGTTCTACAGACTAAGTCGAGACTACTTGAACGTGATAGAACGGTATAATAATAAGCGGTCTTAAATTGCTACTGGATCAGTGTCTAGAAAGGAATGGGAAGGGGTTGGTCAACCAAAGGACTTTTCATGCGGTCATAGAAGTGACATGTGCCTTCAAGCCCTGACTGCCTGGCTAGTTTGGGAGTTAAGATAAACTTCTTATTATTAGGCCAGCATACACTATTAGATAGTCAAGCGATGTTTGTTTTCCTCATGCTCGCTCATTACTTGTCCTTTTCAGTATTACTGCGTCCACCTGGTCGTCTTACTATTGTCATCACATTGCCTGTTGGTTAAAACATTGTAGCTACCATATGCCATGCCACCGTCGTTACTGCTATACTTGCACGCACTTTACGTACCACACTTGAGCTGCCACCAGTACTTCACTTTCCGCTCGTATAGACGTGCCCGTTCTTACTTCTTGCACCTGTAAGATCATCTTTCTGATCAAGCTAACTCCATATCCTTACCTTACCTGAACCCTTTCGTCGCAAACTTGATTCGTTACATCAAACAACTCTGTATCCTACACTATCTCTTGGTTACACATTAGTGCATCAATTTACTTATTACCACTTTAGCGAGATTAGTTTTACATTTGCGTTATAACCTTTTCTTTTAAAGTGTTTACTTCTACTTTTATTTCTATCATCAGCAGTATTGAATTTTTGTTATGCATTATGTTGATAGGATGTTAGATATGATGAGTATTATTAGAGGATTATAATTACAGATAGGAGTATTTTGAGATGATGTAAGATGTAGTGGTATTGATTGTTTACAATATGGTAGATAGAACGTTCTGTTCAAGAGTTATATTTCACATTTGGATATACCCGTCCATAATAGCTTCAATAGAATTCCATACTATGAATGGTGCACAGGAAGATGAGTACGTTACAGATTTGAAATTCAGACGAATAACGAATAAGAGTAAATATGAAGCTATAGTATGATCTAGGGTGATCATGAGAATGAGTAGAATATTTAACAAGACTTCATTGTACGGATATCATGCTGGAGACGTCGGAAATGAAATGACATGTTGATACAAATGGATAGTTGCGTTAATTGATCTAAGTTGCTTGGAATAAGATTCAATCAGAAATGATGTGATGTGATTTAATAATTTGTTAATTGGGGTGTTTAAACTTATAAGTTGTCACGATGAAGAGTGAGTTAAGAGCATGATAAATGTTGGAGTTAGATTTATAGTACTACAAGTTAGGTTATTCGAGAGCAAGGGATGAAGCATTGCAGATAAGACAGCCTCGGAGAATGTACAGTTTTGTTTTGGAGAACTTAAGTATAGAGGATATCGTACAGTAAAGATCCCGAGAATATATTAATGTCTTAATAGCAATGATGAGCGAAGGAGTAAGGAATTTGTAAGAAGTATTAGTTGAGGATAGTTGGTATTTTCCCTTCAGAGGTTGCCGTGTTTTAAGTATTAATTGTTTATGAGATAGAAATCAAAAAGAAAAGGGAAGTATTGGACCTATATTTGAGTTTAGGATATGCTTATCATTGTAACATTATTCAGTGACGAGACGAGAAGTAATGATTTATTTTAGGAACACTTGTTTGAGATTATGAGTTTAGCAACCTGTGTGTTATGATATTGGGGTTGCAGTTGGGTGTATTTTATTATTTTCTCACCATTGTCCACGCACATCGCTGGTAGCCGTCGTTAGCTATTTTGCTTGTCTATTGACGGCTAAGGACATCGATGGGGCTTAGTCATCCGAACCTCTTTTTGAAACTCAGTCTTAACTGCATCACTTGCGTCTTTTCCTAACCAATTTCATTTCTTCTTCTCGAAGTATTTCAGGTCGTAATTTACCTCATAGAAATACGAGAGCTTTATCCATACTCGAATCCTGCTCATTAGTTGATAAGAATTCCGAGGACGGAATTTTTCTTAAGGTGGGTAGAATGTAACGGCCTGTATTTTTAGATGTATTTCAGATCGTGCGTAACAGTATTTCACTTCTGTCATCCAGATAATATTTTTCATCCGTACGTTACTTGTTACGCGTGTGTGACTCTGTTTTTCCATCTTTACCGTATCTTCATTAATCGACCATCAAGTTTAATTAAAAACTTTAATTAATTATTTTACTAATCACTTTTGTTATTTTTAATAATTACTTTTTAAACATTTAATTAATGCTTAAACCAACTCCACATTCACGTTTAACAAATGAGGAGAAGAAGTGAACCCAATTCGTAGGCAGATTCATTTTCCGTTGCTTAAAGTCAACAAAAATCATTAATTTAGTCCTAATCCCAAACCTGCGCACATTGAAGCTGATCCCTGCTCTATCTTTGAATAAAGAGGAGAAGTGTAACACGTTGGCCTAACCAGATGAATCCTCTCCCTTAAGTCAATAAAACCAATTAAATCAGTCCTAATCAAAAACATAGGCTCATTAAAATTGTCTCTGCCAAAAATTTCTTCTTAAGGCAGAACTCCATCCACCTCCACCTTCATCACACCGTAGCCTCAAGCCTCATCCGACAACCCCAAACCAAAAATCAGTTCTCTAACTTCTCTACACAAATCAGCCCCAATTTCACCAAATCTGTTCATCAATCCACAACCACAATCAAAACCCAAATCCATCATTTTCGCAACACAAATCCCTCAAACAGATCAGCCCTCCAACACATTCAATCAATCCCGAACTGATTCCTTTTTGAAAACAGAAAATCAAGAGGCAAAAACGAATTTCAGATCTGAAACCAACTTCAGATCTGAGATCAAACCAAGCTTCAACCTTCTCCTTCTCTCCTCCTTTCCTCCTCCTCTCCCCCGTCGCTAGGAGGAGCCGCACTCACGTGCGTCACCATGGCAGCCACCAGCGCCGCCCCGAGGAGCCGCCGACATGCAGAACGCCGCGCGCGCATCGTCGCCGTGCGCAGGAGGCTGCCGTCGCTGCTGTTGAAGCGTGCGCCGCCTGCGACCACGCCGGAGGTCCGCCCGTGCGCCGCCCAGGTGCACCGCCGGAGCCGCCTGCCCTCAGCCCTCCCCGTCGCGTGTAGGTGAGATCCATCTTCCCTTTTTCTTGCGCACGAGCTCCTTTTTACGTCCCCTTGCTGCAAGCTTTGGAAAAAAATATAGAAAGAAAGAACAGACAGAGAGTGACAAGGAGATAGGGAAGTTTGAGATAAGAATGAAATAAGAGTTGTCTGCCTCTTAAAAGAATAATAGAAAGAGAGTAACGAGGGTGACAGTTTTATAAAAGAGAGTTTAAAGCAAAAGAATGATAAAAGATAAGAGTAGTTGACATCCTATATGTATATATTTAAAGATTAAGAATAGGAGAGAGATAGAGTTAGAGATAATAGGGTATATTGATTTATTTGTTGTAGGTAGAGTAGGTAGACCCATTTAAATGTCATGATACCCTTGTAATTAGCTTAGTAAAATTAATTAGTAGGTTGTTAATGTTAGTTAGTGTTAATTTAAAATTTAAATGACAATTTGCTAGATTTTACTTAATTTCAGCATCTTATTATATAGTTAAATAATGTTAGGTTAATAATATCAGAATAAAATAAGTGTATCAGGTTAGTTTAACACAATAAAGACATCACCCTAGCCAGAGAGCCCAATAAAATTAGACAACCCCAATTTAGAGATCGACTTGATATTCTGCTTTTCTCACGATAAATCTAATTCAGTAAATTGTTTAATCGAAACAGTGAACCGGAAGTACCAACACATAGTACCAGTCCAGACGAACCCACGACAACCGATACCACCAGAAACAGGCAAGTGAAACTTGCACAGTGATTTGTTAGGCCATGTTTTAGGCCATTTTGTAAAATTGCGTGAAAGAGACTAGGCAGTGAAATGATAGTCGCCTAGACGACCATATTTGATCTAGTTTGACAACAAAACTAGATCCGACACCCTACTTGATCTAGCTTGACAACGAAGCTAGATCCGACACTTTTACTTGCTTTCATTTATGCTGCCATGTCATGTTTAATTTTCAATTAACGGTACGCACTTTAACTGCTCATCCCATGTCATGTCATGCAGCACGTGTTCTTCGTGATTGAGTAGCACACGCTACAAATGTTATTACTATTGAGGCTAGGCACCTGCTTTTGCAGGCACAACCCTATACCATATTGAAAAACACTTCCTGGCTCGTGATCCAGAAGCGAGCACTGTGTTGTTGGGAAACCAACGCTGATACACGTGGAGGGGTAGGGTTAATCTATCACTTGAGCGTAGAAGTGTACCCGTACAGCCACTTCAGCCAAAAGGCGTAAACCCTATGCACATCGTGAAAACAAGTTAATCGTGAAATCGTGAATATTGTTTAGTAGCTCTCGCTACGACGTGTCGTGCATTGCAAGTATCATGTTCATGTTTAAGCTGCTGCATTCATTAAATATCATGTCATGTCATCATTATTTTAGAACTGTTAAGCTACATTTATCTTATACCTGTTGTGCTTTATGTTTCCTTGCACAAAAGTCTCCCTTCCTTCTTTGGAGATTTTTGCTGACATGTGCTCTTTTCTCTTTGGGTGTAACATGCCAGGTTTGAGGCTGAGTAGGTTGCAAAGGTCGACATGTTACTGATGTCCAGTTCGAGGATACCGGTCCGACCCTTAGACTCAGCTGGTGACTTTCTTTTAGATGTTATTTACTTTTCTAGTAGCTGATGTTAGGTTGTTCGGTGCGTAGCACCTATCTCTTTTAGTTTTGTTTCGGCCATGCTTTAGGACTATTGTTCAGACTTGTACTTTTGTGACTATTATGTGATGTTGGAATAATTGTTGGATGTTTTGTTGGTGGATGTTCTTTTATCTGCTTCATTATTATTGTTGTTGTTTCGTCGCAATGCAAGGATCTGCTACTATTTGAAATTTTTACAAACGCTTATCAGACTGCAGCTTCACAGCTCCACGTCTGAGCGGACCTCCTCACGTCTCGCCTTCCGTATATTTAACGCTTATTTACCGCAAGGACTCTTTTCCAGTGTTTTACAAGATTTGGGGGACCAATTAACAAATGCGTAGTATACAATTAATTTTGAGGGACTCTCTTCGAATAATCCATTTTTTGAGACCAAATTCTAAAAAACACTTTATTTTTTTGGACAATTTTTGCAAATAGGCCAAATTAAAAAAACTAATTTGAAAAACCGACCGCTTTTTTTTATTTAGCAAAACCGACCTCTTTTGTTTTGAGGACCAAAAATAGGTCGGGTAGGGGGCGGCGGCACGTGTGTGGCCTCGGCCGCATCTTCAGAGTGCGGCTGAGAGCTGCATTTTCAGAGTGCGGCTCTCGGCCGCACCTGAAGGGTGCGGCGAAGGACACACAAAGGCAGAGCCGAATTTGGCTGCTGCTGCTTTCTCCTCTCTGTTTGAAAATTGTCCAATAGCAGCAGCAGCAGCTGCTGCTCTTCTCAATTTCAGCAGCTGTTTCTCCTACTCTTCCGATAATTCACCACTGATTCATCACATCATATGCATATAAAAATCAAAACGTGTCACAAATTATTCTCACACTAATACTTCTCACAGCCATAGCGTATCACAAATATCACAAATAGTATATCACACACATCACTTGGATATCCGAAAGTTCATATAAATCAAAACACACATCACATCGAATTCAATCTTAAGTAACACATAAATCAAACAACATTGAATTAATCAACCATATTAGTTTCAATTTCAAAATACATATCTCGTCGAATTCAACAAACTTATAAAAAACATGGCCCTAACACATCAATCATGGCCCTAACACAACAGTATCATTAGAGTAACATCCACCATTGCATCATGTGCGGGATCTGCCACAGCCTTGAGATGAAGACGCGCCGCGTCCTTGAGATGAAGACACGTCGCGTCCTTGAGATGAAGATGCACTGCGGCCTTGTGATGAAGACGCGCCGCGTCCTTGAGATGAAGACCCGCCGCGGCCTTGAGATGAAGACCCACCGCGAACTTGAGATGAATACCTACAAGATAAGCATAAATTAGAACATCATATATATATATATATATATATCCACAAGAAATATATGAATTGCAGAATCAACATACGTGTGTGATAGAGGAGGATTTCGGCAGCGTGATTTGTAGTGCCCGAGTTGATGACAATTGCCACATCTATTCTGTTGGCTTCCTTCGCGCGGAATATCCATTGCCCCCCGAATACATGTAGATGTAGGCCGACCTGGAGGACTTCTTTTGTCGGGTGGAAGTAATTTGGGACCATCCCAAGCCTTCCAATACCGCGCATCGGGTATGGGGTGAAATAAAGGTTCATAGGCAAGGCGATATCTGCTAACCTTGTACCATGGCGAACAGAATGGCATATATGCTATATTGGCATCATATTCTTGTCTAGACGTTGCGGCGATAACATGTGCACATGGGATGTGTTGAAGCGAAGGAATATTGCAACTACATCTGCATATCTCGTCATGCAACTTAACAGTATAACAGAGACGATCATTGTCAGTCACCTGCCACTCACAATCACTAAACCTTGTGAGCATAAATGTTCGAGTCTCTTCCCTCCGTGCCCCTATAATGTCCATTGTTGTGGGCACAAAATCTGTCGTCCACCCTTGCCCACTTACTCTTCGACTGAAGAAATATCTATTTAACATGTAAAATGTTCTTGCAATCAACACTTGTATAGGTAGAGCCCTAGCACCTTTGAGCACCCTATGAAAGCTCTCAGAACAATTTGTTATCATGATACAATAGCGTTTCCCACGATCGGCATGCATTGCCCACGTGCTTTCTTCTCCATGTAAATCTGTAGATATCCACACATCTGCTTCAATGGACTCGTCTTTAATTTTGGCATGATAGGCATTGTATGTCAGCAAGTCTGATGCAATGCCAGCCATCCAGAAGTTTCCCTCCAAGGTACGTGTTCGGAATCCTTTCACCTTGTAATTTGCAATAATATGCCGCAGACAATACCTATGGTGATAATGTGCTGGCCATCCCTCTTCTAGTGCTCGTGGAATTCCTTTCATTCTATCTGAAATGAAGGTAATCATTCGTCCATGCGCACTTGGTATGTATTCATATATACATGCGAAAAACCACTTCCAATTTTCTTGGTTCTCAGCTGACACAACCGCAAATGCCAAGGGAAACAGCCCACCATTTCCATCCACTCCAGTGGCCACAAGTAAACACCCACCATATTTCCCATATAAATGGGTACCATCAATACTTAGGATCGGCCGACAATGCTTGAAACCCTTGATTGAAGGGCCAAATGCCCAGAAGACCCCTGAAAATTGTGCCACTCCTTCACTGATAGTGTCATAAGTGATCTTGTATACGGTGCCTAGATTAGTCTCTGAAATGACCTCTAAATACCGAGGTAGCCGATTATATGACTCCTCCCAATCTCCAAAAATCATTTCTAACGCCTTCGATCTTGCCATCCATGCTTTGTAATATGAAATTCAGATCCGTAACAGGGTGGTTATGGCCTCTTGGATTTCTGCCGGTGTCAAATCTAACTTTGTCTTCACCATTGGCATAATCATGTTACAAATGAAAGATGCTGTGGTTTTTTGATGATCTGTCTTTAGGGTTGGATTATTGCAAGTATATTCCTCAACAACCCTTGAGAGCTTGAACTTCCCAATGCTACTCTTCCACACTACTGCATGGATACGCCACAGACAATTCCTACTAGCCTCATCTTGCGTAGCCGGATTGACCACAGCATTTAGGGCGTATTTCACGGTATAACTTGTCTTGTTTGTCTTGATTGGCCTAAATGAAACATTACACTTAATGCTCCACTCCGGTATTGCTTTAATCAAGGCGGCCTTTGTATCATAAATATCGCCGACATTAAACACCCCCCGAACGTTTTGAGGTCTAGGCTCTTCCACTCCCCTTTCAAGTGTATTTCTCATAACTGTTGCATTTAGCCATTCCTCCTCTTCAACTTCATCTGGCAAAGCCTCCTCATCTTCCACAATTGTGTTAACGGCGACAGATTATTGTATCCATGCCATATCATCTTCGTTTGGATCATTCGCATAAAGCATGCTATCCTCTCCGGCCCCGACATGCTCCTCGTCATCGCTCTCTTCTATTTCTTCATCAACATCTTCATGTATGTAGGGATCTTCAGGCATCGACTCCGGTACAAAAGGGCCTTCCATGTAAGTTGAGTGTTGATTTTCAATTCCCACTGCTTCATCATTCAACCTGTTACTGACATATGAACGGTTTAAAAATTTAGTTACTACGACGAATATAAAAAAATATTTCAAAGTACAATTCGTAAAACTTGATTGAAATCTAGACTTACGTGTTCATGTTAGCTTCATCTTGCGGATATTGCGAACACCATACTCCTGTCGTATTTTCTTGGGCGGTGTTTATTACATCCATACCCACATATATTTCAACTCCACGGTGATCTTGCGATAAATCAAATAGATTCTCCATATCATCGTCATCTGATATTTTCACTGCGGTAGTCTTTCCTCCCATTACTGGCCAGTTGCACACCAGATTCAACATATTATCTTCCCAACAGATCTTCGTGATATTATATATCCGATCTACTAGGTCGTTATAGGTCGACCCACTTATCAGCTTCATCGATTTAGCTTTCCCTCCGACATACCGTGGTTCGTGATTTTCATTAATATATAATTCACCGCCAAAATAGCATATGACAAAAATTGAATCACTTGCCATTTCCAACAACCTGCACACACACACCATTATAAATCCCTAACTCCCTAAATCATAACATAATGATGAACAAAAAACTCTGAATACCTATCAGGGGAGTCGAATCGTCACGAATCGGCTTTCGTATGGCAAATGGTTTCAGATGGCAGCTGAGTTGAATCGAAACAAATCCCGTCGTCGCAAAAAAGCAAACCCAGCAACAAACAACAACAAAACAAGCCGCAAGAGAACGAACGTAGACTGTCGTTTATCGGCAGCGTTCCTCAGGTGCGGCATACGGCCGCACTTTCAAGATGCGGCTTGGCCGCACCTTCAAAGTGTGACCCAAGGCCGCACCTTCAAAGTGCGGCCCAAGGCCGCACCTGACACATGCGGTTCCGGGGGCTATAATCCCCAGCTACCTGTGAATCAGAATGTGATATGGAGTGTGATATGATACGTATCGCACTCCGGCCGACTTCAAAACGTGGTTGGCCGGAAGCAGTTGCTGTGATGGCGCTTGCGTGACAGGAACAACGTGGTCAAGCTATATGGAGAAATATTGTTGACGGAATGATGGAGGTATTATGTCACTGGGTTGGGTTCCGCTCTAGTGGAGAATTTTCTCCTTCTGATCTCATCTACATGTCTTTTTGCTGCTTCGTTGGCCGCTTGAGCCGATGTCTTCCTCCTGTAAGCTGTGGAGAAATCCTGCCGCTCAAACTGCCACCGCAGCAACAAAAGGGCACGTAGGTGAGTTCGGGAGGAGAAAATTCTCCTCTGGAGCGCAGCCCAATCCGATGACTGAATACCTCCATCAAGCCCGAACACAACCTTTCTCGTATGTATATGTGATGTATGAATATTGGGTGTATGAATGAATTCGTTGAATAAATATGGGGTGTATGAAAGATTTGTTTCGAAACCATACATAACACATATATTATATATCAAATTCATTTGAGAAACTGTACATAACATAACAAATGTCTCGAATCCAGCAAATATACATAACACATTTCAAAGATACATATCATCGACGACTCCCTTTGCCTCGACTAAATACACGAGAATACCAGTGCCTATCCGAATGCGTTCCCTTTTTGTCCGCTAAGACACCTCGCCAACATGTGAAACGCTGAGACACCTCGCCAACCTGTGACACCTCGCCAACCTGTGACACGCTAACCTGTGACACGCCTTCACCATCACCTTGTGTCTGAGGTGGCTGAGACGGGCCAACATCCACCTCCACATGCTGCTGTGAAATGCATGTGTCATCTCATTCTGTCTGCTGCGGCTGTGACGTGTCACCCTGGGTAGGCTGCCAATCTGCCTGCATCAAATTATGCGTCCAAGTGCTGCCGTCATCCCATGTACCCTGGGTAGGCTGCTGCTGACAATCGGCTGGAACATCCCATATGCTCTGGTGCCAAGCTCCTGTGTCAAATGATATGGGAGGGGGCTGCTGCCAAGTACCGGGGTTATAACCTCCGTGAGGATGCTGCGTCCAAGTGTCGGTGTCATAACCTCTGTGAGGGGGCTGCTGACACGTGCAGTCATAAGCGCTGGGATGGTCCAGCTGCCAAGTGCAGGCCTCATATACGCCTGTGTGCTCTTGCTGAGAGGTGCCGGCGTCATCTGCTCTAGTATGCTCCTGCTGAGAAGTGCCGGCGTCATCTTCTCTGGTATGCTCCTGCTGAGAAGTGCCGGCCTCACCCATCCTATATAAACGACTCAGCTCGCTCGTATCTACACCTTCTGGAAGATGGCGTGTACGATGTAGCACATCATCGATATGGGTCCTCATCGTATGCAGCAACCCCTGATCCTGTGTTTGCAATACTTGCCCTGCCATATCGTACAATGAAACATATCCTGCAACCTGTAAAACAAATTAAGTACTAAGCATATTGGTTATAAAAAATACTATAAAAAATTAAACTTGAACATCTTCTTACATGTTGGCGCTCGATGGGTCCTCGGGGCATTTGTGCGAACGGGGGTTGCTACCTCAGATAAATCCACCTCATGGTAATTCCCCAATACCACTCCATATAGGCAGCAACCGATACCACATCCCCATCATGCACAATGTGATCTGCTCTATTCATCCAATGCGCAAGAGGATGCCTGATTACAGTCACGTCTGCTGGCTGCGCTGGTCTTGTCTTCCCCGCCATGACTGGGAGTGCAGATGGGATGTGTTGCCGTAATCCAAATTGCCGCATGACGCGGTCAGGTGCATGCATCACCCATGCTTCCCAGCAGAATATGGGTACCCTCGCTCGCCATAACTCGCGATGTTCGCGACATAACGCCGGCAGCTGCTCGAATCGCTCTCCATAAGGCTCCCAGGTAACCTATTAGGCATGAAGTACACAAATATATCAGTGTACTATATTATATATCAATTGATCACCGACGTTATAAAATTTACATATACACACCTGCGTACTCTCTAATGTGTCAAACTGGTCTCTGTATGTATCAAGGTTTCCATGAGCAGTTTCCATGAATGATTTTTCCGTATTCCACCTGAACCCATAGGGAACGGTGTCAGCAAATACATCCTGCAGGAGCCTTGGTCTTCCTACATACATTCTCTCCCAGCTCCAAACCTATAAATATGAATTTTTCCTCAAAATGTGAAATATATAGATATATAGATATATATATATATATATATATATATATATATATATATATATATATATATATATATATATATATCACTATTGTAGCTAACGAAAAAAATTATATCTGCAATAATAACCCGCATGCATATAAAGCCTTGGTCTGCTTTAATGCCACCTTGCCGAGCTCAGCGTACAAGTGCGCAAGCACTGCACTTCCCCATGAATATTGACCGGCTTCTTCAAAATTAGCTAACTTTGTCAACCAACAGAGATTTATAGATCCTTTGCTTGGATCCGGAACCAGTAAGGTTCCAATCATATGAAGCAGATATGCCCGTGCATACTGCTGAATGTCCTCATCATCTGCATCCTCAGGCAAATCAGTAAATGTATCACGCAACCAACTAAGTTTTACCTTGGCTGCTTTCCTTTGTGGTGTATCCTGTCCAAGTAGTCTCTCCATCAACGCACCCCAGCTGCTATCTCGCATTTCACATTGAAATATTGGTTTTCCATCAATCGGTAGGTCTGTGATGACTGCCACGTCCTGCAACGTGATTGTCATCTCTCCCTGGCGCATGTGAAATGTATTTGTCTCTGGCCTCCATCTTTCAACCAAAGCCGTCAGCAATGCGTGGTCCAACCGGACCCAACGCAAGCGCGCACATAGGTGTAATCTGGAGGCTTCAATATAAGGTCGTGCGCGCTGATCTAATCTCCACTTTGTATATTTTTGTCCATGATCGACAATTGCTATCGATGCCTGCAAACATATAATTCACATCTTAATTATTTTCCTTTCAATCATAATTACTTACTTTGACTATTAATTCTTTCTATTTGCCCGCCCTTGCGCTACATCGGCAGAACGATGACGTGCTTGGTCATACACGACCACATTAGTAATGGGTCCAGACTCCTCCATTTTATAAAAACCTATAAAATTTCACCAACTATAGATTCATCTCAAAAACCCTAAATGTCAATCTAGATTGTACAAAAATCACACAAAACATTCAATAATATAACATAGAGAGTAGAAGTAACCTGAAATAAAGCCGATCAATCACCAAAAAAAATTGGAAACGTCAGACTTCGAAGGAGCGGCCGCAAGGGAGGAATGGGAAGATGAATAGCAGCCCGCGACCTCACGGGCTGTCTATCTTTGTGTGGCCTTGGCCGCACCCTTCAGGTGCGGTCGAGAGCCGCACTTTGAAAGTGCGGCTTCAAAGTGCGGCTCTCGGCCGCACTCTGAAGATGCGGCCGAGGCCACACACGTGCCCCAGCCCCGCCTATCCGACCTCTTTTGGGTCCCAAAACCAAAAGATGTCGGTTATGCTAAATAAAAAAAAGAGAACGATTTTTCAAATTAATTTTTTAATTTGGTCTATTTCCAAAAACTGTCCTATTGTTTAGCCGTTTCCTTTCAAACATACAATGGAAATTAATTTTTCACGACGATTTCTGTACTTTTCTTTCATTCCATCCCAATCCAAAAACAGCATAAAGGTTAGAGTCGGCGTCCCGCGCGAAACCTTCCAAAAGCCAACCGGACGTATCTCAACATGCTAGGATTTTGTCCGCCGGACTCCATTTGTCGCCGGAGGAATCGAGGCGATCGATCCATCGTCATGGCGCAAAACGACGATCGCGTCCTCCAAGTCCCATCCATCCTCAAATACTTTCCACTCATCGTGGATCGGCCTCGAATCGGAACTCTCTTTCTCCGTCCGGATGCCTTCTTATCATCGGAGATCTCGGTTCAGGGCTCGGGTCCCAGACGAGGATCAGACAGCGCCGGATGCGGAGGCTGGGAGCAGGAGCAGCACCGAGAGCTCAACCGAGCCGGTCGAGTACGAAGCAGATCTAGAATCGATGACAGGAAAAGTACGGTCCTTTTAAATCAGTTGTATCTATTCCTTTAGATCTTGCATTAGGAAAAAGTCGTTGTTTTTATTGGTTTATGATTGAATTTGTAGGGGATAAAGCGGATGTGTTCGGAGTTGATCGAGTTGAAGAGGGTTTCAGATGAAGATTTCCAGAGAAATGTTTATTCGAATTATTATGCCTTCGTTAGGTAATGTTTTACCATACTACAAGAGTTACATTTTACATATTTATTTTAGTGGATTGAAAGGTAAAGGTATAAAATGAGGAGGTGGTGTTTATTCAAGTGCTTTCTTGGAATAATATTGACGAATATTCCTGTTTTGGGTGATGCTAATGAAATTAGATACCACATACTTCCACACTCTCCCTAGAAATCCCTAAACCCTACACCCTCTCTGCCAAATGGATACTTTCTGGCAAAGCACGAGCAATATATAGCCCGCGCTTGTGTATAATGAAAAGTCTAAAATATAATTTGGGTGTTAAACCCCTAAACTTAGTATACAACGCAAGCATGATTGTGTGTGCACGTGCGCACGCACCCTAAATTTAGCATACATCATGAGCATGATTTTGTGGGTGAGTGGGTGAGTGAGTCTAAAATCTAATTTGGGTGCCTCCCAATATACACCCACACATTCTTTTCTTTCATCCCCCCCCCCCCCCCCCCCCCCCCCTCGTTTTTGCACGCGCATGCCTGTATTCTATTCATGCACGCACCCATGCATGCATGGACAACAATGGTAAAATTTGTGTTGGTTGTTGCATTATGATTACAAAATCTGACTTGGCCGGCTTACCATCGATAATCATGAATGTCAATTGATTCATTTATATCTTGTCTGCAGAATTTTTGAAGAAATTGGCGGTGTGGAAAATGAAATCACAGAACTGAAAAAACATGCTTTAACCCAGGCAAAGCTTATTCAAGCTGTTATGAGCAACTTCTATGCAGATAAGGTCGACGGTTTAAAAGAAACCAAGGTCGATGATCTTGACCTTAGTTCACCGTGTACGTTTGGGATTCACATGCAAGACGTTTTGGTAACGCTGGACATTCTTCTGTCAGAGTGCCGATTGAAGGAAGCTCTGGTTTTTCTGGAGAAGGAAACGCTTACCTTACAGAAGTTGCAAATCGAGGAAGATCGTACGTCTCCAATTGTCATGTCCTATACATATGCATTGTCAGAAAGGAGGGCTAGGCTTGCTGATCAACTTGCCAAAATGGCTGAACATTCACGAGTGTCTCAACCAGAACTCCAAAAGGCACTTTTGGGACTCTGTATGCTAGGTGAAAATCAACGGGCAAATTCTATGCTTCTAAAATTTTATCATTCACGCATTCAGAAGAAGGTGCATCAATTTCAGTGTTCGAAACCATGTCCATATGGAACTCACATAAAGGAGATTGCGAAAGTCGTATTTTCTGCCATATCTCAGGCTGCGAGGTCTTTTGTTGCATTGTATGGTGAAACATCTCCATATAGTTCCATGCTTATTCCGTGGGCAAGAGAAGAAACTGAAATATTTAGTCATAATTTTTGTACATATGTCAGATCTGTTTCAAAAACGAACGGCGGCTTATATTTGGCAATTGAAGCTGCGAAGAGTACTGTCTCTCTTTGTTCTCTTTTAAAACCTCAGAGAATAGCCTTGCTGTCAAACCTAATGGAAATGATCACGCCTTGCATGGAAGAAGCATTGCAGATGCATGTTGACCAGTTTAGAAAAATAGTCCATATTTTTACGACGACTGATAATTGGACACTAGGAAAATTTCTCACTTTGGGAATATTAAGGGACCAAGTATTCCTTACGGGAAGTGGTAACACAGTGGAATATTGCCTTCTTACTAGCAGCGGCAGAAAGTTTGTTACACTAATGCAGGTGTGTTTAGTTCTATAATATTCAGGCTATGATAGAAATTTGCTGATTCTTTATGTCAATATAATGTCAATATGTTTCTCTACTATGAATTATGCTTATCAGTTGTAGTTGTACTTGTGCATACTCTTCTATATGATTGATGGTGTTATATATGTTTGTATGCATGTGTGTGTAATGTGATCAATATGGTTAGAAGGTACCTGACTAAAAATGATTGGTTGTGCTAATGTTGTTATATATGTTTGTATGCATGTGATTGATGGAGTTATATATGTTTGTATGCATGTGTGCGTAATGGGATCAATATGGTTAGATGGCACCTGACTAAAAATGATTGGTTGTGCTAATGTTACGGCCGACAAAAGCAACCAATGTGTGTTGCTTTTTAAGTAGCCACTTACGGGCTGTCACATCAATGCACTTGATTATTTTTGATGAGGTGAAATCTTCTCTCTATTATTCTCATACACACACGTATCTATATGTCTATATATCTATACATTCGTGTGTGCATCATTAAGCCAAGAGTGAAATTTTTCTCATTAGTTAGCGTCAAAACCACACCACTTTATTTTTAACCATCAATTTTCAAATGAATTCAAGCATATTACTCGACCATTCACTCATTACATATTTAACGATTTTGTAGTTATAGAATTTTTTGCAACAGCTAGATCGATGAGTAAAATTTCTTGGGCTCACTTGAAAATCGATGGTTTGGATTTTAGAATATGAAAATTAAAATGAACGAAAATGTTTGTCGAAAAATATAAGGGAGGTGTGGTTGTGTTATCTGGCCAAGGATCCACCTTGGTTAGCTAACCTATATATTGCTTATGTATATAAGTCTTCTGTTGAAAACATTTAGCGCCAAATTATTGTGCAAAAACAATTTTATTTATTATTTATTTATTTGAATTTTTTTTTCATGTTTCAATCTATATAATTATATACCTTTGAAAAAAATAATGGGTGAACCCTAGGGAGATTTGACCATTGATCAAGCCGTTACAAATTCAACGGTTTTAGAACTACACACACACATATCCTTTATACAAATGAGAGGGATGTTGGTGTGACTTTGTGTTATGTGACAATGTCACATCAACACCACTCCAAACATTTCTCCCTTGGTTCCCCATATTTACATATTTGCCATTCAGATATTTCTTCTTTAACCCCCGACAATATAGACACACACACTTCTCACTCCTTTTTGGTTTTTGGTTGCGCACGTGCACTGCATCCTGTTCGTATGTGGTTTTTTGCGACGTGCACTGTGTGCACATGTTATTTCTAGTGTGTGTGTATAGCAGTGCATTGATCGAGAGTCAAATCCCATTATTTTTCACACATTATTTTTTGTGGGGGTATATAAGTGCATGGATTGAAGCATGAAAATTTTTTTTGAAAAGAATTTCAAAAATTATTTTTGCACCAAAAGGTTGGTGCGAAATGTTCTCAATGAAAAATTTCCATATATACCTGATAATAATATGTATCATATGACACATGAGGCTAAGCCTTATATGTGACTCCAATACTCCAAACCCTGCTATTTTTGAAGCATCAAAATTGTTTATTTTGATCTACAATTTCAAACTTTAAAACACCAAATATGGAGTGAACTTAAGGGGTAAAAATTCGTTCATTTACCCTACGCAAATTTAATGGTTTTGCATGCTTAGAACTTTTGCGACGAGTGGATTATCATGCAAAACCACTTGGGTTCACCCAAAATTCGGTGTTTTAGCGTTTTAGAATATGAACATTAAAATAAATGGTTTCGATCCTTTGAAAAATAATGGTGGATATAGTTTTTTGAGTACGCATATGTGGTTTAACCTCATATGTCATATAATACCCATTACATATATATATATCTATTATACATTTGACAGTGTTTTTTGAATTCTAGGGCTGACTAAGACAAGCTGACTAGGACAAACAGGTTGATAGAAAGACGGCTTGGATTTAATCTTGAGGAATGAATGGTTGAGATGAGATTTTGTGAAAAGTTTTGGAGGGAAAAACATTTCTAGGGAAATGAAAGTATATGGGGAATGAAACTTTTGGGGGGAATGAAAATTTCTGGGGAAATGAAACTTTATGGGGAATGAACGATTCTGGGGAAATGAAACTTTATGGGGAATGAATGTTTCTTGGGAATAGCAGAGTGCATGCAATTAATGCATTTGGGGAAAAACATAAACTTGCACTTAATGTTGCAGATCGAATGTTGCTGCAGATCGAATGATATCTCCCTCAATGCGGGGCACACCGTCTCTTCGACTCATGGGGTAAAGATGCGTGCCGAAGGCGCCCGCGCCATTTTTTTACGCTAATTTTTTGTTCCGTGTCGAATGCGCACGCGTCGAATTTGTTGTTCCGCGCAATTTTGGCTGTGGAAATAATTTTTTGGGAAATAAAGATTTCGCGGGGGAAAATCTTAAATGAACCGTGCCCGCGGACACGGGTTATGACTAGTATATATATATATATATATATATATATATATAGGTTGACTAGGATCCATTCGGATGGATCAAACATGCGGATCCATCCAAGTGAAATTTAAAGTTAGACAATGTAAATAGAAAATCCGACCGTTGGATGTCATCTAACATGTCTAAACTACCTCCAAACAAAATTTCAACTAATTTGGACATGTTTTGCCCATGCATCAAGTGGTTGCAAAATTAACCGATTTTATAACTATTCAAAAACATCGATTTTGCAACCACTTGATGCATGGGCAAAACATGTCCAAATTAGTTGAAATTTTGTTTGGAGGTAGTTTAGACATGTTAGATGACATCCAACGGTCGGATTTTCTATTTACATTGTCTAACTTTAGATTTCACTTGGATGGATCCGCATGTTTGATCCATCCGAATGGATCCTAGTCAACATATATATATATATAAGAAAAAGAAAACAGGTGGCATATGACCAAATTTGGTCAGGTATGCTGACATGACGGCCAATTATTGGCTGCCTAAAAAGCAACCAATGTGGGTTGCTTTTTTTTGGGTGACCACCATGAAAGTGCACCTGACCAAATTTGGTCAGGTTCCATCTGACCGAAGGAAAAAACAGGGGAGTGGTTTGATGCCACCCAATGGGAAAATTTTCTTCTCGGTTAGCTAAGCGCACCTGATAAAAAATGATGTATATAAAAATCATTCATGATAAGTAGAAGAATATGGATGGTGTTGATCTTCAAAAAAATGTT
The DNA here is from genome assembly GCA_030789695.1 of Scilla litardierei. Lineage (NCBI taxonomy): Eukaryota > Viridiplantae > Streptophyta > Magnoliopsida > Asparagales > Asparagaceae > Scilla > Scilla litardierei. Next base: position 149,717,369 of record CM061135.1, read on the forward strand.
GAAAATGAGGTTTTTAGAGGGCACGTGTAGAAAATTTCCTACACTAGCTGCTCATACCCCTTTTTCTACACTCACACACAAAAACCCGTAGGACACGTAGGATGTTGTAGTTGAAATGTTCATGGTACAACAATTAACATATTGCAATCGTAGTGACCTTTTAATACAAACTCTATGGTTGGCCACATGACTTTTTTATTAAAAATATATATAGATAATGAGATTTATTTTCTCTGTTAAGTCAACAATACTCTCTTTTTTGCCTTTTTAACACTCTTCCTTTTTTCAACATTCCATCCATCCAGAGTTAGATGTGCCCACATCTTTGTCATACCTTCAGTAAAAAGCATATCTCTTCTTTTATCTAAAGCCATTGCACTCTACTGACCATTTGATTGTTTCCTCAAAGATGCTGCCTTAATTTCCTGCACGTGCATGCATTTCATATTCCACCTTTTGTCATGCTCCTGTCACCTATATTGACATGTCACTTCCGCTGAACTGCCTGTTGTTAGAACATTCTCCTTCGACTATACATTGTTCTGACTCAATAACGTTACTGTTTTTTATGGCCATCGTTTAAGTATCTGTTTTATTTATGGGTGTCCTACAGTTTATTACTCCAGGAACTAACCTTAGCGGTTCTAATTCTATAAAGTATAAACAATGTCCATTTAGCCCACTTTTGGTATATGATTGATCATAAACAGAAAAGTCGTCATTCTTAGGCATTTCTTTGTCCTCAATCCGCTTCAAATAGTTTGCTAGTATTATGCCCTTAAGAACCTAAAGCTTCTATCCACAATCTTAATTAAAGTTCTTCCCTAACCCTATTTAAAATAAATAAATAAATAAAGCAATCGACTAACACCTTACACCATGGAACCTCTTCAGGATTGGTATTACTATTAACTTCCTCTTATAGTGGTTATTTGAGAGGTAAAGGCTTGACATGGACTTTTGTTGCAAGCTCTGGTACTAGTAAATGGACTTGGTGTTCAACTCTAGTACTATAATGCATGTTGCCATCTTAATATGTGCTGACAAGTGCTGCTGTTTGTAACTTGTGTTAAGCAAAATGATCACATTAATTTCTATCGATTGGTTCACTTGTTTGAGGGAAATCCAATTATCTGGATTTCTATTTTGAGTGTTTGGTTTCAAATTCCCGTAGGAATTGGGGTTCATTAATCCATGCTAGCCCAACTAATGGAATTGTGCAACATCGAGAAATTGCAAACTGATATGAATTGGGGTTCCTCAATCCATGCTAGCACAACTAATGGAATTGAGCCACATCCAGAACAATGGTACATGTATATTGCTGATAACTTAATCCTTTATTCTTTTTTGCTTGTACATTTTCCTGACTGTGAAGTCAATAATATTAAAGTTTCGTCTAACCGTCAGAAGTATATCTACCGTCAGTAGTATTTCTATATTAATGCTTGGCAATTGCAAGTTGAGAACACTAGATGCTGCCTTAAATGCAATTATGGAATTGGGTTCATACTGTTTTCCATTATATTTGTTCAGGCAATTGCAGATGACATTTCGCCATTGGTTATTCTCAGAATGGGAACTTCAATACTTAAGGCCCTTGCTGACCTCTTCAGTGAGTACATGCGCGCCCTTGAAAGAGCTATTCCTACTAAAGGGAATGCAATGGACGATGTTTCTCCAAAAGTTAGTTCTGCCCAAACACTTCGTCAACAACTTTCAGTTTTAGCCAATGCCTCAACTCTGGTGCAATTCTTCCCAAGTATTGCTGGAAATATCATTAAGGGCTTCAAATCCACAAATGATGACATAATGTCAGAGCAAACTGAGATATTTTCGCAGAAGCAAATTGATGACTGGATTTTGTCAATTGAAGAAGCTGCAGATCAACTGCGGTGTTATTTTGTTCAGCAATTCGTGTTTGGGATAATGTCTCATGAAGATTTTGAATCTGCAACTAGTTTGGATTGTTGGTTGATACCTAGTTCATTGCAAGGTCCGGTGCCTTCTTTTGCCTTTCAGGTCTGCCATCTCTTTGAGGAATCCGTTTTTGTCGTTTGACCTAAATTTGCTATAGGTGTAAATTCTATTTTTCAGGAAGGTGGCAACATAAGTTAATCTTGTTAGAATTACATATCTTTTTATGTTACTATTGACATGCTAGTACAAATACCCCTTGATCTAAGAAATCAGCAGAAACCATCCCTGAAAATTAGCAAAAACTTCCCATGATCTTGTTTCTTCTCCATATTTGGCATTGTCGTATTTAAACTTAATTGGTTTCATTGCAAATTTGATTATGCATTATCATATCGATGTCCTGCTAGTACCTTACATGAAAACCAATTGCAGTAGTTCATATAATTGGTATGACCATCTTGTTTGCCTTCCATTTGCTCCAAATCCTTAAGCAATCGGCAATGTGACTGCTATTTACTATCTTTCTTGTATTGCACAATTAGTCTTCGATAGTTGTCAAGTGTGACAATCAAATAGCAGCCAGCTAAAGCAATCCTAATTAAAGTAGGCTCAATTTTATCAATCTCTGGAAACTACAATATGCAGGGACCTTATATCAAGTCTTCATAAAGCAAATAATTATTGTTTGGAAACGGATAACACTGTATTCATTATGTATTTATAGTCCGAGCTCTTCATCATTGAATGGCTACATTTTGCTTAAACATATCTGGCACTAAAATCTATGATGTTACTTTAGCCATTCACTTATAACATTTACATCCATGATCAGCTTTGCTAAATGTTTGAAAAAGATCTTTAACTTGAGGAAAGCCATGACTTCCTTAACCCAATACTGAGATGCTTAATAGTCAGTGTAACATCATGTGTAATAATCAAGAACACGTTGGATCCAAGGAAACTAGGGAAAACTATGAGTCAGCATTGGTTTTTAAGTTCGCTCTTACAGTGACATATTTGTGCAAACAATATCAAGATGCACAGGAAATATACTAGGCAATACTGTGATTCTTTATATGCAGTCAAGTCCTTGCGGAACGCTAAATTAAAGGGTCCCACATCAAGTTCTGAGGAGATTGTTGGATCCTATATTGATTAAACCATGAAAGCTTTTTGTATGTCTTATGAAAATGCATACTTCCTCATGTAGAGACTAAAGAGGCAAAGCAATATCTATGGACTACCAGGTTGTTTTGAGCAAAAAAAAAAACTTATGGACATAGATGTGACCAATAAAGGAATTGAATGCACAAATTTTTTTTTAAATTTGAAAAGTAGATTCTGTTTGAAAAATGTGATACAAAACATCAAAAATATTTCAAGATTAATTTACGATTTATGAGGATTTTCTGGAGCCCATGATTTTTTGATGTCCAAAATCATGAATAGTAAAACACCCAAGAAGGCGACCCACTAAGCCCAGATGCATGGCCCAGGCCTGCGAGCATACATGCGACATGCGAGCGAGCGAGCGAGTGGCCCTGTAGATGCGTGTGTCATGCACGCTGCGCGTGCGGGCGCATGCAAGGGCATCACACGCTTGGGTTACGGGCATGGATTTGAATCTGATTCGAATCCGGATTCTTCATAGGCATGTTAGGATTTTAAACTGAATTTAAATCTTATTTTGGCTATGTTTTTGTGTTAATTTTCTACACGAGTTTATAGCTATTTATTTATACAAATATAAAAGGCAAACTGAGAAGCTAAGAAAGGATATTTCAGAGCTAAAAGCATATTTTCTCCGTTATTTTCTTCTCCAAATTCTTATGTCCATAATTTTCTTTCCTAACTTCTTCACAGGTTTGGTTTTTTCCTTAAACCAAACACCATAACTTGTAATTCAAGATTAATGAAGTATTAATAATCTCTCCAACTGGACAAACACCGAGTATTGGGTGGAACCAGTATAAATCTTGATATCAGATGCACGTGTTTCTTTTATTTTGTGTTACTTTATATATATATATATTGATGTGTAGCAGGTTTTGTAGAGAAAGTTATTAGCTTCGTTTGTTAGTTGAACGATCTTGAAATTTTTGGGGACGATTATCTTCTTGATAAGCATATTAAGAGGGCATAGAAGCCCAAGAGAGGTTGTCCCAGCCACCTTAAAAATTGATATCAGAGCAATGTTCGTCAACAAAGCTTAAGACAATGACGGAGAGTTCTTATATAAAAGATGATGTAATCGGAGGAGCAATTGGTTATGTGACAGTTGAAGGAGCAAAATATAAAATTGAAAAGTTCAATGGCATGTATAACTTTGAGACATGATAGTACAAGATGAAAGCAAACTTGAGGAAGGATCGTATCCACAGGGTTGTGTACAACACGTGTATCTTACCAGTGGATATATCAGAAATAGAGAAGATAAAAGGAGGACTTGGATATGACGACCATCCATCATAGTTTATCAGATGAGGTGATTTATCGAGTGTCCAAGGAGACGCTGGCCATCGATTATAGGAAAAGCTTAAGAAGTTGTATCTAAAAATATCATTTACCAACAAGCTGGTCTTACTGAACACTTTTTTCATATTCAAGATGCGAAACATGACTTTATTGAATGATCACATGGATACCTTCAATGGCTTAATGTTGACGATAATGTCTATTAGATTGGTTGTAAATGCGGGGCATATGGTGATAATTCTGCTCCTATCGTTGCTAGAGGGACACACCATGTTTGTCAACACCATGGCCTACAGTCAAACACCATAGTCTACAGTCAGATACTTTTAGTCTTGATGACGTGAATGCATGGCTTTCAAGCAAGGAGTTGAGAGATTCTCGGTCTTGAGGATATGAAGTCAATGTTCTATAGCAAGGATTTGAGGGATTGGATGATCGGAGTTAGTTTGAACGGAGGAGATTTAGACAGTCATGGTCTATTTACTTCAAGGAGAAGCAATGCGAGTGACGGTAACATGAAGAGATCGAGATTGAGGAATAGATGTATGACTTGCTACATTTGAAAGAAAACCGACATTGACAAAGAGACTATCCAGAGAAGAGGAACAGAGACAAAAAGGATATATCAGTATCTTTATCAGTTGCAGTTATACAAACATAGAATGTGAAGATCAAGGATGCCTACGATGTATTCACAACAGCTCGTCAGATGTTGGAAATCATGCATGTGTCATGGATTTAGATGCATCGTTTCACATGATGCCAAGTATGAAGTGCTTCTATACTTACCAGAGGAAGGTGTATGTGTTGGTTCTTATATGCAACAATAACACATGTTACGCCGTTGCAGTTACTTTAGTAAGAATCAGAATATTTGATGGTGTGGCATGCACACTCACTAACGTGTGTCATGTTCCAGAACTGAGAAAGTTACTAGTTTCTTTGGAGGCATTTGATTCTATTGGTTGCAAGTTTACGATAAAGAAGAAAGTTCAGAAAATATCGAAACTCGAAAGCTAAATGGTGGTATGAGAGGTGAAAATAGTCAAGGATTTGCTGAAAGAGACGATGATTATAGGAGATTCTAGCATCAAAGTTAAGATTTTACAGGAGATTGATTCGACGAGTCTGTGCCATCTCTAACATAGACAAATCGTGGAGAAGGGCTTGGAGGCTTTGAAGAAGCATGGTCTCTTCAAAGGGGTAAACTTCAAGGAGCTAAAGTTTTACGATGATCGTGTCTATGGAAAGCAGATGAATGATAGTTTTGGTGAGGAGAAGTATGCATAAGAGGGATAGTTGAGTGTGTTCAAATCGACACTTGGGGTCTTGCACTAGTTCAATCTTTAGGTGGAGCTCGTTACTTCATATCGTTTATAGATGATTTTTGTAAAAAAGTATGGATATATGTGATGAAGGAAAGATCAGATGCTTTTATAAAGTTTAAAGCACGGAAGACTCTTTTGGGGAGTCAAAATGAGAAAGAAGCTAAAGATGCCGAGATTCGACAATGATGACGAGTTTAATTTTGTTGAGTTTAAGGAATTCTGTGAGGATGAGGGAGCAAAAGGCACTTCAGTATGTTGGGAGATCTGTAGTCGGGTGGAGTTACAGAGAGGTGAACACGTCACTTCTAGAGAAGACGAAGTGTCTCAGATTTACATCAGGATCGTCGAAGGGATTTTGGGCCGAAGCTACATCAACTGCAGCTTATTTGGTGACCAAAATTTCACCTTCAGCTATTAACGAAAAATTTTCCAGAGGGGATTGGACATGGAAACCAGTGGATTTAGATTATCTTTGGGTGTTTGGATGTTCACTTTATATTCATGAAGAAGGCGACACGTTTGGCGCCAAGAAAATGGAGCGTGTTATGATAGGATACCTAGATGGTTTTGAGGGTTACAAAGTTTGGAGTTCAGATGCGAAGAAGATCTTGGTTGGTCAACGACATTTGATGAGTTGACGGTGTTACAAACAAATGCTTTAGGGAGTACCAAAATAGATGGAGTCAAGGAGTTGTCAAACAAGGTGGGCGTGCTTATTCCAAACTACAGAATCGACATACATGTTAACAAAGGAGTGGCAGTTGATGGGGGAAAGTGGTGCGATCCGCACCTATCAGAAGAGCAGGGCCCGCGGGTCCCGCAGCTCATCTGGGCAACTTGCACGCGTGGATGGATAGGGGCGTTTTCGTCCCCCCTTTATCCTAATTAATTTTAATGGCATATTTGTAATTAGTTTAGATGGGATTTTTCTATTAAATTAGGGCTAGCCGTCATTGATATTTTAATGCTTATTTTGATAAATTGAGAGTTCTTCGAGAGTTCTTCGACGGATCTTAGGAGAGTGCGGACGTCCTCGCTTATCGGCGCCTTGTGAGGGTAGTTGCCCCGATAATGTAGCCAAAAAACTATCTTTTATTCGTTGTTTTATTCAATTTAAGTTCAGATTTGGGTGATTCCTATCAATTTGGATTGGAGCACATAACGATCCATGACGGCTTCACCAAGATCAAAGGACAAAATCGATACTTTGGAAGAGAAATTTAACGGCGAGATCGAAGGGGGTAAAGAAATCGTTGTCGGAAAACGAGGAAGCAATAAAGAATTTGACGGCCTCCATCAACCAATTAACGGCGAATCAAGCGAAGCACGAAGAGCAATTTGCACAACTGATCTTCCAATTGGCAGCGAACAACAAAGGGGATGTGAACCCTAAATCAACGGAAAAGGCGCCACCTTTAGGCAAGGGGAAGGAAAAAGTTGAGATTTTTGATGCGGAAAACGTCCATGTGGAGGATGAATTCGTCGAGGATCAGGAAGGGGCGCCGTGAAAGGTCGATTACCGCGAGGAAGTGCGACGAAAGGCAGTGGAAGCGCAGAAGGGGGGTGGCGGCCCTAGCCAGCCCCCATGGGGCGCAGACAGGTGCGGGGGGCCGCGTGAATTGTTCCCGGGCCCCACCGCCTCCCAGGACCACCGGCGGGCGGGCGGTGGCCTACCCTGGGTTTGCCCAGGGGCGACGAAGGCCCCAGGGGGCCCGACGACCCCCCGAACCCCGGGGGGCCGCTGGGGCCCCCGGGAGCAGCAGGCGGGGCTGGTGGCCCCTTAGGCTACATAGGGAATGTGAAAGGTGTTTTCGAGACCCGGGGAGTTGATTTTCAGCAGCTACATGATGACCAGCCCCATTGAAAGGTGCCGACGCACGATTTTGAGGAGGAATTGGACCCCGGGGAATTCCATGTGCACAGAGACTACGACGAGGGGTATCGGGACCCTCCTGACCCTCGATTTGGCGACGGCAGGTGGTAGCCTCCACCATGCCACCAGGAGGGACGCACCGTAGGTGTGGGAGGAGGTTACTGAGACTTCCAGGAGAGGCCAGAGGGAAGGTTTGGAGGCGACGACGAGGGTGGATACATGGACCGAGGAGGAGGCCCCCATGGGGGTTACGAGCGACACCGTGAGAGATGGCATCACTACCACCAGCCGAGGCACGGTGGAGGACGCATGGACCAGGGAGGATTCAATATGGACCGACTAAGGAAGTTGAAGATGCATATATTCGATGGAGCGGACCCGGTCTCGTGGATCTATAGAGCGGAGAGATTCTTTAGAGTCTCCCGCATGACAGAGAAGCAGAAGCTGGAGGCAGCGGGCATCTGCCTAGATGGAAAGGCCCTCGCGTGGTTTTAGTGGAAGGATGCGAGGCGCCCTTTTCGCTCGTAGGAGGAGATCAGGGACCGGATGGTGGAGAGGTTCAGAGACTCCCACTTGGGGAATGTGCAGGAGCAGCTGCTTTCACTCAGACAGGAGGACACGGTGAGAGACTACCTAGAGAGGTTTGAGGCCCTTTAGGACAGGTGCACGAGGTGACCGACGAGACGATAGAGAGCACCTTTATGATGGGGTTGAAGGCCACTATACGAGCAGCGGTACGCATGCAGAAGCCTCAGAGTCTGATGGAGGCCATGTAGTACGCTCAGATGACGTAGGACTATCAGTTGGAGGATAGGAAGGCCAGGGGTGGTTGGAGCGGAACGGCGAGCCGTAGCCAGCCAGTGACAGGTGGACATCAGAGAGCCACCACGGGAGCAGATTCGGTGGCCAGGGAGAAGGCTGAAAAGAGGAGTAGTGCAGCGCAGGCTTGGGGGCAGTTTAGGCGCATGACGAGTGCAGAGATGAGGGATAAGCGGCAAAAGGGCTTGTGTTTTAGATGTGATGAGCGATTCACGCTGGGTCACAGATGTGCGCGGCACAAGCTCCATGTGCTGCTACTTGAGAACAATGATGATGAGGCTGACGTCGAGGATGAGACAGTTGAGGCAGAGGAGGAGCCCGAGGGCCATTAGTTGGACGTGGCGGAGGTGTCTCTTTACTCCGTGGTAGGGTTCACATCGAACCATACCATGAAGCTGAGGGGAGAGGTTGACGATCATCAGGTGACCGTGCTCATTGACAGTGGAGCGATCCACAAATTCATTTCCAGAAGAGTGGTGGCCCAGCAGGGGCTCCAGCTGACCGACTGTGGCAATTTCACTGTTATGATGGGGACGTGGAAGGAGAGCAGTCGGGGAGTTTACAGAGGGCTGGTACTGACCATACAGGGGATACAAGTGATCACAGATTTTTTACCTCTAGACCTGGGGAGCACCGACGTCATCTTGGCCATGACGTGGTTGCAGACGTTGGGGGAGATGACAGTGAACTGGAAGCTGATACGGATGTAGTTTCAGGAAGATGGGAGAGCAGTTACACTAAGGGGGACCTCAGCCTATGCAGAGTTTTGCTATCTTTGAAGACCATGGCGAGGGCCATTCAGACCGAGGGAGGAGGATACCTAGTGGAGCTGTACTCGTTGACGGGAGAGGGAGGCGCTGAGGCCAGTGATGATCAGCACATTTCAGGAGAGGTGCGGTAGCTGATGGAGCAGTTTGAGGAGATCTTCCAGGAGCCTCGGGGTCTCCCACCGCCGAGGGACCACGAGCACGCCATAGTACTGCGAAAGGGTGTGTCCCCCATTAGTGTCAGGCCCTACCGATATCCCAACATCAGAAGGATGAGATTGAGAGGATGGTGGCAGAGATGGTGCAGGCGGGAGTGATTCAGCCTAGTGTGAGCCCATTCTCCAGTCCAGTGCTATTAGTGAAGAACAAGGATGTGAGTTGGCGCTTCTGCGTAGACTACAGGGCGTTGAACAAGGAGACAGTACCAGACAAATTTCCCATACCGGTGATAGATGAGTTTCTGGATGAGTTACATGTGGCAGCCCTGTTCAGCAAAATAGATCTCAAGTCGGGCTACCATCAAATCAGGATGCGACGGGAGGATGTGCCCAAGACGGCGTTCATGACGCATGAGGGCCACTACAAGTTTTTAGTCCGGTAGTTCGGCTTGATGAACACGCCAGCCACATTTCAAGCTCTTATGAATAAGGTATTCCGTCCTTACCTGAGGCGATTCGTACTCGTTTTCTTTGATGACATTTTGGTGTACAATCGTACCTTGGATGAGCATATGGACCACTTGCAGGTCATGTTTCAGCAGCTGCAGTATCATCAGCTGTTTGCGAACAGGAAGAAGTGTTTATTCAGACATCCACAGGTGGAGTACTTGGGACATGTGGTGTCAGCAGGAGGGATGACATCAGATAGAGCGAAGATAGCGAAGATGCTAGACTGGCCACGCCCCACTACACTGGGGGCTGCGGGGTTTCCTGTGTTTGACAGGTTACTACCGCAGATTTGTGGAGGGGTATGGAACGATTGCCTAGCCACTGACCGAGCTATTGAAGAAGGACCAGTTCCATTGGGGGGAGGCGACGACGACATCTGAGGCCCTGAAGAGGGCCATTACCACCGTACCAGTTTTGGCATTGCCAGATATGTCCAGGCCCTTTGTAGTAGATGCAGATGCATCAGGACATGGGCTGGGAGCAGTATTGATGCATGAGCAGCGGCCCATTGCGTATTTCAGTCAGGTGTTGACTGCTAGAGCCCGACTGCGGTCTGTCTACAAGAGGGAGTTGATGGCCATAGTCTTGTCGATTCAGAAGTGGAGGCTGTACTTGCTGGGATGGAGTTTTCTGGTGCGCACAGATCAACGAAGCCTCAAGTACCTATTAGAGCAGAGGATGGTAGCAGATGAGCATCAGAAGTGACTATAGAAGCTGATGGGATACAGATTTGAGATTGAGTATCGCCCGAGGCTGGAGAACAAGGTGGCTGATGCACTTTCGCGACGAGAGGAGGCAGCCTTGGCCGCACTAGCAGTTTCCGTGCTCCAGGACTGGGAGCCACTACATCAGGAGGTTGAGCAGGATCAGGAGTTGATAGGCATACTGAAAGCTCTATTGCATGTATCGATCGAGTATCCTGGGTATTCTCTTTAGGATGGATGACTATTATATTGGGGAAGACTGGTTCTGCCGAGGACTTCGACATATATACCAGCCATATTCGAGGAGTTCCACATCAGCGCCGTAGGAGGACATTCTGTGGTCCTCAAGACCTAACAGAGACTGGTGAGGGAGGTCTACTGGAAGGAGATGAAGGAGGAGGTGGCGAAGAGGGTTGCAGAGTGTGACGTGTGCCAGCGTCACAAGTACTAGGCGATGTTCCCGGGGGATTACTACAACCGATGTCCTTGCCCGATCGAGTGTGGGATGACCTCTCCATGGATTTCATAGATGGACTGCCGAAATCGGGTGGATATACAGTCATATTTGATGTGGTTGACCGCCTCATCAAGTTTGCACACTTCGTCCCACTTCGGCATCCTTACAGCGCAGTGTCGGTGGCTGAGGTTTTTGTGAGGAAGGTCATTCGCTTGCACAGACCTCCAAAGTCTATACTCTCTAATAGAGACAAGGTGTTCTTGAGTAGATTCTGACAGGAGCTGTTCAGGCTGCAGGGGGCAGTGTTGAGACGGAGCACAGCTTACCATCCTCAGACAGATGGCCAGACGTAGGTGGTAAACGGGAGTCGGAGACTTACCTGCGATGCTTTATTTCAGAAAATCCCAAGGAGTGGGCTCGTTGACTAGCATGGGCAGAGTACTAGTACAACACATCGATATATCAGTGTCCGAAGTGGAGCAGTATCTGGCGGAGAGAGATCAGATTTTGGAGGAGCTAAAGCTCCATCTTGCTAGGGCGCAACATGTTATGAAGACAAGGGCAGACCTACACTGCCGAGATGTGCAGTTCGTCGTGGAAGATATGGTGTAACTGAAGCTGAAACCTTACAGGCAGAGATCCTTGGGCCACGGGAGGAATGAGAAGTTAGTACCACGTTATTTTGGACCTTTCGGGGTCGATGCGACAGTGGGACCAGTTGCTTACAGGCTGCGATTACCCCCAGGATCCGTTATTCACTTGGTGTTCAATGTGTCACAGCTTCACCAGGCGATCGGAGATCACACCCCCTCACCCACCCTTCCGAAGACATTAACAGCTGATATGGAGGTGAGGCTGGAGCCAGCGGAGCTGAAGGGGGTCCGTAGAGGGAGCACGAGAGAGCGAAAGGTTCTGCTACAGTGGATGGATTTACCAGAGCACGAGAGCACGTGGAAGCCCATGGACGTGATGGCACATCAGTTTTCAGACTTCCACCTTGAGGACAATGTGGCTCATTGGGAGGGGAGTAATGGTGCGATCCGCACCTATCTGAGGAGGACCCGCGGGTCCCGCGGCCCGCCTGGGCAACTTGCGTGCGCGGATGGATAGGGGCGTTTTCGTCCCCCCTTTCTCCGAATTAATTTTAATGGCATATTTGTAATTAGTTTAGAGGGGGGTTTTCTATTAAATTAGGGCTAGTCGTCATTGATGTTTTTATGCTTATTTTGATGAATTGAGCGAGTTCTTCGAGGGATCCTAGGAGAGTGCAGACGTTCTCGCTTACCGGCGTCTTGGGAGGGTGGTTGCCCCTATATTGTAGCCAAAAAACTATCTTTTATTCGCTGTTTTATTCAATTTAAGTTCAGATTTAGATGAGTCCTATCAGAAAGTTATGCTGATAATATTGTAGGCAACGATAGTAGTAGAAATTCTAGTCAAGGTGGATATCTTAAAGCTACCATGGATGTCTCTATTGCTAGAAAGGCGAGGCGATGCACCTTGACAGCTCAACTCGCTGCGAGGATTATGTGAATTTGGCTTATATATTGCATGCATATGGAGTCTTATGTCGAACATATTTGCGATGGGTGCATTGAGTTTGGACACAAATTCAAGGTGGGGATGTGCCAGGGAAAATGTTGACATGTTAGCGCATCACCAGAAAATTCACGAAAATGAGAATTCGGCAGTAAATTGTCGGCGGTGAAATTGAGTGGGGCTCAAATTTATTTTCTTTGAAGAGGAGCTAGAGTTCCACGAGATGGCACTGAGAGACACTGCATGTTTGCTTCAGGTTATGAATTCGGGAGATGCGGTATACTTGGAGATTCACATTCGTAAGGGTTTTTGTTGGATACTCGGTTATGTTTAGTGTGAAGCTCATTAGCCAAGTGACATAGACTTAGGATGAAGTGGCTTATTTTTTTGAAGATCGAGTATGTGGAGTTTTGATTTGACTTAGGCTTTAAGGTGTGTTTGTATCAAGGTGGAGTGTTGAAAAATATGATATAAAATATTAAAAATATCCCAAGATTAATCTAGAATTTATGAGGATATTTTTGAGATTTTTTGGACCTGAGAACACTGAAGTTTTGAAGCCCAAAAGTTGGATTTTTTGGGCTCGACAACACTGAATTTTTGAAGCACAAAAGTTGGATTTTTTGAAGCCCAAATTCATGAACAATAAAGCCCATAAGGAGGTAGCCTATTGAGCTGCGACATGCGCATAGCACGTGCGAGCCCAGGCGCACGGCCCAAGCCCGCAGCGCGGCGTGGCCCATAAGCACGCACATCACGCGTGCCGCACGTGCAGGCGCATACATGATCCGCATGCGCGGGTTGCGGGTGCAGATCCAAGTCCGATTTGGAACTTGATTCTTCATAGACTTGTTAGTATTTTAAAGGATATTTAAACACTTATTTGGTTAGGTTTTCGTGTGAATTTTTATATACAAGTTTATGGCTACCTGTAAAAATACAAATATCAAACTGAAGGGCAAAGAGAGAGTTGTTTGAGAGCAAAAACGGATGTTTTCTCCCTTATTTTCTTCTTTGAATTTATAACATATTTGGTATTTCCCTTAACCAAATGACAACTTATAATACACGATTATCGAAGCATTAGTGATTTCTCCAACTGGACATACACCATGTATTGAATGAAACTGGTATAAATCTTAGTGTTATGTATGTATTTTCCTTTTGTTTTACGTTACTATATATATAGGGATTAATGGGTATCATATGCCATATGCGACCTTGTCCCATATTTCCTCTCACATTAAGCAATCAAGTACAAACTCACATGGGCTTGTACTTGGTTGTACTTCGTTGCTTTATGTGAGAGGGAATATGAGGCAAGACCTTATATGGCATATGATAGCCATTATTCTCATATATATATATACACATACTAGTCATAACCCGTGCCCGCGGGCACGGATCATTTAAGATTTCCCCTGCGGAACAATAAATTAGCGTAAAAATATTTAGTGTCACGGGCATCTTCAGCGCGGGTGTGTTCGGCGCAGAACAACAAATTCGGCGTAGGCGCCTTCGGCGTGGAACAACAAATTCGGCGTCTAACTGATCACTCCTTATTTTACACCTTTTTTCTGCATGTTTTCATGTCATTTCGATCGTCCATATTGCATTTTCCACGATTATTCGACGATATCGCGTTGCTTTTCACTATTTCTTGTTTTTGTCGTATTTCAGGAGATATGGAGCGATCTGAAGCAAAAATGAGATCAAGGGACTTTCACGCACACCGGGACGTCGCACACAGCTTATCTGAGGAGTTAGCAGCGCTAGAGGATGAGCGGAAGAGGAAGAAATTCGATAGAATCGACGAGGAGGCGAGGAGGAGAAGAAAAGAGCCCGGATACAGCTCACTCGGCCGAACAGCCAGTTCACTCGGCCGAGTGAAGGATTGCACTCGCCCGAGTGAAACGGATGCACACTGCCAATTTTCTACGTTCACTCGGCCGAGCAAGGAAATTCACTCGGCCGAGTGAGAGAACTCACTCGTCCGAGTGGTACAGGGATTTTCTTTCGAGAAGCGGCCAAGTTACTGGAAATTTTGAGAAGACCCACTCGGCCGAGCAAGATTGCTCACTTGGCCGAGTGGAGAATCCCACTCGCTCGAGTCAGACAGAGCGACAGGCCCCTAATTTCCCCAGATTCTCTGTTCTTTATTGGGTCTGTCACTCGGCCGAGTGACACAGTCCGACTGCTACGCAAATTGGGGGTTTTGGGCTGCACAGGGGCAATTCTGTCAGGATTTTTTTGGACGAATTTGGCTTGTATTTAAACCTGGTTTTATCCCTAGTTTTAGGAGAGACTGGTATTATTTTTTGACGTCTATTCCTTTTGTAAATCTCAGCTGGAGATCATAGACGTGCAATTTGGTTTGTTCTTTCTTGCTAAAACTCTTATTTTTATGAATTGTTCTTTCTCTACAATGAATTGTGCTATGATCTTATTTGTTATTTCTGAGATTTCCATGATGATTTGTGAGTAGTTTCGTCGTTCTAGGGCATGTGGATGAACCCTATGGACCCGATCTTTGAATTGTGATGAATGAATTGAATTGTTGCTAGGATTGATAAAAGGTTAGGTTGTGATTGATTTATTGCGAGTACTTAGGAATTTCCATCGATTGGGGTTTGCAAGAGATTGGATCCCAATTGATGGAGATGCCTAGATATTCGACTTGGGTTTATAATTGAGATTCTCTAGATTTGGTTTGCAAGAGATTGAGCCAAATCTAGGATTTTTATTATAAATCTATACTAATATTCGTTTGCAAGAGATTGGACGAATACGAACTATCATAACCTAGATCGTAGCTTGAGTTTGCACGAGAGTGGGCTCGAGATGCGATTGGACGATGATGTCGATCTTCACGCTAGTGGATTAGGTTAGGGTTTGCACGAGAGTGGGCCCTAATCTAGGTTGCTATAGACCGGCAATAACGAGAGAGCGTGAGCTTGGTTCTACATTAAGTTGCGACTAGTTCACCTACATTCAAGCTTTGCAACATTGATATTCACGATTCACAAGGATAAGTAACGGTCCGTAGCGGGGATTTTCTATTCCTAGACGCTTTATTATATTGAATTCTATTTGCTATTCGAACGATTGTGACATTACCATCAAAACCATTCTTATTCCATCAATAGCTAGGTGATCAAAGTAGGATACTGTCAATTGTCCTCCATGTGTTCGATACCCGCTCACCACTACGACGTGCGCTTGCGATAAAACTACAGTCGTTTTCCGGGTGTATATCCGGGCGCGATCAAGTTTTTGGCGCCGTTGCCGGGGAGGCGACGGTATTTTATTTTCTTTGCTTAGTTATTTTCTTTTTTATTTTTACCTTTTATTCCTCTATCGTGCTAACAATTCCATCAAGACTCTCTTTTTCTGTGCATGTACACGAGATCAAAGGCACATCAAGAAGATATATTATTTGATCCTGAGATCGAGCGTACGGCAAGAAGGCTTAGAGCCGAGAAGAGACTTGCTATATAGGGAGATCATATGACCGCTTCGGAGACACCAGAGGAGTTAGCGGCACACATGGCTAGGCTTGTCTCTATCCGAGATAGGCTACGGCCTAAGACTATCTCTACTACCCCGTCTATTGTGATGCCGGAGTTGGCGGCGGACAAGAACTTCGAGCTTAAAACATGACTTGTGTTGATGCAAACAAGACCCATTTCATGGGAACTCCCAAGAAAACCCACACTACCACCTACAGTTGTTCTTGTCTAAATGCACTACTTTTCAGATGCCCGGCGTGCCGGCCGACGCTATTCGATTGCGCCTCTTCCCGTTTACTCTTCGAGACAAAGCATTGTATTGGTTGAGGACGCAAGCGAAGGGGATCTTTACCACATGAGATGAGTTGGCGAGCGCATTTGTTAACAAATTCTACCCACCATCCAAGACCGTTAAGATAAGAAGCGCGCTCATGTCCTTCAAGTAAGGACCTCAGGAAACTCTATTTGAGGCATGAGAGCGTTTCAAAGATCTCCAACACCAATGCCCCATCATAGTATTGAAGCATAGGAGCTTGTGCATAGCTTTTACAACGGATTGCAACCGGGCACCAAGTAAATAATCGATGCAACCGCCAATGGAGCTATTTTGTCTAAAACGCCGAATGATGCTACGACCTTACTCGAGGAGATGGCCTCAAATAACCAACAATAGGGCGACGAGAGGGGACATTCTTCGTCATCCTTGAAGCCGACAAGTATTTATGAGGCAAAAGCCGTAGCGGAGCTCTTTGCGAAGTTTGATTCTCTCCACAAGGCCGTGGAGAGATTAGAGAAGTTGATTAGTGATCTGCATGGAACCCCCACCGTATCTACACCGGGAGGAAGTATGGGCGATTGGCAAGACCAAGCCCATGTTATGTATGTTGGAGGAGAGCAATGAGAAGGATCTATGGAGCAAGTTCAATATGTTGCGGGAAGCACCGGTTATTGGGCAAACCCGGCTACGAGAAATCACCCGGGGTTTTCATATGCTAATAGTGATGGAGCCTTGAATCCACCACCGCAACAAATGCAAGCCCGACCTCCGCAACAACCGCAATATCAACCAAGAGGGACCCAACAACAAAACTTTCAATCGAGGCAATAAGCGGGGCCACATAGACCCCCGGGGTACAATCAAGGGTGGAGGGCACCTAACCCACCACAAGCACCGCCGAGGTCGGACCATGAAGCAAGAGTTGATGAATTCATGGCCGAACAAAAGAAGATAAATGCTAGATTAACGGCCCAACAAGACTCTCTCAACACCGTCGTGGCACAATTATCGGAGCAACTAGCGTTGCTTAATAAGAATACTCAACAATTGCTGGCTCAACCGGAACAAAACCCACGGAGCAATACCGGCCACATCAATGCGGTGGTGGCGGAACTACTAGGGGCGGGAAGGACACAACCCCCGTCATGATTCAAACCAAGGAGCCGGAGGAAGAAATTTTGGATGACAAGGAGCCGGTCAATGAGGAGTGTCCAAAAGAGCCAAAAGACGGTGAAAAATCTGAAATTGATAAGCCACAAAAGGAGCACACTTACATGCCATCGGTACCCTTCCCACAACGGTTGGCAATGGCAAAGATTGAGAAACGGCTCGCCAAATTTCTGGAGTATTTGCGAGGAGTGAGCTTGAATATCCCTTTCTTAGACACTATTGTAGAAATCCCGTCTTACGCTAAGTTCCTAAAAGACTTGATAGCGGGAAAGAAGCGAAAGGAGAAGATAATGCTCGCCGAGCAAGGTACATGGTTTACCCGAAAGGAGAAGGAGCCTACAAAATTTAAAGATCCCGGAAGCTTCCGCATTCCTTGCACGCTTGGAGGAGTCCCGCTACAAAAAGCTTTGGTAGATTTGGGAGCAAGCGTGAGCCTAATGCCCCTAACACTGTTTAAGAAATTGAATACGGGGACCGACCTAAAGCCGACGGACATGAGAATACAACTCGCGGACGGTCGGGTCACTAGGCCGGTGGAAATTGCAGAGAACATACCGCTACAAGTATCGGGAGGAATTTGCTTGCCGTGCGACTTCATGGTAATGGATATCAAGGAGGAGGACGATACGTCGCTAATTCTTGGACGCCCCTTCTTGGCCACCGCCGGCATGATAGTTGACGTGAGAGAGGGCACATTGTCTTTGAACGTCGGAAACATTGAGGTCGAGCTTCACATACCTAAGGCAATGAAGCACATGCCTTGGACGGAGGACGTCGATTACGTGGACCTCCTCGATGAGGTCATTGATGATGCTATGCCATATGCTATCGGTGCTTTGCACAATGATGGCTTCGAAGAAGGCCAATCTTCTAAAAACGGAGAAATAATGGGAGACCCGCCGGATCCTTCTATGGACGATGACAAAGACGACGCTGAGGTCGTAAGGATTAGAGAGCTATGCAAGCTCTCTACGGCAAAGAATTTGAAGAAAGCTCCGCCGGACGAGAAATTGTCACCGCCGGCAAAGAAAAAGGACGGTAAAAGCTCAAGCTTGGGGGACTCATCCCCCATTACTAACCATGATGAGGGGGAGCTGAGGAACGCCAATGAACAACAACAATTAAATCCAAGTGGCCTTCCTGACAAGTTTGACGCGCACATCTTACATGCGCCGAATATTGAGCATTAAACGAGCATCTTAAGGGGTCGAGCTCAAGACCTTAAACGAGCGCTTGTCGGGAGGCAACCCGACGGTTTTATTTTATTTCTAGTTGAATTTTTCATTTTATTTTTGTTTTAGATTTTTGTTAGTGTTTAGAGTCAAGAGTCGATGAAAATCCTGACAACGGGCTCTATTTTTCATGCCAGTAGATGGAGAACAAGGAATCATTTGAATGGAGGATGACCATGGCAAAGGAGAGCGCTCCAGGAATGCGCTCAGGCCTCAGGAGAAGGAAGAAACTGATCAGGGATGATTCTGAAAACACCTCTCTGTAATTTATATGCCACTCGGCCGAGTGACTTTGTCACTCGACCGAGTGAATCTGACACTTTCTGCACTTAAAAAACTGAGTGGGCTTGCCACTCGGCCGAGTGGCCATTTTCTACTCGGCCGAGTGGGATCGCTGCTCGGCCGAGTCGAAACATTTGCGGAAAATTTTTGAAAATAATTTAACTGTGCCACTCGGCCGAGTGAACGTGTCACTCGGTTGAGTGACTTATCATTTATAATCGAAACGTCGCGGGCTCAAATCCCAAAACTCCAAAATTTCCTAAAATTTCCCAAAATTCCCCCCCGAGCTCTTCGACTTCCCTGCAATCGCCCGAGCCAACCCCGCCCTCGCCCGAGCCGCGCCGCCCCGCCCCGTGCCCGAGTCGCCGCCCAACGCCAACCACCGCCGTCGACTCCACGTCGCCGGTGCCACTCTCCCTCTGCCGCGCATCCCCAATTTCGCCCGAATTCCCCCTTTTCTCCATATCTCCACTTCGTACGCCCAACTCAACCTCAAATTCTAATTAATCTTGATATATATCTATTATCCCTGATTTTACCCCTTACGTATTAATATTCATTGCTAATTTGTGAATTTTTGTTTCAGACTAGCTTGGGGGAGATACATGGGCTGATTTGGAGCTCCTCGGAGGAGGTGACTCTTCGCACGCATCCACTGCTTGCACTCGCGTCGTGTTCGGGTACACTCGTTCCTTATTTACAGCACTTCACATTTGAGTAGGCACCTTCGGCTCACATGCCGTCCCGCACTAGGTCGCGCACGCGGGCGCCCGCTTCCAAGCGAAAGAGGACCGGTGATCCTGGCTCTTCTTCTGCTTGGACGGACTCCCCTCCACCTAGCCAGCCACCACCCACACTTCCGCCTCCTACCGCACCTATTCCACCACCACCAGCACAGCTCGTCCCCGCTTTCGACACGCTGGGCATTACGTTCAGAGATGACGCACACCGTGCCAGATTTGAGCGTATCGCCCATCGTTCGATCGTACCATCTAGGTTCGCGCACCTTGCTGATTTTGAGCGCCTAGGGATACTTGAGGGGCTACTCCAGTCGTATGACAACGTGGGGTGGCGTGACTTTTTGTCGGTGTCGGCGGACACTTACATCCGTCCGATACTAGAGGTTCTGAGTTCTATTGCTAGGACTCCTGGGGGTTGCTCTTTCCGACTGATGGATCGTGAGTGCGAGATCACTCTCGACATGATCCGAGCCTACTTTAAGTGGCCCCCAGTCCCGGACCCAGACCGAGCCTATAGTCCCACGCACATCCCCCGCCTTCATTCAACACACACGCCTTCTGGACACGTTTCACTGGATCACCCCTCGCCTTTGACCCTATCCGGGCCAAGGCCTCCGCTATCCTCCACCCATGCCTTTGCATTGCACATCGCCTTATGGCGACCACTTTCTTAGCGAGGTATGATCCGGGGACGATGTCGACCCCTGAGCTTTACATGCTCTACAGGATGACTCAAGCGCGAGCCTTTGAGAGAGGTGGAGACGTCTTACTCCCCGCCACTCAGATTGACATAGCCAGTTGGTACTTGGACCGCATCGTTATCTCTGTCGGCGCTAGGACGCCTATCTGTTGCGGTGGTCTGATTACTCTTCTGGCTCCCATGTGCGGAGTAGACCTTCCAGCTGGTTTGCTACGACCCCGGGCCCCACTTCTCTTTCCATAGATGTTATGGCCCGCATGAGGATGATACACCCTCATGGTCAGCACCACTGGGTATGGCTGCACGGTCCTTTCGGCGCTGATTACATGGTTCTCCCGAGCCCCGCTCGGACCCATATTGGACCCACAGGAGGGGAGTGGATTCCAGCGATGGATGTCCTCATCCCTGCTGCGTATGTGCTAGAGCATGAGGGCGCTCAGCAAGAGCCCCTCCTTCCACCTCTGGACCCGGAGATCCCTCAGCCTGCACCTGATCTGTCTGCACCTCCCGACACACTGTCCACACTTCTGCCAGTGTCAGAAGTACACTTACTGAGTCCACCACCACCACTGTGCCGATGTCCATCGACCCCATTTCTGCTGTGAGCACTGAGCGTCCCACCACTATTATTGAGAGCGGCGAGCCCTCTTTTGCTTCCGCAGTGGAGACCCTGTCTACTTTCTTATTCTCGACCACTGGGGAGTCTTTTTCAGCACACTTCACGACCTCCCCAGCCGTCGACACTTCCGTCTCCACTGCAGCTGTCTTCATCGAGAGTGTCGTGACGTCTGTCCCCATTTCTGTGTCACCGACCTCTGTCCTCCTCGCCCTCTGTCACCGTTTCAGCCTCTGATGCTGCTCCCTCTTCCTCAACCATTCCTGCGTCTCAGCCTCTCACAGAGGCTGAGCGTCTTTTTGTAAGCACAGCACCACAGCCCCACCTGGTAGTTGCACCTGTTTTTTATGGTAGTCGTGCGAGGCAGCCCCGTTCCTCGCCTGTTCGACCCTCTGCTCCACCGCCCCCCGACACTCTAGTTCAGCACCTGCGTGCTCTAAAGGGGGCCGTTAGTGGACTCAGAGGAGATTTTCGGGCTCTCTCCGCTACTGTTAGTGCTGTACAGTCTCGCGTCGCTTTACTTCCTGGTATTCAGGCTAGCCTGAACCAGATTCTTGCGCGACTGTCACAGCCGCCACCTGTCGCTACACATACCCAGCAGCCACCGCCGCCGCCACCTCCACCACAGGACGGTGCTGGTGCTCCACCACCCACTTAGGCACATACTGGATGCCTTTCATACTTTTGCTGCTGCTTTGCTGGATATCTTCTGCCTGCTGGTTTTGCACCCCTCCACCCCACAAGTTTTGGTCACTTTTTGCCCATATTTGTCTATATCATTTTGGGAGAGATGAGGTACATTTCTGGGGACACTTATATTGCACAATCTTGATCTCTGCATGCATCACTTGCACATCCATGTCATTTTCTTTTACTTTCATCGTGCATGCATCCTCACCCACCCCACCCATATCTTATTTCTCCGTGTGCCACACTGTGCACGTTGAGGACAATGTGTCGTTTAGCTTGTGTGAGTGAGCGTCTCATGCACTTTTCATTTTCTTCATTTTTACTTTTATTTTTCCACCTTTCTTTATTTTACACTTATTTTCACCCACTTTTTCATTTTATCTTTCATACATCACGTTTTCTTACTTTTTGTGTGCTGCATATGTGCAATAGATCTTATTTTTCTTTTATCCTTGTTTCTTTTACCTTTTTGGCTAGGATGAATTTTCTGTGATGATTACAACGTGGAATTAGCTTTCATTCCATCGTTTTTATTTCAGATATCATATGATATGCTTTGCTATGCATTCGAGATAGTAACCCGCATCTTCATTATATGAATGTGAATGAAATTCTTCTATTTGCTGAGTCTGATAATTTATATGGTATGCTTTTCGTAGAAAACACACCAAGCTTCACGCATTGACTGCCTATATTTGGAGTACTGCTTTGCTATCCGATATCACTTCTTTTTGCATGAAAATTGTACGCTTCACTTTCAGGTTGATTGTATGTATGCTATGTTGATATAACTGGATTAGTTTACTTTCTGAAATCAAACTGAGTAGATTACATTACTCTGCTGAAAGTTGTCGTGCACATTCTATAGTGTGAACTGAGCGTGCATACTTTTCTTTCTCCACATATCTTGGACATCATATCTATACTTAAAATCATTGGTTACTCTCCCTTTAGTAGATCTTATATAGGCATCTTCCCCCTGTTATAAAAGTCCATGCTCCAACACCCCAAAATCAAAAAGAAAAAAATACATGTATATTTCTCTATCTTTTGATTTGGGATCATCATTGTATATATTAATATGAAAAAAAGAGAAGAAAAAAGGGAGAAGAAAGAAAAAGAAGTACATATATGATCCCATTTCATTTGTTTCTCTCTTTCTTCCCTCTTTTAATTTTTCATTTTTTCGGAGCTTCAAAAATGGGGAAAAGTCTTATTGTTTTATCTGATGCCACCACGCTTATAGATAAGCTTGGGGGAGAGGATCCAATGATGTGTGAGAGAGTGACTACATGTCTATGCATGACAACCTATGCTATGTAATTTTCTATACTCAGGGAGATTACTAGAAGTATTACGAAATCCAGGAATTGAGATTTGGCATGCATTTCATGAAAACCACTCCTTTCTATTCTTATTGCTTCATATTGTGTGATACCTCTTATACTCCAAATAGAAAGCGATCAATTGAAAAGTGTATGGTCTATGATTATGTATATTACTTTAGATGCTTCAGACGATGCTAATTCTAGAATGATTTCATATTTCATATCGTTTTGATATTCTTGGGTTTCTATACCGAATGCATCCCTATATGATCATGATATCGAGATAAAAATCTTTGGCATGTTTTTATTCGCCGTATGCTATTTGAGTAAGCAAGTCCACGTCCTGAGAAAATGATCTAGCACTTTCCTCTTCGTTTTTCTTTTCTATCTTCTTTTTTCCTTTCTCCTTATTTTTTACCCGCCAGGTTCGCCTTTTACTCATCTTCCTCGAGGACGAATACGAGGTAAGCTTGGAGGATTTTAATCGCTCATTATTTTACACCTTTTTTCTGCATGTTTTCATGTCATTTCGATCGCCCATATTGCATTTTCCACGATTATTCGACAATATCGCGTTGCTTTTCACTATTTCTTGTTTTTGTCGTATTTCAGGAGATACAGAGCGATCTGGAGCGAAAATGAGATCAAGGGACTTTCATGCACACCGGAGCGTCGCCCACAGCTTATTTGAGGAGTTAGCAGCGCTAGAGGATGAGCGGAAGAGGAAGAAATTTGATAGAATCGACGATGAGGCGAGGAGGAGAAGAAAAGAGCCCAGATACAGCTCACCCGGCCGAACAGCCAGTTCACTCGGCCGAGTGAAGGATTGCACTCGCCCGAGTGAAACGGATACAGACTGCCAATTTTCTACGTTCACTCGGCCGAGTAAGGAAGTTCACTCGGCCGAGTGAGAGAACTCACTCGCCCGAGTGGTACAGGGATTTTCTTCCGAGAAGCGGCCAAGTTATTGGAAATTTTGAGAAGACCCACTCGACCAAGCAAGATTGCTCACTCGGCTGAGTGGAGAAGCCTACTCGCCCGAGTTAGACAGAGCGACAGGCCCCCAATTTCCCCAGATTCTCTGTTCTTTATTGGGTCTGTCACTCGGCCGAGTGACACAGTCCGACTGCTAGGCAAATTGGGTTTTCTGGGCTGCGCGGGGGCAATTCTGTCAGGATTTTTTTGATGAATTTGGCTTGTATTTAAACCTAGTTTTATCCCTAGTTTTAGGAGAGACTGGTATTATTTTTTGACGGCTATTCCTTTTGTAAATCTCAGCTGGAGATCATAGACGCGCAATTTGGTTTGTTCTTTCTTGCTAAAACTCTTATTTTTATGAATTGTTCTTTCTCTACAATGAATTGTGCTATTCTGAGATTTCCATGATGATTTGTGAGTAGTTTCGTCGTTCTAGGGCATGGGGATGAACCCTATGGACCCGATCTTTGAATTGTGATGAATGAATTGAATTGTTGCTAGGATTGATAAAAGGTTAGGTTGTGATTGATTTATTGCGAATACTTAGGAATTTCCATTGATTGGGGTTTGCAAGAGATTGGATCCCAATTGATGGTGA
This sequence comes from Scilla litardierei, assembly GCA_030789695.1. Taxonomy (NCBI): domain Eukaryota; kingdom Viridiplantae; phylum Streptophyta; class Magnoliopsida; order Asparagales; family Asparagaceae; genus Scilla; species Scilla litardierei. The sequence continues at coordinate 149,742,039 of CM061135.1, forward strand.
TGCCTATGTATGGGTTTCTGGGACCCTTAGGGCACAAAAACTCTATGCCCGTCCTAAGTCGGACGGAACATAGACAGAAAAGTAGCGGAAAATAAATCATGTTAATCTAATTAACATTTGACCCTAAGGTCCAAGACCCTAATCCAAGATATATGCCGACTTGGGATGGGTCTGACCATCCCAAGAAGGATCTAGCCTACTGCGATTAAATTAAACTAATGCTAATAAACACAGACCCAGAATCTCAACCCTGGAGCAGGCGAGATGTTCCGCACCGTCTTCCGAGCCGCTCCCTGTCCCACGCCGAGCTGCTCCTTGAACCGCTCCCCGAACCGCTCCTCGAACCGCTCCTCGAACCGCTCCGCATCCTCGAGGCGAGCAATCCTCGTGCCGCCGAGCCAACTACGCGCCGAAGAAAGTTTCACGCGAGTGAAACCTCCGCCTAGATTTCGGATCTGAATCCGAACTCCTTTGCGGCTTTGCTAGAGCACTCAGGAGCAAGGCAGAAATTTATAGGGAGAGGAGAAATATTAATTTAAGCTTAGATCCGAGCGTGCTCCAACATTTACGAGAGCCGCTCAGATCTAGAGCTTGGGACGAGTTATGAGGAAGGGGGATGGCCTCTATTTATAGAGACGGCTGACTCTCCCCTTTTCTCCACAACCAAGGTTGGACTATTAATTTGGGATTAATTAAATCAAGTTAGTTTGTCTTTCACAAAGGGCAAACTTTCTCGAATTTTAACTCCCTCACCGTTGAGCTTCAATGTTGGTACAACCTACCAAATCGAAGAGGGTTCAATGGTGAACGCGTATGAAAAAACGGCTCGTCAATCCGAGTCCGTTTGACCCTTCAAACAATTGTCCAAAGTTAGCCAAAAGTCATGCTTCTCTTAGAAACGTAGCCGTCAAGAAAATCCCAGGTTTCAAAAAACCCTAACCAGAAAATTCGGGCTTGGTGGGCCTCCATTTTCGTTGGTTTCAGCCCAACAGTTTGGGCTGACTTGTTTTGGCTATAACTTGTGCATTTGGACTCCGTTTTTGACGCGGTTTGAACCTGCGTTTAGAGCGGGACGATCCCGTCATCTAGGTAACCTTTTCAACGCGTTTATTTAATTAAATATAGTCTTAAACAATTTAAGACACATTTAATCTCTTTTGCATCATATGCAAATTAGTCCCTATCTAGGCTTAAATTTTCATTTGCATCAAATACAAATGATTCGAGGGCATATTCCTCTACATCTCCCACTTGCACTCAGGATCATTTATCCCGAATGCAGGAGATGATTGCAAACATCTTTTGCAATATTTTATCCCTTGCATCAAATGCAAATTATTCTCCCTAACTAATTTCTACCTATTACTAGACGAAGGTCACACTCTGTGTGAGACCCTACAGCCTAACCCTTACAACAGGTTGGGCTCCAAGCCCTATACGGCAGTGACTACGAGCAGTGGTTGCCGTCCCTGCTTCAGAAATCATCATTATGTGGTTGACTCATTGACATGAGTATTGTCGGGACACCCTGACTGTTTCCGTGATGAATTTCGCAGTTATAGTCTCTTCGTCTAAACTATGTCGTATAGATCAAGTCTAGGGTACGGTCAAACTGTCAACCCAATAACTTGACTCTGGTTAGTTTCTATCGATCTTTTAGTCAAAAATGTTGGACTTCTTCCAATATACTCTGGCCAGAGTTTTTACTAAAGACCGGACTAACCCTACGACACTAACTCCCATTGACCGGGAGAGACGAATCCTCTCTTGGTCATTACTCTTCTCGTACGCTTCAAGTGACACCCAATCAAAGACCTTTCGATAGGCCTTGCCTCGAAGCTAGGTCATTTGATCTAAGTGGCACCGTTCACGCACAGGTTCGTCAAAATGACCTCAAGTCAAAAGACCAACTAGCCTATCATCACTCAGAGTCATCATTGACAGATTGATCAATATAACCATATGATAACTCTTGTGGATCGTTCAGTGAACTCATTCTCTAATGAGCACCCGTGTCTCGTCTATGACTTCGCCAAGTCAAGTGATTATGAGATCATCGCCACCGCTAAACGGTGAAGACTAAGACACAATGGTCTATCCGATGTTTCGATATCCTTGTCTCGAAACATCTACGACCACGAACCCTTTTAGACTTATGCTACAGACGGTCAAACATTTCTCCATGATCGAGATACTCATCTCGATACCTGTTTGACCTCGCATAAAGTCTCAGGACTTTACCTAAGTTAATATCTAATATTAACTACTTTACAATATAACTTAGATAAATTATTACCAAACATCTTACTGTTATTTCGAACAAGATGTTTGTGTTATGCACACACAGAGATAGATTGCCTCGAAGGTATCTTCTCTTAACATCCCCACTTGCACTTAGGCCCATTTATCTCGGTATCTTATACCGTTTTTACACATAAGTTTTCCCGACTTCATGTGGTAGAGCCTTCGTGAGTGGATCTGCTAAAACCGTCTACACTATAGACTTAAGGGGTTTCTATGTTCATGTTAGACCAACCATTTGAATCTCATTCAAATAATTCATTTGGTCTTTCGGAATTCATAATATTTTTATTTCCTTGGATCTCATCCAGTTCATCGTACCTTACGATAATAATCTTTAAATTAGTTACTGGTCATTTCAAATGGCTCATATTATCAAACTCTTTTTGATCACTTTGTCAAAATATATGTTCCATCCCTTTGATGCCTCGCATGTAATTTATACGCTCCCACTGACCTTGAAAAATTTCTGGTTAATTCATATAAGTTGGTCCGTCTAAATCATATTTAGAAAAACGAACTTATAAGTGAATGCTCCAATTTTCATGGTCAACTTAAGCGTTTACATCGAGTTTGGTCCGAGTAGTTCTGTACACATCTGCTGGCGGAAAACGGTTTCATTATAATCCGTTTTATAGGAATTAAGATGAAAACCGTTCTCGACCAATATGATTGTACTTCACTATTTCCTTTCTGCTCCTAATTTTTCAACTTAAAGATTTACTTGCAGAAAGTGAGGAAACATTTTCCTTGTGCACGTAAACTAAATTCCAAAATTTATTTATGCACACGGACCTATTCCGATTGCATCAAATTTTAAATCGGAGTTACTACTCCGAATTTTCATCCTAGAAGTTGACTAAGCCATCATCAATTATGATGTCTAACTCGACTCTTCGTCTCACGAGATTCGAGTAATTATACAACTTCTTAATGATTGATTTTATGAATATCTTATTGATATGTCCTCATAGAACATTATCAAAACCTAGGCATTACTATCTGGGACTTAACACAGAGGGAGGACTTAACTCAGAGTCACTTGTTATGGATCGCACCGAGTCTAACTAAGTGTGATTCATACCTTTTAACACACTGATGTGTTAACAGACTTGACCTGAGAGAAAATCACATTTTCTTTTAATTACACAAGATTTTATGTAGCTAAGTATTTAACCATTCGATCTAATCGAATCAGTTTAAATACTTTTGTCTTTTCGTTCTTTATTTTTTCAGACTTGTGTTTCATCAAGAACACGTGTCTTAATAAAATATACGAATAACTTATTTTGGTTAATCTAGACTCGGGTACATCAGTATGTAGCTGACTGAGTTCGACAACTCACTCTCCCACTGTCTTACAGATGGGTTTCGGCCATTATATCTAAGAGGATAAGACTCACATGTGTCCGTAGACTTCATAATACGAGAGGTCAGACCCCTCTTTATGTGACTTGTGAAGTTTAGTCTCTCGATACAGCCTAGTCTATTTTGCCATATAAGTTTGCTACTATCTTGTGTATTTATATATTAACATTTAATATATATATTATCGTTATACATATTACTCATTGCTTCAGAAGCAATGTGACGACATTCGTCAAAATGTGTTAACCTTTTGTATAACAATAATTACGAAATCGTGACATCAAAATATGTCACATTTTCATTTCCTCCTCCTTATGCCTTTACTAATGATAAATTAAACTAACTTTCTCAATTGACTTTCCAGAGTGCCTTCTTCCTTTTCTAAATCACATTTAGATATTTAAATAACCCAACATAAATAAATAGCTATGCAAGCATCTCATGTATTCAAACGCCTGAGAGTTGCAATCTTGAGTGTAGCTCAAGAAGTTGCTTGTCTCAAGATCCGGTTGGGATACATAGTCTTGCACCGCTCATGCACTCGTATTCGACTCAAACAGTTTGATCGAATTCTCGAACTTTGCGGATCAAAATTGTTTGTCCATACAACCTTGAGGGTAGCTCGACAAGTTGTAGGGAGAAACATACTTCGAATATCCTATATGTTCAAGCTGCCTCATATAGAGACGAGTGACATGTAGCGTGAATTTATTTGTTGGACCCAGAACTTAATGAAATCGTATTTCTTAAGTCTGTTCTTTAGAAGGTCATTTTAATGTCAACGAGAGTATAGTTTAATCCTATCAATTAGAATTTAACCTGAAATTCAATTAATCAACCTATTTGACCAATTAACTAATTCCATTAAAAAAATATATTTCGATTCCTTCGGTAAACGTAGTCTTGCCCTAGTTTAGCATATGTTCAATATTAAATATAGGTAGATTGGCATTCATCTATCTATATCCTCCCACTATTTTTACGATCGTTTCAAAGCTTAATAACGAACGATTTAATCGAATTAAAATATTTAAAATTTAATGAAAGAGGGATCCAATCATCCTGAACCTCACAACCTTGAGGAGACTCAACAAGTTGATTGGTTCCATGATTGGTAGACTAACTCTTAGTCAATCACATCACATGTGACTCCCTATCGTTTTTTTACCCACAGTCACTTATGATCTTGAGGAGACTCAACAAATCATAATGACTGGTCTAGTCAGACCCTTGATTTCGTGTCCAGATTTGACTTAGATCGATGCTCGAGGAGACCCGACGTATCGATTTGGGTCAAGTCTAGACTACATCACATGTATGTTGGAGTTTGTTCCTTAAAGATAAACATGGCATAGCTGAGGAGACTCAACAACTATAATTGTCTTCTTTGAGTTACCAAGCTCCAAAATCAAGGAGGGATACAGATTAATCTTTAATAAGATTTATAACGCATTGACTAGATATAGTCCAGGGTGTCATACAATCATGATTCGCGATGTTGCGGTCCAGCGGAACACAACCAGGGAATTGACTAAGCCAGGATCACTGCCCCTTGGACTAGTACGGGTTGACCCAGCAAACTTAGCCAAGCACATTGACTGGATCATGGTCCATTGAATGAAGCTTGTCATTTTTGTATGTATGTCATAGACTAAACAGCTTTTATTAACAACTAATTAATCCTATCAACTAGTTGAATCCTTAAATTCAAAATTTTAGGATTTGTTTAATAACTTTTATTAAGTCCTTATCAACTATAAGGTTCACGTGCTATCCTAATCATTATTAGGATTTTAATAAATTTATTAACCAACGCTAAAAGCGAAGTCCTTTAATGAGAATTAATAATAACAATTAGAATTAAGAAACATTAAAGGGACTACCCTAATCAGGAATTAGGTCTTGAAGTGTTGTTAATATTTTATTAAAACATAGCATGTCATTAAAATTCAAGTAATAAATTTTAATCATTTCTTAATGGATAACCTAAAAGGTTGTCTTGTGTTATCAAATAAGGGACAAGATGAACTAGCCATTAAAATAAAGCTACACTAATTTATCGCATAAAAGGTGTACAACTATTTAACAATTTAAATAGAACAATGTCTATCACATAAACAATTTTAGCATGCAAACATAAATTTAACATTTAAATTTAAAATATGATTTTAAAAATATTTTATTTTTATCTCATAAAAATTTGTTTTTAAAATCACAAATTTGCATGCTACTTTTTAAAAAATTTATCACATTAAAATTTTAACCTTTAAAATCAGTTTTAAAATATCTCATAAAATTAAAACATCATTTTAAAAAACTTTCATGCTTAAAAATTTATCATATAAAATTTTTAGGCACTTTAAACTTATCACATAAATTTTAAAAGATTTAAAATTAGTTTTAAAATTATCACATAAATTTTAAAACGTCATTTAAAAAATTTACATGTTCAAAATTTATCAAATAGAATTTTTGAACATCTAAAACATTTTTGAAAATTATCTCATAACTTTAAAAACATTTTTTTCTTTTTTCAAAAGTATTTAAAAGCATTTTAAAGTTTAATAATAATCGCAGGCTAGATCGTTACGCAGACCTACGCTCTGATACCACTGTAGGGGTTTCTGGGACCCTTAGGGCACAAAAACTCTATGCCCGTCCTAAGTCGGACGGAACATAGACAGAAAAGCAGCGGAAAATAAATCATGTTAATCTAATTAACATTTGACCCTAAGGTCCAAGACCCTAATCCAAGATCTATGCCGACTTAGGATGGGTCTGACCATCCCAAGAAGGATCTAGCCTACTGCGATTAAATTAAACTAATGCTAATAAACACAGACCCGGAATCTCAACCCTGGAGCAGGCGAGATGTTCCGCACCGTCTTCCGAGCCGCTCCCTGTCCCACGCCGAGCTGCTCCTTGAACCGCTCCCCGAACCGCTCCTCGAACCGCTCCGCATCCTCGAGGCGAGCAATCCTCGTGCCGCCGAGCCAACTACGCGCCGAAGAAAGTTTCACGCGAGTGAAACCTCCACCTAGATTTCGGATCTGAATCCGAACTCCTTTGCGGCAGAGCACTCAGGAGCAAGGTAGAAATTTATAGGGAGGAGAAATATTAATTTAAGCTTAGATCCGAGCGTGCTCCAACATTTACGAGAGTCGCTCAGATCTAGAGCTTGGGACGAGTTATGAGGAAGGGGGATGGCCTCTATTTATAGAGGCGGATGACTCTCCCCTTTTCTCCACAACCGGGGTGGGACTATTAATTTGGGATTAATTAAATCAAGTTAGTTTGCCTTTCACAAAGGGCAAACTTTCTCGAATTTTAACTCCCTCACCGTTGAGCTTCAATGTTGGTACAACCTACCAAATCGAAGAGTGTTCAATGGTGAACGCGTATGAAAAAAACGGCTCGTCAATCCAAGTCCGTTTGACCCTTCAAACAATTGTCCAAAGTTAGCCAAAAGTCATGCTTCTCTTAGAAACGTAGCCGTCAAGAAAATCTCAGGTTTCAAAAAACCCTAACCAGAAAATTCGGTCTTGGTGGGCCTCCATTTTCGCTGGTTTCAGCCCAACAGTTTGGGCTGACTTGTTTTGGCTATAACTTGTGCATTTGGATTCCGTTTTTGACGCGGTTTGAACCTGCGTTTAGAGCGGGACGATCCCGTCATCTAGGTAACCTTTTCAATGCGTTTATTTAATTAAATATAGTCTTAAACAATTTAAGACACATTTAATCTCTTTTGCATCATATGCAAATTAGTCCATATCTAGGCTTAAATTTTCATTTGCATCAAATATAAATGATCCGAGGGTATATTCCTCTACAGCCTAGATATTCGACTTAGGTTTATAATTGAGATTCTCTATATTTGGTTTGCAAGAGATTGAGCCAAAGCTAGGATTTTTATTATAAATCTATACTAATATTCGTTTGCAAGAGATTGGACGAATATGAACTATCATAACCTAGATCATAGCTTGAGTTTGCACGAGAGTGGGCTCGAGATGCGATTGGACGATGATGTCGATCTTCACGCTAATGGCTTAGGTTAGGGTTTGCACGAGAGTGGGCCCTAATCTAGGTTGACCGGCAATAGCGAGAGAGCGTGAGTTTGGTTCTACATTAAGTTGCGACCAGTTTACCTACATTCAAGCTTTGCAACATTGATATTCACGATTCACAAGGATAAGTAACGGTCCGTAGCGGGGATTTTCTATCCATAGACGCTTTATTGAATTCTATTTGCTATTCGAACAATTGTGACATTACCATCAAAACCATTCTTATTCCATCAATAGCTAGGTGATCAAAGTAGGATACTGTCAATTGTCCTCCCTGTGTTTGATACCCGCTCGCCACTACGCCGTGCGCTTGCAGTAAAACTACAGTCGTTTTCCGGGTGTATATCCGGGTGCGATCACTAACAACAAATTTAGAGCCAGCGCCTTCGGCACGGAACAACAAATTAGCGTAAAAAAATTTCGCGGGCGCCCCCGGCGCGGGTGCCCTTGCAACATTGATATTCACGATTCACAAGGATAAGTAACGGTCCATAGCGGTGATTTCCTATCCCTATACGCTTTATTATATTGAATTCTATTTGCTATTCGAACGATTGTGACATTACCATCAAAACCACTCTTATTCCATCAATAGCTATGTGATCAAAGTAGGATACTGTCAATTGTCCTCACTGTGTTCGATACCCGCTCGCCACTACGTCGTGCGCTTGCGGTAAAACTACAGTCGTTTTTTGGATGTATATCCGGGTGCGATCATTAACAAATTTGGCGCCAGCGCCTTCGGCACGGAACAACAAATTAGCGTAAAAAAATTTCGCGGCGCCTTTGGCGCGGGCGCGGAACAACAAACCTCAGGATATTTTTACAATAATTTGTTGTTCCGCTAAATTGTTTTACGTTAAATTTTTTATTTTGTTTAATTTAATAGATCATGCTTCTACACAATTTTTCCAAATGCACTTTTAATTTCATAGTTTAGGTTCCTAATGCACTTTTCCCCCAGATCTAATCTCCACAATCTTTTCCAAGGCACTTTTAATTTCAAAATTTAGGTTTCCAAAGCACTTTCCCCCCAAATTTATATAAGGATCGCCTTACCCTTGCAATACTAACAACAACACACTAGAGGGGGGGAATAGTGTAATGGCAATAAATTGTCCAATTAAAATTTAAATTGCAAATGCGGAATAATAAATGCAAGAGGAATTAATTGACACAATCAATCCAAACGCAAACCAAGATTTTACACTGGTTCCCCAAAACTTGGGTACGTCCAGCCACACCAATATTCACTATATTTCCCACAAAGAGAAGTGAATACAAATCCACAAAGAGATACCTCACCAAGAGGATTTTGCCCTACACAAGGACCCAACCAACCCTACACAAGGGTCAAACTCCCACTTAGAGAATTACTAACTCCCACTCAGAGAATTAGGGTTAGCCCTACACTAGGACACCAAACTCCCACAAAAAGAGTTACTTTCACAAAGAGAGTTATTCCCACTAAGAGAATATCCTATTCCCACTAAGAGAATTACTCCCACAAAGAGAGACTAATTTCCACAAAGAGAATTAGTGATACAAGAAAATATCAAGTAAAACAAATACTCTTACATATGCCTTGAGATGGACTTACTCATATATGAAAGCATGGCATAGAAGAGGATCTTCAAAGTGTTGAGATTTAGCTTGAAAGCACTTGGATGATTTCCCTTGAGCTTGACTTCAATGCATGAAGAGGAGAATGAGCTCTAGGAGGGAAATGCGAGAGTTTGAGAGTGGCTTATTTAATCTCTAAGGATTTTCAATAGCATCTAAAAGATTCAAAGAACTCAGCCCTCTCATATATATAGGAACCCTATAGGAACTCTCAAAAACCAAGAGAACAACCAAAAACAAAAAGCTGTAACGACTAGATTTTGGGCTGAAACGACACAGACAGTCGACTGTCCAACGGCTAGAAAATACCCAACGGCTATAATCTGAGCCTTGACAGTCGACTGATGAAGATGATACAGTCGACTGTAAACAGAACAAGCGCCTGTTAAACCTTCAGCAGGCGACTGCTGCAGGGGATGGAATAAAACAGAGAGTTGCACTCTTTCTCCCAATAAGCATACACGCGACTGATGACAAGAATACAGTCAACTGTAAAATAGATAGGACTCTGTAAATCCTTCATTAGTCGACTGCTGCAGGAGATGAAGAAAAACAGAGAGATGCAATATTTGCACTTACGCCTTTCAGACGACTGTTGACCATTTCACAAGCGACTACAAATTTACATGCGACTGTAAATTGATCATCAGTCGACTGATGCGAAAAGCTCAAGTAGAGTCAATCAAAGGATGACTTGAGCAGTGCACCACAGTCGTCTGTAGAAGGCTCGACAGGCGACTGGAAATCACCCAGTCGACTGTGAATCCTTCAGCAGGCGACTGAAGGAAGGCCAGAGACTCCAAATGAGTCTTTGGTCAAGATGAACATATTGGATTTGATTCTATGATAATCCTAAGGCTCACTAAGATGGTTAAATGCATATGCATGAATGAGTAGACCATCTGTCAAGGCATTACATTAAACCTAGACTCAAAAAGAGAGAAATCAATAAAAGAAATATTACAAGGATTACAATGCTTTCCTTAGAGTCTATGGCTTCAATCTTGATGCCTTGATGCTCTCCATCATCTCCAAGCTTTGGCACACCTTGAGTCCAAGTTTAGGCCCTTCTCCACTTGATGTCCATCCTTGCACCAAGTGTTTAGTCTCCCAAAAATGATATTCTTGGAATGTAAACTAAGAGACTAAAATAAGATTGTCATTAGCAACAACATAATATTGTGATCATCATCAAGATAACATTGGTATGAAACACCAATACTCACCAATTTAATCTGAACAATCTTTCGCAAGACACTTCTAATTTCAAAGTTTTGGTTCCCAAGACACTTTTTTCATCAAAATTTTCACAAAATCCAATCTCAACCATTGATTTACCAAAATCAAATCTCAGCCACTCTTTATCTTGTCCTAATCAGCCCTAGAATTCAAAAAACATTGTCAAATGTATAATAGATTGATATATATATAGCTGTGTTTCGAGTTTTGTAGAAAAAGACATTAGTTTTGTTCATAGTTCAACGATCTTGGAATTTCGCGAGGTGATTGTTTTCTTGATAAGCATACAGAGTACACCTCTAACAGATTCAATGTCATTCCAATGTCATGTTACTTTAGAAGTAGCACATACTATAACTTTATTCTCCGCTCAATTTAGGTTTAAAATAGAAATTGTGTATTTTGTGGTGGGAAATGTGTTAACTCAAATGTTTGTGGTTTCGGTCGAAACCAAGTGGTTTCGGCAGGCAGAAACCACTTGGTTTCGACCGTTTGGTTTCGGCTTCGAAGAGGGACGCGACGAAATTGCTGCTGAAACTTGGTTTCGGCCGGTTTTGTTCGGTTTTGGCCGAAACCACATGGTTTCGACTGAAACCAAGTGGTTTCGGTTTCGCTCGATTTTGGCTGAAATCAGTTTTTAGGGTTATTTAGTACCGACCCCCTGTGTTTTCTCCATAATTAGTATCACCCCCCTATGGTTTCAATTATTAGTAAGACCCCTCCTGCCCCGTCATGCTCCGTTAAGTAATTGAATTTAATTTTAAATTTCCTATAATTCTATTTATGCACTACCCAAAATACCCCAACACTGGATTGCGTTTGACTTTAGTTTCTAATCCCAGGAGACACGTGCGCAATCGTAGAGTGTTTTGGAGAATTAAAAGGATCACACGGCTAGGATTAATCAAAGCCCTTACGTAAACGAGAAGAGCATTCTCGCAGACGAAGGAGAAAGGATGAGGGAGACGAGATTGAGCGGGAAAAGGCTAGGGCTCAACGATTTGGCGGTAAAAAAGGAAGCTCCATTGAAGGAAGATGAGGGAAGACGTTCGAATCAAATAGGTATGGACAGTAAACTTTGATTTGAGGGACATTGATGGTATATGAGATGTGGTTTCTTAGTTTGTGATTGGCGATTTTGCATGCATGGTAGAAATATCAGTTCTAGGGTAGCTAGAAGGATTTTTTGGGACTTGAAGACGATCACTTGGTTCTGTTTGTGTTCTAGCAAGCCCCATGAAGAGTGTTCTAACCACGCATGCTATGGGTTTGTCAATTTTGCTGATTTCTATCTCCAATTTCTACTTTATGGTGTTTGTAGACTATGTTGACTAAGATTCTTATGGATATTTTACCCTAATTGAGACCATGATTAGAGGATTGCTATACGTGAATGTACTCTGCATGAGTGTTGATTGTATGTACTCTGATTTGTGGATTGTTGTATGTGTATGTAATCTGGTTGTGTATATGCCTCTTTAACCATCTTCATGTGTTGAGTCTATCCAATTGTTAGTTTGTATTGTACCCTGCAATGTGTTTTGATTTTTTCCTGTGCAGGTGACAGTACTTGGTATTGACTGAAGATGGATGATTGTGTGGAGCATGTACTGCATTGGGGGGGGGGGGTAAATGGGCTGATGGTAGTGCAAATGGCAATATTTCAGTTAACCACTACAGAGGAGGCATGACACAACATATGAAGGAAGTGGATGTTGATAGGATATGCTTCTTTGACCTGATGGAGCATGTTTATGCAATCACCAATCTGCCTCCAGGGTCAATCATGCATATCCAATATCTGAGTAAGGCAGCTGCTGTATTGTATGAGATCAATATTGATCAGGACCTGTTGGCAATGAACAATGAAACGTGTCTGTATGACTACATTGGGCATCTATTTATAACTGTGAAAGAGGTGACAGATATAAATGTTGATGACAGGGCAAGGAGGAAAGCTCATGAACCATCAAGCACCAGCAGAAGGATGTTTAAAGAGGAAGAGGGTGGTGATCAATGTACAGCTCAGGAGAATAAGACACATACTCCAAGTGAGATGGGTGAGGAAGAGGGTAGTGACCAATGTACAGGTTAGGAGAATGAGACACGTACTCCAAGTGAGATGGGTGAGGAAGGTGGAGCTGAAGATACTTCGATGGGTGATGTCAATGACTCATGGGAGGACAGCTCTTCAAGTGCAGATGATAGTGATTATGAGGCCAATGAAGATGATATGAGAGCTGATGACCAAGAATGGGAAAGTGATGGAGTGGATGAATTTGGATTCAACACTCATTATGGGTTTGACATTGGGCAGTTGCCACATGGTAGTGAAGATGAAGACAGTGACCATGAAAGTGAATGGGACTTTGAGGATCTTTATAGACATGATGGAGAAGAAGTCAGAACCCAAGCTGAAGGAGAGGAGCTAAAGCTAGAGAAGGGAATGGAATTTGATAGTGTGTACAAGTATATGGAACATCTGTTGAACCATGCTCTGAAGAATCACTATGAATATGTTTACGTGAAGAATGAGAAGGTGAGGGTGACAACAAAGTGCAAGAATGACACATGTTCCTGGAGGTGCCATGCATCTGTGGTGAATGATGACTTAACTTTCAAGATCAGAACAATAAATCCTACACACACATGTGTTTCAACAAGGCAAGGAAAAAGCAGTGTATTAAGATCTGCTTTCATTAGCAAACTGATTGTTGAGAAGCTCAGGGCTAGGGATAAGAAGTATACACCCAAGTGTATACAGTTAGATGTACATGAGAGGTACCAATTGAAGATATCATATTGGCTAGCTTGGTTCAGCAGGATCAAGGCACATAAAATACTCTATGGCAAATATGATGAAGCCTATGCTGCAGCTCCAGAGCTCAGTAGACAGATTTTGATAGCCAACCCTAGAAATAGAGCCAAGTATTCAAGGGATGAATGAGGCAGATTTGAATGGCTCTTTGTGTCCTATGCAGGGTGCACAACAAGGTGGAGGATGTATTGCAGACCAGTTGTGGGGCTAGATGAGGCTTTCTTGAAGGGCAAATATGGAGGTGTTGTCTTGAATGCTGTGGGCTTGGATGGCAATAGGGGGTTGTATCCCTTGGCTTTCATGGTATGCAGGAGTGAAGACACTGCATCTTGGAGGATTTTCTTGGAAGAGTTGAATCATGTATTGATGCATGAACAGCCATACACATTCTACTCTGACATGCAAAAGGGGTTGCTTATAGCAGTTGAAGAGGTGTTCCCTAACTCAAGGCATAGATATTGCATGAGACATATCTATGCAAACTTCAAGAGCCATTGGAAAGGGAAGATGTTGAAGACAATCCTATATGGAGCTGCATATACATATGAAGTTGGGGAGTTTGCCAAGCATATGGAGAATCTGAAGAAGACAAGCCTTGAAGTGTACATGGCTGACATACCTCTACATCACTGGGCGAGATCTCACGTTGACACCACTTCAATCTTTGATCATGTCACAAACAACTTCAGTGAATCATTTAGTAACATGATCAAGAACTTGAGGGATCTGCCTCTTACCATGTTTGTAGAGCAGCTCACCTTCAAGATCATTGAGTTCATCTCAAATAAGAAACAGTCTGCTGTGGGGATGGAGGGTCAGCTGACCAAGCATATAATGGATGGGTTGAAGATCAAGGAAGAAAATGACAGATACAACATACCTTATGACATTTCAGCTGATGAAGTCTTGGTAACAAACGTTGAGAGAAGATGGTGGGTAAACATAAGGTTGAGGACTTGTTCATGCACTGAGTGGCAGATCTCTAGGCTTCCCTGCATACATGCCATTGTCTCTCTGAATTTGAGGAGGATGAAGATTGAGGAGTAAGTTACAATATGCTTTCCTCTTTGGTGTTATTGCTCAATGTTGTTTGCACTAATGTTATGTGTTTTTGTCCATACAGCCACTGCAGTCCCTATTTCTTTCTTATCAACTACAAGGCTTTATATGAGGAGAACTTGATGATGATCCCAGACAGACTCTCTTGGAGTCAGGTATTATGTCAAGTACACTTATGTGGAGATCTTGGTCCTTTGTTTGATGTCCTAACATGGTTTGTGTTTTTACTTGAAGCCTGATCAAATTGTCCTGCCCCCACTGAACAAGAGGGCTCCTGGCAGACCCAAGACAAGCAGAACAAGAGGGGCAGATGAGGCTGATAGAAACCCAACACACAGAGCTAATAGGTGTGGGAGATGCAAGATGTATGGCCACAATGCAAGGTCATGTGAGAATGAGCCACATCCAGGGTTGACATTGCACAGAGGTAGAGGTGCTGGAAGACTTGGAGATGGCAGAGGCAGAGGTGGGGGCAGATATGGAAGAGGAAGTGCAAGAGGAGGAGGATTGAGAAGTGGTGAGGCAACTTCAACTGATGTCACATCCATTTCTGGGTCAGTATCAGTTAGAGGCAGGGCTGGAAGAACAAGAGGGAGGCCAACATGCAGTGAAAGATGTGGTATTGGTAGAGCTGTAAGTGAAGGTTCAAGAGATGGCAATGTCAGTAGTAGAAGATGAGGCAGTGGTAGATGGGGTAGAGGTGTGAGAGTTAGAGGGGGAAGAGGTAAAGGGATGTCAGGTAGGGCTGCTTAGTGGTTAGGTGAGGGGACATCTTCAGTCATGAATTCTCCAGGAACTCAGTGCACCCCAGGCACCCAAGGCAGCTCAATTGGATCAACAAGGCTGAGAAGTGCTGCATGCCAAGGTCCTAGGTTTGGCATTTCACCTCAAGGCCTGTGAGATGCAGAAGGAATGTCCATATGCAGATATTTTGTGTTGCATGGTTGGCAATTTTTTGTGAAGAATATGCAGCTAGGGTTAAATGTGTTAAATGTGACAATGGAAATATTTTGTGGTGGGTTGGGTGTATGGTTTTGTGAAGGTGTCTGTTCATGTAATGGTTGTATTTGATTGTGTCATTCTATTGCATTTGATTGTGAAGGTGTCTGTTCATACAATGGAAATATATTGCAGCTGCAGCATGTCTATAATGTGCCATTCTATTGCAGCATGTCTTGGTGAATGTTGAATGTCTATGCATATTGATACAGGTGCATCTCTTGTGGCAATGTGGATTGTGTTTGCTGTCAATGGGGTTGTGCTATGTCTTGTAATGTTTTATGGTGCATATTGACACATGTATTGGTGCATATTGGACTGGTGCATGTCTTGCTGCATTCTATGTTTTGCATAGTGATACATTGAATTTCAGAGTGGTGACTGCCTTGGTTCATATGTGTGTCTATTATATGTTGTGCATAGTGATACAGGTGTCTGTATTGTGGCAATGTGGTTTGTGTTTTATGCCAGGGTGGGTATGTGTTATGCCAATCTGTGTTATGTCAGGGTTGGATATTGGTACTCACAGCCCCTATTATGTCCTGGTGCATATTGATACTTACAGCAACTGCAATGGTGCATACTGATGTTGAACCCTGTTTGTAATGTTCATAGTGATACATGTGTCTGTCTTGTGGCATTTCACTGTCCTGTTTGGGGTTGGATATTGGGCTAAAGGCATTTCACATTCATTTCATAATAACACTGATCATGGTTCTTGCTGAAGGCAATATTGCATTCATAACTTGGCATTTCATTCATAACACATCATCAACCACCCCCTACATTGCAGTTCACCCCCCAAACCTACATTGCATCTTGTCAACCCACATTACATTACATTTGATCCCCAATTACAGTAAATTACAGTGCTCTACAGGTGAACATTTTCTAACCCCTTCATCACTTGATCAACCTCCCCCAAATTAAGCTTGACCTCCACACTTGACTTCCCTTCCATTTTAATCTTCAATTCAACTGAACCCCTGCTTGGTGAACTTGATTCTCCATCTTCAACATTCCTCTGTATGGTGGGGGTTGCTTGGTCAAGCCACTGAAAATAGCCACAACCAGGTTGGGGACACAACACAAATTTCCTTCCATAGCTGTGGGGTTGCTTGCTTGTGAGCACTCTACACTTCACCCCACAATTTGTAGCTCTGCATTGAGCTATTTGCATCGGGCAATCCCTTACAAAATGTGAGAGATCCCCACAACTGAAGCAACCCAACTTTGGTGGAGTCTCTGTGGGGTTTGCTTGGTCCAGCCATTGGAACGATTTGCAGGTGTCTGCGTCACATCTCAGAAATCTCCGATTCATGCTCTGTGTGGGGGGGTGGACACGCGAAGTCTTCTACTGCCAGTACAACCCCTGATATCGCATGGTGAGTTGGAGAGGCAACATTCATCTGCATCATGTCCATTTGCCTTGCAAATCGTGCACTGCATACGATAATCATGGGGTTAGGGTTTCACAAATCGGCATGCGAGAGAGGAGAGGATGTGTTTTTGGGGGGAGGGAGGGGGAAGGGTGGGGGGTTGGGATGGTAGCTCACCTTCATCGCCATGGCTGATTTGAGCTTGATCTGAGCTTCACTGTCGGGTGCCCAAGATTGGAGACGTAGGGGAGATGAAGAAAAAGCCCCAAATGATATATAGGTGTGAACCGTTTTCATTAAGGATATTTTCGTCAGATCACACACACGTTTTAAATGCCTAACGGCCGACCTTGGTCAACCGTCAATAGCTTAACGGGGCAGGGGGTTCTTACTAATAATTGAAACCATAGGGGGGTGATACTAATTATGGAGAAAACACGGGGGTCGGTACTAAATAACCCCAGTTTTTATAATAAAAATATGAGTTTGTGGTTAAATATGTGAATCTATTTGAACTATATACATAAAAATATTTAGTACAATTCTAAAAATTATAAAAACTCTAAAATTTTATTTAAAATCCAAAATTTATATTATAATTTATTAAAAGTCTAAAATAAATTTAATCCTAATGCTTTGCTATACATATATATACATTAAAGTTCATATAAATCCAAAACCGAAACTAATCCTACAAAACGGGTGAAACTATGTGAAAACTAAAATTTTTTCAACGACCGAAATTGAAACTGTTCTCAAACCTTGGTTAACACCTTGCTTTCAGGAATTAACATGAGCTCTCTTGTACAACTTCTTAGTGAATCCTCTCTATTATATCTGTACGTGTAGTGGAAAGCCTTGACAATGCGTGCCTGGGATCAGCTGCCATTGATTTCCACAGCCCTTTAAATAATATTATCTGTAAATCTTTCTCAAAGAGAAATATTATCTGCTAGGCAATACAAACTTGCTATGCAAGCATCGAATCTTGGGTTAATAATTTGTAACAATATATGCTTTTTAGTGCTCTCCAATTGAAAATTTCACAGCTGCAGGGATTACCCGTCCACAATAGTGGCTAAGCTTTTAGATGTGCATCTGCACATAGGTGATAAATATTATAACAGTTAAGTAAAAGTACATCATGGATGTGTATCAGCACCTGCAAATGTGTTTTTGATGGTAAAATATGATCCAACAATCCAAAATTGACTTTGAAGATGTTGACATGCTATTTATTTTGTAAGTTTGTATAATGAAGAACTAACATGCAAAACACAGAAAGTTCTATTAACAGCCTTCGCATTTGACAAGGTTAGAAATTCTGCAACTTGGTGAGTTATAGACTTAAAAGAGGAAACAAGGAACCAGTTAAAGGAGGAAACATGGCACCACTTCATAGAGCAGGCACACATCCTGATCTGAAAGATGAATAATAGTCTGTGAAGACAGGATGCTGATTTTGGTACGGGTGGAGTAATGTGGAATATACTTGAAAGTCAAAACATATAAACATAAAATTTTTTCCTTCCTGTCTGTCACAGATAATTGACTAAAACCCAAGGTTTAAAATTTCGCTTTCGGTCTCTCCATTTAGCGGCAGTTTATAGCATCGATATTCTATGTATCAGTAGTATGAAATGATAAGTATTGGAAGTATATGATTTTATGTATCGGTTATCTTGGCTTAATAGCTGTTTGTTGCATGCAGATGTTCATCTTCAATAAGTGCTGTCTGCCCATGGATTATCTATATTATCGAGGACAATATAGTCTCTTTCTGTTATTTAGTCGATCAATTAGTCAACATTTCTAAGTTTCTAACCTTGAATTTAACAGATAACAATATTTTTTTGAACATTATATGGAATAAAACAAATTTCATGGTTTGGAATTCAAACCTTGAAACTCTTCTTATTATTTGGTTTATTAGTTAGTATCAACGGCATCGATCAGGTTTGGATGGGTCGTATCACCATCTTTGCAATCCAATGTGATACGAGTGGAATGCACTGGTATAGGCTGAGATTTCAAATCTTGCTGAAAATCATCTTTTTGTGGCTTCTTGTTAACGTATTCATGCTTTTAAGGTCATTGCTTCAGGCATTCATGTTGTTCTAGAAATTGTTATCAGGGTCCAATTTTAAACTCAAAACTGGTATTTGGTGTTAAAATTTGGAGAAAAAAAATCCTGATTTAGTTGTTATGTGGAAATTTCTGCAAGTTGCTGTTAATACTGTTCATACTGCTTATGTATTTCGGTAACATGTTGATCAGGCGTTGCTTGTACGACTGAGGCAATTAGAAGAGCTTTCAAAGTCCATCTTTGTTGGCGAGCATGGGATGATGGAGAATCTTCCAAAAGAGATAGTTGATACTGTGATCATTTGGCTTCTTAATAACCAGTGGTTCTGGACAAAACCGGTGGAACACTCATGTATGCGACACTGTAGCTGTTTTGAGCAGGTATGCAATCACCTTATTTTCTTTTGATCTATCCGCATAAGATTGCATTTAATAAATAGATTGGCAAACTTATTATTTAATTTTGAATTTATTTTTCAGTGTGCATGCTGCTACAGTTTTGTATGGCACTACAGTTGTGTGCACTAATGGCTCTGCTCAGGACATTTCACAATTTCATGAAACTAATATATGTATTCTGAGCTGTATTACTGTAGTTGGTATGCATGTGGCATGTGTGAGTTATTGGTTCATTTTTTGTTTTCCGTATGCTTGTCATATATATCAGGCACGTTATCTCCTCAATGTTATTTGTTGCTATATATATGCCTATCAAACTGCTGATATCCGTTGCTTTATGGAACAGGTTTACTTAGATATGCATTTCTTAATGGAGGTTGCAGTACTTGGTGGATACTGTTCCAAAAATCTGATAGCTGGTGCAAGGGATCTGATAGACGAAATGGACATGACACTCCCTGATGCTGGATCAGACCCAAATGGGTAATACTTCGAACCCATGAGAAGTAAGATATAAAAGGGGAGCAGTTGTAATATGAACAATATCTCATATTGAACTTGTAAGCAAGGAAAGAGGGTATGGTAGGAAAAAAGAGTGACTTATCTGATAGAGTATTTTCTGTCAAAGCTCACATGACAACTAACACAGCCATATAATTCGTTTCTATCCTCGTCTATTTTTCTGTGATGTGATTGTCAACTGTATTTAATAGGAAACATGTTACCTGGCTCACATAGATACTAAAACCCAGAGCTACTTAAAGCATTTTGATGTGGTACATATCCTTAATCTTTTATGTACCCTTTTACCCATATATATAATCGTAAATGCTTTTTACTATTAGTTGAAAAATTGATGCGGACGCGCCGCATCCTCAGGATGACCCACCGCGTGACGGGGGTGGCCCCACGCACGACTCGATCGTGCGGGACGCGCCACCGGTTGGGTGGGTAACTTAGGCCAGGCGGAGGAGACGTGGGGACGTGACTTAACCCCCCCGAGGGGTATTTTGGTCTTTCAGCGCAGATTTGAAATTTTCCCTTTATTTTATATTCTAGGTCTAGCCGTCATTAGTTTTTATGCTTATTTTGTGAAGAACATTTAGGCGTCAACTTCGACGGTGTTTAGGCTTTAGTCCGTGCATCTAAAGTTAGGAGAGAGGGTCTTCTCTTTAAAGAGATCCATTATCTTATTGTTCTTCGCGAAAACTCACTCAAAAATTCAACCTTTTCATATTTTTCCACAAATATTTGCTGTTTTGCTTGTTTGTGCGAGTAAATCACATCAAATTGGTATCAGAGCGGTGAGATCTAATGGCGGCGAGCACGAGATCGAAGGCCAATTCCGTGGATGA
Organism: Scilla litardierei; assembly: GCA_030789695.1. Taxonomy (NCBI): domain Eukaryota; kingdom Viridiplantae; phylum Streptophyta; class Magnoliopsida; order Asparagales; family Asparagaceae; genus Scilla; species Scilla litardierei. Next base: position 149,762,731 of record CM061135.1, read on the forward strand.
GAAGTTCAAGGGTTGCGCGAGGAGTTCAACAAGGAATTGGCGGCCACGAACGAAAGAATCAATGTAGGGTTCAAGGACGTCGCTCACACGCAAGATGTAATGCAAGGAGATCTACGATCGATGCGGGCGGAAATTGGTCATATCGGCAAATTTTTTCAAACCCTAATGTCGGAAAAAGAGAAAATGAAGGGGAAGCAAACTCAAGGAGAGATCTTGGAAGAGATCTTTGAAGATTCTGACCCCGAAATCCAACAAAGGGCCCATGAAGCAAAAATGGCGACGATGTTCCCCGAAATCTGAACAAACACCGAAACAACCGCGGGAACAATGACGAAGGAATCCGGAGTGGAGGGGTGGGGCCAAACCCCCTTGAAACAGGTCGGCCGAGAGCGGAGACGGCCTGGGAGGGCGCGTCGGCCCTCCGACAGGCCGGCGGGGCCACATGACAGGCGCTAGGGCCCTGCGCAGCCCTACAGTGGGCCGTCGAGGGCCGTGTGTCCTTGCCGTGGATCGCCGGGGGCCGCACGACCCTGCAGCGGCCAGGCGAGGGTCGTGCAGCCCTCGTCCTGCAAAACAGGGGCCATGGGCCCCTGGTTTGGCCCTTGGGGGCCCCTGCCCCGTAGATGGGGGGCCGGGGAGTCTTCCCCTAGGGGCGACCAGCTGCGGTGAATCCCCGGGGGGCATTGGCGAGTTTTTCGGGGCGTGGAGGAGGCCCGGGGGGCGTTTTGGAGGTCCGAATGGGTTGGGACCAAACGGCAGACCACAGTGACCGGAGGATTACGCGTGGAAGGAGATTGACACACCTTTGGATCGTGGCGACGAAGAAGTTGGACGTGGGTATGTACCTCGAGAGAAGACGGCGGAAGGAGCGGCGTATGGAGACGTCAATGCTGATCGGAGGTTGAAGAAGCTGAAGATGTCGGTATTTGAGGGCACTGATCCGGATGTGTGGATTTACCGAGTGGAGCGGTATTTCCAGGTGATGGGATTCACGGAGGAGGAGGTCCTACATGCCATAGGCATTTACTTCGAGGGGAGGCGTTGGCATGGTATCGGTGGCGGATATCCCAGAATCCTTTCTACTCGTGGACAGAGCTGACACATACTTGATGGATCGGTTTCAGGAGACACCAAGGGGAGACTTTTATGAGCAGCTCAGAGCACTCAGACAGGAGGCACGGTGCAGGATTTTTATCAGAAAGTTTGAGCTGTTATCGGGCCGAGTACATGGGGTCACCAAGGAGATACTCATGGAAAACTTCATATGGGGCCAAAGCCTTCCATTCAGCCCGAGCTGAGGATGCAGAGCCCCGGGGGCCTAGAGGACCTGATTCGACTCGCATAGAAGGCGGAGGAGAAGCATGCGGATGAGAGGAGGATACAGAGAGCTTGGGGGACCCAAAATTCCCACCCAGCACTAGCAGTAGCACCGAGTACTCCCACATGAGTACCTGAGGCCAGAGGAGAGACACGGCGAGCGACATTGGGGAGACGACTGACAGAGGTAGAGGTATGGGAGAAGAGTTCGAAAGGACTATGCTTTCGCTGTAATGAGCGGTTCACCACAGGTCACCGTTGTGCGAGCCGCCTGCTACAGAATACTATCGTGCCAAATGAAGAGGGGTATGTTGGTGATGAGGAGTATGATGCCGATGAGGTCGTGGAAGAGGAGAGTCTCATCTGGATGTGGCGGAGGTGTCCCCGAACTCCGTGGTAGGGTTCACCCCGAACCATACGATGAAGCTGTCAGGGCGATTAGACGACACGACGGTGACGGTACTCATAGATAGTGGGGCCACCCATAACTTCATATCTCGACAGTTGGTGGATCGTCATGGGTTGCAGCTGAGCACCTTGGAGAAGTTTACAGTCCTGTTAGGAACGTGGGAGCACCTTGGAGAAGTTTACAGTCTTGTTGGTGACGAGGAGGATGGAGGAGAGTAGTGGGATGTGCAAGGGGCTGTGTTTGACATTACAGGGTGTGCAGATCGTGGAAGATTTCTTACCCTTGGAGTTAGGCAATGTCGATGCGATTTTGGGCGTGCAGTGGCTGAAGGGGTTGGGCGAGGTGAAGGTTAACTGTAAGCAGCTCAGGATGGAGTTTCTGGAGGGGGATCGCACGGTGGTTCTGATAGGAGACTCCAGCCTCTGTTTCTCCTTAGTGGCATTCAAAGCCATATCGCGCACCCTACAGAGGTCAGGAGAGCGATTCTTGGTGGAGTGTCGAGGTATGATGATAGAGGGCGAGGAGCCACAGGAGGAAACCCCAGCCGAGGTGGAGCAGTTATTAGCGCGGTATCAGGTCTTTCAGGATCCGCAGGGTTTACCACCGGTACCGAGACATGAGCACACGATAGTGTTGCGTGAGGGGGCGGCACCAATGAGTGTACGGCCATATCGTTATCCGCACGTGCAGAAAGATGAGATCGAGCGGATGATGTGAGAGATGATGCATACGGGGGTGATCCAGCCAAGTGTTAGCCCGTTTTCTAGCCCGGTGTTATTAGTGAAGAAGAATGACGGGAGCTGGCGGTTCTGCGTAGACTACCGAGCACTGAATAAGGAATCTGTCCCCGACAAGTTTCCTATTCCAGTAATCGATGAGCTGTTGGACGAGCTTCACGGGGCATCGGTCTTTTCGAAGATCGATCTGAGATCGGGGTACTATCAGATACTGATGAGGCCGGAGGATGTACCGAAGACGGCGTTTCACACACACGATAGGCATTACGAGTTCTTGGTCATGCCTTTCGGCTTGACTAATGCTCCCTCGACCTTTAGGCCTTGATGAACAAGGTGTTCCAACCATTTTTGAGGAGGTTCATTCTGGTGTTCTTCGACGATATACTCATCTACAACAGGACTATGGAGGAGCACCTGGGACACTTGGAGTTGGCTTTTCAGGAGTTGTTGGCACATCAGTTGTATGCGAATCAGAAGAAGTGTCGGTTTGGGCAAAGGCAGATTGAGTATTTGTGGCATGTTGTTTATGAGGCAGGAGTGTCGGCTGATAGATCGAAGATAGAGGCGATGCTGGACTGGCCACTGCCGACGACGCTGAGGGCATTATGTGGCTTCTTTGGGCTGACAGTGTACTATAGAAAGTTCGTGAAGGGGTATAGCATCATAGCATGGCCCCTTACCGAACTGCTAAAGGACAGCTTCAAGTGGGGGGAGGCGACCAAGGCTTTTGAGGCCTTGAAGGTAGCAATGTCGACGGCACCGGTCCTAGCTCTACCAGATTTCAGTGTATCATTTGTAGTGGAGACAGATGCGTCAAGTTATGGCCTGGGAGCGGTTTTGATTCTGGAGGGACGACTGATTGCGTACTTCGGTCAGGTGCTGTCATCTAGGGCACGACTGAAGTCAGTATATGAGAGAGCTGATGACGATCGTCCTGGCCATCCAGAAATGGCGTACAAATCTGTTGGGGAGAGACTTCGTGGTTAGGACGGACCAGCGAAGTCTGAAGTACTTATTTGAGCAGCGGTTGGTGACGGAGGAGCATCAGCGATGGTTATCCAAGTTAGTAGGATACTGTTTTGACATTGAGTACAAACCGGGGTGGAGAATAAGGTGGCAAATGCGTTGTCTCGCAGAGGTGAGGGGACTAGTTTGAGGGCTCTTTCCTTACCTATGTGGATGGATTAGGAGCCGATGCTACAGGAGGCAGAGTCAGATCCAAAGTTGAGACAGATCTGAAAGACGCTGCAGGGAGGAGGAGAAGGACCGAAGGGATACTCATTGGAGGGACGACGGTTGTTGTACCAGGGGAGGTTGGTGTTGTCGAGGACGTCGACCTTCATACCGACACTGTTTCTGGAGTTCCATGGTACAATGGTGGGGGCCATTCGGGCGTGCAGCAGACGTACATGAGGATGGCCATGGAGGTATTTTGCCCGGAGATGCGGAAGATGGTAGCTCGTTTGGTAGCTGCTTGTGACGTTCGCCAACGTCACAAATACATGGCCATAGCACCAGCAGAGTTGTTACAGCCGTTAGCTTTGCCAGAGAGGGGTTGGGAGGAGGTTACGATGGACTTCATAGATGGGATGCCACTGTCAGAGGGGTACACAGTGATTTTCGTAATGGTGGATAGGCTTAGTAAGTATGCTCACTTCATTTCGTTGAAGCATCCTTACACGGCCGAATCTGTGGTAGCCGCTTTTATTCGGGAGGTGGGTAAACTGCATGTGATACCTGACGCTATAGTGTCTGACAGAGACAAGGCCTTCACAAGCGGGTTCTGGAAGGAGTTATTTCGGGTGCATGGGACTTTACTCAAAAGGAGCACCGCCTACTACCCCCAGACGGACGGTCAGACAGAGGTGGTGAATCGTAGCATAAAGACGTATCTGCGCTGTTTTGCTTCGGAGTCTCCGCGTCAGTGGTACAGATGGTTGGCATGGGCGGAGTACTGGTATAACACCTCATACCACTCCTCAGCAGGGACGACCCCATTTCGGATATTATATGGTCGTGACCTGCCGCAGTTGATTCGTTATGGGCAGCGGAGGACGCCGGTGTCACTGGAGGAGGATTATATGGTGGAGATGGATGGCATGCTGAAGGAGTTGCGGAGACATTTAACGAGGGCACAACAGGTAATGAAGGCGAAGGCCGATGTGCACCGACGGGACGTGCAGTTTCAGGAGGGCGACATGGTATACTTGAAGCTACGATCCTACCGACAGAGATCATTGGCTCAGATAAGGAATGAGAAGCTAACCGCCTGATATTATGGGCCTTTTGAGATTGTGGCTAGGATTGGTCAGGTGGCTTACAAGCTGAGGTTACCCCCATCGTCTTCGATACACCCAGTCTTTCATGTGTCCCAGCTATGGAGGGTGATTGGAGATCATACGGTGTCGTCATCTTTGCCACCCACACTTACCGATGACATGGAGGTGTTGTTGGAGCCGCTGGAGGTGAGAGCCGTACGACAAGGCCCGGGTCGACGGAGGAAGGTGCTGATACACTGGGCCGGTTTACCTGATTGTGATGCTACCTGGGAGGCGTTCAATGTGATGCAGGAGCAGTTTTCAGATTTCCACCTTAAGGACAAGGTGACACTTTTATGGGCGGGTATTGATGCGGACGTGCTGCATCCTCAGGAGGACCCATCGCGTGACGGGGGTGGCCCCACGCACGATTCGATCGTGCAGGACGCGCTATCGGTTGGGTAGGTAACTTATGCCAGGCGGAGTAGACGTGGGGACGCGACTGAACCCCCCGAGGGGGTATTTTGGTTTTTCAGCGCAGATGTGGAATTTTCCCTTTATTTTATATTCTAGGTCTAACCGTCATTAGTTTTTTATGCTTATTTTGTGAAGAACATTTATGCGCCAACTTCGACGGTGTTTAGGCTTTAGTTCGTGCATCTAAAGCTAGGAGAGATGGTCTCATCTTTAAAGAGATCCATTATCTTATTGTTCTTCGCGAAAACTCGCTCAAAAATTCCGCATTTTCATATTTTTCCACAAATATTCGCTGTTTTGTTTGTTTGTGCGAGTAAATCGCATCAAAAATCTAGGTCATCAACCTGACAACCAAATGGAACATGCATGTATGATGGCATTACGACAGCTAGAAAGGTCAGTTAGTTACTCAAAACGATACATCTACCCCAAATTTCTTTATTCATTCTCAATGAAATCCCTTTATGCTCAGAGTTATGGCCATCCATTCATCTCCTTCCTGTCAGTTCTCCATTCTGACATCGGCCGGTATATGGTAAAATTGACCGATAAACCCATGAAATGGTGTTTAGATTATTTCAATCTAAATCTGGATGTTACTTGCCAGTCTACCTTGCTTTTTTTAATATGAACTTTCAAGTTTCTCTATTTTTGTAGTGTCGTGCTTGAAGGAGATTGGGCGGCACATGCTGCTAAGCTGGCAATTAAAAAGCTTCTGGAAGCTGAGGCTGCAAATCTCGGTCCTGATATGGAACATGTGGCTGATTTCCTTGAAGAGACTGGAAATGAACATTGCGAAGATGAATGCAAATCTGATGCAGATGAATCGGTGCTTATTTTAGAAGGTTCAGCAGACTTACAGGACGATGAATCAGACATAGTTGTGGAAGATGTTAAAAGATTATTCAGGATCAAATCTTCTGAAGGGCAGATAAGTGGTGGTTTATCTGATAACGATGATGACAATGAATGTAGGAGTCCTACAATTCCTTATTCTGACATGGAATGTAGAGAATATGTATACAGAGCTTGCACTGAGACTACTGGTCTAACCGAAAGTGGGGACACGGGAGAGCCGGAATTCGAAAGATTCGGTGTAAAAGCTGAAGTACAATCTGTTACAAATCTGGAGGATTTTAATGCCACTGAAGCTCAATCAGCAGCCGAAGGGCCAGATATTATTGAGGATCATGAAAATGAGATTCTTGAAGATAGCATGTTAAGACAACGAGAAACTATAAAAGAGATGGAAGTGTCTGCAAATCCTGAAGGGGTATCTGTTGGTAGTTTGGATGAATCAAATGACATTGCCATTAAATTAATGATAGAAGGGGAGCAAGATGTTTCCAAAGGAGAATCTCTTTCGCAAAAACTTATGGTGACTAATCTTCTTGAAGCTGTAAGGCTTGAAGAGGCTGCGAGCACAACAGAGCTGGTTGCTGGAGATCCTACTGCATGCCCTGAAAAATCTGCTAGCAATCTGGAAGAAAGTGATGACATCACATCACAACCAGACTTATGGGGGCTGCCATATGTTGCACAGGTAGAAACCCCATTGCTGGATACCAATCTTCTTTATGCTGAGCCGAAGAACAAGGAAGGGTTGACAGTAGGAGTCTTTACTGCATATATTGAAGGGGTGACATCCGTTGATAAGTTGGATGATGGATACGATGCCATTGCAGATCAATCGGGCATAGATGAGCCCGACTATACTACTGAAAAAGTCCGTCCTTTAATAAAGTCTGATCTTGTTGAATCTGGTTATGAACTGACTATTCTATCACATGATTCTAAGTCAAGAACCTCTGCCAAGTTGGATAAGTTTGGTCGAGTTGATGCATCCATACTTGAAAGAGAACCATCCCTGCTAGAACAACAGAGCGTTGAGACTGGAGACAAGCTGACATCCGATAATTTCTCCCCATTGATTCTGGCAACAAATCCACAAATGCAAGGTGAAGACGGCGCTGCACTTGTTCAGGATACCGGGAATACTTCTGGTGGGTTAGGAACGCAGAAAGTTGTGAAACGGCGATACAGAACTGCTGCAAGGGGCTCAAATGGAATAGATTCAGGAACATCTTATGATGTCAACAGTCGATCTGATGTTCTGGACAAAAACACTGGGCTTGAGCTAGATAAGGAATCGGTGATACTTGAAGATAACACTCCTAGCTCGTCTACTATGTGGAAGGATCTTGTTCAAGTTGGAGGTGAACACGCGTTGCTCGAGTCTCATGGTAACATGGCTGAAATTGAACCTCCATATACAAGTTCTACTGAGTTGGTTCACTTTGAGGGCAGTGGAAGCATCTCGAGCCATACATTACTACTGAAAGATTCAGTTGTTCAATCCAAACCACAGGCTAATGGCTCTTTGGCCAAATATGGAGCTGCCAGTGACGAGTGGTTGCTGAACAGCGAAGAAGAAGATAATCTACTATCCGTCAGATTCTCTAAGATGAATATCAAAACTAGCCGACAGAAGCGAGGCAGCGACGGTAGCAATCCTGCTCGGGGCAGTGGAAACGCTTCTGTGGATGCTGCCCTTCAACAGAGGGGTGGGAGAAAGCGAACCAAATCCAGTGCTGAAGAGAATGCGGGGAAGAGCAGCAAGACAGCAAAAGCACTGCAACCGCGGTGGCATTAGCTCCTGGGCACCAACTTGACATTTTCGGGATGCTTGCTTATTTTAAAGTTTGTTCTGATTAAATCATCTTTGATTCCAATCCTAACTATTTTAACCCAATGACAGGGCGACACGTCATCAATACAGGACCTTCAGATAGCATTTGATACATGTTGATCTTATATTCATGCTACTTAAGCTTTTATAAATATATTCTAGGGAAAATGTATCTTGTTTTTTCGGATGCATGCATGTTCTAATGTGATATTGGATATTGATCAATATATTAAGGGCACTGTTAGGATGAGTTATATGGCGGTAGTGTTCAGTGGCCCTTGCATCCCGTTTCTTAGGAATCAAGACCATATGAGAGTAGTTAAGCCTTTTTGTCCACTTTAACGATTTTCCAAAAAATTTCGAGGAAGAATATTTATAAAAGCAGTATTGATTGGCTTTGTTTGTTTTCGTGAGTAGGAAATTGTATTGTGATTTTTAATTCAATATAAGAAATCTTTGCAATGAGAAGTAAATGGTAAGAAAATGAAAAATAAGAGATAAAGTTTATTTCTTCCCCCAAATCTTTTCTATGCTCAATAACGAAATCTTTTTGAAAAATCCAAAAATGGAAACGTCCCGTTTTGTTTTTTGGGAATTGATTTGCGCACCCACCGTTTTACTACGTGCACATACCACTTATTTACATGTTTGACATTTAATTACATCATGTGCACATCACTTCTTTTACCCTTGTTTGCCCCCCGACGACGACGACGAGGACTCCGACGACGACTTACTAGGTTTGGAATGGGCGGTTGGAAACATGTAGAGGATGGCTAGGAAGGTTGGAATATTGTGGGCTGGGGAGGTCGGAGGAGGGGGGCAGCAGAGGTGGCGGTCGAGGAGGGAGAGTGGGGCTGGGGAGGTCGGAGGAGGGGATAGCGTCGCTGCCCGCTACCGTTCACCCTTCAAGGGGAAGATGGAGAGGGGTGTTGGGGAGGTCGGAAGAGGGGGGTGCTGGGGAGGTTGGAGGAGGAGGCAGCAGAGGAGGGAGCAGGGTGTTAGGGAGGTCGGAGGAGGGAGTGTCGCCGCCGCCCGCTGCTGTTCGTCCTTCGAGGAAAAGAGGGAGATGGGGGCTGGAGAGGTCGGAACTCGGAAGAGAGGGGGGGTGCTGGTGAGGTCGGAGGAGGGGGCAGCAGAGGAGGGAGTGGGGTGTTGGGGAGGTCGGAGGAGGGGGTGTCACCGCCGCCCGCTGCCGCTCGTCCTTCGAGGAAAAGAGGGAGAGGGGGCTGGGGAGGTCGGAAAGGGTGGATGAGGGCTTGGGAGGTCGACGGAGGGGGCGGCAAAAGATGGAGAGAGGGACTGGGGAGGTCGGATGAGGGGGGATGGGTGGCTGGAGAGGTCGGATGAGGAGGCAGCGGAGGTGGCGAGGGAAGAGGGAGGAGGCTGGAGATGTTGGATGAGGGGGCGGTATCGCGGCCTGCTGCCGTTCGCTCTTTGAGTGGCCGTTTTACTCTTCGTGCGCACCCTATGGACTTTTTTGGATATTTGGCCATATGAGTGCACGATTAGTAATTTTAGTGGCAAAATTGTAATTAATTGGTTTGTGCACAGGAGTAATAGTTAACTTGTAAATAAATGGTACATGCGCATGGTAAAACGGTGGGTGCACAAATCAATTTCCCTGTTTTTACATGTTCGTAGTAAAGCGCTGTCATTTGACAAAAAAACTGTATATTCTGTATAATAAACTGTGGGGAGTTGATACGCGCACCTACCATTTTACTTTGCACGCGATCGTTCAAATTTTTTCGAAAAATCACGAAACTGTCATTATCAAAAACCCAAAACTACCCCTGCTAAAAATTGCATGTTGTGTGCGGTAAGTAAAAAGTAATGAACAAACTAAACTTATTCACCGCGCACAACAGGCAGTTTTGTAAGTGCGCACAACATGCAAATTTTTTGCTTGTTGGGCATGGTGACCAAATTTGCTTTGTGCATCAATTTTTACTCTCAGCGCAAAACATGCAACACTGTGAGTAATTTTGTTCTGTGAATCAAATTTTACTCGTCGTGTACAACAGTCAAAAATTTTGTTTTGTGCACTGCGAATAATTTTGCTTTGACAAAATGTAATGATTGTTGAAGAGGATTGAAGAGAAGTAACCATGGCAAATAGCCATGGTACTTTATTTATAGAAATCTCATGATGAGTTAGGAGTCCAAGGGACTCACCACTAACTTAGTGGGGAGTAATGGTGAGATGTTGAGGGGGGAGGCCAAAGGCCACCCTCAACTCACAACACTCCCCCTCATCTCTCCATTACCTAGGGTTAAGCATATGAATACTTCAGGATTCGTTATGCTAATGGTGTGGATTCTTCTGGATCCAGAGCCACTGTGGTTGCCTCGTTAAAACCTTAGCTGTGGAAAACCCAGTGGAAAAAACCAGCAGCTTAAGGGAAAAGAGTACAACTATCGAGGGACTCCCCCTGATCTGTACAAGCTTCAGGCTTACAGATCTCCTATGTATCTATACAATCATCCCCTATTCGTCTATACATCCATCATGTTCTGAAAGAAAATACAATCATCACTCATCTTATACAAGTTTCACTCATCTAGCGGCTATAGTAAAGCAGTAGCGTTCTAGAGTGGAATGCTCTTCGAAGTTGGTAGATGACGCCACTAAAGTATTCATTGAATCAGTCTTCAGTGTGTCTGCAAGGTACTGCTGGACCTGGCTGAGCGTTTTCAATACTTGCTTCTTGGATGATGAGCTTCTCAGAAGATGTAGACATTGGAGGATGATGTGTAGATATTTAGGAGGTGGCCGGCCTATTGTGTTTTAGTGAACGCGATGATCTTTAAACCTGCATATGCGATATATATTCCTTGACCCTTAGAAGTTGCGCAGAAGCAGCTTATCCTTGGTCTAGTGTTGCTCTCCAGGACAACACTGTATCTGGTTAACAACTTTACTGGAGACGTTCTATCAAAGATACATGCAGTTGGCCAGATAAAGAAGTGTAACAAGTACACTAAAGCTAGTCTCTTCGGGACCTAGGATGTCATCCCCCTCTTCCAGCTACTTGAAGGTGTCATAAATAAGCTTCCATTTTTAATAGAATGCAAGTGGACATCATTCTTCATAAACTCCAGGTGTATGAAGGATATTAAAGGGTTCCACCACGAAGGTGTTAAATATATAAGCCGAGATAATACCTTGTTATACCTAGGTTTTTCATTTCCAAGGTATGCTTAAAGCTATCTGATATCTAAATGGTCTCTGCAGGAGATCCTATTAGCTTTAAGTCGACCACATATACGGCGAATATCACAAATTCTATCAACGATCTTTTGAAAAAGATACACAGGCAGAATATTGCTTAAGATCAACTAATGATCTTTGTAGCCTTTATGGAGAAGACGTTTCTACGTCTCTCTTTCATCTCTGGGGGTAGAGTATACCCTTCTGAAAGTTTTATATAGATCTCTATATCTATATTGCTGTATATATATGCAGTCACAACGTCCATGAGCTGCATGTATTGGCTTTTTCAGAGAAGTGTAGGCTTAGTAGGAAAATGATCACATTTCCTTCATTTCAATTTCTTTATGAAATCCAACTTATATTCCACAGGTTTTACACATTCAGGTGTATGGACTACTGGTCCAAAGACTTTGCTTTTCAAGAGTGAGTCCAGCTCTACTCTTATTGCCTCGTCCCACTTTGGCCAATCTATGCGTTTACGCTATAGAAAAGTGGGTAGACGTCATCGTCGTATTCAGCGACGTGAACGACAATAGCGAAAGCAAAATCGTCGACGACGACTGTGCTATATCTGTCCAATACCTCTCTAGCACGTACGTAATATAATGATGTTTCTCCTGTTGTTTCCTCTGTAGGGGAAATTAGGAGGGGAGAGGTTGCTGGTCTGAGCTCAGCATCCTGTGGTTGGATCATTTTGATATATCCAGGAATCTTCCTATTTTGAGGAATTTTATATTTTGAACCAGGCAGGCGTCCTCTTTTAAATTGAGGTACAACCAATTCTGCTGCCGGTGGATTGTATCCATCTTTGGGAATGTCAATCCTAGCTGGCGTGTTGGCAGCAGGGACGTGTGAACGAACAATCTTCTGGTTGTCCACAATTTTATCCAGCAATTGATGTACTTTAGTCTGAATGTGAAGGATCTTCTGGATCTCAACTTCACACAGAAAAAGTATGCGGATCATAACGAGATGAGGACTTTTGTGTCCCATGATATGGTCTCAGAAGCTTCAGGCTTCTTTAGAATGCGTGCCTATTTCAATGAGATTTTGCTCATCAAATTCACATTTATCAAGACTTGGTGGTAAACCATAAGCACGCAGCATCAGCAATAAGATATGGCAACAAGCGGGCCGTATCGTGATAAGCGATGCGGAATGCAGTGTAATGGTCCCTAAACATCAACAGGCAACTGCGATTTTACAATGGACATGAAATCCATTGGAGTCTCTTTACCAGAGACTCTGCTAACCCGTTATGAGGTTGAACATGCTGCATGATGTTCAATTTTAATGCCAGTTGCTTGGCAGAAGTCTTGAATGATATGTGTAGTAAATTCACCCACATTATAAGCTTTTGAGAAAGCTAGGTTGCGAGTGAATATAAAGGCACACATAAGACCATCTAGTAGATGCATATATCAGTACAGTAATGAAGTACCGAAAATGGGCCATTTACGGGGTGAATAGGCCCGAAAAAGGTCACCATGTATTCTCTCAATGAAGCCAGGAGACTCTAAACCCACTTTCAGGAGGGAAGGTCTCTCAATTAGTTTTCCCTTATGACAAAGGGGGGCAAGGAAACTCAACCTTTTGAAGAATCTTCAGGTTCTCCAATGGATTCATTTGATGATGCGTCCATCATCGCTGATCCAGGATGACCAAGTCCATTTTGACAGAGTTAAAAACTATGGCAAAGAAAGGCACTTCGGGTGCTCAGTCGAGTTGGCTTTCTATAGGATGAATATCTGTAATTATAGGGGCCCGACGGGGGTCCAATGAAATCGTAAGTAGATGGTCTTCTGGCCATTCTCTTGACGAGCTACATATTGATATTCAATATATATTATCCACAATTTTCAAGATATTTTCTTTAAAAGAAATGTCCTTGAAAATTGGAGATTTCCTATATGTTTAAGAGGAGAATTTGCATCTTATAGTCTCGTTGTATGTGGGAGCAATATCAATGCTACACCAGTGCAACGAGGCACTGTCCACAATATTCCATACTTCATCTATAACTAAAAAGAAATTTTATTTAAGACAATGAAAAAGACATTTAAAATAAAAGTTCGTATTTAAGCAAATTAAAGATGAAGCAACATTGAATTTTGAATGCATAGATTAAAGATGAAGCTTAATCGAGCAGGTCGTCGTTCTCGAAGTCTTTTGCAGTGAACATCATTGGTGGCTGAACAGCCACCAAGTTTGTTTCAGGCAGAGACTTCTGGCTCGCCTGATATAGTTCCTGGAGGTGGCGAGGAGTGCGGCAGATTCTGGACCAATGGCCAGTCATGCCGCATCTATGGCATTTATCCTCCCAGTTCTTCTTCGGAAATGACACTTGGTCAGTGTTCTTTTGCTTCCATATGAAGTTACTCTTTACTGTATTGTTGTTGTTGGACGGGGGTGCTGCTCCCCGTCCATTCTTCATCACAGCTTTCCCTTTGTTATTATTAGCCTTCTTCTTGTTTTTCCACTTCTGGGGAGAAACGTGGTGGGCTTCAGGGATAGGTGCAGTGCCAGCTGGACGTAAATTATGAGTGGCTAGCAGTAAATCTCGATTCTGTTCTGCCCTAAGTAGACATGAGATCAGATCAGGGAATTTCATGAAGTTGCGTTCACAATACTGCTGCATGAGGATTGCATCTTTCTCGTGAAACGAGGTAAATGTCTTTTCCAACATGCGTTGTTCTGTCACTTCTACACCGCACAACTTCAGGCGTGAGGTGATATTATGAAGTGCAGAATTATACTCAGCGACGGACTTATAGTCCTGAAGTCTGAGGTTTTCCCACTCATAACTGGCACGCGGTAATATTACATCAATTTGATGTTTATACCGTGCCTCCAGTGCTGTCCACAGCTCCATTGGGTCATCTACCGTTAGGTATTCAGCCTTTAAGGTCCGATCTATATGTCTCCCAATATAGATAATGGCTTTCGCCTTATCCACATCAGAGACAGTGGTAGGAGTTCTGTTAGATGATTGTGCCGCTTCTGGGGCCTTACTAACAGAAGCATCGGCCGCTGCTGGGACCGATGAAGGAGCCAAAATTGAGCCAAGGAGGGCCATCGAACGTAAGTGGAACTTCAGGTCCTCTCGCCAACTCAGGTAATTATTTCCTGCAGCATCAAGAACTTCGAAATCGACGCTTGCCAATTTTGCCATTTATCTATGCAATTTAAAATAAGCATGAATTAATTAAAATTGAAAGTCACGCATTAAAAATAAAATAAGTAAAATGTGGGGATCGGCCAGATACCCAAAAGAATACAAAGTCCAAAGTCCGAATATACAGTCCATAAAGAAGAGAAAAGTACAATTTGGAAACCCAGAATGGGTCCCTATATTATCCAATTTTCGTCTCCGTCTTCATTTGTCGGTACACCAGTCTTTGGCATTAATACATTTATTCCTCACTTACAAATTCTCTCAAAAAGAAAATAAAATTGCAAGGAATTTAAAAGGGTATCAAATTGGCCGATCCCAAAAATCACATTTCAGCTTATATAAACATCCACACAGTTTATAAATGCTACAGGCTTAAGAGAAACAACCATGCAGGCATATAACACAGGCATATATAATATGGAAAAGAGACTATAAAATATAATAATCTCTCGGACCACGGGGAGACGTCATACACCGTTAGGTAAGTTGACTAACGACAAAGCGGTCGCAGGATCCTTAAGATAATTATATTTTGAAAAATCCTAATATTCCATAAATTGATAATAATGCAAGAGTGTTATAATCTTAGCAATAAAACGCGACAGGCTCATAACAAAGAATTAAAATAAATTAATATTTTGAATGGGGCTGCAGGCCCATAAATATTAATCATTTTAATATATTATTTATATTTGGGCTACTTGCCCATTTGCCAAAAATTAACAAATTAATTATAGCAATTAGACTAATTGGGCTACAGGCCCAAACAAGAATTTAAAATGAATTCTTATTATTATTGGGGCTGCAGGCCCATAAGTAAAATTAAAATTAATTTAATCAGCTATTTAAATTATCTGGGCTTCTGTCTCATAGAAATGTATATGCATTTGTGACAGATGGACTTCAGGCCCAACATAAAGGCCAAAGTTTATATTATAATATAAACAGAATTAGCCTTTAAACCCAATTGTTTGGGGTGTGGAAAGCCCAAAACCCTCAAAACAGAGGATGACCCCTCAAATTCCAAGAAATATCCTAGCCCCTGTCAAACCACACTCACCCTCCCCTCTGTTTCAGTTAACGGCGCAGGCGTCGGAACGCCCCCCCCCCCTCCGTCTGGGGGGCGGCAGACAGAAGAACCCCCCCCCCCCCCCCCCGCTTGGGGGGCGACGCCAGAACGACCAGAGGAGTGCCCCCCGACTTGAGGGGGGGCGGCGGAAGGAGATCCCCCCCCCCCCCGCCTGGGGGGGAACAGCGCCGGAGTAGTGCCCCCGACTGGGGGCGGCGGCGGAAAGAGATCCCCTTACGCCTGGGGGGAATGGCGTCGGGGGCAGACCGCCGCGGCCCCCCTGTCTGTGGTGGATCGGATGGAAGGCCCCCTTCGGGGGGGGCGATCAGGCGGAGCCCCCCCTGTCGGGGGCGGGGATTTTTTTTGCCAGAGCCCCCCGTCGGGGGGGGATTTTTTTTTTGCCAGAGCCGCCCCCCCCCCCCCCCCCGACTGCAGGGGGCGGGACGCCGGAGCCCCCCCGTCGGGGGAGGGGGGATTTTTTTGCCAGAGCCCCCCCCCCCCGACTGCGGGGGGCGGGACGCCGGAGCCCCCCTTCAGGGGGGTATCATCGCCGGAGGGCGAGGCCCGACAGAGGCCCCCCATCCGGGGGGGCAGGTGGCGACAGAGCCCCCCCCATCCGGGGGTGGCGGTGACAGAGGCCACCCCTTCCGGGGAGGGCGGGGGCAGCGACAGGGCCCCCCCGTCCCGGGGGGCGACGGCTACAGAGACCCCCCCGCTGCCGGGGGGCGACGAAAAAAGGGCAGGCCCCCTTCGGGGGGGGCACGCGACGGAGGCCCCCCCGCTGCCAGGGGGCGGCAGAAAAAGGGCAGGCCCCCTTTCGGGGGGCGCGCGACGGAGGCCCCCCGCTACCGGGGGGGGCGGCGGAAAAAGGGCAGGCCCCCCTTCGGCGGGGGTGCGCGACGGAGGCCCCCATTCGGGGGGGGGAGCCGAAAGGTTGGGAAATTTTTTTTGATTTTAATTTATTATTTGTTTTAATTTTGATGTTGTACAAGAGTATAGCAGATTTAAACAAGCCAGAAAATCAACTATGTAAAATCGTAGCTAAAAAAATTTGGTTTGTAGCTATCTACGGGATCGATAGAAATTACCTCTAGATTAAAAATCTAGGGACGATCGTAAAAAAAATTGAGATCCGTAGATAATTCCGCTCCCGATACGCTCCAAATAAAAAGCCGCGCAAAGCTTCGCCGCAACAAAAGATTCATTCTCGCGTAGTGATCGAATTTTTTGAGGGGAGACGAGATGAAAAGCTCAAAGATTTTAGAGCAAACGTGCTGATAACGTGATAAAGAGGATTGAAGAGAATTAACCATGGCAAATAGCCATGGTACTTTATTTATAGAAATCTCATGATGAGTTAGGAGTCCAAGGGACTCCCCACTAACTTAGTAGGGAGTAATGGTGAGATGTTGAGGGGGGAGGCCAAAGGCCTCCCTCAACTCACAACAATGATGAAAATGTTTCAATTAATAATTCATATCAAAGGGATAACACAAACAAATTGATTAAAAGAAACACACGAGTCATAACACAATTTGCCGATGTTGGAATTAAACACATCTTCCTCAACAGAAACGAACTCTACAAACAAACAACAGACAGTCCTTTAGTCAATTGTAGAACTATCTATATTACATTTGATGACTTTTTTTGAATTTTAGGGCGGACTAAGACACACTGACTAGGACAAAAAGGTTGATAGAAGAATGACTGAGATTTAATCTAGAGGAATGAATGGTTGAGATGAACATTGAGATTTTGTGGAAAGTTTTGGAGGGAAAAACATTTCTAAAGAAATGAAAGTTTCTGTGGAAATGAAACTTTTTGGGAATGAAAGTTTCTCGGGAATAGCAGAGTGCACGTAATTAATGTATTTGGAAAAAAACTTTAACTTGCACTTAATGATGCAGATCGAATGATCTCTCCCTGAACACGGGGCCCACCGTCTCTTCGACGCATGTGGCAATAAGATGAAAATAATTTCCCGCGCCGAATGCGGCCGCTAAATTTTTTTACGCGGATTTGTTGTTCGTGTCGAAGGCGCCTGCGCCGAATTTGTTGTTCCGCGCCGAAGGTGCCCGTGCCGCTAAATATTTTTTCGCTAATTTATTGTTCCGCGTAATTTTGGCCGTAGAAATAATTTTTTCGGATCAAATATTTCACGATGGAAAATTTTAAATGAACCGTGCCCGCGGGCACGTGTTATGACTAGTTTATTATACAAATGAGAGATGTGTGTCCCATGTTTATCTTACTTGGACAAACTTAATAGAAGAAACGAATGGTCTATATTTTGCCACCTTATCATAGTAGAGACCATTTTTGGGTGGGTTGAGTTTTGGGTTTGTTGTTTGGTGATGTTGTTGGAATCCCAAATAAAGGTCACCCACTTTTACTTATTTGCAAGCTTACCATTACTTTTTCCTACAACCAAAATGCCACTCCCTTCTCCCCATATTTACGTGTTTGCAATCTGTATTCTTTGACTTAGGCCCCCACGTTTTTTTGCACTTTAACCACTGCTTTTTTCCATTTTACACACTGATGATACACACACGCACCCACACTTTTCTATCTTTTGTCAGTAGTGCGCGTGCACCGCATCTTTTGTGTGATTTTTTTGCGCCGTGCATGGATTATTTCTATTATATGATTAAGTATGCACACTAATTTGATTACATTTTTAGTTGACCATCTACGGTACAAAATGTAATGAATAAATGTAATGAATATAAAGGAGGCCATTAAAATGTGCATACTAAATTGATTACATTGTTAGGAAACCATTGTTTGTAAGTCGAATTCATTCCTTAGAAACTGCGAACCGAACCAAAATAGAACGCCATTAAAATGTAATAAATGCAGCTATTCTTATTAAGAAATTCAATTAAATGCATTTACCATTCAACATGGAACTTTAGTCGAGAAGTTGCACTGATACTAATCGTGTAAAATATGTAAAAATTTTATCTATTGTGCATGATAAGTAAAAGTTGAAGCAAAGAGCAAAATTACTCAACGTGCATAACATGCAAAAATTTTGCATGCACTGCACATTTGGTAAAAGTTGTTAAACTAACAAAAATTACTCAACGTGCATAAGAGGTGAAATTTTTGCCTGATGTACACGTTGAGTAAAAGTTGCTGCACATAGCAAAAATACTCATTTCACACAACAGACAAATTTTTTTCCATGTGGTGCATGTTGACAAAAGTTGATACACAATCAGTTGCTTGGTCTTTCGCTTTTCTTAAGATTCTCTACTTTTTTTACATTCAACAACGATCGTTCGTGGCCAAAAATCGACAACAGATTTCGGGTTTTGAATTCTCCTCAGTCGATAACATTTTTCTGTCCAAAAATTTACAACAAAAATCGGTCGTGATCTAAATTTTTCGGAAATTTGGCTTATGGGTATTTACGCTTGTGCACTGAAACAAAACTTTAATAATAATAATAAATTTTTATGTACACATAGTAAAGATTTGACCGATGGTACGCAGAATAGAACGGTTGGTGCGCGTAGCAACTCCCTAAACAGCCTGCTATTTTCTCAAGAATATAACTGGGGAAAAAATAATTAAGTGTTGTGAACGGTTATTTGAGATTCTGGGCTATCCTAGAGATAGGCCCATATCAATGTAGACCATATATGTATTCTCCCCTATTGCCTATAAATAAAGAGCCGGGGGCTCCTCCCCCAATAGTTGATTCATAACACGTTATCAGCACGAGTCTCTAAAAAATTTTCCACAAAAATTCTTTTCATTCGTTGCGAAGGCAGAAGGAGACGGGAGATCCACGCGTGCGGTGCAAAGCTTCCTCAATCGAGCGTCGTCATCCGCGTAGTGCTTCGTTCAACCGTCGCTATATCCAGAGGACGGATATAGAGGTAAAATCACTAAAAACGATGATTTTAATCATACGTATTATTGTTCTTCCCCTAGATCTCGTAAGATCGACATGGGGATTTGCTAAATCGCCTAAAATGATGAATTCTTCATACCAAAAATCAAATTTTAGGGCTTTTTTGTGTAAATCCCACCATAAGCCCGCCGGCGGCCTTGCCGCCGGCGCCGCGCCCTTCCCCCCGCTAGGGGGAGGCCGGCGACCGGCCGCCGCTTCCCCCCTGCAGGGGACGACGGGCGGCGGCGGCCCGCCTGCCGCTCCCCCTTGCAGGGGGCGGCCCCCGCTGCCGCCCCCTACAGGGGGGCGGCGGCCCCCGCTCCTGTCCCCCCTGCAGGGGGGCGGCCCCCGCTACCGTCCCCCTTGCAGGGGGGCGGCAGCCCGCCCACCGCTCCCCCCTGCAGGGGGGTGGCCCCCCTGCTGTCGTCCCCCCTGCAGGGGGGTGGCGGCCCGCCCGCAACTCCCCCCTGCAGGGGGCGGCCCCGCCGCCGCTCCCCCCCTGCAAGGGGCGGCCCCGCCCCCCTCCCTCCGCCGTCCGGCGGAAGCAAGGGGGCGGTGGCGGCTAACCCTAGCTGCCGCCCCGAAAGCCCTACTAGGCTTTTCAGCCCAGTTTCACCAAAAAAAATTTTGACTGCGGGCCTGAAGCCCGCAGCCAACCCGCAGGCCAATTCTCTTTCAAAAGAAAAATTTGACTGCGGGCCTGAAGCCCGCAGCCACCCTGCGGGCTTTAGGCTCGCAGGCCATTTTTTTTCAAAAAAAAAGAAAGAAAGAGGGGGGGCGAAGGCCAAAATAAGCCTTAAAAGTCTTTTTTGGGCTAAAAGTTAATTTAAAAGGGCGTTTGAAGGCCTATAAATTCGTGAAAAATCACGGTATATAATAGGGCGATAAATGGGCATATAAAGGATTATTGGGGACTTTTGGGGGTTATTTGAGATGATTTAAAAAGGAAAAACCTTTTCCTTAAACATAGAAAATGTCATTTTGGGGCTCTTATTCAATTTAATTGATTAAACCCACCTACTTTACAACACCTGCATCGAATGATTTTTTTCTGAAAAATCATGTTTACATGCTTTACATCACTGGCAAATTCTATGGATATTATATGCGTGGTTGTGCATTATGATTCGGGGTATAAATTGCTTATTTCCCCCCCCCCCAATTTCTGGGTATTTTATGTGTATATCATATCAATTTTGGCATTGTTACTTGCATTTTCGTAATATCATGGTTTATTAACGCCTAACTTAATTTTATACATAAAATACAATTTCTAGTGATTAATTTTAGCTCCTATTATTTTTCAGGTACTCCTGGGAATTTTCCAGATTTTCTGAAATTTTTCCAGGATTTTTCTAAGCTTGGAGCTATTTTTGGTGAATTATTGGAGCAATCTGGGCATTTCTGGGAATTTCTGGGAATTATTAAGAGAAAAAAACAAGAGAAAAGCCTTACTGGGCCTTGAGGCCCGCGGCCCGCTGCTGAGCGGGCCGCTGTTGAGCGGGCCGCTGCTGCGGGTTATTGTTTAAAAAAAAAATTTAAAAAACATTTTTTGCACAGTATTATTTTGAGGCCCGATTTCCTTGGGCAGATGAAAAACAGGAAAAGGAGCTTGGGCCTGTAACGAAATTTGGTTCTGTTTTTTTCTTGGGCTGAACACGTTTTTGAGAGTTAGTTTTTTTTGGGAGCTGTTTTTTTAGGGCTGGCCTTGGGGGATTCTTTTTCAAGGAGAAATTTCTAGGGCTTGGAAAATCTTGGAGAAGGAGTAAAGATCAAGAGAGAAGATCAAAGGAGAAGATCAAAAGGGGGTTTTCTTGTGCTTTAGCTTTTATTTCTCAATTTCTCTTGTTGAATTTTGTTCATTGTAAAAACATTTGGATGTTAACTTTGAAATCAACAATGGTGATTTTGTTTATCATGAGTGGCTAGTCTTATTGTGTGTGTTTATGGTGGATGGTTGTATGTTGGGCTTACAAATTTCATTTCTAGCTTGAATTTTAACTCTCATATGTGAATGAAATGTTGAGTTAGTCTTGTTCAATTGGAACCCTAGTGGAAAATCCAAAGAGAGGTTCATCCTAGTGGACCCTCTCTATTGTGTTTATTGTAAAATTTTCTCAATGTTTCATTCACTATCTTTTCGCACCCAACGTGTTCGATGAAATGTCAAACCATCCGACCACTCTCTCCTTAGCCGGATGAGGGATCGTAGTGATTCGAAATGAAGTTTGAAGCCCGACTACTCCATGAAACCATGAACACTCACATTTCTCATCTTTGTTTGTTATCTTACCTTTTTCGTTGTTTGCGTGCTTAACGGTAGGGTTTTCTATAAATCTCATCAACCAATCCTCACCCCAAAAGGGTGTTATTTCTCACACCGCTTAGGCTAATTATGATCACTGTTGATTGTAAGCAAGTTGTCCCCGTGTTCGACCCTAGGCTCACTAGGAAATTTACTACTTGGCGACCTCCTACACTTGGGAGTTAGCACGTGCAATCTTTTGTTCACGCCAAGTTTTTGGCGCCGTTGCCGGGGACAACGGTTTTACCATCGACAATTACATTACTTTTAGCTTTGCTTTGTGACTATATCATCTTTTTGTACATAATCGTATATAAATTTCACTTTGTTTGCTTTCGTTTTACATAACATCGCTTGCTTGGTTAGTTTATGTGGCTTCGAACACCTCGAACACATAGACTA
This sequence comes from Scilla litardierei, assembly GCA_030789695.1. Lineage (NCBI taxonomy): Eukaryota > Viridiplantae > Streptophyta > Magnoliopsida > Asparagales > Asparagaceae > Scilla > Scilla litardierei. Next base: position 149,784,693 of record CM061135.1, read on the forward strand.
ACGCGCACACACGTCATGGAGGAAGAAAACATGAACAATGATAACACTAGTAACCATGACACTAATTCTCAAGCCGATGTCCCTAGGTCTTTGAGGGATCTTTTGAGACCCACCAGGTCTAGTTCGGCTTCATGCTTTGTGTTACCTACGGATGCGAACTCCTTTAATTTTAAACCCGGGGTAATTCAACTCCTACCCACTTTTCATGGGTTGGAGAGGGAAAACCCATACCTTCACATAAAGGAGTTTGAAGATGTATGTTCCATATGTTTTGATGAGAAAACGAGTGCCGACACGATATACTTGAAATTATTTCCATTTTCTCTCAAAGATAAAGCCAAGAATTGGCTTAATGCTTTACCACCACGCTCAATTACTTCATGGTTGCAATTTCAAGCCGAGTTTCTAAAGAAATTTTTTCCCTTGCACAGGACACAGGGATTGAAGAAGCAAATCATGAGCTTTGCCCAACGCAACAATGAGACATTCTACCAAACTTGGGAAAGGCTAAAGGAACTTCTACTCTCATGTCCTCACCACGGATTCGAGAAATGCCGTGTCATCGGGTTCTTCTACGAAGGACTCTTACCGACATCAAAGCAATTTTTGGAAACAATGTGCAACGGGGAGTTTTTTTATAAGGAACCGGATGAAGCGTGGGAATATTTGGAGATGGTGGCGGAGAATGCACAAACATGGGACACAACTTCGGAGTTTGATAGAGGCGACTCCTCTTCATCACAACCAACTCGTGGGGGCTTACACACTTTGAAGACCGATGATGCTATGGAAGCCCGGTTAGAAGCTATGCAAAAGAAGATCCAAGCCATGGAGTTAAGGGCGGTGAAGAGTGTAGCCATGGAGAAGAGTTGTGCTATTTGCGAGACTACGGGGCACGATACATCAAATTGCCCCACCATTCCCATATTGAAGGAGGTTTTGAGAGAGCCTAATGCGGAGGCAAATCAAGTGTTTGGACAAAACTTCAACTCCAACACATATAATCAAAGTTGGAAGAATCATCCCAACTTGAGTTGGAGGCCTCAACAACCGCAACATCAAGGGCCACCACAACAACCTCATCAACCGTACAAGGCTCCTCCTTTCAACAACAATTACAAAGGAGGCGGTTTCCAAAGAAAGAGAGAGGAAGGGAGTGAGACCCAAATGAACTCCATGAATGAGACTTTGCAACAACTCATCCAAGTGCAACAAGCTCAAAGCCAACAATTCCAACAATTCCAACAACTCCAACAAACTCAAAATCAACAAATGGCGGAGCACTTGGCGAAGTTCACCGCAAGTCTAGAGAAGGGGAAGCTTCCCTCCCAACCATTGCCCAACCCCAATATGAACTCTTCTTCGTCATCGGGGGGTTCAATGAAGCAATGCCAAGCGGTGACGACATTGAGAAGTGGAAAAACTTTTGAAAATGTGGAGCCACCTAAAGATCCACAAGTGGAGGAAGTGGGAGAGAAGGAACAAATACCGGATTTGGTGCTAGAGGAGGAGCAAGGTGAAGGCCCAACAATGAAGAATCCATCCAAGGAGCCCGCGCCTTATTCCACTCCGGTACCTTTCCCTCAAAGGCTCATCCCGCCATCCAAGGACAAGTATCAAGCGGAAATCAGGGAGATTTTTCAACGATGTCAAATTAATATCCCTTTACTTGATGCTATTAATCAAATTCCAACGTATGCTAAGTTCCTTAAAGATTTGTGCACGGTAAAGAGGAATTTGAATGTGAAAAAAAGGCTTTCTTAACGGAGCAAGTGAGCTCCATTGTGCAACACAACACTCCCCAAAAATGTAGAGACCCAGGATCCCCTACAATTGAATGCACCATAGGCACAAAGAGGATAGGTCAAGCACTTTTGGATTTGGGGTCGAGTGTTAACATATTGCCTTACCCGGTCTTTCTTCAACTAGGATTAGGTGAATTAAAAAGCACGCCGGTTGTTCTACAACTAGCGGATAGGAGTGTGAAGATTCCACGGGGTTGTGTGGAAGATGTGCTTGTCCAAGTGGACAAATTTTATTACCCCGTTGACTTCATTGTCCTTGACATTCAAGGACCCACATCGGGGAATCCCACCCCGATAATCCTAGGAAGACCATTTTTGGCCACTTGCAACGCCTTGATAAATTGTAGGAGTGGCCAATTAAAAATTTCTTTTGGCAACATGACTCTTGAACACAATATATTCAATGCATGCAAATTGCCACCCCGAGAAGGGGAATACGATGAAGTTAACATGGTTGACTTTTTGGCTTCGGAACCTATAGACTCATGTGTTGAAGATCATTTCGGTTCCGAATTTGATAATGCTTTAGATTTTCTTGACTCTTTTTGTGAGCATATTGATGAATCTTTTCTTGTGCAGGAGACACATGCGGGACCAAGCACCAAATGGGTTCCGAGATTCGAGACATTGCCGTTGGACTCCCCACCTCAAATGCCGTCATCTTCGGAGCATCCCAAATTGGATCTAAAGCCACTTCCGGAATATTTGAAGTATGCATACCTTGGAGAGGGTGAGACATTCCCGGTGGTAATAAATTCTAACCTCACACCTAAGCAAGAACACGATTTGTTGGATGTGTTGAGAACACACAAAAAGGCTATAGGTTGGACACTAGGGGATATCACGGGAATTAACCCTTTAGTGTGCTCACATCACATTTATTTGGAAGAGGATTCAAAACCCTCGAGAGAGTTGCAACGTCGGCTTAACCCGACGTTGAAGGAGGTTGTAAAAAATGAACTTTTAAAATTGTTGGATGCGGGTATCATTTACCCGATTTCGGATAGTAGGTGGGTGAGTCACATCCAAATCGTGCCCAAAAAGTCCGGAATCACCGTCATTAGGGACAAGAATGATGAATTGATACATACGCGAACCACCACCGGTTGGCGTATGTGTGTAGATTACCGGAAACTTAATGCCATGACCCGCGCAAGGACCATTTTCTGTTGCCATTCCTTGACCAAATTGTAGAAAGGGTTGCGGGCCATGAATTTTATTACTTTTTGGACGGGTATTTGGGCTATTATCAAATAGAAATTGCCTCGGAGGATCAAGAGAAAACCACTTTCACTTGTCCCTTCGGCACATTTGCTTTTCGTAGGATGCCCTTCGGGTTGTGTAATGCACCCGCCACATTTCAACGATGCGTTCTAAGCATTTTTAGTGATATGGTTGAAATTGTGGAGATTTTTATGGATGACTTTTCGGTTTTTGGATTTTCATTTGAAAGTTGTTTGTCTAACCTTTCTTTGGTTTTGAGTAGATGCATTGAGAAGAACCTCCTCCTAAATTGGGAGAAATGCCACTTCATGGCTACGGATGGGATGGTTCTTGGCCATAAAGTCTCAAAGTAAGGAATGGAGGTAGACCGAGCCAAAGTTGAGATAATTGAAAAGCTACCGGCTCCAAAAACCGTGAGGGATGTGCGATCTTTTCTTGGGCATGCGGGGTTCTATCGTCGTTTCATCAAGGATTTTAGTGCCATCTCCCGACCCCTTTGCCATTTGCTAACTCTTGATGGAGAATTTATTTGGACACGTGAGTGTCAATCCTCATTTGAATTATTAAAATGCGCATTGACTACTTCTCCCATTCTGCAGGTGCCGGATTGGAGCCTCCCATTCGAGATTATGTGTGATGCAAGTGATTTTGCCGTGGGAGCGGTGCTTGGTCAAAAGAGGGAGAAAGTACCATATGTGATTTACTACGCGAGCAAAACTCTCAATGAAGCCCAAAAGAACTACACAACAACGGAGAAAGAATTGCTCGCCGTAGTGTTTGCTTTGGAGAAATTTAGGAGTTACATCTTAGGGTCATCTATTCTCATTTTTACGGATCATGCGGCCCTAAAATATTTGCTTTCAAAGAAAGATGCAAAACCAAGGCTTATTAGATGGATCTTACTTTTGCAGGAATTCCACGTCGTGATTAAGGATAAGAAGGGCGTGGAAAACTTGGTGGCAGATCATTTGTCACGCCTTACTTTTGGGAACGAGCCCACCACCGCACCAATTCATGATGCATTTCCGGATGAGCAACTTTTCGACGTGTCTTCCTTACCGTGGTATGCCGATATTGCAAACTACTTGGTTTCCGGTAAGGTTCCTCACTTTTGGTCGATTCGGGACATAAAAAGATTTAAACACGAGGTAAAATCATTCTTTTTCGATGATCCCTACTTGTATAAATATTGTTCCGACCAAATTGTTAGGAAGTGTGTGCCAAATGACGAGTTTGCTAGTGTATTACATTTTTGTCATTGTGGTGCATGTGGGGGACATTTTTCCGCACATAAAACGGTGGCCAAAATTTTGCAATGTGGATTTTATTGGCCCACCATGTTTAAGGACACATACACATATTGTAAATCTTGTGTGCCATGTCAAAAGTTAGGGGGAATAACAAAAAGAAACATGATGCCCTTAAATCCGATCTTAGAAATTGAAATTTTTGATTGTTGGGGCATAGATTTTATGGGGCCATTCCCCATTTCATTTGGGTACACGTATATCTTAGTGGCCGTTGATTACGTATCCAAATGGGTGGAGGCCATTGCATGTAGGAATAATGAGGGTGCCACCGTGCTCAAATTTCTCAAAGAAAATATTTTTGCACGTTTTGGAATTCCTAAAGCTATTATTAGCGATGGTGGATCTCATTTTTGCAATAAACCATTCTCTAACTTGATGAAGAGGTTTGGGGTCACACACAAAATTTCCACACCTTACCACCCCCAAACCAATGGCCAAGCGGAATTGGCTAATAGAGAAATAAAAAACATCCTACAAAAAACGGTGAATCCTACAAGGAAGGATTGGAGTGTCCGATTGCCGGAAACACTTTGGGCATATCGGACCGCTTACAAAACAATTTTAGGAATGTCGCCGTATAGGATTGTTTATGGAAAACATTGCCATTTGCCCGTGGAGTTAGAGCACAAATCATTATGGGCAATTAAACAATTTAATTCTATTTGTGACTCATCCAATAATTTTCGTAAATTGCAGATTTGTGAATTGGAAGAGTTGCGGCGGGATGCATATGACAATGCCAAATTAGCCAAGGAGCGCATGAAATTTGAACATGACAAAATGATTTTGAGGAGGGAATTTTTTCCGGGCCAAAGCGTGCTATTATACAACTCCCGGCTCCATCTCTTTCCGGGAAAATTGAGATCTAGATGGTCCGGGCCGTTTGTGGTGAAACATGTCTACAACCATGGAGCGGTGACCTTGGTAAACAACAAAGATGGGAGCGAGTTCAAGGTCAATGGACAACGTTTGAAGCCTTATTTTGATTCATGGGCTAAGGAGCGAAACACCGAGGAGCTTGCGGACCCGCCTTCGGGCGGCGACTAAATAGGTGTGTTTGTTCCAACTTTTGCTTCTACTACCCTTTCATCCATTGAGGACAATGCATATGTTTAGTTGGGGTGAGGGTTGTAGGTTGTTTTAGGATGTTTAGGATGTTTAGTTAGTTGTGTTGTTAAAAAAAATTCAAAAAATTAATTTTTTTTTGGAGACATCCCTTTTGTCATCTCCAATATCTTGCGAGCTTAACATCGACTATTCTTGCTCATTTGCTAGCTTTGTGCTTGATCCCTTACATGCTACATCTTAATGCATACATTTGGATTTAAATCCTATTTTGGTGTCAACTCATGAATTTTTGATTGGCGTGCTTTAATTTCTTTTCCAAGTTGATTTCAAATGCTAATATACCATGAATGAGACTATTTCATATGTCGTGATGCTCTATTTGAAACAATTTGGGAAAAGTGGGGTGTAAGAAATTTCATGTTGGGATGAACGATGTAGTTTTGATTGGATAGGAGATGGTCAATTTGTTATGCATTGTTTTCCTCTTAGGAGTGGGTGGATGAATTGCTAATTCGTGAATGAGAATGAGAGTAATATAAGTGAATTGCCTTTCTAATCAAGTTTAGTAGCCGGTGCCCCACGAAACATTGGGGAGGACGCCAAAAAACGAGATTTAGAAATCATTTCACCTTTTTGCCTATATTGCGTTATCGCGTGTATGCAAAAAAAAAATTCGGTGCATCGTTCCTCTAGTCTTGTCAAGTAGTCGGTGTCCCACGAAACATTGGGGAGGACACGAAAGAGACGATTTAGGGGAGTGCACAGAAACAAAAAAAAAGTAGAAAAGAAAATGAAAAGAAAAAGATTATAAATAATTGAGTGAATAACGAACATGAATTTTGCAAATCTCATTCCTCCACAACTTAGAGAAAAATTTCTTTTGTATTGGCCATTTCCTTGAAGATTAGCATTCATGACATCGTGATATCCCGATACGTGTGATACGGGCTTATTATCTCACTTTTCTTTGAATTGGATTGAAGAGTGTGTCACTTATAATTTACTTTCATACATTGGTTATATTGACTTTGAATTCAATTGGAAATAACATTTGGGGTATGCCATGAGAATATGGTGAGATTGGTGCATGTTTTCATTTTTATTCGAATGTATCGCTTGATTTGCTAGGGACTAGCAAATAGCTAGTTGGGGGTGTGATTCGGGGTATAAATTGCTTATTTTCCCCCTCATTTCTGGGTATTTTATGTGTATATCATATCAATTTTGGCATTGTTACTTGCATTTTCGTAATATCATGGTTTATTAACGCCTAACTTAATTTTATACATAAAATACAATTTCTAGTGACTAATTTTAGCTCCTATTATTTTTCAGGTACTCCTGTGAATTTTCCAAATTTTCTGGAATTTTTCCAGGATTTTTCTAAGCTTGGAGCTATTTTTGGTGAATTATTGGAGCAATCTGGGCATTTCTGGGAATTTCTGGGAATTATTAAGAGAAAAAAAACAAGAGAAAATCCTTACTGGGCCTTGAGGCCCGCGGCCCGCTGCTGAGCGGGCCGCTGCTGCGGGTTATTGTTTAAAAAAATAAAAATAAAAAAAAATTTAAAAAACATTTTTTGCCGCCCAGCGGGCCGGCCCGCCAGGCGATCAGGCCACCCCCGCTCGCAAGAGAGGGGAACGCGAACAGCGGGGGGGCACGCGCCCCCCCATCGGCGAATCGCGGGGGGCCACGTGCCCCCCGCATTTCTTTTGTACGCAGAGGCTGCTGCGTTTGTTTGGGGGGCGGAAAATTTAATCCCGCCCCCACTTCTGCACAGTATTATTTTGAGGCCCGATTTCCTTGGGCAGATGAAAAACAGGAAAAGGAGCTTGGGCCTGTAACGAAATTTGGTTCTGTTTTTTTCTTGGGCTGAACACGTTTTTGGGAGTTAGTTTTTTTTGGGAGCTGTTTTTTTAGGGCTGGCCTTGAGGGATTCTTTTTCAAGGAGAAATTTCTAGGGCTTGGAAAATCTTGGAGAAGGAGTAAAGATCAAGAGAGAAGATCAAAGGAGAAGATCAAAAGGGGGTTTTCTTGTGCTTTAGCTTTTATTTCTCAATTTCTCTTGTTGAATTTTGTTCATTGTAAAAACATTTGGATGTTAACTTTGAAATCAACAATGGTGATTTTGTTTATCATGAGTGGCTAGTCTTATTGTGTGTGTTTATGGTGGATGGTTGTATGTTGGGCTTACAAATTTCATTTCTAGCTTGAATTTTAACTCTCATATGTGAATGAAATGTTGAGTTAGTCTTGTTCAATTGGAACCCTAGTGGGAAATCCAAAGAGAGGTTCATCCTAGTGGACCCTCTCTATTGTGTTTATTGTAAAATTTTCTCAATGTTTCATTCACTATCTTTTCGCACCCAACGTGTTCGATGAAATGTCAAACCATCCGACCACTCTCTCCTTAGCCGGATGAGGGATCGTAGTGATTCGAAATGAAGTTTGAAGCCCGACTACTCCATGAAACCATGAACACTCACATTTCTCATCTTTGTTTGCTATCTTACCTATTTCGTTGTTTGCGTGCTTAACGGTAGGGTTTTCTAAAAATCTCATCAACCAATCCTCACCCCAAAAGGGTGTTATTTCTCACACCGCTTAGGCTAATTGTGATCACTGTTGATTGTAAGCAAGTTGTCCCCGTGTTCAACCCTAGGCTCACTAGGAAATTTACTACTTGGCGACCTCCTACACTTGGGAGTTAGCACGTGCAATCTTTTGTTCACGCCACATTATATTTAAAACTTAATAATTAGACGATACTGCGACCGCTCTGCCGTTAGTCACCTAACCTAACGGTGTATGACGTTGCCCAGTGGTCCAATAATTATTAAGTGAAACTGCATGTGATGTCTGTGAATGAAAATGTTGATGAGCACAATATTTCTGCATGAATGGCTAAATGTGGTTTTTGGATCGGCTATTTAAGTCACACATTTCTTTTCCCGCACTTTTCTTTTATTTTTGAGAGAAATTGTAGTGAGAAATTTATGTAAATGTCAAAAAAAAAGAAGACCAATTTCCATGGAGACGGAGGCCACAATTGAAGCTGTAGATATCTTATGGGACCCACAGGGTTTCCAAAGTTGTAATTTCCTTTTAAAGCTGCAAATTGTATAATATGGACTGTATGGACTTTTGACTTTCTTTATGTGGGACTGGCCGATCCACGCATTTAGCGTCTCATTAAATATTGCCTCCGCATGAAAATGTTTTTTTAAAATATTAATTCATGCATGTTTGTGCTCTGCTAGATAAATGGCTAAAATTGCAAGCGTTGATTTCGAAGTGCTGGATGCATCAGGTAGAAACTATCTAAGCTGGCAGCTAGATGTAAAGTTTTACATGTGGGCGAAGTCCCTCATTGCTGCTGTAACAGAAAAAGAAAATGTTAGCGATATAGAAAAGGCGCAAGCCATTATCTATATTCGCCGCCATGTGGACAAGACCTTAAAGGCTGAGTACCTTACGGTCGAAGATCCACTTGAGCTATGGACCACCCTTGAGGATAGGTATAAACATCAGAGAGATGTTATACTCTCAAGGGCAAGATATGAGTGGGAGAACCTGAGACTACATGACTTCAAGTCCATTGCTGAGTACAACTCAGCACTTTTTAGTATCACCTCACGCCTGAAGTTATGTGGTGAGAAAGTCTCAGAACATCGCATGCTGGAAAAGACATATACGTCTTTCCATGAAAAAGATGCGATACTCATGCAGCAATACCGTGAACGCAAGTTCACCAAGTATTCTGAGCTGATGTCATGTTTACTCATGGTCGAGCAAAACAGAGAGCTTCTTCTCGCCACTCACAACATGTGCCCTCCCGGCACTGCCCCTCTTCCAAAAGCTCACCATACATCTTCCTCTAAAAAGAAGAGAGATAATAAAAGAAAGGAAAGACCACAGCAAGGGGGACAACAGAAAAGAGCCAAGGGCCATGTATAGCAGCGAAAGAATGAAGAGAAGCGCAAGTTCACCTGGCACAGAAATGACAACAAGAAAAATGATGCACCCCCACCCAAGAGGGATTGGGAAGACCAGTGCCACAGCTGTGGCATGACAGACCACTGGTCTAGAGTGTGCAGGACCCCGGTGCATCTCCAGGAGCTGTATAAATAAAGCAAGAAAAAGAAAGCAGAAACAAATCTGGTGGCTGCAAACAATGCAGTCAAGTTCACCGCAAAAGACTTCGAATCAGATGACATGCTTGATTAGCCTGCTACATTTATCTGAGCATCTTATTTTCTAGAACAATCTATTTTATGAGAGCTTTTATGTAATTTGATTTCTGTTGAATAAAATTTAGTTTTTCTGAATGCAAATGTTTACTCACCTTTTTAGATGGGATGCTCTCATGACTGCTTGGTAGACAGTGCTTCGACACATACGATCCTTCAGCACAAATGCTATTTCCATAGCATTATACCGTATAAGAGCCCTGTAAATACAATTTCAGGGCCATCGGACATAATTGAAGGTTCTGGGAATGCAACCTTGTTGCTCCCCAAAGGAACATAAATAAATACTAAAGATGCACTATACTCTCCGAATTCCAAGCGAAACTTACCAAGTTTCAAAGATGTCCGTCTGAACGGATTCTACTTGGAAACATCAAATGTGAAAGAAAATGAATTACTGTTTGTAACGTCTCAAGAAAATGGAGTTAAAACCATACTTGAACTTTTTGAGAGCCTCTCATCGGGCCTCTACCATACAAAGATTTGGAGAGAGGAAGCAAATCTGATGGAGCACCTGAAGTGCCCGACATCAGCCAAATTTTTACTTTGGCATGATAGACTCGGCCACCCTGAATCTGTGATGATGCAGCATTTTATCACAATCCCATGGGCATAATCTGAAGAACCAGAAGATTCTTCAGAAGGGAGAATTCCCTTGCGTATCCTGCTTCAAGGGTAAATTAATAACAAGGCCATCACCACTTAAAGTGGATATTGAGTCTCCACGCTTCCTCGAAAGAATACACGGAGACATATGTGGACCCATCCACCCCCAAGTGGGCCTTTCCGATATTTCATGGTACTAAGTCATGCATCTTTGAAATATTTGTATGTGTGTCTACTTTCAACCCGCAACTTAGCTTTTCCAAAGCTTATGGCACAAATTATAAAGTTGCAGGCGCATTTTCCAGACAACCAAATTAAGAAAATACGTCTGGATAATGCGGGGGAATTTACCTCCCAGTCATTTCAAGAATACTGCCAGGTAGAAATGGCAATATTACGGGGCGGGGCGGGTATTTAACTACCCAAGCTTGCCCCGCCCCGTCTGCGGGCTGGGGCGGGTCGTGAAATTTCTTACCAAAACCGGGTCAGGCCGGGTCGGGTCGGTCGGGTCAGGTCATTACTGCCATCCATATGGATCCCAAATAAAAGTTTTATTTGGGATTTGGGAGAATTGTGATTTATTGGTAATTTGGAATTGGGAATTGGCCTAATTGGAAGAGCATTGGAACAGAGTATGAGTTATGTGATGTGGGCAGACCGCATGGTTCGCATCAAAATAGTAATGTTTTTTAGAACCTCTATAATTTATCGGGGCGGGGCGGGGCGGGGCGGGCTGCATACAAAGCCCAAGCTTGCTCCGATCCGTCTGCAGGCCGGGGCGGGTCGGTTCAGGTCATTACTGCCATCCCTACTGCCAGGCAACGTGTCATGGCATGTTTAGCGCTATACGGAGACTGATACGGTAGCTCTCTACACGCGAGTAGAGAGAGTATAATGAGTAGATAAGGAGTGATTTGGCATGAATGTGGCTCGTGGCAGTCATGTAAATTTGTGGAAAATATAGGGGCATTTTGGTCATTTGACTACACGGGTAGAAGTGTGTGTGTAGAGTAAAAGTGGGTGTGTAAAGAAATGTCGAACTTGTAAATTTAGAAAGAGTGGGTTAGAGTGTGAGGGTTTAGTGTGAAAAGAGATGGGTTTAATGGCACACTCGTAAATTTTTAGAAAGGCCAGGGGTAAAACGGTCTTTTGGTCAAAAGCTGCTGTGCGTACACACTTAAGTTGTGTGTATATAAAGTAATGGCAAACTTGTAAATACTTGAAACTTGAGGGGTAAGTTTGGAAGGGTATTAAGGTCATTTTTCCATATGCATGCTTATCTTGAAGAGAAATCTAGAATAAGGAATTTTTTATCTCTTTTCTACATACTTAACTTTCTTCTTCTTTCTTATCTTTTCTTCATTCATCCTCATTCACCGTCACCCTTGGCCGAAATTCCCCCTTCCCCTTGCCAATTTTTCAAGCTCCAAAACCCTAATTTCATTCCAAGAAATTGAAGAAACCCCTAGCTCACTTCAAGGAGAAAGAAGGGTGGAAGGAGGAGAAAGAAAAGAGAGAAAGAAAGAGGATTTCTTGAGGTAGGATTCTAACTATGGCTTGGGAATTTTTATTTAGGGATATGAGAATTTTAGCATGTTATTTAAGTTGTTTATGATCTTAATTTCATGTATCATGTTTGATTTAGCCCCAAAGATTCGATCTTTCCCATGTATTTCCAAGCAGATCACTCTCTCCTGAAAAATAGAATTCTGTAAGTGTGTTTACACATCAATTTTAATTTCTGTAGTTGGAATCACTCTCTGAAAAAAAATACGTAGCTATAGATCTTGAAGTTCTACTCCAAATTCATATAAAATTTTTCATATTTTGAGTTCAATAAGTAGGAGTAAAAATTCATTGTTTGCAAGATGTCTGAAATTCTGTCAAGCTGTACACATTTCAGTAAAACGAGCACTACTACCTGCACACTCTATGGATTTTGTTGATTTTGATCTTGTTGGAAACTTAAGAAGTTTTTCTAGATATTCATCAGAGTGCTCATATGTCGTAATTCTGGCTCCAAAATGCTTAAAATTGGCTTTGAAGACAGGTGCAGAAATCTGTCTGCAGAACAGATTTGACACACTTGACTAAATAATTCACTATAAATCATATACTGTATATTTTTATCTGAAATTTTATCTGTGAATCCAGGACTATAATATCTCCAACTTGCATTCTTTGAGTTTTGTCAAATTCACAAGAGAAATGGGTTAAAAATGCTGTCTTTCTAGCTGCTTTTGCAATTTCAGTATGCTGAATGGTGTTGGGTGAAGTTGGAAGTGTGTGATATTACTAATGTTTCACTCCAAAATGCATGAATGAAGTTGATACATGTATTTAAGTTTGGTTAAGCTATTTGTTACTAAATTTGATGGTGTGATATGTCTCATTTACATGACGAACGCCATATGTTCGATAAAATGCCCAAATGAATTTGAAGTTGGAAAAACTTGAAAATTGGCCTTTTAAAATGTTGTGCCATGTAATACTTTTGTCAACTTGTGTATGGTCATTGGACATTATGATATCTGACATGTTAACTGGGATGTCTCGATCTGCTCTAAGGTGGGTGAGCATCCTAGTATTGGGATGGGGGAAGTTTGGGTATAACTTAACTTTAAGGGGCTGGACTGAGAAGTTGGGAAAAGTGATATGTGATATGCGATACTTACACCCACTCGCCTTTACCGGGAGTGGAGGGGACATACAGAGGTTGTGTTACTATGTGGAGAGCCTCACTCCTGCCATGGACGGGGGAGCTGAGAGGCCCGGCGTACAGTGCCCGTGTCCACTGCGTCATGTGCTATATTCACCCCACATTTGGGGTGAGGTCCAGGCCATTATCGTTAGGTGATACCCATGCTTCCAAATATATCACTAACATCAACTAACTAATGAACCATATATGTGTTGTTGTTGTTGTTGTACACTTGTGTGTTGTACTTTTTACCTTGGTTGCTTGTACTCTTATTGCCGTTACACTCATAACCCTAAATGATATTTCCTGCCCTAGTTAGTTTCCTACTGGGCACGTTTGACGTGCTCATTTTACTTTTCAGGTCTTGAGCAGAGGTCACCAGAGCAGAGTCTCCCACAGGAGATTCCTTAGATGTGGGTTTGAGTTTGGGTATACCACTCTTTTGGGATGTGTCTTGTAGTGTGAGTTGGGTTGAGTGGGGAATGAGTTGTCTTTTGTAGTTATGTTATATGTTGGTGGCTTGTAACACTTCTCATGTATGTACTAGAGACAGTTCACTTGTACTTGACGCTGGTGTGTGGTACGTTCCTTAGTTATGTGGTTTTGTGGATATGTACTCTTTGTGATGGCTATGTGTGTTGCTTCTTTCTTTTATATATCTGTGATGTATGATCCCAGCATACGCAGTGTCCTGATTATTGTGTGTTTACCTTACACGCTTGGTGTATACCGCGGCTTGTCAGGCTCCATCCTCTCTTTTCCTCGCTATGGGACATCGTATAGGTATATGTGAGAATGAGGCGTGACACAACGGGAATAGAAATTGAACATCCGGTGCCGCATGTTCACACCCAGAACGGGTTAGCTGAGTCGCTAATTAAAAGACTCCAATGGATTGCACATCCATTGCTAATGAAATCCCAGTTGCCAGTGGATGCATGGGGACATGCAATTCTGCATGCTACATCACTAATAAGAATAAGACCCTCAGGAGGTCAGAGTCTCTCTCCAATGCAACTTGCATATGGAACATCGCCGAACATTTCTCACTTGAGAATCTTCGGTTGCGCAGTTTATATCCCCATTGCACCACCCCAGAGGATCAAGATGTGCCCTCAACGTCGCCTAGGTATTTATGTAGGGTTTGACTCACCCTCTATTATAAGATAACTAGAACCCCAAACGGGGGACGCTTTTAAGGCACATCTTGAAGACTGTGACTTTGATGAGACATATTTCCCCAAAATGGGCCTAAACATTGCAAAGTCTAGTGCGAAGCAAATGTTAACGTGGGATACAAAAAGGTTGACCCACTACGACCCGGTAACAAAACAATGTGATGATGAGATCCTGAAGATCTTACACATCCAGAACACAGTTCATAGATTACCGGACTCGTTTACTGACAACCAGAAGATTGTCAAATCACACATCCCTGCTGCGAACATCCAGCTAGGATTGACATCCCAAAGGATGGATGCAATCCACCAGCAGGAGAAGTGGCTGCACCTCAACAGAAAAGAGGCAGACCACCAGGCTCCAAGGATAAAAATCCAAGAAAAAGAAAAATATCCGGAGACCTTGGGACGATACCCCCACAGAGAAACGAGCTCGTGTCCATACTCTCTACCCTCCCGGAATCCACAGCAGAGGAACTGCCGGGAGAAACTAAAATATCATTAAATTATGTACGTACACGGGAGGTATTGGACAGAAAGAGTACAGTCGTCGACGATGACTTCGCGTTTCACATTGCTATTCACGTCGTCGGAAGCGACGATGATCATGATCCACATTCCGTTGCTGAATGCAAACGTAGAAATGACTGGCCAAAGTGGAATCAGGCAATAGAAGCCAAGCTGGATTCGCTTCAGAAATGCAAAGTCTTTAGGCAAATAGTCCAAACACCTACTGGTGTCAAACCTGTGGGATACAAATGGGTATTCGTGAGAAAAAGAAATGAAAATAATGAGATTGCACGCTACAAAGCAAGGCTTGTAGCGCAAGTCTTTTCCCAAAGACCGGGCATTGAATATGACGAAACATACTCACCGGGCATGGATGTGATCACCTTCAGATTCCTGATAAGCTTAACAACAAAGGAAGGTTTAGATATGCAGCTAATGGATGTTGTGACTGCATATCTATACGGTAATCTCGCCAAGGAGATATACATGAAACTTCCTGACGGCTTTTCAATGCATGCTGACTAAAAGATAGACCTCGGGACGTCTACTCTGTTAAGCTACAAAGATCATTGTATGGTCTCAAACAATCAGGAAGAATGTGGTATAACAGACTCAACGAATTCCTTGTTCAACAAGGATTCAACAACAATGAAGTCTGCCCTTGTATCTTCATAAGAACAAAGGGAAAAGGGTCCGTAATAATTACTGTCTACGTAGACGATTTGAATCTCATTGGATCTCCTGAAGAGATCACTGAGATATTTGTAAGCCTAACAAAAGAATTTGAAATGAAAGACCTAGGCAAAACGAAATTCTGCCTTGGCTTACAGATTGAACATCTAAAAGATGAAATCATATTATATCAAACCACATACATAAAGAAAACGTTGCAAAGATTCCATATGGACCAATGTCATCCACTAAGTACACCTATGGTGGTACGATCTCTGGATGCACATAAAGACCCCTTCCGGCCGGTGGAAGAGGGGGAGGATTTACTTGGTCTAGAAGTCCCTTATCTAAGTGCCATCGGAGCACTCTTATATCTGGCAAACTGCACGCGTCCCGATATAGCGTTCGCAGTAAATTTGCAAACCAGATACAGCGCAGTGCCCACACAGCGCCACTGGACCGGGGTTAAGCACCTTCTGCGCTACCTCCACGGGTCCACAGATTTGGGACTCTTCTACAAAAATGGAATATCCTCTACACTTGCTGGTTATGCTGATGCAGGTTATTTGTCTGATCCCCACAATGCGAAGTCACAGGCTGGGTACGTGTTTACCTATGGAGGGACAGCCATTTCCTATAGATCCATCAAGCAAACCTTGACGGCGACCTCATCCAATCACTCAGAGATCATTGCCATCCATGAAGCAAGCAGGGCATGCGTATGGTTACGCTCAGTTGTCCACCACATCCTTTCTTCTACCGGGCAGAAGACTGGAGACCTCGAACCTTCCACAATGTTCGAGGACAATGCTGCTTGTATAGCTCAGTTACGAGGTGGCTTCATCAAAGGCGACAGAACAAAGCACATTTCACCAAAGTTCTTCTGGACGCACGAGCTACAGAGAGATGACAAGATCGACATCCGACAAAGTGCAATCATGTGACAATCTGGCAGACTTGTTCACTAAAGCCCTTCCTACTGCAACTTTTAGGAAGCTTGTACAAAGGATTGTGATGAGACGCCTAAGAGATCTGAAAGCTTGAGAGCTTGTACAGATCAGGGGGAGTTAGGTAGAGTTTGTACTCTTTTTCCTTAACTATGGTTTTTTCCACTGAGTTTTCCATAACTAAAGGTTTTAACGAGGCAAATCTCACCAACTCAGGATGCTGAAGTATCTATCCCATGTGAGACTCTATTATGCTTAGAATCCTGAAGTATTCACGAGCAGAGTCCACAACTATGGCTGAATAATGAAGAGTGTTGTGAACGGTTATTTAACCGTAGTTGGTTGAGATTCTAGGCTATCCTAGAGATAAACCCATATCAATGTAGCCTATTCTTCCCTATTGCCTGTAAATAAAGAGCTGCCGTAGTTGATTCATAACATTAAGAAGGTAATAAACCGAAAAAAAAAGGGAAGGGGCAGCGAGGAAAGGGGAAAAGGGGGAAGAAATCGATGGGAACCGAAACACCGAAAACTCTCACTACGGGAAAAAGGGTGGCGAACTCTGAGGACTTTAGAGGGCTCTTAAGCCCTGTGCTGCATTATCTGAAGAAGATGGAGTTGGAGCTTACTTGCCCCAATTGGTAACCTCTCCCTCATTTTCTGTGTTTTTTGTTTTTGAAGTAGCAGACCTTTAGTTTTTGGGTGAATCGTTGTTTCTTGTGAACTGGGTCTTTGGATTTTGATGTGTTCATGTGAGATTTGTTCGAAAGGCGGGATTTTGGGCGGGTTTGTTGTTAACTGGGGAATGGGTTTCTAGTTTTAGCTTTTCTCCTTAGCTTTTTACTATGTGTTCTGATGATCTTAGTGGAAAAGGATGGATTTTTGCTTTATGAGTGTATCATAGAAGTATAACGTGATCTCATTATGCATTTGTCTTAGTTATGGACGAGTTTATGTTACCTTTGTTTTTGATTATGTTGCAGTTTTGAATTGCTAAGCGAGCCAACATTGCTGCCATGCAATCATATATTTTGCAGGTTTGATCCGTGTGTCGGCGTATTTTATATTTGTGTATACATTTACTACACTGTAAAATTTTCATCATATCAATTTGTAATATTCATGGAATCATGACCGTTTATGGATATCTATACATGCAGCCATTGCATTAGACCTGGAGATGATTATCAATCTAACTGTCTTGCATGTCCATCATCTTTTGCTGGTGGAGGTATTCTCTTTACTTGGATGAAACTATTTTGAACAGTTGATTTATCTTTAAACTGAAAAGAAATTCTTGTAGATCGTAGGCATTGTATTCACATAGAAGCAATCATGGACATATTCAAAAACCTGAATGATGCTACCGCTGCCATTGTCCGAAAGCTAGATTCTCAAGTTGATACATCAGGTTATGGTGTTTATTCTTCAATTTCAAGATACCTTTTTATCTTATTGGTTTGCCTGTTGGTGATATTGAATATTCAACTATTTATGCAGGCATGAAGGTTCCATCGCATGGTTTAGGCAATACCGATATTGAGGGTACATCTTAAGGCTTTCAAGTTGGGTTATCAAGTAAACTAGCCTATCTGTTTGGCATCAACTTAATCTTCCTTAACTTTGCAGCCATGAAGGTGCCATCAAATGCAAGTCCGGTTTTCGTCGGCAGCCAATCTGAAGTGCCATCAAAGGATGCTCAAGTTAATGTTTCAGGTCATTCTGTTTGTACTCTGGTTGGGCATATATATTTTTGTTCAGTGAATCCACCTGAGGGGGCCCTTACAATTATTGCAATATTTTTAAAAACATGTATGCTCTCACATGGGTGATGTATTCTAGGTCACAGTACTATTGGGGAGAAAGTTCAACACTATAAAGTTGATATATTAGCTATAAAAGATTATCATTAGCTTGTTCATATTCCATGTTGCTTACTACGATTTAATTTGTATCGATGCAACTATGGACTTTTAAAAGTATATAACTTACTACGATTTAATATGTATTGATGCAACTATGGACTTTTAAAAGTATATAAACATGTTATTATAGCTAACGTTATTCATCGCCTTGTCTGTATGGCTTACTGTAAGCATTTAGGGGGTGCGTGTGAGTGGGGGAGCGGATGCATCTTGCTCTTAACAAGCATGCAGAGGTTGTGTGGGTGGGTGCTTCTCTTGCCAGCTAGACATGAAGGTGTCGTCAGACGAGGTTGTGTGGGTGGGTGCTTCTCTTGCCAGCTAGACATGAAGGTGTCGTCAGACGAGTTTTATGTTTCAGGGCATAATGATCCAGCAGAGATATCACGAGGCGTTCTGGTTACCATATTAGGGTGGTTATATTACCCTGGTTTTGAACATGCCGTCTGCTTTTAGTGATTGTTCTTGCTAGATCACTGATCATGAGTCTGATCATTCACTCCCTTTTGCCAATATGTCTGTAATTTGCAAAATAAATGCAATAGTAGGGGCAGTTTAGATTTTATAATTAAGAAGGTATTGGTTACTGGAAGAAAAATGTTAAATAAAGAAAAGGTGAAATGAACATATTTTCTGTTAATATTTATAATATATAGATGGGGGAGATGGACATGGGGCATCCATAAATCCTCTAAAACCTAGACACAAGACCTACATGTGTTGATGCATTTTTAACTCATACAAATGTATGCAGCCGGTTGTTACTTACATGCAAGAGAATCAGGTAGTGAAATTAGTCGTGAACCATCAGCTTTTGTGAAGAGGGAAATAACTCCATGTTATACATGCTTAGATGAACAGATATTTATACAAATTGAAGTAACAGACACGGATGGACACTGATTCTTTGTTTTTTTAACACAACAATTTTTGGTTGGGTGAAGTGTTCTGATAGTTATGAACTTCTATGTGTTGTTTTGTTTTCTTTCTTGCGTTTTTATTCGGACAATTTTTGGAAAACAAACAAAAAGTAAAAATAAGTATAAACATCGACCGAAAAAAAATATTTAGCAAAATTGACCATCTTTTGCCACGTTAGCAACCAGGGGTGCTAACTGGGTGCACCTCGTCGCTGACTTGGCAAGTTAGGGTTTGGCCGCACCTTCCAAGTCCAGCCAATTTTGCCGCACTTGGCAAGTACGGCAAAATCGATTTATATTCAGGAGCTTTCACCTCAACCAACATTTGTGTGAACGAAAAACTTCGATAAACCGACGGTAAGAAGAGCGACCTCCCCTACTTTGACGTCCTATTGAACGCCGACCTCATAATAGCGAAGCCCTTCAGTCCCTCGCGCTCAACCTCGTGAGTATTTCTTCAATTCGTGAGTTTTTAGTTAGGGTTGGTTGTGTGGAGAAGATGATAGTCACTTGCGCTCAACCCGGTGAGTATTTCTTCAATTCGTTCGTGAGTTTTTAGTTTAGGTTGGGTATGTGGAGAAGATGGTAAGGGTTAGGGTTATGTATGTGTTGATTGTTTGTGGAGATGATGGTTATTAGGTATGTGGTGATTGTTTGTGGAGATCATGGTTAGGGTTAGGGTTATTTTTGTGGAGAATATGATTAGGGTTCAAGATGTAGATTTTTAATAGTTTCATATTATACAAATCATGTTAAGAATGTTAAAAATGCTGAATTATTGCATATGCTACCCTAGGAATTGTGTTATTGTTAAAAAAAGTTAAAAATGTTGAAGCATGATGAATTAGGCTTAGGTATATGCATATTGATGAATGTGAACAAACTTACTATGTGATGTTATTTCCATGGCTTGATGGTTGGAATCTCTGGACCATTTCTTACATAAGTTCAATTGATTAAGGTTAAATTGTTTAAAGAGATGTACGAATTAAAGTTCCATTTACTAGTGTGATTTCTTTTGCCCATATTAAATATTCTTTTTGTAAATTGTAGGATATAATATCATGGAGGAGGCGGGACCCATATCTGATGCGGTCTTGTATGATCAGGCTCATCATCGTTCTGCACAGATTCGGCATGGACATGTATGAATATTCTTGGTGATAATGTTAGAAATTTAAATATTGTGGCATGCAGGAAATTAATTAACGCATTATTGTTTACAGGATGCTATGATAGGAGTTGTGGATCACACGCGCAGACATTCTGAATGGCAAATAGATGAGCGTGCAGTGCATTATATTGAAATGTCTGGGTTACATGTATGTGCAAGGTTGAAGTGGATACGGTTGGATCATGCACTATTAACAGCGTTGGTTGAGAGATGGAGGCCCGAGACAAATACATTTCATATGCGACATGGGGAGATGACGATCACAATGCAGGATGTGGCTGTCATCACTGGCCTACCTATTGACGGGAGCCCCATTTATCGAGGTGAACGTCGACATACAACATGGTCTGATTTGATGGAGCGTCTATTGGGACATGCATCCATTGAAAACCAAGGAGCCAAGGTGAAGCTTAGTTGGCTGCGTGAAACTTTTATGGTTTTACCCGATGAAGCCACAGAGGTGCAGATTCAGCAATATGCACGTGCGTACATGTTACACATGATCGGAACCTTATTGGTTCCAGATTCAAGTAAAGGATCGGTGCACTTACGTTGGTTGGGGAAGTTGGAGCATTTTGAGGACATTGGAGGGTATTCCTGGGGGAGTGCAGTGCTGGCACATATGTATACTGAGTTAAGTAAGGTGGCAAGGATGCAAACAACTGCGTTATATGTATGCGCCACATTGTTGCAGGTATACAATTTTTACTTTGGTAATATTGTGATGTATGTATGTATATATATTAACAATCACTGACAAACTCATATTTACAGGTATGGTCATGGGAGAGATTACATATAGGACGCCCCACATACACCCAACATGTATTGGATGGAACCGTCCCCATAGGGTGCAGGTGGAACGTGCCGCTATCATTTCGTGAAACTCCCAAAGGGAACATCGAAATGTATAGAAACGAGCTTGACTCGTTAGAGAGCACACAAGTATGAATTTATAAATTTTATATCATTAATTGAAATAATGATATATACATATATTTATATATTATGTAGTCTAATGATTTATTTTGTTATTCATGCCTATTAGGTTATATGGGAGCCATATAATGAGCGATTCAGGCATCTTCATCCTTTATGTTTAGCAACTTCCAGGATCTGGCGTGCACGTGTACCCTTATTCTGCTGGGAGGATATGGAGATGCATATACCAGACCGCGTTATGCGACAATTTGGTTTAGCTCAGCACATCCCAATTGCGGTCCCAATAATGCCGGTGAAGACAGGTATGACCCCTCAACAATGGGCTGCTGCTACCGTGGAGCATCTCAAGGCGTGGGAGCACAGAGATGACCTTGTTGTTGAGGTGGGAAATGTTGTATCTTTAAATGATTATATGCACTGGTATTGGGGGATCACCAGGCGATGGATATATACTAGGCAGGAGCCCTCATTCTCGTACATGCCACGTGGTCCCATCGAGCGTCAACTGGTAAATACTATCTCCATGCTATTTTTTATTAGTATATGATTCTTAAACTTAAATGCTTCTTTATCAATTTGTTTTACAGACTGATGCATTACTTGACATCCACTATATGACGGCACGTGGATTAGAACAGGACCCAACACATTACTTGACATCCATTCAGAGTAGGGTCGACGAGGTGTTGGGGCGGACACGACATCTTCCAGAAGGTGCAGACACGAGTCATATTGGGCGATTTCATAGGAGGGATGTTGTCGGAACTTCGCAGCAGTAGCAGACAGAAGGGGATGACACATGCCCGTCTCAGACATAGCAGGGTGACTTTGATGATACCGTCCCGTCGTAGCAGCATCCGACAGAATGTGATGAAGCTGGCTCGTCGCAGCAGTAGCATACACAACCACAAATGGAAGGGGTCACAACAACAGAAGCACGGTTGCATACATACACTCGTCGTTCGCGATTATCATTGCAATGATTTTTTTGGCGGTCGTAGTTGTTGTGATGTACAATGATTATATATGCAACGATTATTTTGGCGGTCATAGTTTTTGAATGTAAATCAAATGTTTTTGAAATGGATTTATATTTACGATGAGATTGTTATTATATGTGATGGATGGGATGAGATTGTTATTATCCGGGATGGATGTGATGATTGTGTGATATGTGAAATATGTGTTATGTGTCGTATGTATGATATTAGATATGTATGCAATATGAGAGATATGATTGCGATATGTTTGATATGAGTCATGTTCCATCTCCGCATCTTCTCCCAATTTGTTAATGACTTCCTCAACAAATCATCCATCAAAGGTTTACAGGAAAAAGATAGCCATCCAAGCTGTCACTGAAGCAGCAAAAGGGCACGTAGCTGATATCAGGATGAGAAAATTCTCAATTGGAGCTGGAGCAGAGCCTAACCAATTGACTGAAGACCTCCATCAATGCGTTCATCATTGCGTTCATAACATTTCTCTGGAGCTCTACACCAAATATATTCACTCTCTATCGTTCCATGCTCGTATTGTAGTTTTATGGTGTTTTTGATATACTTGATATGTCATATGAGTGATATATGGTATGTGATGTGATATGTGTGATAAGATATGTGCGATATTTGTTAATTTTGAGATATGTGACATACGTGAGATTTTCCTCATAAATTCAGCTTAGAGCTTAGAGCTTAATATCTAGGACTCCATCTCTCACATCTCCGCATTTTCTACCAATTTGTCAATGGCTTCCTCAGCGAAGCAGCCATCAAAGGTTTACAGGAGAAAGGCAGCTTATGGTGTTTTTGATATACTTGATATATGATATGTGTGATACATGGTGTGTGATGTGATATGTGTGATACATGGTGCCTGATGTGTAATATATGTGATATGGGTGATATATGGTGTGTGATACCATATGTGTGATACATGGTGTATGATGTGATATGTATGATACATGGTGCGTGATATGTAATATATGCGATACATGGTGTGTGATATGTGATATATGTGGTTTGTGTGAAATTCTAAGAGTTACGAATGCACATTGAAAAGATGTATGTTTTGTGTGATATATTTGTTTTTCCTGTGAAATGCTTATAAGAAGAAACTTATTTTTTTTTTAAATTTGAGTTTTTTTCGCATAAATTGTCCATTATACATCCTCACACCCCCACATCCCACACCCCTCCCAACCTGATAGCTTTAGTGAACTCAGTACCCCTCCCTCACCTCTCCCACACCACTCAACTGAGTTTTGGGAAAGAACTCAGCTGTCTTGCTGAGTTCTTTTCCAGATTGTGGGAAAGCCTATGCAAAATGGCCGCACTTGGCAAGTGCGTTCATTTTGAACTTGTTTTTTTTGTCGTCCAAACTGGCCGCACCTGGCAAGTGCGGCCAGTTTGGAGTTGGGAAAAACAAAGTGCAAAATGGCCGCGCTTGGCAAGTGCGGCCATTTTGCATGGGCTTTCGCAGAACCAAGCTGCTGCTGAGTTCTCTTCAGAACCCAGCTGCACCTCACTAAATCTGTATCACACATATCACATCACAAATCATATCACATATATCACATATCACATATCATGTATCACACCTACCATATCACATATTATGTATCATGTATATCACATATCAAGTATATCAAAAACTCCATCATCATCACAATATATAAATTCTCTATATATCAATTCTCACATATATCACATATCACGTACATCACATAGGTTAAATTGAATTCATCACAAATACATAACACATAGTGTACATCATGTAACATATCATATAATCGCAAAATTTAAACTCAAATCTAAATCTTCTATAAATTATATCAAAATCTCAAAATTGATTTGCATTCTAATGAAGGTAAAATTCCAACATTACAAGGAGTGACGTTGGCTTCTTTGGGCTTCTTAATATGACACCACATATATTCATTCTAAGGAGGGTAAAAATCTAAGAATGCATCAGGCACGGGAATCGCCTCTTCAATGTGATGGGTCCGAAAATATTGGAATGTAATAAATTAAAACATAAGGTATATTACAAGTTATATAAAATTGGACCATGTCCCCACGAATCCGAGTTAAACGAGGCCGAACTGGAGGTCTTCTTTTCTCAGGGGATTTAACATTGGACCATCCCAATCCTTCCAATAACGTGCATCAGGTATAGGGTGAAATTTCGGGCTATATGAAAGGTGATAGGTGTTCGCACTATATTATAGAGAACAAAATGACCACTATGATATGTTGCACCATATTCCTGTTTATACGTTGCGGCCATCATATGGACACATGACATGTGCTGAAGCATATGCATATTACAAGTATAGTTACAATTTTCTCCGTGTATCGTCACGGTATAAGCGAGGCAATCCTTATCCACAACATGACATTCATAATCAGGAAATCGTGTAATGTAGCAAGTTCGTGCATCTTGCACACGTGCCCCTAGAAGCTCCTCTGTGTTTGGAGTAAAATTTGTATTGCACCATGTCCGTCAAGCCGATGATGGTAGAAATATTTATTTAACATGTAAAAGGTTCTTGCAATCAATGCTTGTATCGGTAGCGCTCTTGCTCCTTTGAGAACCCCATTGAAGCTCTCCGAACAATTGGTTGCCTTAGTACATTAGCGTTTCCCACCATCTTCATGCATAGCACAACTTCTTGTCTCCCCCTCCAAGTCTGCATTAATCCACTCATCTGCTACAACGGACTCTGCTCTAATCTTTGCACAATACACATTAGATGTAAGCAAGTCTGATGCATTACCCGCCCACCAGAAGTTCCTTTCCAATGATACTGTTCAGTATCCATTCAACTTGAAATTTGTGATGATATGTCGAAGACACTATCTATGGTGTCTATGTGTCGACCATCCCTCCCGCAATGCTTTAGGAATTCCTTTCATTCTATCAGGAATGAAGGTAATGGTTTGGTGGCGATGAGCACTGGGTATAGAGAAACATATACAGCTGAAAAATCACTTCCAATTTTTTTGGTTCTCAGCCTCCACAACAACAAATGCTAAAGGAAATAGCCCACAATTTGCATCCACTCCTGTGGCCACAAGTAAACATGCATATTTCTCATACAAATGTGTGCCATCAATATTCAGGACCCGCCGACAATGCTTGAAGCCTTCAATTGAAGGTCCAAATACCCAGAACATCTCTGTAAACTCAGCTACTCCTGGCCCAATAGTGTCGTATGTGATTTTGTAAACTATTCTAGGATTGCTTTCTGCAATGACATCTAAATACTGTGGTAGCATATGATAAGACTCCTCCTAATCATTAAATATATGTGATAATGCTTTCGATCTAGCCATCCATGCTTTGTAATATGAAATTCTAACCTTAACATGGTGTATACGACATCCTGGATTTCTGTCGATGTCATATCAAGCTGTCTTCATCATTGACATAATCATGTTACTAATGAACCTTGCTGTGGCTTTATTATGATCTGTATTCAAAGTGAGATTATTGCATGTATGTTCTGCACTTACTTTTGATAGCTTAAACCTCCAATTGGTTCTTTTTCCCACTGCTGCATGAATCCGCTACAGACAATTCCGACTCACCTCATCTTGGGCATGCGAATTCACCTCAGAATTTAGGCCACATATCACAGAATAACATGTCTTGTTTTTCTTGATTGGTTTGAATGTAACATTGTGCTTGATGCTCCACTCTGTTATTGTTTTAATCAAGTCCGTCTTTGTTTCAAATAAATCACCGACTTTAAACACTCAGTTATCACTGGAATTTCTTGGCCCTTCCATATCCCGTTCTAGATTATTTCTCATAATTGCTGCATTTACCCATTGCTCCTCTTCTGCTTCATCTGTCAATGGCTCTTCAAATGCCAAAGTTGTGTTTGCAGCAACCGATTGTTGTATTCATGCAGTATCATCTTCGTTTATATCTGCATCATAGTGCTTGCTATCATCTCTTGCACCGTCATGGTCATCGTTATCGGTGCCATCACTATCTGCATCCACCTGTCTCGCCATAAAAGTGGAAGCTCCAACGCGGGTTGGTATGCAAATATCTTCAGGCATCACAACATCACATTCGATTGATTGGGCATCGACTCCGGTACATATGGGCCTTGCATATATGTTGAGTATGTTGCATGCCCTCCATCTTCAGGAATTTGAATGTTCTGTCCCGCAACATTCCACCTGTTAATGACATGAAAACATGTAATATTTAGAAAATTGCATTTATATTTTGAAGATATCATATAAGAGTTCGCAATACTTAAACGATTTCGATACTTACGCATCCATATTCTCATCCTCTTGTGGGTAGTACGAACACCCTTATCCTGACACATTCTCCCACTGATGATACTCTTGGGTTGGAGAAGAAGACATAAATCCTGCCGAGTTCTCCAAATCAAGCATGCGAGCGAATGTTCCGCGTGCTTCAGTCAATTGGGTGTTGATAATCACATCAATCTCCACGTAAATTTCCACTGACCGTTGACTTGACCCCCAAGCTAAATAGCCCCTCCGTATCGCTGTCATCAGAGATCATCACAGCTGTAGTCCTAGTCGTAGTCCTGCCCTTCATTACTGGCTAGTTGCACACCAATTTCAAAGCACACTCACGACGTCTGATCTTTGTGGCCTTGTATATCAGATCTACTAGCTTGGTACACGTTGACGGCCTTAGTATAATAGATTTAACTTTCTCACCGACATATCTCAGTTCGTAATTGTTACCAATAATTAAATTTCCATCATAATAGCATATGATAAAAATCTGATCACTTGCCATTGTTATCACCCTGCACAAAATTCCAAATAATTTTTTTTCTATCCCAAAATTTCATAGATGTGCATCAAATAATGTAGAATCTTGGAAGATGAATCAAAATCTTACAACCTATTCCATAAAAATATTTCGTATTTAGAAGGATGGAAAAATCTTATAGTGAGAGAAATTGATCAAAACTAGTCTAGATATGGTCGTCTCTTGCCTTATCCTTCACTTGATAGTGTCGGATCCAGTGATTTTTGATTGAAATAGGTTGATTTTTACTTCTCCTTTTGCGTCCAAGCGGTCCTCGGCTTTGGATTGTTTTTGATAGATGCAGATTTGCGAAATGAGAAGTAGAGGGCTACGGGTCGCAGCCCTATAGTTTCAAACTGGCCACACTTGCACTGTCAGCGCCGAGGGGCGCTTAGTCAGCGCCCCTAGTCGCTGTCGTGGCCAAAGATGGTCGGTTTTTGCTAATTAGTTTTTTGTGTCGAATTTTCCAATTATTTTTAATTTTTGTTTTTAATCCAAAAATTGTCTTTTTTGTTATTTTGACAATGGACTTTCTAGGTCTGAAGGTGCCACCAAAGGAGATTACTCTCTCGGACTGCAATGGTCCTAATGCGGATTTACAAGGTTCTCAATGTGGTATAGCAGGTAAAATGGGTTATTGTTAGCTTGCATGTAGGCGCTCCATGGCATATATGTTACTTTGCTGCACTACTTGCAGAAGCAAACATACCTCGGACTGCAATGGTGCTAATGCGGATTTACAAGGTTCTCAATTTGGTATAGCAGGTAAAATGTGTTATTGTTAGCTTGCATGTAGGCGCTCCATGGCATATATGTTACTTTGCTGCACTACTTGCAGAAGCAAACATACCACGAAAGGAAAGTTATGTTTCATCCACCACCAATACCAAAGAAGCATTACAGGAACGACCGGCAAGCAAAGAGCCCGGGGGAAGGCATGTAAATAATATCTATACACAGAAGCCCAGTGATCGTGGACGAAATGGTGAACTAGCAACTGTTGGAAGCAAGAATCCTGCAATGAATAGGGAAAGAAAGCTTTTCTTGACTCTGGGGAACAAGATATTCATCCATGTGGTTATTCAAACAATTCAGAAACCCGCTACGGGCACCAAGTAAATGGTCTTGAAAGCTTCCTTTATCGTAAACATAAACATAAACATACATTTAACTCCAATGACCCTTAGAATAGCTAGAATCTTACTGAATCTCATTATATTTGCACATACAGATGCGCAATATGTTTTACCTGGCAATAAGAAATTGAACTTATCAAAGGCACCTACATTTCGGAAAAGTTGCTAAATTAAAACTATAGGGCACTCTACAAAGAGATTATAAAGAGGTTCCAAGTTCAAATCCTGGATTTATCATCATAGCAGGTGCACCAACTTTATTAGCAATGATCACAAAATTTAACTCTTATCCCTAACCTCACAATGCATGGAATCAGTTTTGATATGCAAAGAATTAGCTAGGATATGCAAGCATAGTTGTCTGCTACATTTATTAAATATGAGATGAGCAATAATAACTTCTCGATATGTTCTACATGGCAGAACCACATGCCAAACACACACAGGCACGCTTGCACTCATGCACACACAGAGCAAAGCAAATACAATCATCATATTTGCGCTAACTCTTTCATCTGTTGCAGGGAAGCAAAAGATTGTCCATGGACACTTCCCAAAAGAAAAACATGGAAACGGAAACCGACGGGAACGGATGTGTACTACTTCCTTGTGCAGATCATTGTGAGAGACCATCTTCTGAAAGTTCAAAGCATGCAAGTAGTTTTAGACCATCTTATCAACAAGATGCAGATAATATCAGGTTATCAAACAGACAGAAATTGAATTGCACCCATGGTAGTGAGCATGACAGCCATGTCCTGCATGCTTCATTCAATTTGCCTAACCGGGAGACCGAAGAGAACATCAACACTTCATCATCTCTAATGTAAGACTGCTTTTCATTTGATGATCGACTGATACAGACTTTATTAACATTTCTTATGACTTCAGTCTTACTAATTTTCATTCCATTTTTACTTCCTGGCAATCATAATTTTCTGGTAGATGGCCCTATTTTCGAACAATAATTCCGTTATCTTTGGATAGCTTCTGTTGGTGCTTGCAATGAAAGGTTGTTATGTGGATCTGATCTCTCCCCACTAGAGAAGGTAATCTCAAAGTTATTTGTTTCTTTTGAAGTTAAAGAAAGTTCTATAACAATGTTTTTCGAGGGAGTTTATCTTTAATCTTCATTTTTTGCTGGTTTACTTGTTTGATGGTCTTATGCTTTGTCTTTCTCCTTCGATTCCTACTTACCCGTTTCTTTTTAATCCATTATACAGAAACTCCTGAATAGGTTTGCGAGTTTGACATGTATATCTGTAAACAGGAAGTGGAAGAGAGAAGTGACCCATGTAATTGTTTCCACTGATGTGCATGATAGATGCTCTTGATGTGCGCTTCAAACTTGGAATTTGGGAGGTGACACGGCCGTGTGTGTTTTAGCACCGCGGTGCGTGTCAGAAGATGTATCAGCTGACTCACGCAGATTCTGACACGACCATGCTCACGTCCGTGTTGATAGGCAGCTCTCTGTTTTACTGACATGGACGTTCTGCATGTACGTGTCAAGTGTTCTGGGGCTACAGGCAGATTACGCAGTTCTGCGTACGATCGTGCTGATATGTGGCACGGCTGTGCTGATGCCCAGAAACCTTTGAACACCCAGATATCAGCTTCTAATTTGGACGGTTGACTCCCTTTGAGTTTTTAATCGGATGGATATGATTAAAAACATCCAAGGAGGGGTTTCTATGATATATATACCAAGAGATACACACGCGACGGTTACGCGATGCATACGCGACGTAGAATAGAGAAGATTTCCTTGCATCTTCGAGAAGAAGGTGACTATGAGCTTTGCGAGAGGAGTATTCCTTGTTCTAGAGACTCTGGTAAGATTTCTCCATTGTTTGTGTGCATGAGACATTGTAATTGTTAGAGTACTAGAGTTATTTTGTCAAGAAGGAATACATTGTGTTGGAGGAGATTTGTTGTCGGTGTATTCTCTGTATTATCATCTCTGATCTAGTGGAAACCGTGACAACGGAAGACTGGACGTAGGCCATAGGTTGGGCTGAACCGTATAAATCCTTGCCTCTTTGTCTGATTGCTTGGCTTGATTGTGTGGTGCTTTCTTGTGCTTCTTATGATTCATCCATGATCCTAACTCTGCATTGGTTTATTGACGACACGTTATTTCCATATATTTCTCTGTGCACACTTAGGTATTGTTTGATATTGTGTCGATTTTTTTCCAACAAGTGGTATCAAAGATACCGGTGAGGAGAAGGAGTCAAGATGTAGTCGTCTACCACATCTTTCAAAATGGACAAGTTCACGGGGAGAAACGACTTCAATCTTTGGAGATTAAAGATGAAGGCTTTTCTCATGAGAGATGGTTGCTCCCAAATTGTCTTTGATAAAGACAGTTTTGACAAGGAGGTCACGGAGGCGCAGAAGGCTGAGATGGAGCGAAAGGCATTGAGCGCACTGCAGTTATCACTTTCAGATGAAGTGCTCAGAAAGGTGTCTGAGGAGGCTACTACGAAGAAGCTTTGGAAGAAGTTGGAGGCGCTCTATGCACAGAAGAACTGACGAGCAGGTTGTATTTGATGCAACAATTATGGTGCTGAAGATGAGAGAAGGAGCCCACGTCAAGGATCAGATTGATGCTTTCATGAAGATTGTGTCTGACTTACGGAGTATGTGTGTGAACATCGAGGATGAATATCTGGCGATGATATTGTTATGTTCTTTGACGGATGATTTCGACCCATTGGTGAGGTCCATGGTATATGGACGTCAATTTTTATTTTTGGAGGAGGTAGAGTCCGCGGTACACTCTGAGGTTCTTTGTGTCAAAGTGACTGCTCGAGAAGGTGGTGATCAAGGGGATGCACTCTTCATCAGGGGACGTTAGGATTCCAGATGCGGCCATGGTTATATGAAGGACAATGGTCGCTCTAGATCTAAATCACGAGGGCTCATGGACATGTGTCACTTGTGCAAAGAGACAGGACAATGGAAACTAGACTGCCCCAAGCTAAAGAAGAATGTAAAATGTAAGGATAAAGCTTCTGGTTCTGCCTCAGTGGGAATCAGTGGCAAGAGCAGTGATGATGGTGAGATTCTGATGGTGACTGCATCGGGAGACCTAGGGGTCTCATGGCTTTTGTATTCGGTATGTTATTTCCACATGACACCTCACATGAGTTGGTTTAGTTCATATAGTTCCAGAGAAGGCGGCAATGTTCTGATGGGGAACAATATGGCATGCTAGACAGTAGGTGTAGGAGAGGTGCGAATTAAAATGTATGATGGGATCATCAGGACACTTACAGATGTGCGTCACGTACCAGACTTGAAAAAGAGTGATTTCTATTGGAGCTTTAGCATGACTTGAGTGTATGACTGTAATAGAAGGTGATATATTAAAAGTTTTCAAGGGTTCTCTTATCATGATGAAAGGAAAGAGGATACAGAACTTATATGCGCTGCATGGGTACACAGTGTAGGGTGAGGCTAGCATCTCTCAAGGCACAGATGTTGAAGAATCAACAAAGATATGGCATCTTCGCCTTGAACATCCAAGTGAGAAGTCATTGGATGTGCTTTGCAAAAGGAAGCTGATACAGACCAAATAGGAGAGATTGGAGTTCTGCGAGAAGTGTGTAGAAGGAAAGCCGACGAAGACATGCTTTGGGATCGCAGAGCATAGCAACAAAGAGCCAATTGACTACGTACATTCAGATTTATGGACGCCAACTTCTGTACCTACCATTATAGGAGCAAAGTATTTTGTGTCATTCATTGATGATTTCTCGAGGAAGGTGTGGATCTATATGATGAAATCAAAATATTAAGTCTTCGAAAAGTTCAAGGCTTGGAGAGCCTTGGTTGAAAAGCAGACATGGAGAGCAGTTTAAGATTAGACAATGGTGGTGAGTACACCTCGAGAGTGTTCAGAGACTTCTGCAGATCTCAGGGTATTTTATGGCACTACACTACACATGGAGATCCACGTCAAATGGTGTTGCAGCGAGGTTGAACCGTATAACGATGGTGAAGTGTCAATGTTCCAGGCTTAGTGCTGGACTTCCTAAGAAATATTGGGTTGAAGCCGTGTTTACCGTCGTGCATCTCGTGAACAGACTACCATCATTAGTGATCAGTTTCAAAATTCCTGAGGAGGTATGGATGTGGAAGACTGGTGAATACTCGTACTTGAGAATATCTGGATGTCATGCATATGCTTTGCAGAAGGAGAACAAGCTAGATTCGATGGCCAGGAAGGCCATCTTGCTTGGATATTAAGAGCTAGTGAAGAGATACAGGTTGGTTGATCAGATGTCCAAGAACACGTTCACCAGTAGACATGTCACATTTGATGAGTCGTCGATGGTCAGGCCAGAGATGACTCATTCAGATGGTGGACAAATGCATGCGGAGGCCGACACTGAGGTCGAGCCACATACCCTGGAGATAGAGACACGACATGTTGAGACATGCCAAGACACGACTGCTGAGAGAGCAGATACAGACAGATCAGGTTCAGACTCATGGTGAGGTTCCTGCCCAGAGTCAGCCACATGTGTGGAGGTCATTGAGGATTAGGAGAGCACCAAAGAGATTGGGTGAGTGAAACTATTCTGCTTCTAGTTTTGCATTTGATGATATGCAGGCATACACCCTGAACATACATAACGAGGAGCCCTTGACGTTTGACTAAGCCCAGACTTCTAGCGTAGTTGCATAGTGACGGCTAATGATGGTAGAGTAAACGGAATCTCTCTACAAGAATGACACTTGGAAATTGGTAGAATTACCCAAGGACAGAAAGGCCATTGGTTGCAAGTGGGTATACAAGGT
This sequence comes from Scilla litardierei, assembly GCA_030789695.1. Taxonomy (NCBI): domain Eukaryota; kingdom Viridiplantae; phylum Streptophyta; class Magnoliopsida; order Asparagales; family Asparagaceae; genus Scilla; species Scilla litardierei. The sequence continues at coordinate 149,817,681 of CM061135.1, forward strand.
CAAGGAAGGTGATGTCGGTGATGTGAGGTAAAAGCTCGATTGATGGCCAAGCGATTTACGTAGAAGACAGGAGAAGATTACAATGAGATCTTCTCGCTTGTAGTGAGACACACATCCATCTGTGTGTTGTTGGCCATGGTAGCAGCTCAGAACTTGGAACTATAACAGCTGGATGTTAAGACGACATTCTTACATGGATAGCTTGATGAGGAAATCTACATATGCCAGCCTGAAGGCTTCGTGATGGAGGGGCAAGAGCAGAAGGCATGCAAGCTGAAGAAATCCTTATACGGTTTGAAACAAAGTCCAAGGCAGTGGTATAAGAGATTTGACTTCTTCATGACGAGCGTTGGTTTCAAACGGAGTATAAAGGACCAGTGTGTTTATGTTTGCACACTTGATGGTGGGTCAAGAATATACTTGCTTCTGTACGTTGACGATATGCTGATTGCGTCACGGGATATTAAGGAAATCAATAGGCTGAATGAGAAGCTGACTGAAGAGTTTGATATGAAGGAGCTGGGGCCTGCAAAGAAGATCCTTGGTATGGAAATCAGTAGAGACATAAAGATTGGGAAGTTGAGGTTGAGCCAGGAGGGTTATATAAAGAAAGTCCTAGCACGCTATAGAACGGAGAAGGCGAAGCCTGTCACCACACCGCTAGGAGCTCACTTTCAGCTTTCTGCGGGATTGTCACCTAGCACCGAGGAGGAGGCACGCTACATGTCTACAGTCCCCTATGCTAGCGTTGTGGGAAGTTTGATGTATGCTATGGGTTGTACACATCCAGACTTAGCTCAAGCAGCTGGAGTTGTCAGTAGATACATGACAAATCCAGGAAATGAACACTGTCAAAGTGTGAAATGGATACTGAGATGTCTGAAAGAAACGACCAGCGTTGGTTTGTTTTTCGGTGAGGGGGACGTGTTGGTGATATCTGGATTCTGCGATTCAGATTATGTAGGTGACAGAGACAGAAGGAGATCTACGACTGGGTATGTATTTAGTTTGGGCATTACCACAATATCATGGAGATCGGTCCTTCAGTCCATTGTAGCACTGTCAACCACGGAGGCGGAACTGATAGCTGCAGTTGAGACGATCAAGGAAGGCACGTACCAGAGGAGTCTACTGATAGACTTGGGTATACCGCAAGAAGTGACGAAGGTCAACTGCGACAGTTAGAGCACAATTCATTTGGCGGAGCATCAGGCCTACAGTTCGAGGACCAAGCACATAGAAGTGCAAGACTTCTTCCTTCAAGAAGAGAAGATGATGATATCACTGCAGAAGGTTTCGACAGATCACAATCCTACAGATATGCTCACGAAGATCGTTTCCGCAGTCAAGTTCAGGCATTGCTTGAGCTTGATCTATACATGGTGAGTGGTTGATGTTTTCCCGTTGTCATGAGAGTTTTGTAAATTCTAGATCTGGGTAGAAATGTTTGGTATTTAGGTAGAGTTGCTGAGGAGAGTTTGAATATACAATGATTGTTGAAGAAGTTTGAAGCATGATAGAGTTTGCTGATTTGTGTTTCAAACTTGGAATCTGGGAGGTGACATGGCCGTACGTGTCAGAAGATGTATCAGCTGACTCACGTAGATTCTGACATGGCCGTGCTGACGTTCGTGTTGACAGTCAGCTCTTTGTTTTACCGACACGGACGTGTTGCACGGCTGTGTCAAGTGTTCTGGAGCTACATGCACATTACACAGTTTTACACACGACAGTGCTGATATGCGGCACGGCCGTGCCGATGCCCAGAAACCCTAGAACACCCAGATATCAGCTTCTAATCGGGACCGTTGACTCCCATTGAGTTTTTAATCGGATGGACAAGATTAAAAACGTCCAAGGAAGGGGTTCTATGATATAAATACCAAGAGATACACACGCGGCAGCTATGCAACGCATACGCGACGGAGAATAGAGAAGATTTCCTTACGTCTTCAAGAAGAAGGTGACTACGAGCTTTGGGAGAAGAGTATTCCTTGTTTTAGAGACTTTGGTAAGATCTCTTCATTGGTTGTGTGCATGAGACATTGTAATTGCTAGAATGCTAAAGTTAATTTGTTAAAAAGGCATACATTGTGTTGGAGTAGATTTGTAGTCCGTGTATTTTCTGTATTATCATATCTGATCTAGTAGAAACTGTGACAACGGAAGTCTGGACGTATGCCATAGGTTGGGCCAAACCAGTATAAATCATTGCCTCTTTGTGTGATTGCTTGGCTTGAATGTGTGGTGCTTTCTTGTGCTTCTTATGATTCATCCAAGATCCCAACTCTGCATTGGTTTTGTTGGCGACACATTATTTTCATATATTCTGTTGTGCACATTTAGGCGGTGTTTGATATTATGTCAGTTTTTCCCAACAGATGCAACAACACAAAAGATGACCTTATATCTATTTTGAGCGGAAAATGGGTACTAAAAATCGATTGTAAGAACATCCTGTTTTGAGCATGTTATTTTGTTTTGGACATGAATCATGCAGCTTAAAATTGTATGCATATTAGCTAATTCGTGTATTACCCATCTGCTGGCCAAGTTCTATGAATATGTTGAAACAAATGTGAAGGATTGAAACAAACTATGTGTGAACATGCCCATCATGCACTTGTTATATTGTAATCCCTTTATGTACACTCAAACAAGTAACTTGTGTGGGTGAACGAGTCTGCTTGTCTTAACACGCAGAGATACAGATACTTTGGTGCATATCTATACATACCGAAGACACTCAGAGATGGGTTACAGAGAGGTAGTTGATTGTCCTCTCCTTACGATCTATTATTATGGTACTATATTGGTACTCGGTAGTTTTACATAAAACTCCTAAACCTCTTTTACACAAAATTTATACAAAAAGATGCACACTTCATGCTATGCAGTAATTCTGCACAGAGGTGGGGCTTTGTTGAGGCAATGTTTTCAGATGGCTTCATTATAGTAGAACATATCTTGGTTGTTGCCTTTTTATATCTTCAGCTTGTAATACGATGCATGTTATATTCTTTTTGTGGTTGCCGCTTGCAGGGGTGAAGGCTTGCATTGAAGCTAAGCGACCTGCTCTTGAAAAGCCTTGTGAAGTCTCCCAAATTAAACTCAAGGTCCTTGCTGGTTCTCATGGGCCAAAGAAAGGAAGAATGCTATCCATGGAAAAGGTCTCTCTCTCACCTCCAACCATGTTTATATGTTGCCCTTCACTTTTCATGTGCTAGTAAAAATGTAGCTTCCATATGGAAAATGATGAATATGCTTAACAGGTCAGTGCATGATCTTCATGTGGGTGTCCTTATTTCTTGGGTTGTTTCTAAGAATACTCAAGTGAAACTTTTTTGGTAAAAACTAACACAAGGTTTTAAAAAAAATCCAGTATCCATATATCATCCTTATAGCATACATCTCCGTATGAACAAGGTTGTGTGCTGTGCAGATCCCCGCACACATGCGCATGAATGCACACATCCACGTTCATGCACGCACACAAAGTGCTAGTTTTCATCTATTCACACATCTGATTAAGTACAAGATTGTGATGTGTGTGCACACTCCCATGTTGGAAAAACATTAAAATTAAAATGATTATAATCGTTATTCACGCCTGGTAGTTATAACTTTCTTGGGAGTTATAACTTCCTGAGAGTTATAACTTCACTGTTAATTAAGAGGGAAGAGTATAAATTTTATAGTTCCTAATATAATCACATACGAAGGTTAATGTTTCCGCTTTATGTATTCATTATTTTTACATGAAAAGATTATAAATTTCGTTGTTCCTAATATAAACACGTATGAAGATTAATGTCTCCTGTATTCATTATGTTTACATGTGGTGGTATCAGAGCAAATGTTGTGAAATTTATAATTTTCCAAACCATTAATATAATAATTTTTCGGGTTTGATTAGCATGAGTAAGAATTATAATTTGATCTGAAAAAAATAAATGAAAGAAAACTGACACTGGTAGGATTTGATCCTGCAACCATTAGTATAACATGTTGCACGCATCAAATTGATGACCAGCACGCAAAAGAGAAATCTTTGTTCCATTTTCTGTGCATAATTAATATGAGGCGGTTTTGTGTGTGCATCATTAACTTACAAAACTACCCATTGATCCGTTGTTCTGCACAATTTGAGATAGGTTAATCACAAAGTTCTCTGCACAATTTGTGTTGGTGCCATAATTACTAACTCATTAATGTTTCTTAATGCTTAATTACATCCATTTATGTTTCCCTGCACACCATTAATCGTGCTTCGGAACAAGGCTGAAACATTCCCCCCCTGTAAAGTGATAAAAATCATGCACGTGGACACAGATTGATTAAATAAATTAAGTGACTTTTGATGACACTACAAAGAGTTTCTGTCACTTAATTATTTTGTTTATTGATTAAATTAATTAAGTGACTTTTGATGACACTACAAATTGAGTTTCTGTCACTTTATTATTATGTTTAACTATATTAATAACTTGCCTTTTGTTTCGGCCCAACACTTACGGCCTGCATGTTGGCTCTGCCCGCTGATGCGGCCCTCCCGAGGGCCCTTCCTATGATGCGGTGCTTGTGGGCCTTGTCCTCTGGTTCGGCCTGCCTGTGGGCCATGCCCTCTGCTTTACGGCCTTGCCGGTGGGATCTGTGGGCTTTAGCCTGCTCTGCCGGAGAGATTTGTGGGGCCCGCACACTTGAATGATTTGCAGTGAGGCACCGAATAATGAAATAGAGGTCACATGGAACCATCTCTTGGACGATACTACCGCAAGCACTCCCCACTTCGGTTTTTTTGTCCATGCGTTAATTATTTGCATGTATGTCAACTAAAAAATTAATTATGGTTACTAATCACAATTTAACAATGTGTAGGAAATTAATTGGCAGGGAGTGGACTTATTAAATCTCTAGTGTTTTTTTTAATTAAACATCCCATGCATATCTCAGTTATATATATATATATATACACATATAGAGTGATGTTATTATGAGACGGTGAGCTCAAATAATTCTGCAGCCTATGATGAAAGGAACAACCAACGTGAGTATGCAAGGGACGATGGGGACTTTGAATAAAATTCATGTTTTAGGATGAAGCACAGCTTGTTACATTGACAAGTTAAAAATGAAATCATTACATGAAAGGCATACAACAGAATACATCGCAGGAACCTAATAAGATATGGAACATAAAGACCAGAAAAGACCATTTTGTGCAAACAATGCACATCAGCAAGGCAACCAAACTTTTATCTTGTGGTAGTAACCTGAATGTTTAGTGTCAAAATGATGTGATGATGAGACTTAGATTGTTTACAGCCTCGTATCTAAAACTCACCCATTTTTCATCATTGTAGCAAAAAATCTTATTTGAAAATTATTTGTAGCAAACCTCAGAATTTACCTTCAGGCCAGAGGACAGTTGGGTGCTTGCAGTGGCAGTGGATGCGCAGTGGAGGAGAGTGTGGCTTCGATCGCTGACCAATGGGGGTTTGCGCAATGCCCTCGCAGTGGGAGCTGCCGCGATGGGGGGCGGGGAGAGACCTCGATCTAAGGCTTGGGGGTCGATGTTCGAGCTGCCGCAATGGGGGGAGGGTAGAGCCCTCGATCTAGGGCTTGGGGGGGCTGACGGTGGCAATCACGCAAGGGGGAGGGGAGAGACCTCGATCTAGGGCTTGGGGGGTCGATGTTGGAGCTGCCGCAATGGGGGAGGGAAGCAGCCGCGAGTTGGAGGGAGGCTCGATCTAGGGGGATTTTATGGGTTCGCAAGGTTAGAGGCTGGGGACGGAGGCTGGGGACCACCGTGAGTTTGGAGAGGGAGGCGCGTGATCCCGAGAGCTCTGGGAGCGCAGAGGTTGGAGGGCTTTCTCGAGTTGGGGCTGGAGAGGGCAAGGAGGAACGCGAGACGAGGGGGCCGTGACCTTCGGGGTTCTGTTGGGAGCACGTGATGCCGCTTGCAATTAGGGGAGATCTGGGCCATCCGATTAGATCCGATGGCTGAGAGTGTCCAGCTCACAATAAGGATTTGAGCTCACCATCTCATAATAACATCACTATATATATATATATATTCTTTCAATGGTATGGGTTGTTTATAATTTGTTATTAGGATATTAACTATGGTTTATTAAAACTGTCTCTCATTTATTATAATCTTGACTCTTGAGAATTGAATTTGTTTAATGTTATATGTGTTATGTTGGAAGAATTTAGATACAACACCAAAGTGACCAAAATTCATTATGTTTATTCCATGTATGTATATAGTTGTTGGCACTAAGGAAATTAAATGCATAGGAAATATTTGATGAATAAACGACGGTTCTTTGATTGTTGGAGTTTAAAATTTCTCAAAGGAAATTAATTTTTCTATCAACAATGGACATAAGAATGAACATTGAACTTCTTAAATTCGATATATTTTGATTATATAAAGATATCATATATACTTATTGATGCTCAATTTCTAATGAATTATTTTATGTCATTTACTTATAACGATATGTTGTAGATTTTTTCCGAAGAAAAACGACAATATATTGAAATATGTATTTATCTCGGTTTTTATTACTTTAAAGCATTTTATGATATGTATATATATACTGGAAATAAACCGTGCACACAGTGCACGTGGCAAAAAAATAACGAACAGGATGCGGTAAACGCGCAACTGAAAGGAGTGAGAAGTGTGGGGGGTGGGTATCGTCAGGGGTAAAAGTGAGAAAAATCAGGCGTTAAATTGCAAAAACTTTTAGGGGGGAAGTGCATAAATCCCAATGGCAAGCTTATAATTCATGGAAATGGGTGGCTTTTATTTGAATGTTCCACAACTTCATCCCAAACCAAACCAACTCTCCACCATCCATATGGGGGTTGATGTGGCACCACTCTTCACTTGCCACATGGGACAAAGGGTGTCGCATGGGTTTGTCTTAGAAGGACAAACATCTTGTCAACACCCCTCAATTGTATAAAGGATTTGCAGCGTCATCCTTCATTTGCAAGCCTCATTAGTGACCATATTTAATGGCTCAAACTTTTCCGAATAGAATGAGCAAGTCAAGTATCACTAGGTGTACAATGCGGCGCGGGTCAGAGGAGGCGCGCATGGCGGGTCCAGCGAAGATTGGGCGAGGCCGGTTCAAGTCTACCAGAGAAGGAGGCGACTCGGCTCCACCATGGGCACGGTGTCAAACTTGTAGTTTAGTGACTACAAGGGGGGTCGTTTAGTAATTTGACATTTCGCTAATTTCCCCCTTAAGCGAGGGCAGGCCGGCCCTAGGATCTTTATCGAAGAATTGATCTAAAAAGTATTTTATTTCCTAGAACCCTAGAACACTTTTTCCTAATTCTCTTATTGTTTGTTTTTCCTAGATTAATTATTCCCACACTTTATTAGTAGTTTTCAGATCCGTTCTTCACATTAAAACCCTAGTTTATTAGTCTAAAGCCATAAAAATCCCACCTTTATCCATACAAAAAGCCCTAGACACATCAAATTGGTATCAGCGCAGTAGATCCATGGCGAGCACACGGTCTATGAAACGGATCGAAGCGTTGGAAGATAAAGTGGAGAGGATTGAAGCCCAAATCAACAAAAGATTTATCGACGCCAGAAAGGAGACTGCAGAGATGGCCGTAGAAATCAGAAAGAGTTTCAAGGAGGAAATAACGACGATCGCGAAAAATACGGTGAAATCTGAAGCACGAATGATGGAGGCACTAGTGGCGATGTCCGTGAACTTCAACTCAAAGATGGATCCAAGCAAAAAGGAGCCGTCTTTGACCCGCGACAAAGGTAAAAATGTGATTTTTAACGAAGAGGTGCCGGAAAATGAAGAAGACGGAGGCTTCGATCTGTACAATCAGCAAAACACCACAGAGACATAATTTGGGAGGAGTATCCGTCGCGGGATGAAGCAGCGACCATCGGAGGGGGCGGCAGCCCCTCCGGTAGCTTGGATGGGGGTCGTCGAACCTCAGGGAGGGGCGGCAGGTGCCGCCCGCCCCTCCTGGGGCAGCAGCAGGCTCCAGGGGCAACGGCGGAGGCCCGCTGCCCCTGTCTAAGGGTGCGATAGCCCCCTTGGGGCTCGGCGGAGCCCCATCGAACACCCCAGGGGCTGCGACTGCCCCCTGGGCCCTCGGCGGTGCCCCGTCGGACCGAATTCTGGGCCGGCAAGGCCCGCCGCCCGCCTGGGGGGCTACGGCAGGCCAACAGGGGGTTCTGACCCCCCCCGAGGTTCCAATGGTGGCAGCGAGGCAGGGAGGAGGCCGACAGCCCCTGTCGAGTACTTAGGGGTCTCGTGGGCCCAGCACAGGCCCCGATTGGCACAATTTTCAGGATTTCAGCCATCTATGGGACCTGACGGAGGATTTCAGCAGCCTGGAGGGCGTCATCAGTTTCCTGGAGGGCCGTCGACTCAGCCCCCACCTTTCGGAGGTGTGACAGGAGATTGAAGAGCGTACCAGGACCCCCTAGAGGTCATCAGGTAGAGTATGGGCACCCACCGGGAGATGCAAGGGGAGACTGGCAGTGGGATGGAGCGGAAGGAGGCACACACGAGACTGCAGTGACACATCTTCCTGACAGACCGTCGGGGTATCAACAGAGAGGAGGATTTCAGCAGCAGGACAGGTGGATTTGCTGGGGAGAGCCGGTTGAGGAAGCTGAAGATGCCTATTTTTGAGGGTGGAGACCCTGATGACTGGCTGTACCAGATGGAGAGGTACTTTGAGGTGTCGGTAGTACCAAGAGAGGACTGGCTCCGAGCCATAGGGGTCTGCTTGGAGGGAGAGGCCTTGGGATGGTTCAGGTGGACTCATGAGCATCAGCCATTTCAGACTTGGGAGGAGTTCACTTCGCTGTTGGTGGAGCGTTTTGGCACAGTGCAGTCTGGGGGCGTCTTTGAGAGGCTGTATTCATTAAATCAGGATGGGAGCATGGGAGAATATATAAAGAAGTTTGAGTCGCTTTGCCATCGAGTCCGGGGAGTTTCTGGGGAATCATTGGAGGGCTGCTTTATGAAGGGTCTGAAGCCCACTGTTAGGTCCGGACTGAGACAGCTGCAACCAGTGAGTTTGCGAAGGATAATGACGTCAGCTAGGATGGTGGAGGACCATCAGGAGACTGAGAGGAGAGCCCAAGGGGCGTGGGGAGGCACCACTTTTCGTGAACAGGCGTCTGCTGGCGGACAGAGGGCTGCTCCTACACCAGGGGCCACTCCTGCCCACGGGGTTACAGCCGTTGCCCCGGGCAACATGGATAGGAGACCGGAGCCACGGGCAGGGGGCAGGTACGGAGAATGACTGATTCAGAGATGCGGAAGAAGCAGGCAAAGGGCTTATGCTTCAAATGTGATGAGAGATTCACTCCAGGACACCGCTGTGGGGATCAGACTCTTTCGATACTGTTCGTGAACGATGAGGAGGAGGTCGATGTAGTAGTGCTAGAGGCTGGAGAGGAGGAGGAGGAGGCTGAGCACCAGCACTTGGACTTGGTAGATGTAACCCTCAATTCTGTGGTGGGGTTCACACCGAACCACACCATGAAATTGGTGGGACAGGTGGGTGGGCAGGAGGTGATCGTGTTAGTAGATAGTGGGGCCACCCACAACTTCATCTCCAGCAGATTGGTGAGCGAGTAGGGACTATAGCTGAGTGGCACATGGAGGTATGGAGTAGCACCGGTGTCTGTAGCGGAGTGATCGTGTCGATCCAGGGAATACAGATTGTCACGGATTTTCTTCCCTTGGAGCTAGGGAGCACTGATGTCATCCTGGGGATGAAGTGGCTGCAGACACTAGGAGAGACCAGGACGAACTGGAAGATACTGAGGATGGAGTACCAGGATAGGGGAATGACAGTGGTCTTAATGGGGATTCCAGCCTCTGTCGTTCTTTAGTGTCCTATAAGGTCATGTCACCAGCGATTCACACAGCAGGAGGAGGATTTCTGGTCGAGCTACAGACAGTGGCAGCAGTAGAGCAGAGGGAGGATCAGGCACAGACAGTGACACCAGAGGTTGAGCAGCTGTTGATCCAGTATGAGGATGTGTTTCAGACACCGCAGGGGTTACCACCGCACCGAGACCAAGAGCATGCCATTGTCTTACTAGAGGGCGTATCCCCCATTAATGTGCGCCCCTACAGATATCCCCAGGTGCAGAAGGACGAGATTGAGAGGTTAGTGGAGGACATGCTGTAGGCAAAGGTGATTCAGCCGTGTACGAGCCCTTTCTCCAGCCCAGTTTTGTTGGTTAAAAAGGACGACAGCTGGAGATTCTGTGTGGACTACATGGCCCTGAATAAGGAAACCGTTACAGATAAGTTTCAAATTCCGGTGATTGATGAGCTTCTGGATGAGCTCCACGGAGCTACATGCTTTTCTAAGATCGATCTCAAGTCCGGTTATCATCAGATACAGATGAGGGTAGCTGACGTGCCCAAGACGGCCTTCAGGACTCATAAAGGGCACTATGTGTTCCTCGTTATGCCTTTCAGCCTGACGAATGCTCCGACGACTTTTCAGGCACGGATGAACAAGATGTTCCGGGCCTCCGCCCTTACCTCAGGAGTTTTATTCTGTTATTCTTCGATGACATCCTTGTGTACAGTCGCAGTGTGGAGGAGCATGTTGGGCACTTGCAAGCGGTGTTGCATGAGCTACAGGACCAGCAGCTGTGTGCTAATAAAAAGAAGTGCTTGTTTGGTTAACTTCAAGTGGAGTATTTGGGACATATCGTCTCAGCTGAGGGGGGTGGCAGCAGACCGGGCCAAGATCGCATCGATGTTAGATTGGTAGCAGACTGGGCCAAGATCGCAGCGATGTTAGATTGGCCGTTACCAACCACACTACCAGGCTTGCGGGGATTCTTGGGCCTGACGGGGTATTACAGGAAGTTTGTCCAGGGATACGGTTCGATAGCATGGCCACTCACAGAGCATCTTAAGAAGGACACCTTCCACTGGGGCGAGGAGGCCACCAGGCCATTTGAGGCCCTGAAGCAGGCGATGACGACATTGCCCGTCTTGGCACTACCAGATTTCAACATGCCTTTTGTTATAGACGCTGACGCGTCTGGACACGGGTTGGGGGCAGTGCTGATGCAGGATCAGAGGCCTATTGCATATTTTAGCCAGAATCTGTCAGCACGAGCGAGGCTGAAATCAGTATACGAGCGAGAATTGATGGCGATCGTGCTCTCTATACAGAAATGTCGGCCTTATTTGTTAGGGAGGAGATTCATAGTGAGGACCGACCATCGGAGTCTGAAATACTTTACTTGAGCAGCGCATGGTCACAGAAGAGCATCAGAAATGGCTCTTCAAGCTGGTCCACTACACCTTTGAGATACAGTACCGACCAGGCTTGGAGAACAAGGCGGCAGACACCATGTCTCGCAGAGACGAGCCAACAGGGTTGACAGCCATTTCCGTACCGGTCCTCCTAGACTGGGGCCGCTGGACAGAGAGATAGAGGCCGACACAGGCTTGGCACAAATACGGGAGGCACTGCAGCAGGGATCAACGGAATTTTTGGGGTATCCCATAAGTGGGCAGTGACTTCTATATCAGGGGAGACAGGTGATTCCCAGGGGCTCCACCCATATTCCTTTGATTTTTCAGGAGTTCCACGGTAGCACCAGCGGAGGGCATTCATGGATACATCAGACCTGCAGGAGGATGTCTATGGAGCTATACTGGCCAGGCATGAAGAAGGACATTGCCCAGATGATATCAGAGTGTGCCGTTTGCCAGCATCACAAGTATATGGCAATGGCACCAGCGGGACTTCTACAGCCATTGGCACTACCTGAGAGAGTCTGGGAGGATATAAGCATGGACTTCATTGAGAGGCTTCCACGATCAGAGGGCTACAACTCTAAATTGGTGGTGGTGGATCGGCTCAGCAATTATGCCCATTTCGTGCCGCTGAGACACCCCTACACGATAGTGACAGTAACTACATCTTTCATGCGAGAGGTGGTCCGCTTGCATGGTTTCCCTGCTTCCATAGCTCTGATTGCGATAAGGTCTTCATGAGCAGTTTTTGGCCGGAGCTTTTCAAGGTGCATGGAACCAAACTGATGAGAAGCACGGCCTATCACCCAGAGACAGATGGTCAGACGGAGGTGGTGAGTAGGAGTGTGGAGACCTATTTGAGGTGTTTTGCATCAGACTCGTCGAGACAGTGGGCCGGGTGGTTAGCATGGGCAGAATATTGGTACAAGACCTCTTACCACTCGGCAGCACAGAGCACCCCATTCCGGATTTTGTATGGTTGGGACCCGCCCTAGCTGATACACTACAGTAGAGGTACCATTCCTGTGTCACAGATAGAGGAGCATTTGGGGTAACGGGACATATACTTGGAGAAATTGAAGAAACATCTGCTGCGGGCCCAGCAGATCATGAAGGCTAAAACAGATGAGCACTGGAGAGATGTGCAGTTTGTCGTGGGAGATTGGGTTTACCTGAAGCTCCGGTCTTACAGACGTAAGACTTTGGCCCATCGGAGCAATGAAAAGCTGGTGGCCTGCTACTATGGGCCATTCGAGATTACCGCTCAGATCGGAAAGGTAGCGTATCGTCTACAGGTACCTTCTACCTCCACCATTCACCCCGTTTTTCATGTTTCACAGTTGCGGAGAGCCATTGAGGACCATACACTATCACCTACTTTGCCGCCCACTTTGACAGATGGCATGAAGGTGCTTCTTGAGGCTCAGGAGCTGACTGGGGTTAGACAGGCCACAGATGGGATACGGGAGGTGCTGATCAGATGGAGGGGCCTACCTGACTACGATGCTACTTGGGAGCCCTTTTCGGTGATACACACCCAATTTCCAGACGTCCACCTTGAGGACAAGATGGCACTTGGGGGGAGTAGTGATGCGGCACGGGTCAGAGGGGGCGCACGCGACGGGTCCAGCGAAGATGGGGCGAGGCCGGTTCAAGTCTATCAGAGAAGGAGGCGACTCGGGTCCACCATGGGCCCGGTGTCAAACTTGTAGTTTAGTGACTACAAGGGGGGGTCGTTTAGTAATTCGACATTTCACTACTTCACCCCTTAAGCGAGGGCCGGCCGGCCCTAGGATCTTTATTGAAGAATTGATCTAAAAGGTATTTTATTTCTCAGAACCCTAGAACACTTTTCCTTAATTCTCTTATTGTTTGTTTGTCTTAGATTAATTATTCCCGCACTTTATTAGTAATTTTCAGATCTGTTCTTCGCATTAAAACCCTAGTTTATTAGTCCAAAGCCATAAAAATCCCACCTTTATCCCCACAAAAAGCCCTAGACGCATCAATGTATTGGACCTTGGCTTGGCTTTACTTGAGGATAAGCCTATTGTTATCACAGATGACAACACAGAGGATAAGGAGTTCAAAATGAAGGGTTGGAAACAGTCTAACAGGTTAAGCTTGATGTTTATGTGAATGACCGTGGCAAATAAAATTAAGACCACAATTTCACAAACTGAAAAAGCAAGCGAATATCTTAAGCTTGTAAAAAAACGCTTTTGTTCTGCGGATAAATCTCTTGCTGGTGCGTTAATGTCTCAACTTATGTCCATGAAGTTCAATGGGACTAAGGGCATGCAAGAACACATCATTGAGATGACACACATTGCAGCAAGACTTAAGTCATTAGGTATGCAAGTGGATGATTCTTTCATTGTTTTGTTTATACCGAATTCATTATTTTTTGAGTATGGAGTTTTCCAAATTAATTACAATACTATAAAGGACAAGTATGATATTAATGAGTTAACTGAAAATTCATTCAGGAGAAACGCATGCTGAACAACTTGGGAGGACACTCGGTTAACCTAACCTACTTATAGAACATCAAAGTTGCTCAAGCCAAAAGGTGATAAATTCAAGAGAGAATGACATAATAAAGGTGAGCACTCTGGAAAGAAGGAACATTCTGGAAAGAAGAAACATTATGCGAATAGATGTCGTTTCTATAAGAAAGAACGGCATTGGCAAAAGAATTGTCTCAAACGCAAGGCATGATTTGAAAAGAAAGGTACATTAGAATGATATAATGTTATATATGTAATTTTGAATATAATTATATTGATGTTCCTTCTAATTCCTGGTAACTTCATTTTGAAGCTACTACTCATGCTTGTAATATGATGCATGGATTCCATTCGATTCACACCACAAACCTAAGTAAGAACTACCTGCTTAAGGGGAATCGCATGAAGACTTCTATTGAAGGCATAAGAACTTATTGTATAGTCCTTGATATTGTCTATCAATTGGACTTAAGTATGACTCTTTATGTTCTTACAATTACAAGGAATCTTGTTTCTCTTATGAAGTTGAATTTATGTGGTTATAAATATAAATTTAGACATGGATGTTTCAATTTGTATAATCATGTTAAACTTGTTGGTTTATGTGTACTTATTGATGGATTGAACAAATTGAAGCTTAATAATGAATTTTCTGAATCCTTATAGAATGTGAATCATAGTATTAATATTAAGAGTAAAATGCTTAATGAAAATTCTGCATTTTTGTGGCATAAACGATTAAGTCATATATAAGGAAAAACTACAAAAATTGGGAAGGAATGACAGTCTTCCAAATCTAAAATTTTCAGATTTTGAGTTATGCATAGATTGCATCACGGGCAAGCAAACTAAGCATATCAAGAAAGTATACATAAGAAGTACCAAGCTCTTTGAAGCAATACACACTGACATTTGTGGATCGTTTGATGCTCCATCTTTTGGTAGAGAGAAATATTTTATCACCTTTATTGATGGATTTTTCATGTTACAGTTATATCTACTTGCTAAAGAAAAAATCTCAAGCAATTGATGCGTTTGAGAAATATATAAATTAAGTTGAAAAGTAATTAGACATGAAAGAAAAAAATTGTAAGATTTGATAAATGTGAATATTACGGAAAGCATGGTGAAATAGGACTGACGATTTGCAAAATTTCTTCAAAAACATGGTATTTGTGCATAATACATTATGTCATACACCACAACAAAATGGTGTGGCTGAAAGATGTAACCAAACGTTGATGTGTATGGTTAGAAGTATGATAAGTAACTTTTCTTTACCCAAATTTTTGCGGATATATGCGTTGAAAATAGCAATGTACCTGTTAAGTAGGTTTCCTAGTAAAGCTGTTCCTAATATTCCGTTTAAGCTATGGACATGTATGAAACCTAGTTTAAGGTACCCACATATTTGGGGTTACCCATAAGAAGCAAGAATCCATAATTCACATGAAAAGAAGTTAGATTTTCGAACGATTAGCGGGTATTTATTGGTTCTCGAGAGAAACCAAACAGGTATATATTTTGATGTCCTAACCATAGTCCTAGAATTATGGAAACTAGCGTTGCAAAATTCCTTGAAAATGAAAGGGTTAGTGAGAGCATGAAACAACATGATATGGTCGTAAAGAAAATTAAGATGAATGTTCCTTTATCAATAAATGTCCCTACACCTATGGCTGTCATAAGTGTTCCATCATACATAGTTGTATCAAGTATTGTTTCAAATATTGCAACAAGTTTTGGCAATAATGAACAAAACTATAATGATGATACACACATGGAAGAAAGTAACTCACAATTGTCTTGAATATATATATATATATATGTATGTATGTATGTATGTATATATGTATGTATATAGGGATTAATGAGTATCATACTCCATATGAGTAGGTGTCTCATATGCCCTCTCATATAAAGGGGATCAAGTACAACAAGTACAAGCTCATATGGGCTTGTACTTGCCCCTTTTATGTGAGAGGGCATATGAGACACCCTCTCATATGGCGTATGATACCCATTATTCTCATATATATATAGTCATAACACGTGCCCGCGGGCACGATTCATTTAAGATTTCCCCCCGCAAAATCTTTGTCACCCAAAAAATTATTTTCACAGCCAAAATTGCGCGGAACAACAAATTAGCGTAAAAATATTTAACGGCACGAGCGCCTTCGACACGTAACAAAAAAATTTGGCGTGGAGCAACAAATTAGCGTAAAACATTTTAACGGGCGCCTTCGGTGCCTAAGAGACAGTGGGCCCCGCATTGAGAGAGAGATCATTCGATTTGCAGCAGCATTCGATCAGTAGCATTAAGTGCAAATTAAAGTTTTTTCTTCCCAAAATGCATTAAGTGGTGCACTCCGCTATCCCCCAGAAACTTTCATCGCCCAGAAACTTTCATTTCCCGAGAAATGTTTTGCCCTCCCAAAATTTTCATACTCTCGTATCAACCGTTGATTTTCCAAGATTAAATCTCAACCATTATTCTATCAACGTGTTTGTCCTAGTCAGCCCTAGGATTCAAAAACAGTTGTCAAATGTAATATAGAATGGTCATAACCAAGGTTTTAGGTCTCGGTTTCGGTCTCGGTATCGCTCTTCCCAAAATTTAGGTTTCGGTATCGGTATCGTCCGTTTCGGTGGTTTCGGACGGTAGTTTCGTTTCATCGGTATCGGTAGTTTCAGATACTTAAAACTCTATTAAATACTATCAAATATTATCAAATATTAGCACAAATACCTTTTTACTAGTTACACATTTTGTTAAAAGTATATGCTAAATATATTACATTTTTTTGATCAACAGGATTGAAAATAAATGACAATGGCAAGCTTCTGAATAAATGGAAGGGTTTGGTGGCTGAAAATGATAACTTTGTAAATAAATGAAAAACCTTTAGTGGCTGAATGTCAAGCTTGTAATTAAATGGAAAGCCTTTAGTGGCCAGCTCACTCAAAAGGTCAAACTTCTTAATAAATGCTAGCATGTGTTGGACAATTGCACTTGCACCGTGCAAACAAAATTTAAATTAAATGCTAGAATATGCTACCATGTAAGATCTCAAATTGCAGGAGGCGGGCTTCTTCGGGGATGCGACGGGAGGCGGGCGACCATGAGGTACGTCCATCTCTTCGTTTCTTCTTCTTTTTCTGGATTTTGGTGATGTTTCCTCCTCCTCCTCCTTCTTGTTTTCATTTTTTTAAGTTTCAGTTGGTATCGGACAAGTTTCGGCCGGTATCAGTCAATACGGCCGAAACCCCGGTCGATACGACCGAAACCCAGGCCGATACGGCCGAAACCCGGCCGATACGGCCGAAACCGAGAAGTAACATGTGGTTTCGGACCGGTCCCCTCCGAAACCGATCCGAAACGGCCGAAACCTTTAGGTTTCGGCCGAAACCTAAAACTATGGTCATAACACGTGCCCGCGGGCACGGTTCATTTAAGATTTCCCCCGCGAAATCTTTGTTTCCCGAAAAATTATTTCCACAGCCAAAATTTAACAGAACAATAAATTAGTGTAAAAATATTTAGAAGCACGAGCACCTTTGGTGCAGGCGTCTTCGATGCAGAACAACAAATTCGGCGTAAGCGCCTTCGGCGCAGAACAACAAATTAGCATAAAAAAATTTAGCGGGCGCATTCTGCACGGTCGCAGAACAACAAACTCAGTGTATTTTTACGCTAATTTGGTGTTCCGCTAAATTGTTTTACGCTAAATTTTTTATTTTAGTTAATTTAATGGATCAGGCTTTTCCACAATCTTTCCCAAGGCACTTTTAATTTCAGAGTTTAGGTTCCCAGGACACTTTTCCCCCAAATTTAATCTCCACAATCTTTCTCAAGGCATTTCTAATTTCAAAGTTTAGGTTCCCAATGCACTTTTCCCCCAAATTTAATCTCCACAATCTTTCTCAAGGCACGTGTAATTTCATAATTTAGGTTCATAAGACACTTTCCCCCAAATTTAATCTCCACAATCTTTCCCAAGACACTTCTATTTTCAAAGTTTTGGTTCCCAAGACACTTTTCTCATCAAAATTTAAGTTTTCCCACTAAAATTTTCACAAAATCCAATCTCAACCATTGATTTACCAAGATCAAATCTCTGCCACTCTTTATTTTGTCCTAGTCAGCCCTAGAATTCAAAAAACGTTGTCAAATGTATAATATATATATATATATGAGAAAAATGTAGAAAAGGTTGCACCTGATCTAATAGATCAGGTGCCAAGAAGCATAAAATTGAAAAGCACAAGTCCCACACGGGCTTGTACTTCCATGTGTCCCTCCTTTTTGTGTCTTGCACCTGATCTATATATATATATATACATACATATATATATATACATACATATATATATATATATACATACATATACATATATATACATACATACATACATATATATACATACATACATATATATATATATATGAGCGGATCTCAAAGAGTAAGGGAACTTGTTATTTCTAAATAGAAATTGAAGTCAATAATGATCCAATTTCCTTTACATAAGCTACTAAAAGTATGGAGTCCGAAAAATGGATTATTGCCATGAAAGATGAGTTAAAAATTCATGGATGATAACAAAGTCTGGGATATTGATGATTTATCAAAAAGTAGGAAACAAGTCGGTTGTAAGTGGGTGATGAGATCATCACCTATCAGAGGAGGCGACGCAGGATGGAACGTGGCTGGGCTAACTAGCACATGTGCATTTTGTGAAGATTTTGGGTGTTTTTGCAAAGTTTCGGGTTTTCGTGGGGTTCTTTGTAATCTTGGGCAGATCTGCCCTATTTATGTTTTGGGGGAGAAACACATCTCTTTTATGCTTATTTTGTGAATGAAAACCCAAAACCAAGGTGTCTATGTTGGAGGATTAAGCTTTCCCCTCTAATATAAAGATAAGAGATCTCCCCATCTCAAATCGGGGCCTATCTTGTTTTGGTTCAGATCTGAAATCAATAGAAATATTATCTTTTCCTCTTAATTTCTCCTCTCAAATCCATATTTTCCCTCATACAAATCCTAGGATCTATCAAGTTGGTATCAGAGCAGTTATGAGCCATGGGTGATTTTAAAGAAGTAAACAAAGGTAGAGAGTAAAAAGAAATTTGCAGATCACCACATATGTGCTGGAAAGTACAAACGGTAAAAGTACTCACACTCTATACAAAAGCACAACTCACTCCCTAACTACCACTGGAAGTACAACTGGACCAAACTACCCTCTGAGGCTCCATCTCTAAGTAGACTCCCGAGTCTAGCTCTGCTCTGACATTCCTGCTTCTAGACCTGGAAAAGTAAATGGGGCACGTCAACGCGTGACCCAGTAGGATTCCTAACTAAGGTAGGTAGGAGCTAGTTTAGAACCGTACTCCTATCTAAGAAGGGTGGTCTACAAAAGTAAACGTTCCATACATGAATGATTATAATATGCATGTGCCGAAAGTAAACATGAAAGCATGTTAATATGAGTTAGCAACATTAAAGTAAACCGGGGAACAAGTAGACATGAGATAACAACGTTTATAATTAAAAAGACAATTACTTTAAGTTATCATTTTATATGTTTGAGAACCCGTGTAAATAATATGACACTTAAGGAGATGGACTTCACCCAGGGTAGGAAAATAGTGGTACCGCAACCAGCGACACAGACACTGGAGGGGCATCTCGTAACTCCTCTGTCGGGAATGAGAAATCTCAGTTTTTCAGTGAAAAACGGAGCAAACCATCATTTAGCGCCATGGTGCATCACGAGTACAGCACCGGCCTCATCAATCATATTAACTCCCCTACAACTACTGGGAGTGTGGGTGCGATTCATCGTAAGTGTCCACTTCTTAAGACATACTCTTACATGTGTCCCCCCAAACCCATGTCGAAGGTCTTACCCATTTCTGAATAGATTGGGAACTACATGCTCTTATTCTCCTTCTCACTTTTACTTTCATTAGTTCATAACATTGTTACTTTAGTGGTCTCAACCCCACTTTCATGTTTTCAGATGGATATCCTTATATATCCATTCATCATCATCATATATTGCTTTTCAGTTTCCAATCTCTTATGCAGATCACATAATAAACATCATATATTTATAACAATATGAACCATGGATCTCATACACAAAACATGGATTGCTGAAATATAAACCAAACAACATTCATGTAGAAGTTTGGGAAAGTGTGATCAGCCACAAATGATGGCTAACCCTTCATATATATACTATCCCTTACATTTCTTTACACACACACCCAATACACTAACACACAATACTCCTCCTCAAGATGAGCAAAAGATATTTATCATGCCCATCTTGTTACAAGCATACTCCACTCCTTTAGAGTTCAACCCCTTTGTAAGGCAATCAGCTAGTTGTTGTCCAGAGGTAATGTAGGAGATCTCCAACTGTTTCATGTCCAATCTTTCTTTAATGAAGAACCTGTCAATCTCTATGTGCTTCGTTCTATCATGTTGCACTGGGTTGTTGGCAATATTAATTGCAGATTTGTTATCACACAACAACCGCAATGGTCCTTCTCTCAGCAGGCGTAGCTCATGTAGAAGTGATCTCAACCAAATCATCTCACAAGTACCAAGCACCATAGCACGATACTCTGCCTCTGCAGTGGAACGAGCCACCAAATCCTGCTTCTTGCGGCGCCAAGAGACCAAGTTGCCCCCAACAAACACACCGTAGCCCGAGGTCGATCTCCTATCATCTAGGCAACTGGCCCAATCCGCATCACAGTAGCCTGTCACATTCATGTGCCCATGACTACCAAATAATATGCCTTTTCCTGAACTATTCTTCAGATACCTCAGTATCCTGAAGACTGCCTCCATATGTCCAGTCCTAGGATCATGCATGTATCTACTTACCACACTGATAGCATAAGCAATGTCAGGTCTGGTATGGCATAAGTAGATGAGGCGTCCAACAAGTCTCTGGTACCTTTCTTTGTCTACTGGCTCCCCTGATTGTGAATGCAACCTATGATTCTGATCAATAGGAGTAACTGCGGGACGACACCCCAACATTCCAGTCTCAGCCAGTAAATCCAGGGCATACTTCCTCTGTGAGAGAACTATATCCTTCCTGGACCTGGCAATCTCCAGTCCAAGGAAATACCCCAACTGTCCAAGGTCCTTGACC
The DNA here is from genome assembly GCA_030789695.1 of Scilla litardierei. Lineage (NCBI taxonomy): Eukaryota > Viridiplantae > Streptophyta > Magnoliopsida > Asparagales > Asparagaceae > Scilla > Scilla litardierei. The sequence goes on from CM061135.1 coordinate 149,838,676, forward strand.
TCAAATTCTCTCGCCAACCTTACCTTCAAGTGGGAGATTCCATCTTCATCATCTCCAGTGATAATAATATCATCAACATACACAGCCAGAAGAGTAATCCGCTGTCCTGAATGTCTATAAAATACAGTATGATCACCATTACTCTGCTTGTAGCCCATAGTGATGACTGCACGCCTGAACCTGTCGAACCATGCCCTTGGAGATTGCTTCAGCCCATACAAGGACTTGTCCAGTCTACACACCTTTCCCACCGTCTGTTGTGTGCCAAAGTCAGGTGGAACCTCCATGTATACCTCCTCCTGTAAGTCTCCATGCAAGAAGGCATTTTTTACATCCAACTGATGCAATTTCCATCCAAAATTCGCTGCACAGGATATCAGTACTCTCACAGTACTTATCTTTGCCACTGGGGCAAATGTCTCATCATAGTCAATCCCATAAGTCTGACTGTAGCCCTTGGCAACCAGCCTCGCCTTGTACCTGTCCACCTTCCCTTCTGAAGTTTGCTTTATCGTGAATACCCACTTGCAGCCCACAGCTTTCTTCCCTGCTGGAAGGGAGACAAGTCTCCATGTCTTGTTCTTCTCCAGTGCCTCAAGTTCTTCGAGCATTGCTTTCTTCCACTGGGGATGTTGCTTTGCCACTCGCCAATCACTTGGTATAGGGATAGACTGTAAGGATGCAATGATAGCCCTATATGCAGGTGTAAGAGAGGCATAGGAGACATGATTAGCAATATCAGTCTCATATCCATACCGTACAGGAGGCCTGCCGGCATTGATACGAGGCTCCCTATGAGATGCAAGTGGAAGATCTAAACTAGAGGAAGGCAAAGAAAGGTTACCATCCGTGATAGGAGAGGAAGGCAGTAAGGAAGTCGGGACTCGAGCAGGCGTGATAGACTGATCAATCTCAACATGTGGCAGTGGAGCTAGTGGTTCTTCAGTGGGGAAGATGTCTTCTTGTTGTTCTCCATCGCCATGACTATCCTTCTGTCTCCTGCTATATTTCCTGCCGTACAACCTGTCTTCCTCATCTTCCACCAAGGTCCTTTCTTCCTCCCTGCTATCAGGACCAGTACCAGTAGGCCTGACAGGACACGGTATAAGTCCAACCACTACCCTCCTGTCATCAGTCTCCCCCTCTCGACTTGCTCCTCCTGTGTTTGGAGAGGCCCCAGTATCAAATACTGATGTAGAATCTGTCAGTCCTCCATAAAAAGGTTCAGTCTCCCTGAACGTCACATCCATGCTCACAAACAGCCTTCTTTCTGAGGGACTCCAACACCTATAGCCTTTCTGATTTGAAGAATACCCAACAAATATGCATTTAATTGCCTGAGCATCCAGCTTCCCCACAGAAGGTCTGTGATCCCTCACAAAGCATGTGCATCCAAACACTTTTGGTGGAACTACAAAAGTGTTCTTTCCCATAAGAATCTCACATGGGGACTTCATACCAAGGATCCGTGAAGGCATCCTGTTGATAAGATAGGTGGCTGTCATCACTGCTTCACTCCACAATATCTTAGGTACATTCATGGTGAGCATGAGTGACCTGGTTACCTCCAACAAGTGTCTATTTTTCCTTTCAGCAACTCCGTTCTGTTGAGGGGTGTTGGGACAAGTGGTTTGATGAGTTATCCCACTCTCAGATAGGTAAGATGTAAACTCCCTGTTTACATACTCTGTCCCATTATCCGTTCTCAAGACACGGATCTTGGCCTCATACACATTTCTAACACTTCTATGGAAGTCCTGAAAACACTTCAACGCTTCGCCTTTGTTTTTCATCATATAAAGCCATGTCATCCGAGAATGACAATCTATGAAGGTGATAAACCACCTAAACCCACTTACTGAAGTCACTGGGCAGGGCCCCCAAACATCTGAGTGAATAAGATGAAATCTCTCTACACTCCTCATCCCCACACTAGGATATGATGTCCTAGTGTGTTTCCCAAATTCACATGCATCACATTTCAAATTCATTTCATTCACTCTATTCAAAACATCGGGATACATTTTACTCAAAATATCAAAAGGCAAGTGTCCCAACTGACAATGTAACAAAAGTACATCACTTTCCTTCTCTCCACCAACGACAGCCAGTGCAGCATCCCCACTAGCTCTGTCAAGATACCACAGTCCATCACGCCTGACGCCAGTCCCAAGCCTCCTCCCAGTCTTCCTTTCCTGTAACACACAATGAGTAGAGTCAAAAGTAATGCTACAGTCGAGATAATCAACAATAGAGCCAACAGATAAGAGGTTGACTGGAAATGATGGGACGTGAAGGACTGAAGAGAGGCGTATGGAGGGAGTGCACTGAATAGTACCAATCCCTCTAATGGGTTGGGATGTGCCATCAGCTGTCTGAACAGTTTCATGAATGGTATGTGGTTTATATGTGGAAAACTGTCTATATGCTCCTGACACATGACTAGATGCACCTGAGTCAATAATCCACTCTATATGATCTCTACATGAAAGGGCTAATCGGTTACCTGATCCTGTGTGAGCGAAGTGGGCAAAGTTACCGAATGGCGAGGCAATATCCCCAGTCTGGTCTGCATGACTCTCCGAGCTCTCAGTAGTCGACCTGGACTGTCTCCGCTGCTCTAGATCTGAAGCCTCAGCTGGCGTGGCATCGATCATCACTGTCTCCTGTCGTCCATCAGCGGTAGCAAAGTTGGCCCGTGAGCCGCCGCGACCTCGTCCACGGCCTCCACGGCCCCAACGACCTCCTCCTCTGCCTCCTGTGCCACGTCCTCGTCCACTGCCCTTCTGTGGGCAGTTAAAGCTCAGGTGCCCCTTCACCCCACATGTGTAGCACTCTCGATCCTCGCTCACTGCTGCCACTGCCGGTACAGCCAGTGCAGCCCGAGTGACCTGAATACCCTCATCCTTCATAACCCTCAGTCTGGTCTCCTCCTGTGCCATTGCAGCTATGGCCTCCTCCAGAGATGGGATGAAGGACAAGTGGCACATACTCGCCCTCATGGCCTCAAAATCTCCATTCAGGTTCCTCAGAAAATGTGTGACACGCCTATGCTCCACCCACTTCCTGTGTATCGCAGCGCTCCTAGGATCAGGCAGATCAATAGGGTCATAGTGGTCCAACTCTGACCACAGCCTTTTCAACTCCGCAGAGTAGGCTAGAATAGACATCTCCACCTGCTTCAAGGTGTCGACCTTGCCCTGAACCTCCATCATGAGCATCACATTCCCTGCTCCAGAGTACATTTTCTCCACCATACTCCATATCCCCGCAGCACTCTCTATGGCCTCCACCATCCCAGCGATGGGTGGAACCATCGATGTCATCAACCAAGCAGCCACCAGTGAGTTGGTGGTGCTCCAGACTTTCCAGTCATCCCCAGTCTTATCCACCGGTTCCTTACATGAACCCAGAACGACACCTTCCAACCCCTTTGACTTCAGAATGAGAAGCACCCTCCTGGACCAACTGAGGTAGTTCTTCGTCCCTTCCAGTTTCACATCATTGGGCATCAATTCCAGCTTCTGCACGGGTCGTGAAGGCATCGATCCACTCGAGGATCCCAACTCCTTCGAAGCAAGCAGCTTCGTTATCTCTCCAATGAAGGCCTTCATGTCGGCGGAGGTAAGATTGTCCCACATCTCTCCTATCTCCCTCCTTAGATCCGCAGATCTACTTCTCCTCCTCCTCTTCTAGGTCATACCCTAACCGTAAATCTATGGAGTCCTTTTCATGACCCTACCATAGATCTAGGGTTAGGGTTTTCTTCTTGGGGTTCTCCTTTGGGGAGAAGGGGCAGCGGAGAAGCAGCAGCGGCAGCCCGTGCGTGGATCAGCGGTAGCGCGCGCCGATCAGCCGCTGAGGCACGGCAGATCAGCGGCAGCACGCAGGCGAGCGCTGCGCTGGCGGCTACCCGCAGATCCGTCGGCTACCCGCAACACGCAGACGCCGGCTACCCGCAGATCCGCCGCGACGCGACGAAGGAGATGGGAGATCCGCCGCGACGAAAGGAGCCCGCAGATCCGGCGGTTAGGGCGACGCGACGAAAGGAGGACGCGACGGTCGCGCGCGGCGAGGGAGGAGGCGGCGAAGGAGCTGGGCGGCCGGCGGTTAGGGTTAGGGTTTGTTTGTTTTAGGGTTTTTTGTGTTTAGCTCTGATACCATGTAGAAGTTTGGGAAAGTGTGATCAGCCACAAATGATGGCTAACCCTTCATATATATACTATCCCTTACATTTCTTTACACACACACCCAATACACTAACACACAATAATTCATGACATGATAACAACATCATGGAGAGCAACACTTTAACATGGTTTATCAAATGAGTAAACTTAATTAAGGTTAGCATGTGTTTTAATACTCACAACATCATGGCAGCTATAAAAAGAATAATGATGAAATAATAAAATTAGAATTCTGGCAGAACTGGGGAAAACCTGGTCACACGGCCGTATGGTTTTCCGTACTGCGGTTTTCCATACCGCCGTATGGAATTATAGGTGAAGCAAGGGAAGACCCGCACAGCCATATGGACTAGGGGCTGTGAAGCTTAAGGTTTGACTCATACGGCCTTATGAGTTCATACGCCCGTCTGGAAAGGGCTCAGGGAAAATCCACACTGCCGTATGGAAAAATCCATATGGCCGTGTGGATTTGGGTGGCTCAGGGGAAGTGAAGAGGGCATACGGTCGTATGGTTCTTTTTAGTGACTAGGAGTTACACGGCCGTATACGGCTGTGTGAAGTTTAATTTTGATACACAGTCATTCTGACGACCGCATGATGCCAACGATCACCTTACGGTCGTATGAAAAGGGCCATACGGCCGTGTGCTTTCGTCTGCTGTCAAATTCGTCAGCGACGGAGTTAAATTCGTTCGCGATACAAACTAAATCCTATCTAACCCAGTTAGAATCCTACCTCAGCAAGTCCACCTAGAATTCTGGCCCTTCTTCTCCTTGAAGACCTTCTGAAAGTTAGCTCGCCTTCCTCTTCCAAAGATCAAAAGCTAAGGTTTTGGGATTGGGGTGATTTCGGTGGAAGAACAGAGCAACAAATGAGTTGCTAGCTTTGGCGTGAGCTGGAAGCGAGAGAGGGTGAGGCTGAGGGAGTTCCTCCTTTTCATCTCTCTTTCTCTTCAATCCTTTTTCCTTTTAATCTCCATAATACACCTCCTGCTTCCTCAAAACGATCTGAGCTAGCCACCTAATGGGAGTTATGAGGGGTGAGTTTTGGTGCTGCCATCTCCCAAGTAGGAGGTGGCTAAGGATAATCAATTAGGGTTTTGGATTTAGATTAAGTAAAAATACATGTATGAATACTTAGTATATTTCATCTTATACAAGTATTACTTAAATACATATCATTTAAAAATTCCAAGGATGCTTATAAAATTCAGTAAAAATAAATTTCATACCACAAAAATTAAAGAAAATTATTTCAAGCCTCCCAAAATTTATTTGCATATTTATACGTCCCAAAACATGTATATAATACACGTATTCGTGAATACGGGGTATTACATTCTACCCACCTTAAAACAAAATCCGTTCTCGGACTTTCTAACATTAAGAGGCTGACTTAAGGTCGAATGGATCTAAGGGGCGTCCCACCTACTGTATATCAACATGATCTCTCTTAGCTATACGTATCACATACACATACATATATTGGACATACATTTCGCTCATGGAGAAACACACACACCCTAGTTTTCACACACTACATTTTATTCGAGTACGTAGTTTTACAGTATATATACACATAAAAGACCAACACATCAAACACAAATAATACTATTTATAAATTCACATGCACAAATACATCACATCTATAACTATACAACTATATATCACACATTTATTAACGCTATCCATCTACCCCTTCTTACTAGCTAATCATACATACATCCATATTTAAAAGTGTATCATATAATATCAATACATCTACACAACCACTCTAGAGGCATTATTCATTATTCATCCCAATCCCAACCACGTATAACTACACACAATGTTATACTCAAGATAGGTATACACAACAAGTATTCACACATTTCATTCTATGTATATAATGCTACAATGTTAATCTAATAATATACTGTTATATGTACCGTACTATATCAATAAAACAAATCATATACACTTAACACACATATGTCCTATTCACATTACTTTATTCATCTAATTATACCATGCTCATATAATGGCCCTATATGAACTTACTACATACATGGCATAGACATGTGTACACACTATCACAACATCAAGACAATAAATACATATATACACACTAAATATAACTATATTTATGACATACATTCATGCAAATAATTACCTTTATTCACACAAGTTCACCCAAATAAGGACACATATATCCACATCCTAATTTACTCATTTATGAATACATATATATGTCCGTATGTAAGTAGATGTTCAAGAATGTAGGTTACTACATACATATGGGTACACCTAGATTTATACACTCATGTACGGAATCACACAACACTTCTTATATGTATTCATATCTACATATACATATATATTCGCATCATATTCAATCATACACCAATCACATTATAAGCCACAAGGCTAACATACTCATACATGTGCACATCTATAGATATATCTAGATACATATATAAGTGCAGGTATATGATCAAATATACTTCTATCATAAGTGTATTCATGTCACCAATAATGGTTACTTAATATCAACTATAAGTACACATACTATCCCATACATCATATTCACTATACACATAACTTCAAGCATATTCAAATATTGATACATATGTAGTAATGGTCATACACCAATATTCATATATTCAGATATGCTACACCATACTTCTATTAAATAGCTATACACAAATATATCTATTAAGCAAATAAGTATAAACACTTACAATTATATGTACAACCAAGTGCTCGTCCATACTTAAACATATACATATCATATGTCACCACACATCTATATGCAACACATATCATACTAATATACCTATAGTATGCCCATTTTACATAAATAGCATATATAGATCTTTACAGGGATCCACATACAATCAACACACTACATGCTCCTTAATCCATATAAATAGTTCTGCTTGCCCCATAACTCGTCTACATACTAACCCATAAAAGCCCAATTAAATATAAAAGCAACCCGACAAATATGTATAAAAACAATTTATATACAGATATCTCTATATGTACACACTCAAGTATATCATAGGGATATACATGACATAGGCATATATCTACATTCATATGGATATATACATACAAACAACTGTCCTTATCTATTCCCCAGTAACTCCGTACCTCCGGCTTTCTAATGTCAGGGCTCTATTCTAAGGCTGGATACTTACCCACCTTAGACTCGACTACCTCTATGTGGCATTACCTGCACTACCTTACGCACATCGCAGTGTGGAGACCTGCATGTGCCACCAAATGTAATGACCCGCTCTCCAGGATAACCGGGAAGTACGAATCCGTTCAGGTATTCCTAGATCAACGAGTGATACGTAGAAAGAGAGAAAGGAAGACAGTAAAAAGAAATTTACAGGTCACCACGCACATGCTGGGAAGTATAAGTAAAGCTCCATTACAGATATCACAGAGAATTAACCAAAAGTACAAACATTTCTTTTTATTAATACAATGATATATCCTTTGCATACATCATCTCTTTATAAGGGTACAATGGTAAAACCCAAAAGAAATCCCCAAAACCCACAAACGGTAAAAGTACTCCCACTCTGTACAAAAGCACAACTCACTCCCTAGCTACCATTGGAAGTATAACTGGACCAAACTACTCTTTGAGGCTTCATCTCTGAGTAGACTCCTGAGTCTAACTCTGCTCTGACATTCCTGCTTCTAGACCTGGAAAAGTAAATGGGGCACGTCAATATGTGACCCATTAGGATTCCTGACTAAGCTAGGTAGGACCCAGTTTAGAACCGTACTACCTATCTAAGAATAGTGGTCTACAAAAGTAAAGGTTCCATGCATGAATGATTATAATATGCAAGTGTCGAACGTAAACATAGAAGCATGTTAATATGAGTTAGCAACATTAAAGTAAACCGAGGAACAAGTAGACATAAGAGAACAACATTTAGAATTAAAAAGACAATGACTTTAAGTTATCACTTTATATGTTTAGAAACCCGTGTAAATAATCGGACACTCAAGGAGCTGGACTTCACCCATGGTGGGTGAATATTGGTACCCCCAACCAGCAACACGGGCACTGGAGGGGCCTCTCGTAACTCCTCTGTCGGGAGTGAGAAATCTCGGGGTTTCAATGGAAAACGGAGCAAACCATCATTTACCATCATGGTGCATCACGAGTACACCACCGGCCTCATCAACCCTATCAACTCCCCTACCAACTACTGGGAGTGTGGGTGCGATTCATCATAAGTGTCCACTCTTTAAGACATACTCTTTACTTGTGTCCTCCCAAACCCATGTCTAAGGTCTCACCCATTTCTGAATGGATTGAGAACTTCAGACTCTTGTTCTCATTCTCACTCTTACTTTCATTAGTTCATAACATTGTTACTTTAGTGGTCTCAACACCACTTTCATGTTTCAGATGGATATCCTTACATATCCATTCATCGTCATCATATATTGCTTTTCAGTTTCCTATCTCTTATGCAGATCACATAACAAACGTCGTATATTTATAACAACATGAACCATGGATTTCATACACAACATGGATTACTGAAATATAAACCAAACAACATTCATAACATGATAGCAACATCATAGAGAGCAACACCTTAACATGGTTTATTAAACAAGTAAACTGAATTAAGATTAGCATGTGTTTTAATACTCACAACATCATGGGAGTTATAAAAAGAATAATGATGAAATAATAAAAAATAGAATTTTGGCAGAACTATGGAAAACCGGGTCACACGGCTGTATGTTTTTCCATACTGCCGTAGGGAATTATAGGTGAAGCAATGTAAGACCCACACGGTCGTATGGCAAAGTCCATACTGCCGTATGGACTAGGGGCTGTGAAGCTTAAGGTTTGACTCGCACGGCCGTATGAGATTTCACACGGCCGTGTGGAAAGGGCTCAGGGAAAATCCACACGGACGTAATCCATACGGCCGTATGGATTTGAGTGGCTCAGGGGAAGTGAAGAGGACATACAATCGTGTGGTTCTTTTTAGTGACTAGGAGTGACACGACCGTATGGTGTTTTGCCATACGGCCGTGTGAAGTTTAATTTTTATACGCACCTTACGGTCGTATGAAAAAGGGCCATACGGCCGTGTGCTTTCGTCTGTTGTCAAATTCGTCAGCGACGGAGTTAAATTCTTTTGCGATACAAACTAAATCATATTTAACCCAGTTAGAATCCTACCTCAGCAAGTCCACTTAGAATTCTGGGCCCTTCTTCTCCTTGAAGACCTTCTGAAAGTTAGCTCTCATTCCTCTTCCACTGATCAAAAGCTAGGGTTTTGAGATTGGAGTGATTTCGGTGGAAAAACAGAGCAGCAAAGGAGCTGCTGGCTTTGACGTGAGCTGGAAGCGAGAGAGGGTGAGGTTGAGGGAGTTCCTCCTTTTCATCTCTCTTTCTCTTCAATCCTTTTTCCTTTTAATCTCCTTATACCACCTCCTGCTTCCTCAAAACGATCTGAGCTAGCCACCCCTAATAGGAGTTAGGAGGGGAGAATTTTGGTGCTGCCACCTCCCAAGTAGGAGATGGCTTAGGATAATCAATTAGGGTTTTGGATTTAGATTAAATAAAAATACATGTATGAATACTTAGTATATTTCATCTTATACAAGTATTACTTAAATACATATCATTTAATAATTCCAAGGATGCTTATAAAATTCATTAAAAATAAATTTCATACCACAAAAATTAAAGAAAATTATTTCCAGCCTCCCAAAATTTATACGCATATTTATACGTCCCAAAATACGTATATAATATCCGTATTCATGAATACGAGGTATTACATAAACATTTGATGGGTTGTTATCTGGTGCTTGGACACTATCGAAGTTGCATAACATTGAGTTTGGTAATCTTGGGTTACGACTCAAAGAATGTGATTGCTTTTGTTTATAGAGAGCAAGCTTACAGAGCAGTGGGTCTTCATGAAGCTACAGACGCCACCGATATGATAAAATCCCAGGGGATTTTCGAAGATGCTGAAGTAAAAGACGAAATCGCTGATAAAGAAGAAGCGGCTCAAGATCAATAAGTAGAAGAAACCAATGAAGAAGACCCAGATGATGGCGTGGTTCAAACTCCCATATTCTTACCAGAGCCGTCTATCCCTTCTCTTGCTCCAGCGACTGTAACGCTTACCGAGTCTGAGGCCAACCGAACTAATCTCCAAGGGAGCGAGGATGATCCCCAGAGTGTTTGGAATGATAATTACCATGTGCCATTGGGGAAGGAGAGGAAAGAGGCTAGACTGCACAATCCATTGCAATATCCTGAAGCTGATTCTTGTCCAATAGACGGAAATAGAGAATCATCATCAGTCCTCATCATGACGTTCCCAAAGGAACCCGCCGCCATACCCAAGATTGAAGGCTATGGAATTTTGGGTTGGGATCCGGGAGGACTTGGAATCAAAGGGATGGGGGCTCAATGTGAAGATGGTGATATTGAGTGTGAAGAAGAAGAACAAGAAAAGGCTAAAGTACATGCTCCACCAGGTGTTTGATGAATTGATACAAAGGGAAAGATTCTCCTTCGAGCATAGCAAAGAATGAAGATCTTCTTTATCTCGCATTTCTTTCTCCGTCGATGCAACTGAACCAAACAAACTGAGCCAATGGGAGGTCGAATCGGGGAAGGATGCATTGACAAAACATGTAAATACGTCTAATTCCCAATCAATGATGACGACATATCCAGATTTAGCTAGGAACATTCCAGATTTAGCTAAGAATATTTGAGGGATAGGGGATATGGGCTATTCAACTGTGAAACCGAGTGTGCAAGGTGAACTCCAAATGGCTGCTCATTCTCCTGCCAATTCACATGCAAAGGCGGCTTCTGCATCTTTTCGTGGTAGTCCTGCAGGCTCACTGGTTCATTATCAAAATATTAATAGTGCAAGTGCAGATTTTACCGGCTATGGACGAAGCGGATATTCTATGGATCCTTCGTCACCTTTGCTGATGGGACATTATATCGGCATAGGAATGGCTGCTCAAGTATCATATGCATTTCATTCTGAGCGGAAGCTACATCCAGAGAGGTTCAAGAATCAGTTGGCAAATGAGACTACCTATGCTAAACTTGGATGTGCACAAGGATGGGTGGCTCCCTTTCTGGTTCGTCCATCTTCAAGGAACATCGCTCAGCTTGCAACTGTAAAGGTGATGAGAAAACCTGGCTACTGGGAAAGGCTCAACATAGCTAGCAGCATCAGGTCAATCATTTGTCTCAACTTACCGAGTTTTTCGGGAGGTTTTAATCCATGGAGAACACCAAGCAAGAGGAAATCGCGAAATAGAGATTTGACTGCACCGTTTGTTGATGACGGGCTTCTTGAGATGGTGGGCTTTACAGATGCTTGGCAAGGGCGGTTTCTCCTTGTGCCTGAAGGATGCGGGACTCGCCTTGCACAGGCACACGGAATTTGCTTCGAGTTTCATAAGGGTGCTGCGGACCATACATACATGAGAATCGATGGAGAGACATGGAAGCAGCCGTTACCATTTGATGAAACTAAAAAAAGAAACAAAGAAACAAAAAAATTCAGCAGCGGACTTTCCCAAAGTGCTGCAAAGGGTTCACAGAGTAATGTTGGTCCGATACAAGCAAATGTAAATGTATTACATCAACAGCATTCGAAGCAGGAACAACAGCAGCAACCTTTGCAACTACCCTTACCGCATCAACACCAACAATAACTACAGTCACCAGAAATGAAACATCAATTACAACATCGCCATTTGCAGCAACAGCAGCAACATTTACACCTACCCTTACCGCATCAACAACAGTTGCATCATCAGCAACAAGATTCCAGTTCAAGGACCGCTTTTGGCTATGAGCATATTCACGGTTTCAAGGAAACTTGGGGGCAACATGTGACTGGTGGGAAGCTCCTGGAAATAACGGAAGAAGCCAATGCTTTTGCAATTAGGAACAAGGCTCTTGCTGCCCTATTTGTTCACACACCAGCTGGTGAGCTGCAGCGCCAAATAGGGTCCTGGCTTGATGAAAATTTTGAGTTTCTTTCGGTCACGGGTGGTGAAGCCGTTGGATGCACATCCGGGCAATTGGAACTTCTTTTCACTGCAATAATGGCTGGATGGATCGCTGGTCTTGGCGCTGCACAACCTCCCAACACCAATGCATTAGGCCAGGTACTGCAGAGACACCGAAGGAAAAGCATAAGACAAAGCACTCTTACTCCTGCAGAGGTAAATACCATGAGAACCATTTATGCTTTGCCATTACCCAAAGGTCAAGCAGTTTCTCAGAAAACATTAGCTGTATGGTGTTTTCTTGCTTCTAGTCTGGGGATTTGGGCTTTAAAAGCAGAGGTAGAAGATCCATGCATTGCTGTCCTCCAGCCACATACATTTCGAAAGAAGCGAGCCGAGCTTGCTTTTATGTGGCAGGGTAAAAAGCTTGAGAAGAATATATGCAAGGGCTTGCCATCATTTAGAGCTGCAGGATGTGGATGCGATTTCCAACTATGATTGGCCCACTTCCAGCTACGACGACGCAAACATACTGGATCTCTTGCAGGTTGTATTGCCATTTGATCTGTTACTGGATCGCAGAAAGCGCAGTAACTTTCTTCGTGATTACCGAAACTTCTCACATGCTGCAGACACTAAGCCCAAGGCGGTAATTGATGCTGGGATTGCATTAAAACCTTTAGCGATATGCGAGGCCGCAAGTGTGAGGGAGTTACGGATCTCAAACTCTTATATTCCTGGGATGGAAGCAACTATGGCTAGTCAACTTAAGAGCCTATACAGTATCTATTGCGAGATGAAACAGAAAGATGTTGTCATTAGAAATGTTTATGATTCACGTGCATTAAGAGTGGTGGTCGGGGAAAAGATTGTAGCACTTCATGGACCTGCTGTTAAAAGCGGCTGCAGTCTTCTTGACATTGTCCACGGCCTTTGGACCCCGATTGATGGGGAATTTGATGATTACATTGTCAATCCTAAGCCAAGTGGTTATCAGTCTCTTCATACATCTGTGCAGGTTCCTGATAGCTCACCTTGGGGGGTGAAAGCAGGACACATCGAATGCATGAGTACACGGAGTTTGGACTTGCGGCTCACTGGTTATATAAGGAGAATAAGGTGGAAAATACAAGAACAGTGTATGGTGCTAAGGTCAGCATGTCTTCTGTTTGGAGCAAGAAGGTTATTTAGCCATCTTTTGGAGTTACTGTGAAGTAATTTCCGGATTTCCACCTTGAGGACAAGGTGGTACTTTTGGGGGCAAGTAATGATGAGATCATCACCTATCAAAGGAGGAGAGGAGGCAACGCGGGATGGAACGTGGATTGGCTAACTAGCACATGGGCATTTTTGTGAAGATTTTGGGCATTTTTACAAAGTTTCGGGTTTCCGGGGGTTCTTTGTAATTTTGGGCAGATGTGTCACAATTATGTTTTGGGAGAGAAACACATCTCTTTTATGCTTATTTTGTGAATAAAAACCCTGACCAAGGTGTCTACTTTGGAGGATTAAGCTTTCCCATCGAATAGAAAGTTAGGAGATCTCACCATCTCAAATTGGGGCTTATATCTTGTTTTGGTTCAGATCGGAAATCAATAGAAATATTCTCTTTTCCTCTTAATTTCTCCTCTCAAATCCCTAAATCCACTCATACAAACCCTAGGATCTATCAGTGGGGTTTCAAGACCAAGCATGACTCTAATGGTAATATCGAACGATACAAAGCAAGACTTGCTGTCAAAATTTCACTCAAAAGGATGACATGGATTATAAAGAGACGTTTTCAACTGTCTCAAAGAAGGACTCGTTACGTATCATTTTGGCTTTGGTGGCTAATTTGACTTAGATTATACCAAATGGATGTCAAAATTGACTTCCTAAATAAAGATCTTGAAGAAATTTATATGTACCAATCAAAAGGTTTTCCATTTCAAGGAGGTCATAAAGTGTGTAATCTTAAGAAATCTATATATGGAGGTAAACAAACTTTTAGGCAATGGTACATCAAGTTTAATGATATCATTACATCTTTCGTTTTTTGATGAAAATAAAGCTGACTGTTGTATATATCGAAAGATCAGTGAGAACAAAATTATGTTTTTAGTCCTATATGTTGATGACATCTTGCTAGCAACAAATGATTTGAGCATGATGCACGATACAAAAACTTATCTCTCACGAAATTTTGAGATGAAAGATAAGGGAGATGCATCATATGTGATAGGAATTGAAATATTTCGGGATAGGTCACAAGGATTATTAGGATTGTCTTAAAAAGTCTATATCGAAAGAGTTTTAGAGAAATTCAGAATTAAAGATGGTTCTACTGGAATTGTTCCTATTTAAAAGGGATAAGTTAGTCTTATGCAATGCCCTTAGAATGACTAAGAACGAAATCAAATGAAACCTATTCTATTTAATTCTGTTGTGGAAAGTCTCATGTGTTGGATACAACAATCGATGATTTCGTGTTTGATGATAACAAACTCGTGTGAATGTTTTGATGTGTTTGCTAAGTATTTTAAGAGTGGCAATGATGTAAATACGAAGACGGTGGCAAGCTTGTGAATAGTCAAAGTGGTTACTTGGTCAAAATGATGGAGAAATTAGCAAGTCATACTCAAGGTGGACTTGGTCAAGAGATGGAGGGATGAGGAAGCTAACTTGAAATTAGAATCCCATACAAATTCAAATAAAAAACAAATCCAACTTGATTGACTCAAATCCCATATTAATCTCCATACAATCCCTATTTTTTAAAGATATGCTTTGACCCAAACACAACCACATATACCCTTATATATACCCCCATCAAGAGGGAGGAATGGATGCGGCAGCACAAAATAAAACCCTAGCCTATATTTTCCCAACCGCAAGCAACAAAACGAGTCCAAAGTTTTCATATGCAACAAACCAAAAAAAACCTCTCTTTGCCGCAACCCCTCGTATCCAAAATTGTCTCCTTCTCCAAGAGTTGTTTCAACCCAAGACCTGCAAGCTTTGATCTTCAACATCAAACACTATCAGTCTCTTCATCATCTTCACCATCTTCAAGTTAAGATGAAGAGTTAAAGCTCCTTCAACCCACATTATAAAGAGAATCACTCCCTGCTACCCGTTCTACAGATCCACAAGTTGTTACCAACGACGTCATCTTGTTGCCAGCGACCTCCTCTTGCTGCCATTCTTGAGATGCGGAGGGGATAGCCGCCGCGACCCTTGTTTGTTGCCGAAGCATCCTCCTCAAGCCTGAAGTTCACCTCGCTGTCGGGTCATCAAGCAGCCGTGCCATCAACTGCCTCGAGTCGTCAGTTTCATCCAGCCGTCGTGCTGCGAAGACCTTGCAACCATCATCAACAAGTAGCAACCCTACCTGATGCCATCTTCAAGGCGTCGCCGTCATCCTCCTTGCTGTGAAGAGCTCTACGTCGCCGTGATACCCTACTTGCTGCCATCAACAACCCCCGCTGCCGTCATGGAGTGTTCGCTGCCATCTCCATCTTATTGCCGATCTCAAGCTGCTTGTCGTGAAGATCTTGTCGCTGCCGGAGTCCTACCTCGCTGCCGAGATCTAGCCTCGAGACTTCAAATTGGTTCTACCGACGACCACTTTGCTTGCCGTGACTTGGTGCTGCCGAGATATAGATATGGTTCGTGGTTGTGCCGTGAATGTGAAAGAGAAGCCCTACTTTGCTGTAGTGGACCTCTACATTCGACATTGAAGTTGCGTGAAAAACACAGATTTTAGAGGGTTGCTGTGCGCACATCTCAATTTCGATTTGATTTGCACTGGAACTTCTATACACACAGACCAGATTGCTATTCAACTTCGTGGAGTTACAGATGGAGATCCAGAGCTCAGATCGAGACACCGTTTGCGTTAGATCGTAAATAACGACATGCTGATTGACAGAGACTACGAAACAATCGCAAAACTGAGCGCTCTAAACTCTATCTCTACATTTGTGATATTGCTAGTAGATCTTTTTTGTATTAAACTATCACTTTTGGGATCTTGACTAGTTGGGGCTAGTCAAGAGAAAACTTGTACTAGATTTGTGATGTTTGACACTTTGGTGAGTGTGGTACAGTACTTGGTGAGCGTAGAGTTGGGGCTCGTTGCTTTTTATAGTATGTATCTTGATACTATTTAATCTAGTATTTGCTTTAGGACTGGAGTAGGTCGTTGGGGCGACCGAACCAGGGTAAATCTCTCGTGCACTCTGTGATTGTCTTTACTTGCACTTAATGTACTCTGTGTCTGATTGGTTGAGCTGAATATTGCTTGTGTGCTGACGAAAAATATTTTATAAGCCTATTCACATCCCCTCTAGGCTTAGATCACGATCCAACATCATATACGTGCAAACTTGCACAAGGCCAGCCATCAGTTCTATAGTTGGAATATTGGGTCGTTACCAAAGTAATCCTGGAATTGATCATTGGAAAGCTGTAAAGAAAGTCTTGTGATATCTCCAAGGAACAAACGATTACATGCTCATGTACTAAAAATCCAATCACTTGGAAGCAATTGGGTATTCGGACTTGGACTTTACTTGATTCCTTGATAGTAGGAAGTTTACTTTTGGTTACTTATTCATACTTGGAGAAAGCGCTAAATCATGGAAAAGTCCTATGGAATCTATTATTGCTTCATCCATTATGGAAGCTGAATTTGTGGCATGTTTTGAAGCCATAATTCAAGCATTATGGTAGAGAAGCTTTATTTCAGTACTTGGGATTGTTGATACTATTAATAAGACACTGAAAATTTATTGTAACAAACTGCAACAATATTTTTCTCTAGAAATGATAAGTATTGGAGAGGTGCCAAGCACATAGAATGTAAGTGCTTTGCTGTTAATAATGAAGTTAAGAAAAAGAGAGTAATTATTGAGCATATTAGGATGAATGTCATGTATGCTGATCTTTTAACTAAATGGTTACAACCAAAGACATTTACGGAACATGTACATAGATAGTGTCTTGGTTCTCAGTTGTCTTTAGTATTATGTAATTAATGATGATGTAATAATAATAATCATTCTGAGATCATTTGTGTATGTATGAAATTAAAGTGTTTTAGAAACACTAATGTGGACTATTATGAAATTTATGTATAAAAAATAGACTTAATATGATGAAATAATAGTGTTTGTGGTATATGAAAGGAAGTATATCATTCATGATAGACGTAACGTGTCTTGGTTGTCTTTAGTATTATGTAATTAATGATGCTATAATAATAATAAACATTCTCAGCTCCTTTGTGTATTTATGAAATTAAAGTGTTTTAGAAACACTAACGTGGACCATTATGAAATTTATGTATAAAGAATAGACCTAGTATGATGAAATAATAGCGTTTGTGGTATATGAAAGGGAGTAAATGCTTCATGATAGATGTGCAGTTGTCATAACCCTCACTTATTGTTTCATCATATCTTGGTAAATTACGAGGATACATATAATAGAATATTTTAAAATATTATCAGGCCAAGTGGGTGAATGTTGAAAAAACATTAAAATTAAAATGATTATAACCGGTGTAACGACTGATTTTCATGTATCTGGATTTTATATATTATAATATATGTTTTGGTGGATTTTCTCCTCGTGTGTGGTTTTCGTCTCCGTAGCTTTCATTTTCGATCGATTCGTCGTATTTTCTCGTTTCTTCCTTAGGATTGTCGATTTCGAAGTATGTCACTCGTGACGGACTTCATAACGGTCGTATCCAACTGTTAGATCAAGCCTAGGAGTCATAGGAATCGATCACGGGGCCCCGCGCTCCGTATCGGAACTTTCTGTGCTCATTAGCCGGTGTAAGAAAGGCCACCGACCGACTAGATGACGATCCAGTCGGTCGGCAATCCTTCTTGGACCGACTAGTTGGCTTTCTAAAATTGTTCAGGAGTTACTGTTTATCGTTAGTCGGTATAAGAACGTTGGTTGACCGACTAGGTTGCAAACTAGTCGGTCAGCGATGCTTCTTGAACCGACTAACTCATCATCTAAATTTTTGTATCAGTTACTGTTTACTCTTAGTCGGTCTAAGAACGTTCATCGACCGACTAGATGCTAAACTAGTCGGTCAGTACTTGTTCATGGACCGACTAACTCTAGAATCCTATTTTCGTTCAGGAGTTACTGTTTGCACTTAGTCGGTCTGCGTTGGTCGACCGACCGACTAGTTGCCAAACTAGTCGGTCAGTGGTTGCTCTTTGACCGACTAACCAGTGTCAAAACCCTAATTTCTGGGCAGCCGCCAGCTCAACCTATTTATACCCAACCCAAACGACTTCTTCTTCTCCAACACGACCCAAAACCCTAAAATCTTCCCCCTTCAGCCCCCATCTTCCTCCAAGCTCCATTTCTTCATTCCAAGCCCTAGAATCATCATCCAAACCATCCATTCATTCCATCTACCTCTCATCTTCCCCAAAATCTCACCAAAACCCATCAAAATCCCCCAAAACCCTAGTTTCCCCAAACTTCTCCAATCTTCTCCAGATCTGATCCTAGGGTTCCCCGGAGTGTTTCTTCCGCCTCCTCTCGGTAAGAAATCGATCTACCGTTGTTTTCTTAACTTATTTATAATTTTTGTGAAACCCTAATTAATTTCATGTGTTTGATGTTTGTTTCCCCCTTAACAGCGATTTCCCCCGTAGATAGCATCCGTGTGACGAAGTGGTCGTCACTCCCGGTGCTAGGCAAGTGAAACTTGCCACTTAGGGTTTAGGCCATGTTTTAGGCCATTTTCTTGTTGTAGGCGCAAAAGAGACTAGGCGACGAAATGATACTCGCCTAGGCGCAAATTGGGGAATTAGCTTGACAACGAAGCTAATCCCGGCATTTAGCATGTTGCACAATTTCCATGTCATGTTACTTTCAATTAACGGTACGCGAATATGTTCATGTCATTGCATTTCGCCTGTCACGTTTAATTTAATTAACTGTACGCAAATAAATTGTCATGACCTCGCATTCTTTAGGTATTGCTGTGATTGCGTAGCTTCGCTACAATGTTGTGTTCCTGGCTCGTGTTCCAGAAGCGGGCCATGTGTTGGTTGATAGCCAATGCCCGAATTGCGTGTTCCGGCTAGGTGTTCCCTACGCCATACTTGTGTTCCTGGCTCGTGACCAGAAGCGAGCATAATGAGTTGGAAACCCCAACGCTCGATATATTGAATTGTGAACTAAGAATGCGAGCTCAATGTGCGGGCAACCTCAGGCTCACTAGCTGAGCTCAATGTGCGGGGACCCCAGGCTCCATATCGTGTGGGTTTTGAGTAGTGTTTAGTGCCGATCGGTCTGAAATGCTATGCCATTCAGCGAAGGGCTTAAACACCTACAAAATGTGAATTGATTGAATTGATAGTAGCTTGGCTACTCTTGTCTTGTCCCGATAAATTGTTCCATTGTACAAATTGTCTTGCCATGTTTTAAATTGTGCACTAATGTTATAACTGCCATGTCATGCATACTAAACTGCTAGGTTGCTAGTTGCCTTACCTTCAGTTTCCTTGCCCAAGTCTTTTAGACTTGCTGACATGTGCCCCTTTACTCTTTTGGGTGACACATGTTAGATCCTGAGCCTGAGTACCTCGTTGAGGACGAGGTGTTTGCTGACGCCGAGCCCGAGCTTGTGTTTGACGGGGAGTACGTGGACACTGGGGACCAGTCCTAGTGTCTTCGTTGTGTTTTACTTTTGTTAGATAGTTGTTTTGTTATTCGGTGCGTAGCACCTATACTTTGTCGTTGTTGCTTTTGTTGGCCTTGTTCTGGGCCTTGGACTCTTTTCTTTTAGCCTGGTGGCTTTTCTGGATGTTGGACTTTTGTTGATGTTGGACAATTTGTGAGGTGTAGAATTTTATTTCAGTCTCGCCTTGTGTTATTATTGCTATTCTGTTGTGGTTACAGGGACCTGCTTATGTATTGTGGACGCTTATCGGGTTTGGGGCTTCACAGCTCCACTCCCGTGCGGACCTTTTCACGTCTCGCCTCCATTTCAGGGAAGCGGGTCGTGACAGGTTTTAGTGGTGGCCCATGCAGGTCCCTCTGTAACTGCGATTTTTGGAATAGCGATAATAATATTAGAATGTCCAATAAATTAAGTTCGACGTCCGAGTCATAAGCTATGAGTCTAATCTGATTCGTTCTCTGTGTCATTAGATGGCAGGAAGGCGTTTCACCCGTGGTGGTGGTAGTGGTGCGCTCCCTCATGATGAGGAGCCTGAGCGGGAACCCACCAGCAGTGAGATGATGCGGATGATGCTGCAGATGATGCAAGTGCAGCAGGGCGTGCTTTTGCAAGTCCAGAATGCTCCGCTTGCTCGAGCTGCCCGGGCTCTTCCGGATGCCCCTCGCTCTGAGCCAGGAGCGAAGCAATTTCGGGAGCTGGGTCCCGCATATTTTGATGGTTCTGAGGGTCCTCTGGCTGCCGATGAGTGGATTCGGAACATCGAGGACAATCTGAAGATGGCCAAGATCACCCCGGCTGGATGGGTTGATTTGGCGAAGAGGCAACTCAAGGATAATGCTCGGAATTGGTGGGATGCGGAAGAGAAGTTGTTGGTGGAGCCGATAGCTTGGGCTACCTTCAAAGCCAGATTTGAGGGTGAGTTCTTCCCGAAGGCTGCCAAGGAGGAGATGCTGCAGCGTTTTATCGATCTGAAGCAGGGGAACTCGTCGGTGGACTTGTATCACCAAGAGTTCATGAGGCTGAGTCGGTTTGCACCAAAGATGGTGCAGGACGCTGAGGAGAGAGCTCAGAGATTCCTGCAGGGGCTTGCTTCGGAGCTCCAGAGTTTTGTGACCTCCTCTGACCGGGAGTCTTATCAGAAGGTTCTGGTAGCAGCTAAGAGGCAGGAGCTGCTCGTGAACCAGAGGAAGGGGTCTGTTGTTGGTGCTGGGAAGAGGCATGTGGAGCAGGCGAGAGCTGTGGTTAGACCTGGATTCAGGCCTAATCAGTCTGCTCAGTTTAAGAGGCCAGGAGGGTCTATTCCGAAGTTTTGCCATTTCTGCGGCAAGCCTGGCCACGTCAAGGATCAGTGTCGGAAGTTTTTGGGCCAGTGTTTGGTTTGCGGAGATGCTTCCCATGTCGCGAAGGATTGTCGGCATGCGGATCCGCTGCGGAGGGCACCTGTTGCAGCACAGCCGTTGCAGCAGCGAGCGTCTGTTCCTGCTGGAGGTGGAGCAGCTCTTGTTCCGCAGGGGCATGCTTTTCGGCAGGCTGTTCCGCCGAGGAGGCAGGCTTTTCTGATGACCGCTGCGGAGAGCGCGGCTGTGGATGAGGTTATCGCAGGCAATCCTCAATCTAGCTGTTACTTTCCTAGCTGGTTTGATTGTTAGATTGTGTTGTTTGCTTGAACATGTTTGTTTGCTAGATTAGGGTTTGATTGTTAATTGCTTGATTAGGTGTGATTTTGGTTTGCACATTTCCTGCACGAGTCCTCTTTGAATCTAGTGCATCGATGTGCATTATTTCTCGGAGCTTCGTGGAGAGGCATTCCTTGTCGACGTCCCCTCTCCCCAAGAGTTGGAATATCGTTACAGGGAATGGTGTGGTCTCGGTGCATCGTGGTTGCAATTCTTGCTCGTTGGTGGTTTGTGGACATGAGCTTTTCGCTGATTTCATTGTCCACGACATCATCAACTATGATGCAGTTCTTGGGATGGATTGGCTTGCGAGCTTCTATGCTACGATCGACTGCAGGAGGAAGAAGGTGGTGTTCGAGATTCCCGGACACCCAGTGTTTGAGTTCAGTCGTGGTAGCAGTTCGCTTGGTCCTGTCAGATTTCGGTCCAGGCCGGTGGAGGCTGTGGCTATGCAGATGGAGCTGGAGTGGCCAGCTGTGGTGCGTGATTTTGGCGACGTCTTCCCCGAGGAGATGTCTGGTTTGCCGCCTGATCGAGCTTTGGAATTTTCTATCGATCTTGTTCCAGGTGCGCAGCCGATTTCGAAGGCGCCGTATTGTATGGCACCTGCAGAGTTGGAAGAGTTGCGGAAGCAGTTGGATGAGCTTTTGCAGAAGGGTTATATTAATCCTAGCGTGTCTCCGTGGGGAGCACCGGTGTTGCTGGTTAAGAAGAAGGATGGTTCGCGTCGCATGTGCGTAGATTATCGGGAGTTGAATGCGGTGACCATTAAGAATAAATACCCGTTGCCTCGCATCGATGATATTTTTGATCAGCTTGGAGGTTCGAGGGTGTTTTCAAAATTGGATTTGAGGAGTGGTTACCATCAGCTGAAGGTTAAGAAGGGAGATATTCCGAAGACGGCGTTCAGGACGAAGTATGGACACTATGAGTTCGTGGTTATGCCTTTCGGCGTAACTAACGCGCCCGCAGTTTTCATGAATCTGATGAACCTGATTTTCTACGACTTTTTGGATAAGTTTGTCGTTATCTTTATTGACGACATTCTGATCTATTCGAAGTCGGAGGAAGAGCATGCCTCACACTTAAGGACGGTGTTGGAGATTTTGAGGAAGCATCGTTTGTATGCTAAGTTTTCGAAGTGCGAGTTTTGGCTGGATCGAGTTGCTTTTCTCGGGCATGTGGTGACTGGAGATGGTATTTCAGTGGATCCCGAGAAGATTCGGGCCATCAGGGAGTGGCCTGTTCCGTCGTCAGCGTCTGAGATTCGGAGTTTTCTTGGACTTGCTGGTTACTATCGGCGATTCATTAAGGACTTTTCTCGTATTGCTGAGCCGATGACCAGGTTGACGCGGAAGGATGTTGCTTTTGTTTGGTCGGGTGATTGTGAGGGTGCTTTTGGTGTTCTGAAGGAAAGGTTGACGACTGCCCCTATTCTTGTTGTGCCTGATCGCAGCGGTGGATTTGAGATCTTTTGCGATGCTTCTGGCAAGGGTCTCGGTTGTGTGTTGCATCAGCACGGGCACGTTGTGGCATATGCGTCTCGTCAGCTTAAGGTTCATGAGAAGAATTATCCGACACATGATTTGGAGTTGGCTGCCGTTGTGTTTGCTCTTAAGATTTGGAGGCACTTCTTGCTGAGTGAGAAGGTGAAGATTTTCACCGATCACAAAAGCTTGAAGTATATTTTCACTCAGAAGGAGCTCAACATGCGACAGCGTCGGTGGTTGGAGCTTATGGCGGATTATGAGATTGATTTGCAGTTTCACCCTGGCAAGGTGAATGTGGTTCCGGATGCTTTGAGTAGGCTTCCAGCGGTGATGATTTTGACCTCGCAGTGGAGATTGCAGCAGGATTTTTGCGAGTCTGGCGTGGAGATTGTTCTTCCTGGAGAGGCTTCGTCGTTGATGTACATGCAGGTACAGTCGACGATCGTGGATCGGATTAAGGCTGGCCAGGCCGAGGATCCGAAGCTGGTGAGGATTCGGGAGATGGTGGAAGCCGGTCTGCGGACTGACTTTTTGATTCATGAGTATGGCTCGCTGAGGTTTGGAGCCAGGTTGTGTGTGCCAGCTGGGGATATCAGAGAGGAATTGATGGTGGAGGCACACAGTTCGCCGTATTCTGTGCATCCTGGTGGCACCAAGATGTACCAGGATCTTCGTCTGAATTATTGGTGGCATGGAATGAAGAGGAGCGTGGCTCGGAGTGTAGCCAAGTGCTTGGTTTGCCAGCAAGTGAAGGCGGAGCATCAGCGTTCGGCCGGGTTGCTACAACCGCTTCCGATTCCGGAGTGGAAATGGCAACACATCACTATGGATTTCGTGACTGGACTACCTCGGAGTCCGAAGCAGAATGACGCGATTTGGGTGATCGTAGATCGATTGACCAAATCTGCGCACTTTATTCCATTCCGAGTGGGACAGTCCACTGAGGCGCTAGCAAGGAGATATATGGAGGTAAAATTCTTTTACTCTCCGTTTTTATTTCCTTTACCTAGTTTGGATAGTGATGTAGCGTGAATCGTGCAGGAGATTGTGCGACTTCATGGAGTCCCCGTGAGTATCGTGTCTGACAGAGACACGAGGTTCACATCTCAGTTCTTGCAGAGTTTGCAGCAGAGCTTGGGTAGCGTCTGAGTTTCAGCACGGCGTACCATCCGCAGACGGATGGCCAGTCCGAGAGGACGATTCAGATTTTGGAAGACATGCTGAGGGCGTGCATGTTGGATTTCAAGGGTTCGTGGGAGGACCATCTACACTTGGTGGAGTTTTCCTACAACAACAGCTTCCAGGCGAGTATTGGCATGGCGCCTTTCGCCGCTCTTTATGGGAGGAAATGTCGATCGCCATTGAGTTGGGATGACGTTGGTGATCGGGAGTTGTTGGGACCTGAGATGATCGTGGAGGCCGTGGATATCGTCAGGAATATTCGGGAGAGGTTGAGAATTGCTCAGGACCGTTTTAAGCATTGGGCGGATGCTAAACGTCGTCCTTTGGAGTTTCAGCCGGGCGACCATGTGTTCTTGAAGATTTCCCCGAATCGTGGTGTGATTCGTTTTGGGAAGCGTGGGAAGTTGAGCCCGCGATACATTGGACCGTTTGATGTTTTGGAGAGGGTTGGCGAGGTAGCGTATCGCTTGGCCTTGCCGCCGTCTTTGGAAGGAGTTCACAATGTTTTCCATGTGTCGCAGCTTCGTCGATACATTAGCGATCCGTCTCATGTGGTGGACTTTTCGGAGATTACCGTTCGCCCCGATATGACGTATGACCAGCATCCAGTGCAGATTCTGGACAGGCGTCAGAAATCGCTTCGGAACAAGATTGTCAATCTTGTGAGGGTGATGTGGCGACACGGTTCACCTGGAGAGTCTACTTGGGAGAATGAGGATGAGATGCGAGAGCGTTTCCCACTTTTGTTTCCGGACTCGTGAGTTTTCGGAAATTCCGAGGATGGAATTTTTCTTAAGTTGGGGAGGATGTAACGACTGCTTTTCATGTATCTGGATTTTATATATTATAATATATGTTTTGGTGGATTTTCTCCTCGTGTGTGGTTTTCGTCTCCGTAGCTTTCATTTTCGATCGATTCGTCGTATTTTCTCGTTTCTTCCTTAGGATTGTCGATTTCGAAGTATGTCACTCGTGACGGACTTCATAACGGTCGTATCCAATTGTTAGATCAAGCCTAGGAGTCATAGGAATCGATCACGGGGCCCCGCGCTCCGTATCGGAACTTTCTGTGCTCATTAGCCGGTGTAAGAAGGGCCACCGACCGACTAGATGACGATCCAGTCGGTCGGCAATCCTTCTTGGACCGACTAGTTGGCTTTCTAAAATTGTTCATGAGTTACTGTTTATTGTTAGTCGGTCTAAGAACGTTGGTTGACCGACTAGGTTGCAAACTAGTCGGTCAGCGATGCTTCTTGAACCGACTAACTCATCATCTAAATTTTTGTATCAGTTACTGTTTACTCTTAGTCGGTCTAAGAACGTTCATCGACCGACTAGATGTTAAACTAGTCGGTCAGTACTTGTTCATGGACCGACTAACTCTAGAATCCTATTTTCGTTCAGGAGTTACTGTTTGCACTTAGTCGGTCTGCGTTGGTCGACCGACCGACTAGTTGCCAAACTAGTCGGTCAGTGGTTGCTCTTTGACCGACTAACCAGTGTCAAAACCCTAATTTCTGGGCAGCCGCCAGCTCAACCTATTTATACCCAACCCAAACGACTTCTTCTTCTCCAACACGACCCAAAACCCTAAAATCTTCCCCCTTCAGCCCACATCTTCCTCCAAGCTCCATTTCTTCATTCCAAGCCCTAGAATCATCATCCAAACCATCCATTCATTCCATCTACCTCTCATCTTCCCCAAAATCTCACCAAAACCCATCAAAATCCCCCAAAACCCTAGTTTCCCCAAACTTCTCCAATCTTCTCCAGATCTGATCCTAGGGTTCCCCGGAGTGTTTCTTCCGCCTCCTCTCGGTAAGAAATCGATCAACCGTTGTTTTCTTAACTTATTTATAATTTTTGTGAAACCCTAATTAATTTCATGTGTTTGATGTTTGTTTCCCCCTTAACAGCGATTTCTCCCGTAGATAGCATCCGTGTGACGAAGTGGTCGTCACTCCCGGTGCTAGGCAAGTGAAACTTGCCACTTAGGGTTTAGGCCATGTTTTAGGCCATTTTCTTGTTGTAGGCGTAAAAGAGACTAGGCGACGAAATGATACTCGCCTAGGCGCAAATTGGGGAATTAGCTTGACAACGAAGCTAATCCCGGCATTTAGCATGTTGCACAATTTCCATGTCATGTTACTTTCAATTAACGGTACGCGAATATGTTCATGTCATTGCATTTCGCCTGTCACGTTTAATTTAAGTAACTGTACGCAAATAAATTGTCATGACCTCGCATTCTTTAGGTATTGCTGTGATTGCGTAGCTTCGCTACAATGTTGTGTTCCTGGCTCGTGTTCCAGAAGCGGGCCATGTGTTGGTTGATAGCCAATGCCCGAATTGCGTGTTCCGGCTAGGTGTTCCCTACGCCATACTTGTGTTCCTGGCTCGTGACCAGAAGCGAGCATAATGAGTTGGAAACCCCAACGCTCGATATATTGAATTGTGAACTAAGAATGCGAGCTCAATGTGCGGGGCAACCTCAGGCTCACTAGCTGAGCTCAATGTGCGGGGACCCCAGGCTCCATATTGTGTGGGTTTTGAGTAGTGTTTAGTGCCGATCGGTCTGAAATGCTATGCCATTCAGCGAAGGGCTTAAACACCTACAAAATGTGAATTGATTGAATTGATAGTAGCTTGGCTACTCTTGTCTTGTCCCGATAAATTGTTCCATTGTACAAATTGTCTTGCCATGTTTTAAATTGTGCACTAATGTTATAACTGCCATGTCATGCATACTAAACTGCTAGGTTGCTAGTTGCCTTACCTTCAGTTTCCTTGCCCAAGTCTTTTAGACTTGCTGACATGTGCCCCTTTACTCTTTTGGGTGACACATGTTAGATCCTGAGCCTGAGTACATGTTAGGTTTTGTTAATGGCTTTTATTAAGGCCAGACAGGTCAGCTCCATTGGGGCTCTTCGAAGTGTTCCTGTCCATCTTTCGAGTGTCAAACCTGCATTCAAGAAAAATGTCAACTTAGTCGAGTATCGTATATGACACATCCTGGTTTCACTATACTGTTCACGAGGTATTTTGCATGGACCTGCGTGGGCCGCCAAAACTGTAACGACCCGCTCTCGGGGGCCCGTTACTTATTTGGTTTATTCGCAGGTTCCGCAGTTTACCAGTGAAATCAGCATAGCCACAACTCAGAGATGTACCACAATACTCAAACCAGCGTACGGACGTTATTACAGTCCAGATTAAAGTACTACAACAACCAGCACTCTCTCTCACGAATACATAAAGGAAGTACTGAAAGGAAATGCGGAAAAGGAAATACACAGTACAACACACACACACACTAACAGAAAAGTAACTAAAACTCTGCCGCCTCTGGGTCAATGTGGGCTCCTCGAACTCTGGGGCAATCTCTTTGATCAGGTCTTCGTCTGCCGGTGCCATAAATGGAACCGAAGGTAAGTCACAACAATTCTAGCTATAGAAAAAGAGGAGTGCACAAATATGGAGCAGTCTATAGTAAACAAGTGCGGAAAGTAAAGTAGGGACAGACAAACATGCAAGTGCGATAAGTAAAGTACATCTGTCAAGCATGCAAGGGTGACAAGTAAAGTAAAGGTGACTGAGCAATGACAATAGCAATAACCATGACGATAGCAATGATCATAGCAATATGGAGAGCAATTGTGCCTAGCCTAGTCCGTGACTTATAACGGGAAGTACAGTGAGCAACCAAGAGGCCAACTCTTACCGCGGGTGCTACCCGGGCGAACCAATTCTCTGAGTACTGTGCAATAAACTGTGATCTGTGATCTGTGATGGTTGTCACCGGCACTGTTATGGGTTGCTAGAACCCGCACGGTGACAACAAAGTCTGGACTAGTCGCTCCCGTACTTCCGCAATTATAAGTTACCCCAAAACCCAGTGTCTGTGCAGGTTACCGTACTTTGCAATTTTACGAGTCATTTACTATTCTCACATTTCCAGTTGCAATATTTCTGTCAAGCAATGTCAATAATCTGTTCAGGTCAATAATTGTTCCGAGAGTAGGTGTCAAGTCCTATGTTCATACGAGTACACTATCTATATTTCTAAGGGTAGAATTTACTGTGACTTACTATCTTCGAGGTGGTGGTAGTGATCCGGGACTGGATCTAGTGTCGATGCACGAGATTTGCTACCTGTAAACACAAGAGATAACTAGTTAGAGAATACCCTATTTTCTTATTTGTTTAAGTTGAGTGTCTGACTTTAAAACTGGTTAAAACGGCGATGAAAAGGGTCCTAAATTTTTATATAGACTATATATGATAAAAATAGTTTTGCGGCAAGAGGGAATATTTTTCTGAAGTCCATAGTAATTTTTATAATTTTTAGAAACTCAAAACTAGCTTAAAAACCTGATTTGTTTAAGTGACGCGTATCTTTCGTAATTTGTTCCGGGATCAATCCTAGTCGGAATTACTCGAATGAACAGTCAAAATGACCGTCTCGAAGTTTACTTTCACATATAATTTTATCACATATTATTGTAAGTGAAAACAGCGAGTTACGATTTTTAGAACGAATTATACGTATTTATCTTTTAGGTTCAAAAAACGATTCTGGGAAAAGTAGGCGTCTGCTCGCTGTGAGACTAGCGCCATTGGGTCCGGAATGTTGTTTCTGATTTTCTAGAGTTGGTTTCACATTTTTCTGGCCCCTGTATATTTACTTATGGATTTATAACCAATTAAATACTATTATAATTATTTTAATAATACGAAAATACGAGATTTCCTCGTATTTACGAGTTTGCCACTGCGAGTTCTTCTCGCACCCACCGTTTACCTTCGTCGGAGGGGGAGGCTTTGGCGGCGGTGGCCGGAGGGGACTTCGGGGGTCGGCGGCGGCGGCTTCGTGCGGCTCAGTCGACGGCGGGGCGTCGGGCGGGGCTTCGTGCGGAAGAGAGGAGACCGGGGGAGGGGGCTCACGGCGATCGAGGGGGGCGACGCTGATTCGGGGGCGGCGGCTTCGGGATCGGAGGGGGCGGCCTTGGGCGGTGATCCGGAGCGGAGGTAGGGCGGATCCGAGGCGGAGGAGCGGCGGGGCAGCACAGCGGCGGCGACGGCGGGTCTGTGCAGCGGCGGAGGGGCTAACGGCGGACGGCGGCTTCACGAGGCGCGAGGCGACGGGAGGCGGCCTCGGGGCGCAGGCGGGGGCCGGGGTCCTGTGGCGGGGGATTCCGTCGGAGGCGGGGTCGGGGGCGGTAGTCGAGGCCGGCGGGTGGCCGGAGCGAGGGGGAGAGAGGAGACAGCGAGAGACAGAGAGAGAACGGTGACGAGGCGGGAGATAGAGAGAGGAAGTCGGAGATGGAGCGCGGAGAAATAGCCTGGGTTCGAAAAATAAAAAGATAGAGGGAGGGATAGTTCAATAGGGGTTGTTTTGTTGTGGGCTTGAGGAGAGAGTTGTGATACTGTGTGAGGTAATAAGAGCCTGGGGGGTTTTTCGAGTGGGAGAGATGAGAGATATTGATACAGTGTGGGTTTGGCCTTTGGTGTTTTCGAACGAGAGGAAGGGACTGTGGGTGCCTGGGGTGTTCGAACGCAAAGAGAAAGAGTGGGTTAACTGTGTGATTATAATTTGAAAGGTGGGGGGTTTATGTAGGGTTTATCAATGGCAAGCTTGTAATTAGGGGAGAGGGGACAAATGATTAAAGAGGGGGAGAGGGATGTTGGATCTGATATGAATTCAGATCCAACTAGTTATTCGGTGGGTTTAAGAGGGGTAAAGTGATTAAGTAAAAAGTAAAAGTAGTTTAGTAATTGTAAAAACGTCATTAGCGATTGTAATTAGCAGGGCGGTAAAATACAGACACGTTCCCACAAACGACTCCGAAAAATCACGAAAACATACCCACAGGATTGTATCGACGCGAGGATCACGAATACAAGATCCGTTCGGGGATTTGAGATACGGAAATACAAGTTTTAGGTCAAAACGTTTAGAAAGCGGGTCTGTGGGTTCTAGGCTAAAATGATATCATAAAATTACGTAATTAATGTGGGAGGCCCTAAATGATCATAGGATGCTATTGCATGAGTTTGAAAACGTTTTGAAAATGTTTGAATAGAAAATAAATTCGTCGAATCAAAACGGTAATTTTGGAAGATGAATTTTAACAGAAATGTTTTGGGCATTTGAGGAAATCTGAAATTGCTGAAATATAATATGATAAGTCTAGTGTTCTAAAATATTTTTAAAAGAATTTTTGAAATCAGTTTTGATATACAACTCCTAACTAACCATTATAAAGAAGATTTAGAATAAAAATACGTTAAGTACGTATTTGAAGTGTTTGAAAAAGGGTTATTTAGTACTGACCCCCTGTGTTTTCTCGGAAATTAGTAGTACCCCCCTATGGTTTCAATAATTAGTAAGACCCCCCTGCCGTAGGGGGGTAATACTAATTTTTGAGAAACCCTGGGGGGGTGATACTAATTGTGGAGGGGGGTCTTACTAATTATTGAAACCATAGGGGGGTACTACTAATTTCCGAGAAAACACAGGGGGTCAGTACTAAATAACCCGTTTGAAAAATACAGGCCGTTACATCCTACCCTCCTTAAAATAATTCCGTCCTCGGAATTTCTTAAAACTTTATAAAATAAAATAATTGCTGTTATTAAGAAGCTCAAACAAATAAATGATAAAATGAAAAACTAGACGAATGATTTAGAAAATAAGTTGTTAATAGCATGAAATATAATGTGATATCATAGCATCAAGAAAACAAGAGATATTACTAATAAATATATATTATCAACATCACCATAGTTTCCGTAACTATTCCTGTGACCAGTATCATTACAATAGTTACACTGCCATCTCAAGTAGACCAAGATTAACATGAGATAATAATATCACATGAAAATGAGGGCTATTATGATGACAACATCTGCTCGAACTTGGAACATGAGGTGATAAGCCAGTAGCAAGCTATTTAACAACATAACATGAAGATCATAAAGTTTAAAAGGGGGTGCCGAAAGTCATGATATGGTAGGGTAGGTCAGGCGGGAACGGGGCTCAAGGAGAGGATAAGGACAACAAACAATAATGAGGGGGTGGTTGGCGGGAAAGAATTCAAACACGTGAAAAATTCGGGTACAAGATAAAAGTAGGGTCTAGAAGAGAAACACGAGCTCAAGAAGGATGCAAAAACGCAACAGCCTACACGTTGGGTCTGGCTCGATACTCCACTGGTCCTTCTGATCGGCTTTTGCTGAGGAACACGAACTTTGGATGATTGGATATATCGATTTCTACCCTCCTTTGACGACAGTCAATGGTGGCATGAAATGATCTCAACCAGTCCATCCCAAGAAGTCGGCAAAGAGATCTCGTCTACAAATCACAACAGAACATTGGAGGCATCCACTAGCTACTGGTTGGAAACTGCCAGCGGTCTCGACCTTCCAACGGGAGTCAGAGGTTCAATAGTGATGGCATGTGTTTGAACGAAACGACTCGCCAAGAAGCAATGTGTAGCTCCCGAGTCGAACAGTGTGAGGGCAGGTTTACCGGCTATTAAGACGGTACCTACCGTGATGAGAATCAAGTCTAAACTTACGATTTCTAAATATTAGAGTATGTAGCTTAGTGAAAAATCACATACCAGTGATTACTTGGCCCGTAGCTTCGGCTTCTTCCACTGTCATCGTATAAGCTTGGCGTCTCTGGGGCGCCTGTCGTGGAGTCTGCTGGTACACTTGCTGCTGAGGAGGGAGTAGTTGATGTTGCTGAGCAGATGATGGCGGTCGCTTCCGTTGTGGAACTCGAACTTCTGGTGGTCGAAAATTCGAACGCTACTCTCCGTAGCCAGAGTTCAAGCGTAGAAAGATTCTAAGAAGGTCAATCGAAAGGTCGTCAAGCTAAAAGAAGGGTGATAGTGATGAAGATCGATGACGTTACATAATCATGATTCACGTCCTTGCGGTCCAGCGGACACGGTCAGGGAATTGACTAAGCTAGGATCACTTATGCCCAGTCTAGCCAGGTCGATCCACAGACTTTAGCCAAGCACATTGACCGGTATCATGGTCCATTGAAGGAAGATTATCATTCATACGAGTGCCACCGATACAAAAGATTTTTATTAATAACTAATTAATCCTATCAAAATTTAGGTTTTGTTAATGGCTTTTATTAAGGCCAGACAGGTCAGCTCCATTGGGGCTCTTCGAAGTGTTCCTGTCCATCTTTCGAGTGTCAAACCTGCATTCAAGAAAAATGTCAACTTAGTCGAGTATCGTATATGACACATCCTGGTTTCACTATACTGTTCACGAGGTATTTTGCATGGACCTCCGTGGGCCGCCAAAACTGTAACGACCCGCTCTCGGGGGCCCGTTACTTATTTGGTTTATTCGCAGGTTCCGCAGTTTACCAGTGAAATCAGCATAGCCACAACTCAGAGATGTACCACAATACTCAAACCAGCGTACGGACGTTATTACAGTCCAGATTAAAGTACTACAACAACCAGCACTCTCTCTCACGAATACATAAAGGAAGTACTGAAAGGAAATGCGGAAAAGGAAATACACAGTACAACACACACACACACTAACAGAAAAGTAACTAAAACTCTGCCGCCTCTGGGTCAATGTGGGCTCCTCGAACTCTGGGGCAATCTCTTTGATCAGGTCTTCGTCTGCCGGTGCCATAAATGGAACCGAAGGTAAGTCACAACAATTCTAGCTATAGAAAAAGAGGAGTGCACAAATATGGAGCAGTCTATAGTAAACAAGTGCGGAAAGTAAAGTAGGGACAGACAAGCATGCAAGTGCGATAAGTAAAGTACATCTGTCAAGCATGCAAGGGTGACAAGTAAAGTAAAGGTGACTGAGCAATGACAATAGCAATAACCATGACGATAGCAATGATCATAGCAATATGGAGAGCAATTGTGCCTAGCCTAGTCCGTGACTTATAACGGGAAGTACAGTGAGCAACCAAGAGGCCAACTCTTACCGCGGGTGCTACCCGGGCGAACCAATTCTCTGAGTACTGTGCAATAAACTGTGATCTGTGATCTGTGATGGTTGTCACCGGCACTGTTATGGGTTGCTAGAACCCGCACGGTGACAACAAAGTCTGGACTAGTCGCTCCCGTACTTCCGCAATTATAAGTTACCCCAAAACCCAGTGTCTGTGCAGGTTACCGTACTTTGCAATTTTACGAGTCATTTACTATTCTCACATTTCCAGTTGCAATATTTCTGTCAAGCAATGTCAATAATCTGTTCAGGTCAATAATTGTTCCGAGAGTAGGTGTCAAGTCCTATGTTCATACGAGTACACTATCTATATTTCTAAGGGTAGAATTTACTGTGACTTACTATCTTCGAGGTGGTGGTAGTGATCCGGGACTGGATCTAGTGTCGATGCACGAGATTTGCTACCTGTAAACACAAGAGATAACTAGTTAGAGAATACCCTATTTTCTTATTTGTTTAAGTTGAGTGTCTGACTTTAAAACTGGTTAAAACGGCGATGAAAAGGGTCCTAAATTTTTATATAGACTATATATGATAAAAATAGTTTTACGGCAAGAGGGAATATTTTTCTGAAGTCCATAGTAATTTTTATAATTTTTAGAAACTCAAAACTAGCTTAAAAACCTGATTTGTTTAAGTGACGCGTATCTTTCGTAATTTGTTCCGGGAGCAATCCTAGTCGGAATTACTCGAATGAACAGTCAAAATGACCGTCTCGAAGTTTACTTTCACATATAATTTTATCACATATTATTGTGAGTGAAAACAGCGAGTTACGATTTTTAGAACGAATTATACGTATTTATCTTTTAGGTTCAAAAAACGATTCTGGGAAAAGTAGGCGTCTGCTCACTGTGAGACTAGCGCCATTGGGTCCGGAATGTTGTTTCTGATTTTCTATAGTTGGTTTCACATTTTTCTGGCCCATGTATATTTACTTATGGATTTATAACCAATTAAATACTATTATAATTATTTTAATAATACGAAAATACGAGATTTCCTCGTATTTACGAGTTTGTCACTGCGAGTTCTTCTCGCACCCACCGTTTACCTTCGTCGGAGGGGGAGGCTTTGGCGGCGGTGGCCGGAGGGGACTTCGGGGGTCGGCGGCGGCGGCTTCGTGCGGCTCAGTCACCGGCGGGGCGTCGGGCGGGGCTTCGTGCGGAAGAGAGGAGACCGGGGGAGGGGGCTCACGGCGATCGAGGGGGGCGACGCTGATTCGGGGGCGGCGGCTTCGGGATCGGAGGGGGCGGCCTTGGGCGGTGATCCGGAGCGGAGGTAGGGCGGATCCGAGGCGGAGGAGCGGCGGGGGCAGCACAGCGGCGGCGACGGCGGGTCTGTGCAGCGGCGGAGGGGCTAACGGCGGACGGCGGCTTCACGAGGCGCGAGGCGACGGGAGGCGGCCTCGGGGCGCAGGCGGGGGCCGGGGTCCTGTGGCGGGGGATTCCGTCGGAGGCGGGGTCGGGGGCGGTAGTCGAGGCCGACGGGTGGCCGGAGCGAGGGGGAGAGAGGAGACAGCGAGAGACAGAGAGAGAACGGTGACGAGGCGGGAGATAAAGAGAGGAAGTCGGAGATGGAGCGCGGAGAAATAGCCTGGGTTCGAAAAATAAAAAGATAGAGGGAGGGATAGTTCAATAGGGGTTGTTTTGTTGTGGGCTTGAGGAGAGAGTTGTGATACTGTGTGAGGTTATAAGAGCCTGGGGGGTTTTTCGAGTGGGAGAGATGAGAGATATTGATACAGTGTGGGTTTGGCCTTTGGTGTTTTCGAACGAGAGGAAGGGACTGTGGGTGCCTGGGGTGTTCGAACGCAAAGAGAAAGAGTGGGTTAACTGTGTGATTATAATTTGAAAGGTGGGGGGTTTATGTAGGGTTTATCAATGGCAAGCTTGTAATTAGGGGAGAGGGGACAAATGATTAAAGAGGGGGAGAGGGATGTTGGATCTGATATGAATTCAGATCCAACTAGTTATTCGGTGGGTTTAAGAGGGGTAAAGTGATTAAGTAAAAAGTAAAAGTAGTTTAGTAATTGTAAAAACGTCATTAACGATTGTAATTAACAGGGCGGTAAAATACAGACATGTTCCCACAAACGACTCCGAAAAATCACGAAAACATACCCACAGGATTGTATCGACGCGAGGATCACGAATACAAGATCCGTTCGGGGATTTGAGATACGGAAATACAAGTTTTAGGTCAAAACGTTTAGAAAGCGGGTCTGTGGGTTCTAGGCTAAAATGATATCATAAAATTACGTAATTAATGTGGGAGGCCCTAAATGATCATAGGATGCTATTGCATGAGTTTGAAAACGTTTTGAAAATGTTTGAATAGAAAATAAATTCGTCGAATCAAAACGGTAATTTTGGAAGATGAATTTTAACAGAAATGTTTTGGGCATTTGAGGAAATCTGAAATTGCTGAAATATAATATGATAAGTCTAGTGTTCTAAAATATTTTTAAAAGAATTTTTGAAATCAGTTTTGATATACAACTCCTAACTAACCATTATAAAGAAGATTTAGAATAAAAATACGTTAAGTACGTATTTGAAGTGTTTGAAAAATACAGGCCGTTACACGCCTTGTGTTATTATTGCTATTCTGTTGTGGTTACAGGGACCTGCTTATGTATTTTGGACGCTTATCGGGTTTGGGGCTTCACAGCTCCACTCCCGTGCGGACCTTTTCACGTCTCGCCTCCATTTCAGGGAAGCGGGTCGTGACAACCGGTTTTTGGTTTGGCTTGATAGTTATAATTTCCTGGGAGTTGTAACTTCTTTGTTAATCACATCCATTGGATCTAATGCTTGATGGACACACCAAATTGAATTGGAAAATTTATAAATAGGTCATATCCCTCTCCCTTGGTACACACTACAATTCCATCACAAATTGTGTGTAGAAATTTAGATGGAAGAAGGTAGAGAATGTTGGAATTATGGACTTCATATCATTGTATATAACCCGTATTTGCATTTGGACGTGTGGACGTACACATGTTGCATTAATTGTCACTTATATATTACTAAAAAATTAATTTAGGACCTAATTGTTATGATCAAATTAAGTCTTATGGTCCTATTTAATTAATAATAAGTGTGGAGACTTATTTGCAAATGTGTGGAATTCCTGATGCAATTACTAATTAATGATGGGCTGATTAGTAAAATGCAAAATCTATAAATAAGGGATGTGGTCCCTTGTTGATGTACGTTATTTTTTAACGCTCTCATTTAGAAAAGTGTGTAAGACAAAAGAGAGAAGAAAATGGCTTCTCATCTCACTCTCTCCATTCGTACGATCAATAAGAAGTTCAATATCCGGATTTCTTCTTCTTCTTCATGGATTCTGGTAATGTTCCGCACTCAATTCAAACAATTTCTAGACAAGATTCTTCATGAAATTCAAGTTCTTTAATTATGTTGTGAAAGTCTATGTGTTGGATACAACGATCGATGACTTCATGTTTGATAATAGCAAACTCGTGTGAACATTTTGATGTGTTTGCTAAGTATTTCAGGAGTGGCAATGATGTAAATACAAGGACGGTGGCAAGCTTGTGAATAGTCAAAGTGGGGACTTGGTCAAAGTGATGGAAAAATTAGCAATTCATACTCAAGGTGGACTTGGTCAAGAGATGGAGGGATACAGAATCTAATTTGCAATTAGAATCCCATACAAATTCAAATCAAAAACAAATCCAACTTGATTGACTCAAATCTCATATTAATCTCCATACAATCCCTATTTTTTAGAGATGTGTTTTGACCCAAACACAACCACATATACTCTTATATATACCACCATCAAGAGAGAGGAATGGATGTGGCAACACAAAAATAAAACCCTACCCTATATTTTCCCAGTCGCAAGCAACAAAATGAGTCCAAAGTTTTCATATGCAACAAACCAAAAAAACCTCTCTTTGTCGCAACCCCTCGTATCCAAAATGGTCTCCATCTCCAAGAGCTGTTTCAACCCAAGACCTGCAAGCTTTGATCTTCAACATCAAACACTATCAGTCTCTTCATCATCTTCACCATCTTCAAGTTAAGAGGAAGAGTTAACGCTTCTTCAACCCACGTCATAAAGAGAATCACTCCCTGCTGCCCGTTCTGTAGATCCACAAGTTGTTGCCAGCGACGTCATCTTGCTGCCAGCAACCTCCTCTTGCTGCCATTCTTGAGATGCGGAGGAGATAGCCACTGCGACCCTTGTTTGTTGTCGAAGCATCCTCCTCAAGCCTGAAGTTCACCTCGCTGTCGGGTCATCAAGCAGCCGTGCCATCAACTGCCTCGAGTCGTCAGTTTTATCCAGCCGCCGTGGTGCGAAGACCTTGCAACCATCATCAACAAGTAGCAACCCTACCTGCTGCCATCTTCAAGGCACCGCCGTCATCCTCCTTGCCGTGAAGAGCTCCACGTCGCCGTGATACCCTACTTGCTGCCATCAACAACCCCCCGCTGCCGTCGTGGAGTGTTCGCTGCCATCTCCATCTTATTACCGATTTCAAGCTGCTTGTCGTGAAGATCTTGTCACTGCCGGAGTCCTACCTCGCTGCCAAGATCTAGCCTCCGAGACTTCAAATTGGTGCTACCGATGACCACTTTGCTTGCCGTGACTTGGTGCTGCCGAGATATTGATATGGTTCGTGGTTGTGCCGTGAATGTGAAAGAGAAGCCCTACTTTGCTGACGTGGACCTCTACATGCGACATTGAAGTTGCGTGAAAAACACAGATTTTAGAGGGTTGTTGTGCGCACATCCCAATTTCGATTTGATTTGCACTGGAACTTCTATACACACAGACCGGATTGCTATTCAACTTCGTGGAGTTATAGATGGAGATCCAAAGCTCAGATCGAGACAGCGTTTGCGTCAGATCGTAGATGACGATGTGCTGATTGACAGAGACTACGAAACAATCACAAAACTGAGCGCTCTAAACTCTTTCTCTATTTTACATTTGTGATATTGCTACTAGATCTTTGTTTTGTATTAAACTATCACTTTTGGGGTCTTGACTAGTTGGGGCTAGTCAAGAGAAAACTTATACTGGATTTGTAGTGTTTGACACTTTGGTGAGTGTGGTACAGTACTTGGTGAGCGTAGAGTTGGGGCTCGTAGCTTTTTATAGTTTGTAACTTGATACTATTTAATCTAGTATTTGCCTTAGGGCTGGAGTAGGTTGTTGGGGCGACCGAACCAGGGTAAATCTCTCGTGCACTCTGTGATTGTCTTTACTTGCACTTAATTTACTCTGTGTCTGATTGGTTGAGCTGAATATTGCTTGTGTGCTGACGAAAAATATTTTATAAGCCTATTCACATCCCCTCTAGGCCTAGATCACGATCCAACATCATGTACGTGCAAACTTGCACAGGGCCAGCCATCAGTTCTGTAGTTGGAATTTTGGGTCGTTGCCAAAGTAATCCTGGATTGATCATTGGAAAGCTGCAAAGAAAGTCTTGTGATATCTCCAAGGAACAAAAGATTACATGCTTATGTACTAAAAATCCAATCATGTGGAAGCAATTGGGTATTCGGACTCGGACTTTACTTGATGCCTTGATAGTAGGAAGTTTACTTTTGGTTACTTATTCTTACTTGGAGAAAGAGCTATATCATGGAAAAGTCCTACTCTATTATTGCTTCATCCATTATGGAAGCTGAATTTGTGGATGTTTTGAATCCACAATTCAGGCATTATGGTAGAGAGACTTTATTTCAGTACTTGGGATTGTTGACACTATTAATAAGCCACTGAAAATTTATTGCAACAACCCGCAACAATATTTTTCTCTAAAAATGATAAGTATTGGAGAGGTGCCAAGCACATAGAATGTAAGTGCTTTGTCGTTAATGATGAAGTTAAGAAAGAGAGTAATTATTGAGCATATTAGGATGAATGTCATGTATGCCGATCCTTTAACTAAAACGTTACAACCAAAGACATTTATGGAACATGTAGATAGATAGTGTCTTGGTTGTCAGTTGTCTTTAGTATTATGTAATTAATGATGCTGTAATAATAATAATCATTCTGAGATCCTTTGTGTATGTATCAAATTAAAGTGTTTTAGAAACACTAATGTGGACAATTATGAAACTTATGTATAAAAAAAGACTTAATATGATGAAATAATAGTGTTTGTGGTTTATGAAAGGGAGTAAATGCTTCATGATAGATGTGCAGTCGTCATAACCCTCACTTTTTGTTTCATCATATCTTGGTAAATTACGAGGATACATATAATATAATATTTTAAAATGACCTGAACCCAGGACTTTCAACCGGAAAGGTGCTCTCTTCGGTATCCTCATACATTGTCTACAACGCAGACCTACACCATGCCCAGGACTCGCGGGATCTTGAAGAGATAGCAAGAAAGAGCAGGGATGAAGCTGCAGCTCTGGCAACGAAAACGGGCTTCATGGTGGTCGGCCATCCCTGGCTCCTGGATGCCATAGCTACCTGAAGATGTGCTGAAAGTGTCATTCAGCTGTAGATAAGACTCCAACCTATGCTTGTGTGCTCATGCATTTTTGCCTCTTGTAATTTTGAGCTGAACTGATATCCAAGCACAATGCGTCTGCATTGATGTCTCTTTATTGTAACATACTAATCTAAGCTTATAGCAGCTGCTAATCTTATGTTCTTCGGAAAATGCATCCTTTTTTTTCGCATGCATGAATGTCATCATGTGCTTTTGGATTTTTGATGAACATATTAAGGGCACTGTTAAGAGGACTTATATGTCGTTGGTGTTCAGTGGCCTTTATGTCCACTTTAACGATTTTCCAAAAAATTTCGAGGCAGAATATTTATAAAAGCATTAAGGCTGGGCTTTGTTTCTTTTTCGTGGGTAGGAAATTGCATTGTGATTTTTAATTCTATATAATAAATCTTGCAAGGAGAAGTAAATGGTAAGAAAATGAAAAATAAGAGATGAAAGTTTATTTATTCCCCCAAATCTTTTCTATGCTCAATAACAAAATCTTTTTGAAAAATCCAAAAATGGAAAAGTTCCGTTTTTTTGGGAATTGATTTGCGCACCGACCGTATTACTACCGTGCACATACCACTTATTTACATGTTTGCCATTCAATTACATCACGTGCACATACCTCTTATTCCTCTTTTGCCCTCGCCTGTCTCCGCCGACGACGACGAGGACTCCGACGACGATTTGCTAGGGTTTGTAATGGACGTCGGAGAAGAGGGAGAGGGTGTCTTGGTAGGTCGGAGGAGGGAGCGGTGGAGCGGGCAGCAGGGGCAGAACCAGGATGAGAGGGCAGGGGGTGCCGATGACGAATATAGAAATTTTACTCATATGTCGTTGATACCACGTAGAACAATTATAGAAAGTTTGACATGAAAATATGTTGTATAATTCCAAAATTTTAGAAGAAACTTGTAACCTTTAATGATTTTTATAAAATTGGTTACTTGAAACTAAATTCTTAATTTCATATGTGTAGATAGATTATTTCAAGAGCTTTCCAGTGATATAAAGAACGCATAATTTGGATGTGTAGAAGAAGTTATGGCCAAAACAAGCTTGTACCTCAAATATGAAAAACATTTAGAAATTAAAAAAGGTAGAAACGCAACCGGCTAGGCTCGAACTCGCACGGAAAGGGCATGGAACCAAGGCTTTAACCGCTATGACATGAGACTCAACTGTGTATACTGTTGGAAAATTTGATGTAATTTCGGAAAACCTTAGAATTAAAAACAAAAAGACAATTTATATCATTCACTAGACTCGAACTGGGGACCTTAAAGAGTAGGTAGCAGCGCCCTAGCCAACCTGTCATAGGCAATTTCTATGTTTGATGTGCGGTAAATTTTATATGTATGTTTTATGTACAGGGTGTGTGTGTGTGTGCGTGTGTGGAGTAGGGGGATGGTGGGGGGGGGGGGGGGGGGGGGGGGGGGGGGGCATTGCCCCCCACCTACAACGTGGGTCCGAAGGGTGGCTGGGGAGGTCGAAGAATGGGGCAGTGTCGTTGCACACCGTCGTTCGCCCTTCGAGCAGCCGTTCTAGTCTCTGTGCACACTCATGGACCTTTTCGGAAATTTGACACTGGGAGTGTGCAATCAGTAATTTCAGTGTCAAACTTGTAAATAAATAGTATGTGCATTGGAGTAATGGCAACATTGTAAATAAGTGGTATGTTCACAGCGGAAATCAGTGGGTGCGCAAATCAATTTCCCCATTTTTTTTCTGTGTTCTTAGTAAAGCAGGGCCATGTTGTATATTATGCAGTGGGGGAGTCGAAGAGACAGGAATGGGAAGTTGGAGGAGGGGGCGGCCGACGTTCGGTCGTTTTACTCACCGGGCACAATCAGGGGCAGTTTTGCAATTTTATTGCGATTATGCACGGTGTGCAATTTTAAGTGGCAAAATTGTAAATCCGTGGATGACGGCCGTGCGCGTAGTTTGTTGTAGCTCATGTCGTGGGGAACTTCAAAATGCAATGGCCGCCCCATCCTCCGACTCTCCCTATTCCTCCTCCGAAATATTGTATATCATGTCACTAAAATGATGGACGTGCAAGCAGGGTGGGGTCCTTTTTCTCAATAATTTAACCGGGGGAAAAGTAGCAGACATTTAGGGCATGTTTCTTTGCTGAGAAAAGGGGTGAGAAAACAACTTTTGCACACTATTCACTGGTCAATTCAATGCTGTGTAGGACTTTCTCGGATCAAAGCAAATCGATGTGTTCCTTTTCGTGGCTTTGCTTTGGGGCTGTGGGACCCGAGATTTGTGCGACGTGGAGGCAAAATATGTTGTCCCAAAATCCCCGCAATTTGCGGGGATTACAGAGCGGAATCTACATTTGAGCGGGCCCATGTCTCAGGGGACCAATCGGGAATAGCCAGCTGGGTTTAATTTTCACACTTCCAACTTTACTCATCTAACTTTTCCAATCCCACTTTAACCCAAAGAAACACACTACTTTAGTGTGTGACCCACAAACAAATCTCATACCAACTTTCCAACCCACTTTCCTCCAAAAGAAACACAAAACTTTACTTCTCTCTCTTCAGCATTCCAACATGAATTTACTATTCACAACAGTAAATCCCAACCCAAAGTCACACAAAGAAACAGGCCCTTAGAGTTAATTTACCGAAAAACAGAGGAGGGGCAGTTAGGAAAGGAAAAAAGCGGGAAGAAATCGATGGGAAGCGAAATACCGAATTCTCTCACTACGGCAAAAAGGGTGGCGAGCTCTGAGGATTTTAGAGGGCTCTTAAGCCCTGTGCTGCATTATCTGAAGAAGATGGAGTTGGAGCTCACTTGCCCCGATTGGTACCCTCTCCCTCATTTCTTGTTTTTTTTTGTTTTTAAAGTAGCAGACATTTTTAGTTTTTGGCTGAATCGTTGTTTCTTGTGAAATGGGTCTTCGCATTTTGATGTGTTTATGTGAGATTTGTTGGAAAGACTGGATTTTGGGTCGGTTTGTTGCTAATCGAGGAATGGGTTTCTACTTTTAGCTTTTTTTCCGTAGCTTTTTGCTCTGTTGTTCTGATGATCTTAGTTTAAAAGGATTGATTTTTGCGTTATGTGTGCATCACAGAAGTATAACGTGATCTCATTATGCATTGGTCTTAGTTATGGATGCGTTTATCTTACCTTTGCTTTTGATTATGTTGCAGTTCTGAATTGCTAAGGGAACCAACATTACTGCCATGCAATCACATATTTTGCAGGTTTGATCCGCGTGTCGGCGTGTTATATATTTGTGTATATACTTACTACATTGTAAAATTTTCATGATATCAATTTGTAATACTCATGGAATCATGACCGTTTTATGGATATCTATACATGCAGCCATTGCATTAGATCTGGAGACGATTATCGATCTAACTGTCTTGCATGCCCATCATCTTTTGCTGGTGGAGGTATTCTCTTTACATGGATGAAACTATTTTGAACAGTTTGCTGAATCTTTAAACTGAGAAGAAATTCTTGTAGATCGTAGGCATTCTATTCACATTGAAGCAATCGTGAACATATTCAAACGCCTGAATGATGCTACCACTGCCATTGCCCAAAAGCTGGATTCTCAAGTTGATACATCAGGTTATGTTGTTTATTCTTCAATTTCATGTTACCTTTTTATCTTATTGGTTTGCCTGTTGGTGATATTGAATATTCAACTATTTATGCAGGCAGGATGGTTTCATCGCATAGTTTAGGCAATACCGGTATTGAGGGTACATCTCAAGGCTTTCAAGTTGGTTTATCAAGTAAACTAGCCTATCTGTTTGGCATCAACTTAATCTGCCTTAAACGTTGCAGCCATGAAGGTGCCATCAAATGCAAGTCCTGTTTTCGTCAGCAGCCAATCTGAAGTGCCATCGAAGGATGCTCAAGTTAATGTTTCAGGTAATTCTGTTTGTACTCTGGTTGGGCATATAGATTTTTGTTCAGTGAATCACCTGAGGGGGCCCTTACAATTATTGCAATATTTTTAAAAGCATGTGTGCTCTTGCATGGTCGATGTATTCTAGGTCACAGTACTATTGAGGAGAAAGATCAACACTGTAAATTTGATATATTAGCTATAAAAGATTATCATTAGCTTGTTCATATTCCATGTGGCTTACTACGATTTAATAAGCATTGATGCAACTATGGACTTTTAAAAGTATATAGACGTGTTATAGCTTAAAGATATTCATCGCCTTATCTGTATGACTTATTGAAA
The DNA here is from genome assembly GCA_030789695.1 of Scilla litardierei. NCBI lineage: Eukaryota > Viridiplantae > Streptophyta > Magnoliopsida > Asparagales > Asparagaceae > Scilla > Scilla litardierei. Next base: position 149,882,697 of record CM061135.1, read on the forward strand.
GCATATAGGGGGTGCGTGTGGGTGCGGGAGCGGATGCATCTTGCTCTTAACAAGCATGCAGAGGTTGTGTGGGTGGGTGCATTGTGTGGGTGGGTGCATCTCTTGACAGCTAGACATGAAGGTGTCATCAGACGAGTGTTATGTTACAGGGCATAATGATCCAGCAGAGATATCACGAGGCGTTCTGGTTAACATATTAGGGCTGTTATATTACCCTGGTTTTGAACATGTCATCTTCTTTTAGTTATTGTTCTTGCTAGATCACTGATCATGAGTCTGATCATTCACTCCATTTCACCAATCTGTCTGCAATTTGCAAAATAAATGCAATAGTCGGGGCTGTTTAGATTTTATAATTAAGAAGGTCGTGATGACTGTAAGAAAAATGTTAAATGAAGAAAAGGTGAAATGAACTTATTTTCTGTTAATTTTTATAGTAAATAGATGGGGGTGATGGACTTGGGGCAGCCATAAATCCTCTAAAACCAAGACACAAGACCTTAATGTGTAGATGCATTTTAACTCATACAAATGTATGCAGTCGGTTGTTACTTACATGCAAGAGAACCAGATAGTGAAATTAGTTGTGAACCATCAGCTTTTGTGACATGAGAAAGAACTTCATGTTATACATGTTTATATGAACAGATATTTATACAAATTGAAGTAACAGACATGGATGGACACTGATTTCTTTGTTTTTTTATCACAACAATTTTTGGTTGGGTGAAGTGTTCTGATAGTTATGAACTTCTATGTGTTGTTTTGTTTTCTTTCTTGCTTTTTTATTATTTTGACATTGACCTTTCTAGGTCTGAAGGTGCCACCAAAGGAGATTACTCTCTCGGATGGCAATGGTGCGAATGAGGATTTACAAGGTTCTCAATTTGGTATATCAGGTAAAATAGGTTATTGTTAGCTTGCATATAGGGCGCTCCATGTCATATATGTTACTTTGCTACACTCCTTGCAGAAGCAAACATACCACGAAAGGAAAGTTATGTTTCATCCACCACCAATACCAAAGAAGCATTACAGGAGCGACCGGCAAGCGAAGAGTCTGAGGGAAGGCAGGTAAATAATATATATACACAGAAGCCCAGTGATCGTGGATGAAATGGTGAACTAGTAACTGTTGGAAGCAAGAATCCTGCAAGAATGTGGGAAATAAAGCTTTTCTTGAATCTGGGCAACAAGATATTCATCCATGTGGTTAATCAAACGATTCTGAAACCCGCTACCTGCTACAGGCACCAAGGAATGGCCTCGTATATTTCTTTTATTGTAAACATAAACATATATTTAACTCCAATGACGAGAATTTCGGTACACTGACGAGAATTCTCATTAACTTTACTCCGGGCGTTCAAGATGAAACGCCTAACAAAAGATTATATTACAAGCTGGGGGATTAATACAAATGGAGATTGCGACCTGTGTGCTGGAGCAGGTACTGAAACAAACAAGCATTTATTCTTTGAATGCACTTTCTCCAAATATATTTTGCAACGGGTGCTTCTTAAGCTTGGGATTTTAAATCAACAAGTACTGGATTTAACTTTGGTGGGGGAGCTGGTCTTACAAAAATTTCAGGGCAAAAAAACTGTTGGGCGCCTAGCAAAACTAGCATTAAGCTCTACAGTTTGGCATATATGGAAGGAAAGAAACCGCAGAATTTTTGAGAGTACCAATAAAAGTAAAATTCAAGTTTTTGAGGACATTGCAACGGACGTCCGATTAGCAGTGAAGCTTAAAGACACTGAAGATGAAAATGAGGAGAGTGCGGCTGACACGCAAGTGCTGGCAAATTGGGAGATCAGGGACAATGGGTAGTAGGCCGGCCGTCTTTGTTGTTTTATTATGTTGTTTTATGGCAAATTGGGATGTTTATGATTAATTGGATTGATGGCTGCCAAATGGCAAACTTATACGTGCTAAGGGGGTAAGGAATTAGAGTAGAGAGTGACGACGCTTGTGTCCTATCCTCTCTCTCTAGTGCCAAACTTCCTTATCCACTGTATTGTATTTTGTACAGTTTTCAATAAAGTTTTGTTAACCTTTCAAAAAAAAACTCCAATGACCCTTAGAATAGCTATAATCTTACTGAATCTCATTATATATGCATATACAGATGCGCAATATGTTTTACTTGGCAATAAGAAATGGAACTTATCAAAATGCACCTACATTTCGGAGTAGAACGTAGAGAAGTTGCTAAATTAAAACTACATGGCACTCTACAAAGAGATTGTAAAGAGGTTCCACGTTCAAATCCTGGATTTATCATCATAGCAGGTGCACCAACTTCATTAGAAATGATCACAAAATTAAACTCTTACCGCTGACCTCACAATGCATGGAATTAGTTTATCTATGCAAAGAATTAGCTAGGATATTGAAGCATTGTTGTCTGCTACATTTATTACATATGAGACAAGCAATAATAACTTCTCGATATGTTCCACATGGTAGAAACACATGCCAAAACACACACAGGCGCGCTTGTACTCATGCACACACAGAGCAAAGCAAATACAAGCATCATATTTGTGATAACTCTTTCATCTGTTGCAGGGAAGCAAAAGATTGTCCATGGACACTTCACAAAAGAAAAACATGGAAACGGAAACCGACGGGAAAAGAGGTTTACTACTTCCTTGTGCAGATCCTTGTGAGAGACCATCTTCTGAAAAATCAAAGCATGCAAGTAGTTTTAGACCATCTTGTCAACGAGATGCAGATAATATTGGGTTATCAAAGAGACAGAAATTGAATTGCACGGATGGTAGTGAGCATGACAGCCATGTCCTGCATGCTTCATTCAATTTGCCTAACCGGGATACCGAAGAGAAGATCAACACTTCATCATCTCTAATGTAAGACTGCTTTTCATTTGATGATCGACTGATACTGGCTTTAGTAACATTTCTTACGCCAAGAGTCCTGCTAATTTTCATTCCATTTTTTCTTCCTAGCAATCATAATTTTCTGGTAGATAGCCCTATTTTCGAACAACAATTCCGTGATATTTGGATGACTTCCTTTGGTGCTTCCAATGAATGGTTGTTATGTGGATCTGATCTCTCCCCACTAGAGGAGGTAATCTCCAAGTTATTTGTTCCCTTTGAAGTAAAGAAAGTTCTATAAATATATTTTTTGAGGGAGTTTATCTTTAATCTACATTTTTTTGTTGTTTTGCTGGTTTGATGGTCTTAGGCTTTGTCTTTCTCCTTCGATTCCTACTTACCCATTTCTTTTTTTGACCATTATACAGAAACTCCTGAAGAAGTTTGCGAGTTTGACACGTATATCTGTAAGCATGAAGTGGAAGAGAGACGTGACCCATATAATTGTTTCCACTGATGAGCATGGTAGATGCAGCAGCTCAAAAGATGTCCTTATATCTATTTTGAGCGGAAAATGGGTACTAAAAATCGATTGTAAGAACATCCTGTTTTGAGCATGTTATTTTGTTTTGAACATGAATCATGCCGCTTAGAATTATATGATTAGTAGCTAATTCTTGTATTGCCCATCTGCTGGCCTAGTTCTATCAATATGTTGATAAAAATGTGAAGGATTGAAACAAACTATGTGTGAACATACCCATCATGCACTTGTTATATTGTAACCCCGTTCTGTACACTCAAACAAGTAACTTGTGTGGGTGAGTGAGTCTGCTTGTCTTAACACGCAGAGATACTGATACTATGGTGCATCTCTATACATTCCGAAGACACTCAGAGGTGGGTTACAGAGAGTTAGTTGATTGTCCTCTCCTTACGTTCTATTATTAATAGTGCTATATTGGTACTTGGTTGTTTTACATAAAACCCATTAACCCCTTTTACACAAATATATACAAAAAGATGCACGCTTCCTTATATGCAGTAATTATGCATAGAGGGAGGGCATTGTTGAGGCAATGTGTTCAGATGGCTTCATTATAGTAGAACATACCTTGGATGTTGGCTTTTTTTAAATCTTCAGCTTGTAATACAATGCATGTTATATTCTTTTTGTGGTTGCCGCTTGCAGGGGTGAAGGCTTGTATTGAAGCTAAGCGGCCTGCTCTTGAAAAGCCTTATGAAGTCTCCCAAATTAAACTCGAGGGCCTTGCTGGTTCTCATGGGCCAAAGAAAGGAAGACTGCGACCCATGGGAAAGGTCTCTCTTTCAACTCTAACCATGTTTATGTGTTGCCCTGCACTTTTCATGTGCTAGTAAAATATGTAGCTTCCTTACGGAAAATGATGAATATGCTTAACAGGTCAGTGCATGGTCTTCATGTGGGTGTCCTTATTTCTTGGGTTGTATTTTCTTGAATTCTCAAGTGAACATTTTTTGGGAAAACTAACATACAAGGTTTTTTTTTAAAATACAGTCTTTATATACCATCCTTGTAGCGTACATCTGCGTATGTACAAGGTTGTGTGATGTGCAGACCAGTGTTCTAAATATCGGTCCGATATCCGATATATCGGCCGCAATATCGGTTTTATCACTAGGCCGATACGATATGGGAGTATATATAGCAGTTTCCTATATTTGGGGAAATATCTCCGCAATATCGGGATGTTGTCGATATTGCGGCCGATATATCGCTTTGAAATATCGGCCGCAATTCATAGTTTTTTAAAAACAAAGTTAGCGGGTCGGTCCATTTAAAAGTGGATCCGACCGGAGTCACCCAACCCAATCATTTACTTAAAACGACGAGAGGCATCATGATTTTTGAGAGATAATTGCTGCTTTGCCCTAATTCTAATCACACCAATCCGCTCCTCTCGACGCTCCGCTCCTTACACAACTCCGCTTAGCTCTGTCGGGTGAAAATTTCCGACGACAATCGATTGAGCTTCGACGTCCGGCATTCAATCTTTGCAAGGAAGTGTTTTCTGATCAAGTTGAGTAGTCGAGCCCTTTTTTCAGTTTTTTAATTTTTTCCCTTACAGTATTGGATTTTTTCCATCGATCGAGCTTTTGACATCCGGCGTTCGATCTTCGCATGGGATTTTTCGATCAAGATTAGTACTTACTACGTAGTATTTTTTACCTTTTTCATTTTTTTCATTTTTTCTGTTTCTGAATTTTTTCAGTTGGTTTTTTCAGTCTAGCATTTGTTCTTAATAGGGTTTTCAGTCTAGCGTTTGTTTGGAATCTTGGATGGCTGTCAACTAAAAAAATTAATTACGGTTAAAGCACTCCCCACTTCGGTTTTTGTCCATGCGTTAATTGTTTGCATGTCTGTCAACTAAAAAAAATTAATTACGATTACTAATCACAATTTAATGATGTGTAAAGAATTAATTGGCCAGGAGTGGACTTATTAAATCTCTAGTGTTTTTTGGAATTTAGTATCCCATGCATATTTCATAGTTAAGAGTTTAATTCTTAGTTCTAATACCCACACTCACACTCACACTCACACTCAATTGGTAGGGTTGTTTATAATTTGTTATTGGAATATTAACTATGATGTATTAAAAATGCCTCTGATTTATTATAATCTTGAGAATTGAATTTGTTTAATGTTATATTGTTATGTTTGAAGAATTTAGGCATACCAAAGTGACCAAAATTCATTTTGTTTATTTCATGTATGTATATATTTGTTTATTCATGTCGCTAATGAAATTAAATGCATATGAAATATTTTTTATGACCAATGGACATAAGAATGATATTGAACATTTTAAATTAGATATATTTTGATTATCTAAAGAAATCATGCATATGATAGATCCGGAAGCAAATCTGAACTTTATTGATGAAAATAGAGATAAAAAGATAACTTCTGGCTACAATTGTAAAGGGCAACCACCCTCCCAAGACGTCGGTATAGAGGACGTCCGCACTCTCTAGGAATCTCTCACACAATAATCAATAATCCAGCATGATTAGGGCTACCACACATCCCTCTAATACAATTTCCAAAATTAGCCAATTACTCAAATACCCCTAATAACATAAAACACTCAAAATAAGCACCCCCTATTGGGCCGGCCGGATCTAACATTACCCTGCCCCCGAAAATTCACCTTGTCCTCAAGGTAGTGCATGAAGTCCAAGGCGGTCCTACTTCAAGTGGTGGTCGTCATCCACTCCGGGCTCTTCTTCCTCCACGACATCCTCCTCGTTATTCCCTGCTATCAGCACTTGCATCTTGCTAACCCACAATGGTGCCCTGGGGTGAACCTCTTATCGCATCTGAAACACAGCCCTTTCTATCTCTTTTCCCTCATCTCGACGTCAGTCATCCTCCTAAACGGACCCACTGGTAGCGGTGCGCTGCTCTTCTCCTCAATATTCTCCTCACTCGCCTTGTCTGTCCCTGTGGCCGCTTTCAGTCCCCCCTGTCGCTACTGGAGCTCCACGTTGAACTTGCCCGCCCCAACCACTCCTAGCTCTCCTCTCATTCGTCTCGTGGTCCTCTACCATCTGTGCTATCTCCATGACTCCACCAGCCATTGGGGCTTGTATGGTTGAATCCCGGAGCGAATAATGGGCTTTAGGCTCTTCATGAATGTGCCCTCCAGTGACTCGTCAATGACCCCGCACACTTGCTTTGACAGTGTTTGAAACTTCTCGATGTACTCCCTTACGGGCCCGTCCTGCCTGGTGCAAACTGTTGAGGGGTTTATGCTCTCAGTTCATTTGTATTTGATGCAAATGGTTTTTTTGGGAATTATTCATGTTGCATATGATGCATACATAAAATGAAATAAATAAATATGTCGTAAATTGTTTGCGAGCGTATTTTAAAGGCATAGAAATAAAGAGGATTTTCCACGAAAGTCGGGGAGAAAACCGCGCTCAAATCGGAGTTCAAACGAGTCCAATAAATCTATTTAAAAGGGTATTAAATAGGAAATCAAAATGGGTCAAGAAACATTTTTTGAAAAGAGTTTCAAAATAAATAAATAAATAAATAAGGCAAAGCCCTTTTGGCCCGACCTAAACGGGCCGGGCCGAATTGTCCTTGCGCCCAAAATTGGGCGCCAGCGGCGCCCTTGAGTGGGCGCTAGCATGCGCCCACATGGGGCGCATGCCATGCGCCTTGCATGCGCGGTAGGCCCATGGGGCCCATTGCCCCACGGCTGGGGTTTTGAACCCTAGGACGGTTTTTGAGTCGGCAGCTGGTTTTTTCTGCGAAGAGACTACGTTTGAGGGGTCAAACGAAGTTGGAATTGAGCTCTGTTTGTTTCTATGCTTTCAATGTTCAGTGCTATTCAATTTGATATGGGATATCACTTGCGAAGCTCAATGGTGAGGGAGGAAAAATTCACTAAAGATTGACCTTTATGAAAGACAAATTTTAATTAATTTTCTCCTCCAAAACTTTTAGTCCCACATCGGATATGATGAAAATGGGAGGGGTCAGCCGCCTATTTAAATAGTGGCCAACCCCCTCCTTAAAACTGGCACCAAGCTTCAGATCTGAGTAGCTCCATTAAACGTGAGCAAGTTCGGATCTAAGCTTAAACAAATTATTGTCTATTCTCCCTAATTCTTTCTTGCTTCTGATCGGGCTCTAGTAAAGCTACGAAGGAGTTCGGATCGGATCCAAAGTCTTGATGGAGGATCCACTCAAAGTGAAACTTTCTGGAGCACGTGGTTGGCTCGGCGATAAGGGTGTTGCTCGCCTCGGGACGCGGTTCGGTTCGAGACGCGGTTCGACTCGAGAGAAGCGGCTCGGGGCATCGCTTTGAAGATAAAGAAATGTTGCTGAAAACGACGCTTCGTATTCTGCGGAAACGAAGTGAAATGTATGTAATTTATTAACATGCGTTTATAATTACAATAGTTAGATATATCTATCCTCAGGGGTTGGTCGGACCCAACCTCGGAATAGTAGAGATTCTGGCTAGGGTTGTTTCCTTATGGCTATACTTATTCACATGTGAGGACTCGAAATTTCTCCAAGATGCGGTCCTTAATCTCCTCCCAACTGTGAAATGGGTGTCACTGCTCCCTCCACTGATACCATCCTAAGGCTTTTCCCTCCATACATACAGCCGATGCCTTTAACTTCTTTGCCTCCGTCATGCGAGACACGGTAAAGGACCTCTCTGCCCTATAAATCCACGCATGCAAATCCTCTCCCTCGAACACGGGCATCTTCAACTTCTGTACTCTGCCATCAACCCCAAAATACCCCTAGTTTGCCCTACCGTCTGAGTGTTTGTGCTGATGATTGTGTTGCCACCTCTCCTGATGTGTCTCATATCCTTGTGGCCCCCTCCCACGGTCTCCATGGCCCCCTCGTGGCCCCCCTCCTCGTCCTCCGTAGCCTCCCCAGTCCGCACCACCACCATAGGCACATCCCCATCCATCTTCATAGTAGCCACCCCTCCTTCATCACCATGATAAATCCCATCTCCGTGTACCTGCCCCAGATGGCCGTTGAGCGGTTGATAGTGCTCCTCATAACCGGAACGCGTTACGGGAGGTCGAAAACAGCAGAATGGGGCTCGCCATGGGTTGAATACCCCCTGGCGGCTGCCAGGGGGCTGCGCAGGTTGTCGAGCCCCCGGTGGCCCTTGCCAGGCTGTCGGAGGGCCGGCGGCCTCTCCGATGTGTCCAACCAGGTCGGCCGACCCTGCCGACCTTTGACAGGGTCGGCCACCCCTGTCGGTGCCCCTCTTGGGCGGGGTGGTTGCCGCCACCCAGATCTGGGGCCGGCCGCCCCAAGGTTGGCCTTGGGGGTTCCGTTGGCTTCATTCGCCTCTCCGTTGATCTCCATTGAACTCCTCGTTCTTTCATGGATCTTCCTCTTCGTCTTTTAAGTAATCGTCGGCGTCGGAAAACAAACCTTCACCAAAATTCACTATCTTTTCCTTCCCATTGTCCAAAGGTGGCACCTTTTTCGAAGATCTAGGGTTCGCGCCGTCCAAAGGTGGCACCTTTATCGAAGAACTAGGATTTGTGCCGTCTTTTCCCCCCTTTTCGGTGAGAATCGAGAGTTGGAAGATGATTTGCACGAGGGCCTCGTCTTGTTTGTCTTGCCTTGCGTTCAACCTCTCGTAGGAAGTCTCGATCCGATCAACGGAAGCCGTCAACTTTGCAACTGCTTCTCCGTTCTCGTTAAGGTTTTCTTTATCCCATCAATCTCCACATCAAGTTTCTCCTCTACCACATCATTTCGATCTTTAGCCACGCCATGGATCGATGCTCTGATATCAAAATGATAGATCCGGAAGCAAATCTGAACTTTATTGATGAAAATGGAGATAAAAAGATACCATTTGGCTACAATTGTAAGGGGCAACCACCCTCCTAAGACGCCGGTATAGAGGACATCCGCACTCTCCCTAGAAATCTCACACAATAATCAATAATCCAGCATGATTTAGGCCGGCTAGCACCCCTCCTTCTAATACAATTTCCGAAATTAGCCAATTATCCACACACCCCTAATAACATAAAACACTCAAAATGAGCCACCCTATTGGGCCGACCGGATCTAACTGCATACATATTTGAGATGCTCAATTTCTTATGAATAATTTTGTGTTATTTACTTATAACGATATGTTGTAGAATTTTTTCCAAAGAAAAACTACAATATATTCCGATATTGGAACATTTATTTATCTCAGTTTTGATAACTTCAAAGCATTTTATGATGTTTATACACACACTAGAAATAACATGTGCACAAATTGCATGGAAAAAACCGACGAACAAGATGCGATGAACGTGCACAACTAAAAAGGATGGAGAAGTGTGTGTGGGTGTATATTGGCCAGGGGTAAAAGTGGGAAAATCAGAGGTTAGATTGCAAAAAAACTTTATGGGGGCAAAGTGCATAAATCTCAGTGGCAAACTTGTAATTCATGGGAATGTGGGCTTTTATTTGGATGCTCCACAACATCATCCTAAACCAAACCCAACTCCCTATCCCCATGAGCAAAGGGTGCCATATGGGTTTGTCCTAGTAGGACAAACATCTTGTCAGCATTCATCAATTGTATAAAGGATTTGCAGTTGTACCCTTCATTCACAATCCTCATCTGTAACCGTATTTCATGGCTTGAACTTTTCCAAATGGAGTGAACAAGTCAAGTTTCACTTAGGTGTTTTGGTCTTTGACTTGGCTTTACTTGAGGAAAAGCATGTTGTCATCACAAATGATAGAACTGAGGATGATGAGTTCAAGGCGAAGTGTTGGAAGCGGTCTAATAGGTTAAGCTTGATTTTTATGTGAATGATCATGGCAAATAACATTAAGACCACAATTTCACAAACTAAAAAAGCAAGTGAATATCTTAAGCTTGTGGAAAAACGCTTCTGTTCTGTGGGTAAGTCTCTTGTCGGTGCGTTAATGTCTCAACTTATGTCCTTGAAGTTCGATGGGACTAAAGGCATGCAAGAACACATCATTGAGATGACAAACACTGTAGCAAGACTTAAGTCATTAGGTAAGTAAGTCGATGATTTATTCCTTGTTAGTTTAATACTGAATTCATTATCTTCTGAGTATGGGGTTTTTCAAATTAATTACAACACTATAAAGGACAAGTAGGATATTTATGAGTTAACTAGAAACTCGTTCAGGAGGAAAACATGCTAAACAACTTGGGAGAACACTATGTTAATCTAACTACTTATTGAACTGCAAAGTTAGTCAAGCTAAAACATAAGAAATTCTAGAGAGAAGGACATTTTAAAGTTGAACATTCTGGAAAGAAGAAATATTATGGAAAGAAGTAACATTATGCGAATAGATGTCGTTTCTGCAAGAAGGAATGCCATTGTCAAAAGGATTGTCTCAAACGTAAGACATAATTTGAAAAGAAAGGTTCATTAGAATGTAATAACATTATGTATATACTTTTAAATCTAATTTGATTGATGTTCATTCTATTTCTTGGTGGCTTGATTCTGGAGCTACTACTCGCTGGGATTTCATTCGGTCCAAACCACAAACCTAAGTAAGAACTACCTGCTTATGTGGAATCGTATGAAGACTTCTATAAAAGGAATATGAACTTGTTGTATAGTCCTTGATACTGGCTATCAATTGGACTTGAGTATGACTCTTTATATTCTTACAATTACACGAAATCTTGTTTCTTTTCCGAAGTTGAATTTATGTGATTATAAATGTAAACTAGACGTGGATGTTTCAATTTGTATAATCATGTTAAACTTCTTGTTCAGGTTCAGGTGTATTTTTTGATGGATTGTACAAATTGAAGATTAATAACGAATTTTCTGAATCCTTGATGAATGTGAATCATAGTATGAATATTAATGGTAGAAAGCTCAATGAAAATTATGCATTTTTTTGGCATAAATGATTAAGTCATATATCTGAGGAAAAAACTACAAAGATTGGTAAGGAATAAAATTCTTTTAAATCTAAATTTTAGAGATTGCATAGATTGCATCAAGGGCAAGCAAACTAAGCATAATAAGAAAGTAGCCACAAGAAGTACTAAGCTCTTTGAAGTAATACACACTGGCATTTGTGGACCTTTTGATGTTCATCTTTAGTTGGAGAAAAATATTTTATCACCTTTATTGATGATTTTTCATGTTAGAGTTATGTCTACTTACTAAAAGAAAAATCTAAAGCAATTCATGCTTTTGAGAAATATATGAACGAAGACAATTAAACATGAAAATAAAAATCGTAAGATTTGATAGATGTTGTGAATATCACAGAAAGCATGTTGAAATATGTCAATGTCCCGGTCCATTTGCAAAATTTGTTTTAAAACATGGTATTTGTATACAATACACTATGTCATACATCACAACAAAATGGTGCGCCTGAAAGGCGTAACCGATCGTTGATAAATATGTTTAAAAGTATGATAAGTAACTCTTCTTTATCTAAATATATGTGGATATATGCATTGAAAACAACAATGTATCTTCTAAATAGGGTTTCTAGTTAAGCTATCCATGCAACTCCTTTTAAGCTATGGCAGGTAGGAAACCTAGTTTAAGGCACATACATGTTTGAGGTTACCCAGCAAAAGCAAGAATCCATAATTTAAGTTAGATTCTCGAATGATTAGCGGATATTTTAGTGATTACCCATAGAAATCAAAAGGTATGTATTTTACTGTCCTAACCATAGTTCTAAAATTATGGAAATTGGTGTGGCAAAATTTCTTGAGAATGAAAAGGTTAGTGGGAGCATGAAACAAAATGATATGGACGTAAATGAAATTAAGATGAATATTCATTTATTAATGAACGTCCCTCCACCTATGACATTGAGTGTTCCATCATGCATTGTTGTTTCAAGTATTGTTCCAAATATTACATCAAGTACTGTCAAATGAACAAAACTATAATGACGATATACACATGAAAGAAAGTAACCCACAAATGTTTGAAACAAATATACATTTGAGGAGATCTCAAAGTGTAAGAAAACATGATATTCGTAGTGATTATAAAATATATTTGCAAGAAACAGACATTGAAATCAATAAAGATCCAGTTTTCTTTACATAAGCTATTGAAAGTATCGAGACTAAAAATTGATTGATGCCATGAAAGATGAGTTAAAAATTCATAGATAACAAAGTCTGGGATATTGTTGATTTACCGAAAGGTATGGAACAAGTTGGTTGTAAGTGTGTTTTCGAGACCAATCATGACTCTAATGGCAGTATCGAACGATACAAAGCAAAGACTTGTTGCCAAATGTTTTACTCAAAAGGATGTCATGGATTGTAAAGAGACATTTTCACCTGTCTCACAGAAGGACTAGATACATATCATTTTAGCTTTGATGACTCATTTTGACTTAGACTTATACCAAATGGATGTCAAAATCACTTTTCTAAATGGAGATCTTGAAGAAATTTATATGCACCAAATGGACGGTTTTTCATTTCAAGGAGAAGGTTGTAACGACCCGCTCTCGGGGGCCCGTTACTTATTTGATATTTGCGCAGGTTCTGCAGTTAACCAGTGAAATCAAAATAGCCACAATGCAGAGATGTACAAAGATACCCAAATAGTGTCCAGTTATTACAATCCAACCGTACAAATGTTCCAACAATGATAAAAGAAAGAAAGAAAGTACACGACTGGAAATAGCTCTGGAAGCTGCGGTCTCACGGTCGAAGTCTGGCGCTATTAACTCTAGAGCATCTGCCTCCATATGTATGTCGTCTGCGGTGCCACGGAGATGGAACCGTAGCTAAGTCACAACAATTCTAATAAAGAAAGAGAGGTACTGTACAAGTATGACAAAGCAGACCAAAGTGAAAGTAAAGTACGGTGCAGTGTCTGAACAAGTGTAAAAAAGTAAGGCGTAGGTGTAACAGGCTACTGCTGTAGCTAAAAGTACAACAAGTAAAGTACGGTGACTGTACTGGTAAGGAAAGTAAAGTGCAAGTATGGTAACTGTACTGGTAAGGAAAGTAAAGTGCAAGTACTGTAAAGTAAGTAACTGTGCAAGTTACACTAGACCTACGTGACTCAAGTCGGAGAGTACAATATGTGACCGTTCAGTTCATCTCTTGCATGGGTGCTACCCAGACGAATGCCGGTACCCAGGCAGCAGGATGGTTTGCCGAAACTCAGGCAGCTAGACAGGAGGCCGAAACACATGCAGCTTGACATGTAGATCGAACTCTAGTCACTCCCGTACTCTCGCAACTGTGAGTTACCCCAATACCCCAGTGACGTGTCAAGTACAGTTTTTCACAAGATTGTTCCCCAGGATGTTCCACATGTTAGTCACACCAAGTCAACTGGTTGACTTCCTCATTGAAAACCAGCAAGTAGGATAAAGACAAGCCCAACATCAAAAGCTGTTACTTCCGTGCTTTGAGCACGTGGTAGTGTGGCTAGCACACAATTTACCCAAGTTGATAGTTGTGTGCTACTACCACCAAAGTTGAAAGTTGGCAAAGTAAGCTTTGGTAGATTACTTTCATTTAGTTCTCTAGTTTGGTTTAACTTGAATAGCCGTTCTGAGGCTATAAGTGAAGTGTCACAAGTTCACGCAAGCACAGTAGACTAGTTTTCTAAACTTAGAATATGTCGTGACTTACAATTTTAGAGCTCGTCGTGGCAAGACGAGGTTGGAGCTGGAAGAGCTGGTGCACGAAGATTGGTACCTGAAATCACAAGAACAATTGGTTAAAGCGTACCATATTTTCTATTTATTAAACTCGATCGTTTTGATTTTTAAAACCGATTGAAACGGTGTCGAAAACGGTTCTAAAATTTTATATAGACTATATATGGTGAAAATAATTTTACTGCAAGAAGGAATATTTTTCTGAGGCTTATAGTAATTTCTATAATTTTTAAAAGCTTAAAAACAATTTAAAAACCATTTTCCAATTAGTAACGTATTTATTCCACAATTTATTCTGGATGCAATCTACATCGGAATGTTGCAAATGAGGTGTCAAAATGACCGTCTCAAAGAGTATTAAGACATATATTTTTATCACATATTAGTTTACGTGAAAATAAGAAGATACGGATTTTTGAACGAAAATAACGGATTTAACTTATAGGCTTAAAAATTAATTCTGAGAAAACTAAGCGTCGGATTGAGATGAGACTAGCGCCATTGGGTCCAGAATGTCATTTCTGATTTTCTGGAGCCAGTCTCACATTTTTCTGGGTCCTATATATTTAGTTATGGATTATAAACCATAAAACCCATTTATTAAATAATTAAAAATACGAAAATAATACGAAAATACGTTATTACCGCGTATTTACAAGTTTGCCCTTTCGAAGTTACCGCATCACATCCGTTCGTCGACGTTGCATGCGGGGGGGCTGTGAGGTGAGCGGGGGCGATCTCGATGACGGCTGCGAGGGGCTCGACGGCGGCGGAACACGGTCGACGAGCGGCTGCGATGCTCGGCGACCCGGTGGAGCGGCGCAGGCGGCGCTGTCGGTGGCGGAGCGGGGGTGGGTTCGTCGAGATGAAGGAGGGAGGTGGCTCGGATTTTCGTACTTCGTCGGAGCTCGATGGCGGGAGGTGGAAGCTCGGAGCAGCGGCGGTGCAACGTGGAGAGATACGCACGGAGGAGCGGGGAAGCTTCACCGGAGCTCCGTGTACAGGCGGTGGGGCGTGAAGTCGAGGGAGGGAGGCGGCGTTGGAGGGCGGCACCGTGGGCTGCTCGTCGGAGCGGACGGAGCTGCAACGGGGTCGGGGGTTCTCGAGGGTGGAACGGCGCTGTCGGTGCCCGGCGTGGGTCCACCGTGGAAGAAGAGAGATGGAGAGGGAGTGAGAAGAGAGACAGAGAGCGGGAGAGAGAGAGTTACGGTGGGGGAGAGAGGCTACGGGTTTAAAAATACCCTGGGTTAGTGTGGGCTGAGGGAGATGAGGGTAGGAGAGACTGGGTGGTGGGGGTTAGTATTTATAGGTTTAGAGAAATAGGGTAGATGGGTGAATTGGGTAGGGGTTTGAGCTAACAAAGTGGGTGGGGGTTAGATGGGGATGAGGGTGATTCGGGTTGGGTTAGGGTGATTAGCTAGGGTAATTAAGAAGATAATTAAGGTAAATAAAAATAGTTAAACCCCCATTAGCCAAAGTAATTAGTAAAAACACAAAAACGAAATTACGAAAATGTCCCTACTAGTAAACGTGTCCGAAAAATTACGAAAACATACCCACGGGATCGTATCGTCACGAGGATCATGAATACGAAGACCGTTCCAGGGTTTGGGCTACGGAAATACTAGATTTTGGCCAAAACGTTTAGAAAGCGGGTTTGCGGGTTCTCTATTGAAACGAAATCAGAAAATTACGAAATTAATGTGGGAAGCCCCAAATGATCATAGGATGCTACTGCAGAAGTTTGAAAACGTTTTGGAGATGTTTGTATAGAAAATAAATTCATTGACCCAAAACTGCAATATCTGAAAATGAATTTTTATCAGATCTTTTAGAGGTATTCGATGAAATCCGACCTTACTAAAATACTCCATAACTAGTCTGGTGCTCCAAAATATTTTTATAGGAAAATTTTGAAATCAGTTTAAGACTCCTAACAAACAATTATAAAATACAATTAAAATTGAATTTTCTTTAAATACTTAATTTGAAAGTATTGGAAAAATACAGGCCGTTACATTCTACCCTCCTTAAAAATAATTCCGTCCTCGGAATTTAAAAATATTTTTGAAACAAATAATTGATATTATAAAGAAGCTCAAGCAAATAAATGATTTGATAAGATAGTAATCTTTGTAAATCAGGTTGTAAATAACATGAAATGTGATAAGAAAATATGGGATGTCACCAATATATTATTATCACCATAGCTACTTCAGATTCATCAAGTAGGCAAAACATAAAATAATGGCATTACTCGGAAATGATAATGAGGATGATGATGACATCTGATCGAACTTGGGACATAAGGTGACAAGTCAGAAGCAAGCACACCAAAGAGAAGAACGGAACGTCTAGAATATATAAACGATGATTACATGGTCTCAATCATGTAAATCATCGCCATAACATACAAAAACGTAAGGGATAAACCTAGTGCATCCTTACGGTTACAACTTAACCAGCCGAGCACAAAGGGCTTCATCTGCCACGCTACCAGATTACAAGCCATTACCCAGATCAACACATACAGGCAAGTATAAGGCCAACTCTCGAGGGTCAAGATCACCGCTACCACTTGTCCCAGCAGTCTCCATAACATCCAACAAGAAACCAACATCCTAGTCGTCTCCCAAATCCGAGCACAAGACCGACATCCAACTTCAACGCCTAAGCCCAAAAGTATGCCAATACCCAATCCTAAGGATACTGCTTGCCAATACCATAGGTCGATATCTACGGTAAATACCATCAACCCTAAGCAGTTCAACGACCAAAAACTCAGGATCCTACAAGCACTAAGGAGCACTCCTAAGAAGCACTCGAAGCTGGGCAGCTCAAGGGGGAAGAACCAGAAAAAGGAGCTCCCAATGATACCAAGGGCGGCGGGTTCCCAATATCCCGACCACACGGCCAAAGCATGGGTGGCGGCGAGGGTTGCTGCTAAGCCCAACAGACCCCAAGGTCGTCGGCGGGCCATCGGCGGCTGGCGATCTGCGGCGGCGAGGGCTCCGACTGGCTGGTGATCCATGGCGGGGAGCTAGGGCCTGTAGGAAGATATGTGCCCATAAGGCAATTTATCTTGATTATACGTCTTGTTCAATACCGTATATGGTACGTATTATTCTAAGTATAAAACATTTGTATTAATATACTTAGATAATATCCATAGACTTAGAGTTAGGTCCTTACATATCTAGATGAGATCTCGATTATGAGTAAGTAAGAGACCGAACAGAAACGTAAGTCTAAAACGGTTCGTGATCATAGATGTGTCGAGAACTGGATATCGACACATCGGATAGATCACTGTGTCTTCGTCTTACCTTCGGGTAATGATGATCTCATAGTCATTCGACTTGCTGAAGTCGGAGACGAGACACAGGTGCTCATTGGAGAATGAGTTCACTGAATGACCAAGTTAGAGTTATTAAATGGTTAAACTTTAATGATCTGTCTTTAATAACTCTAGGGTGATGATAGGTTAGTTGATCCTTAAGACCTGAAGTCAACTGTATAAACCTATGAACGGACGGTGTAGCTTAGACCCATGATCTAGCTTCGAGGACCAGTCCTGATGAAAGATCTTAGGTTGGGTTGCACCAGAAGCTCTCTAGGTGAGTAAGTGACTAAGATGGGATTCGTCACTTCCATTAAAGGGAAGTTAGTGTTATAGGCTCAGTATGGTCTTTATGTTAATCCTCGGCCGGGGTACGTTGCAAGTAGTACAACGTGTATACAATAAAGACCGCTGTATACTGACCAATGTTGTCTGATAGGGTTGACAGTAAACCATACCCTAGGCCAACATCAAACACAGTCTTGACGAAGGGATTTTATCTAACGGAATTCATCACTGACACAGCCAATGCAAACCCTATGATCCTTTTGTCAAAGGGTCGATCACGTTATGATGACTCTGAAACAGGGACGACAGCTACTGCTCGTAGTGACCGTCGTCTAGGGGTTTCGAGCCCCAACCTGTAGTAAGGTCAGGCTGTAGGGTCTCACACCGAGTAGTACTCGTGTCTTAGTAATAGGAATATAGAATAGAGAGAAATATCATTTGATGATATTCACAAGTTGAGTTGTGAAAGTTAGTCGCAATAGCAATAGGGACACAACGTTGCATTAGATGCTAACGTTAACTAAACGTGTTGTAAATTAGTTACGACGAATTTTGTAGGAACAAACTTGTTGGAAAGGGTTACCTGGATGACGGGATCGTCCCGGTCTAAACACAGGTTCAAACCGTGTCCAAATCGGAGCTCAAACGAGCCCAGAAACGCAGAAAGAGTTCAAGGGGAAGTGGGTTAGACCCACCGGGCCAAGAGGCCCATGTGCAAGGGCAAAACGGGCGCGGCCCGCTGCAGCAGCGGGCATGACCCGCTGTGTGCAGCGGGCGGGCGCCCGCTGCATTAGCGGGCATGGCCCGCTGCACAGCGGGCCAGCGCCCGCTGATGCAGCGGGCACGGCCCGCTGCACGCAGCGGGCCAGCGCCCGCTTGTGCAGCGGGCGCAGCCCGCTGCTTGCAGCGGGCCAGCGCCCGCTGCGTGCAGCGGGCGCAGCCCGCTGCTTGCAGCGGGCGGGTGGCCCGCCCTTCCCCCCTTGGGCGGGCGCGCCCGCTAAGTCTAGCAGGCGCGCCCGCAACTTAAGTCAATTAGGGTTTTTTGAATAACCCTAATGACGGCTACGAATTTTGAGAAATTGCTAAACTTTGAGCAATTGTTTGAGGGGTCAAACGAAGTCGAAATTCGTCACCGTCAGTTCCTACGCGTTCACCATTCCAAGCTCTTCTGATTGATAGCTTGTTTGGTGTCTAAAGTTTAGTATGTGAGGAGAATTAATTCGTTAAAGTTTGACCTTGTGAAAGGCTAACTTTAAAATTAAAATTAAGCCAAATGGCTTAATTGTTTTTTTCTCTTCATGGAAATTGTCCCACATTGCCCGCAACGAGATGTTGAGTGCTCACTCCCTATATAAATAGGGGTGCACTCTCCTCGTTGAAACACACACCAGTCAACGATCGGGTAGCTCCAAATTATTGAGCAAGCTCGGTCTGCGACTAAATCTCTCTCTCTAATTTCCTATTCTCTGGAGTAGTCCTAGCACGACTACGAAAGGGGTTTGGATCTGATCCGGACGTCTAAGACGCGGGTTTCTTCTCAAGTGAAACTTTCTACCGCGTGTGATCGGCTCGGAGGCGAAAGCGGCTCGGGTGGATCGGTGCGAGGGTGCGAGGGGGCTCAGGGAGATCGGGTCAACGCGGCTCGGCTACGAGGAGCTTCTCAAGACGGTGCGGTACATCTTGCCTGCTCCAGGGCCAAGATTCCGGGTATGTGGTTAAGCGTTTTTAGCGTAATTTTAATTAGTCGCTTAGTGTAGATCCTTCTTGGAGTGGTCAGACCCACTCCAAGTCGGCATAGATCGGGCTGGGTTCTGGCTCCCCAGAGCCTAGCTAAAATGTTTAGCTAGAGTAGAAATTCTAGATTTCTGTTTTTCCGCTGCATTTTTTGCCTCCGTGGTCCGTCCGACTTAGGACGGATACGGATCCGAGCTCTGGGGGTCCGCCAAAACCCCAACAGTGGTATCAGAGCCACGGTTATGCTATAGATCTACTATAGCGACTTTTAAATAGTTAAAATGCTTAGCCTACATGTTCAAAACCTTTTAGCTTTATGTTAAATTAGTTTTGAAAATATTTTGTGTTTCAAAATTAATTTGTTGCAACACGGAAAATTATTTTTGGGACAAAATTA
This sequence comes from Scilla litardierei, assembly GCA_030789695.1. Lineage (NCBI taxonomy): Eukaryota > Viridiplantae > Streptophyta > Magnoliopsida > Asparagales > Asparagaceae > Scilla > Scilla litardierei. The sequence goes on from CM061135.1 coordinate 149,902,514, forward strand.
TTTTTATGCGATAAATCTAAAGGCAGTCTCTTTTATTTTAAATACTTTATTAAATTTTTATGAGACATTAAAAATTTTAAAAGAGTATTTAATGTTTATGTAATCTTTAGAAAAATTTTATTTTTGAAATTTAAGAATTTTTCTTTAGTTACATAAAGTTAGAAATCTTTTAAAACTTTATTTGAAAGCTTCTAAGTGATTTCTAAAATTTTTAAAAAGAGTTTTAAAATTATTTTAAATATATGTAAGTATAGAAATGATTTTATTTCATGAGATGAAGCATAAATTATTTTCTTTTTGTTACATATAGGTTTCTAAAATTATTTTGTGACATTTTAATTTTAGAAGTAAGGTTAATATTTTTTAAGGCCTAGGTTTAAAATTATTAGATAATTTTGAACAACCTAGTTTTATGCGATAAAATTTTATGAAGACTTTAAAATTTTTTAATCTTTGATTTTAAGTGTTAAAATTTAGATTTGCATGTTTGTATTATATAGATAATTTTTAAACTTGCAAATACCTTTTATATGTCACTAAAAATGAAACTTTCTTTTATGCGGATAAAGTTAGTTTTCGTTTCATGTTGTATAACGTATACACAAACCTTGTTAGGTTAGCCATTAAAACATGATAGTGACATGCTACGATCAATAAAACAAAACAACATTTGAACCTAATACCTGATTAGGGTAGTCCCCTTGTTTGTAAATCATTTCATTAAATCGTTTAATTAATGATTTTCATAAAAGGAAAAATGTTGAATTGTTTTATTAAAATCCTAATAAGATTGGGGTAGTAAGTTGAACGAAAAACCTTATAGTTGATAAGGACTTAATAAAAGATGTTCAACCAATCTGAAAAATTTTGAATTTTTAGGATCCACTAGTTGATAAGGATTAACTAGTTCTTTTAATAAAAGCCATTTAGTTGTTTGGAAAACATAAGATTGATGACAACTCCTTCAATGGATCATGATGTCGGTCAATGTGCTTGGCTAAAGTTTTTGGACCAACCTAGCTAGACTGGGTAACAAGTGGTCCTGGCTTAGTCAATTCCCTGGCCGCGTCCGCTGGACCGCAAGGAGTCGATTCATGACTATGTAAGTCCATCGACTATACCTAAGTCAATACGATAATAATCTTGTTCAAGATAAATCGTAGCCCTCCTTGTTTTAGGAGTTGGCAACTGTAAGAAACATGTTCCGGTTGTTGAGCTACACTCAAGGCATGACATGTCAATCTTATAGAAACCGATTTCTTGATTGACATCTTAACCTGACTGAAACCGTTGTCTCATCCCTCGAGCTTCGGCGTAAGTCTAACCAAGAATGTAGTCTAAGACCTGACCCAAACCGGCGCGTCGTGCATACACCGAGCAAAGGGGCAAGTCAGGCTAGACACGAAAACAAGGGTCCGACTAGGCTAGCCATTGTGATCCGGTTGAGCACACTCATGATCACAAATGACTGGGGGTAAAAATCGATAGGGAATCATAGTAAATATGATTGACGACGAGTTCGTCTACCGACTGCAGAGTCGGACAACTTGTTGAGATACACTCAAGGTTGTCAGACTCAGGGTAGTCGGATCCCTCTCTCACAAATGTTATTTTATAATAAATTGGTTATTATCGTGGCTTTAAATAAATTTAGTGGGAGAATATAGTTTTATTAAAACCATTAAAACTATACTACGAACATTTACTAACTATAGTATCTATAAAATACAGAATGGATTCGGGACTTAGATACATGGTTGAGAAGAACGTGCTGGATGGAACGAACTACAAAGACTGGCTTAGGAACATCAAGTTGGTCCTTTCCCTAGCCGGAATAGGATACGTACTGTTCGAGGACGCTCCAGATAAGCCCGATGAAGATTCGACCCACGAAGAGAAGGAAGCCTACAAATTGTACCAGAGGGATGCAGAGAAGGCCAGGTGCCTTACTCTGGCTTCGATGACCAACGAGTTGCAGAGGAAGCATGAACATATGGATGTTCAAAGCATGCTCCTCAACGCACAAGAGTTGTACGGCAAGCGATCTCGTGCTGCCAAGTTCGAAGCTACCAGTAACCTCTGGGGCACCAAGATGGGGACGGAACCCGTACAGGATCATGTTATCAAGATGATCGGGTACGTGGAGGATGCGGCCCAGTTAGGTTTTGTCTTGGACAATGAGATGTCCACGGACATTATCCTAAAGTCTTTGACTCCCGATTTCAAGCCTTTTATAACTGGCTTTATAATGAACAGCCTTGAGACGGATCTTCCGGGTCTCCTCAATATGCTCCGGCAGTTTGAGGAGATTCATAAGAAGCCGGCTGCACTGGTTGTTGGCTCTGCTACTTCCGACCAGCCAAAAGGCAAAGGGAAGAAGAGGCAGGTCCCACAACCTGCGAAGGCTAAGAATGGGAAGAAAAAGAACAAAGGGGCCCCGTCGAAATCTGAGTGCTTCCATTGCCACAAGATTGGCCACTGGAAGAGGAACTGCAAGATCTATCTTGCAGAGAAGAAGAAGGGGCATACTGATGCCTCTACCTCAGGTACAAATTAAAATTCAATTAAATGCAATGATTTCCATTCATATAGTATGAGAAACTTATAGACATCTGTGTACTGTATACAGGTGGCTGATAAGAACTGGAGATTGGAGAAGTACGGAGATCGGTCGGCAATTAAAGCAACAGTTGCTGCTGGGACCGCTCAAAGACTTCTGGAGACGCTGATCGTGATGGAGATGATATTTTTCTTATTTGAATAAAATGTATCATCTTTAAGGATCGAAAACAATGAATGAGTGCTTTGCACTCAAGGTTTATTTTTGATAAACAAATTAAGGTTCCTTTTATGAACCCGTTGTTTTGGAATGGATGTCTCGTTTGTTGCAATTGAGATTGAATTGGCTCAAATTCTGTGGATGTGGCTTTTCTGTGATGGTTGCGTATATTTTCGAATAATGGTGTATTGCTTCGATAATATTGATTTTGAAGCTGACTAAATGTCTGAAGTCAATCAGTAGTTGAGTATAAGTTCCAGGGGGCGTATAAATTGTGTGCAATCACAGTAAATACGCACATCAAGATTAACTCGAGATTATCTGCATTTAGTTATTAAAAAGGTTAATACTAAAAGTGGTTAAAGGAATTAGTACAGCGTAGAACGTTTTGATTGAACGAGTCAATGTCAAAATTCCTTAATACGATCTTGACTTGACTCATTCGTCAAACCGAATCTGACACTTGTACATTCCATCTAAGGCACTTACCAAAAGGTTATTTTTGCACATAAATCTAAATATGATTTAGTTATTATGTTGAAGTAATTTAACCAGGTAATTCTCAAAGTCAGTGGGAGCAAGTAAGTATACTTAGTTCCGGTTTTTCCGGACTAAGTAAAAAGGATTTTTCACTTTAATGAATCTTCTATATAAATCATTAAGTCAAAATTGTTTTGATTTAATTGCATATATATATAGACTTAGGGTGTCAAATATGTACTTGACATATTGACACAGTAAAGTGGAGTGAGCTAGAACTGACTTACGGAAATGTTAGACCCCACATCTAAATAGTATAAAGCTAACTGTTAGCTATACAAAGTTAGGAAAATTGATCCAGATCATTTTTCCAAAGGATCAACCCTGTGTGATCAAGAGATGTAATTTCAATCCATTAAAATTTATTGTAGATACTTATTAGTAGAACCACTCTTAGGTTTGCCATATCAAATGTCAAAGTGACTGATATGCTATAACGGCATGAGATACCGAGATAAATAGCCTAAGTGCAAGTGGGAGATGTAGGAAGATATGTGCCCATAAGGCAATTTATCTTGATTATACGTCTTGTTCAATACCGTATATGGTACGTATTATTCTAAGTATAAAACATTTGTATTAATATACTTAGATAATATCCATAGACTTAGAGTTAGGTCCTTACATATCTAGATGAGATCTCGATTATGAGTAAGTAAGAGACCGAACAGAAACGTAAGTCTAAAACGGTTCGTGATCATAGATGTGTCGAGAACTGGATATCGACACATCGGATAGATCACTGTGTCTTCGTCTTACCTTCGGGTAATGATGATCTCATAGTCATTCGACTTGCTGAAGTCGGAGACGAGACACAGGTGCTCATTGGAGAATGAGTTCACTGAATGACCAAGTTAGAGTTATTAAATGGTTAAACTTTAATGATCTGTCTTTAATAACTCTAGGGTGATGATAGGTTAGTTGATCCTTAAGACCTGAAGTCAACTGTATAAACCTGTGAACGGACGGTGTAGCTTAGACCCATGATCTAGCTTCGAGGACCAGTCCTGATGAAAGATCTTAGGTTGGGTTGCACCAGAAGCTCTCTAGGTGAGTAAGTGACTAAGATGGGATTCGTCACTTCCATTAAAGGGAAGTTAGTGTTATAGGCTCAGTATGGTCTTTATGTTAATCCTCGGCCGGGGTACGTTGCAAGTAGTACAACGTGTATACAATAAAGACCGCTGTATACTGACCAATGTTGTCTGATAGGGTTGACAGTAAACCATACCCTAGGCCAACATCAAACACAGTCTTGACGAAGGGATTTTATCTAACGGAATTCATCACTGACACAGCCAATGCAAACCCTATGATCCTTTTGTCAAAGGGTCGATCACGTTATGATGACTCTGAAACAGGGACGACAGCTACTGCTCGTAGTGACCGTCGTCTAGGGGTTTCGAGCCCCAACCTGTAGTAAGGTCAGGCTGTAGGGTCTCACACCGAGTAGTACTCGTGTCTTAGTAATAGGAATATAGAATAGAGAGAAATATCATTTGATGATATTCACAAGTTGAGTTGTGAAAGTTAGTCGCAATAGCAATAGGGACACAACGTTGCATTAGATGCTAACGTTAACTAAACGTGTTGTAAATTAGTTACGACGAATTTTGTAGGAACAAACTTGTTGGAAAGGGTTACCTGGATGACGGGATCGTCCCGGTCTAAACACAGGTTCAAACCGTGTCCAAATCGGAGCTCAAACGAGCCCAGAAACGCAGAAAGAGTTCAAGGGGAAGTGGGTTAGACCCACCGGGCCAAGAGGCCCATGTGCAAGGGCAAAACGGGCGCGGCCCGCTGCAGCAGCGGGCTGCAAGCGGGCGCAGCCCGCTGCACAGCGGGCCCGCGCCCGCTTGTGCAGCGGGCGCAGCCCGCTGCTTGCAGCGGGCCAGCGCCCGCTGCGTGCAGCGGGCGCCCGCCCGCTGCTTGCAGCGGGCGGGTGGCCCGCCCTTCCCCCCTTGGGCGGGCGCGCCCGCTAAGTCTAGCAGGCGCGCCCGCAACTTAAGTCAATTAGGGTTTTTTGAATAACCCTAATGACGGCTACGAATTTTGAGAAATTGCTAAACTTTGAGCAATTGTTTGAGGGGTCAAACGAAGTCGAAATTCGTCACCGTCAGTTCCTACGCGTTCACCATTCCAAGCTCTTCTGATTGATAGCTTGTTTGGTGTCTAAAGTTTAGTATGTGAGGAGAATTAATTCGTTAAAGTTTGACCTTGTGAAAGGCTAACTTTAAAATTAAAATTAAGCCAAATGGCTTAATTGTTTTTTTCTCTTCATGGGAATTGTCCCACATTGCCCGCAACGAGATGTTGAGTGCTCACTCCCTATATAAATAGGGGTGCACTCTCCTCGTTGAAACACACACCAGTCAACGATCGGGTAGCTCCAAATTATTGAGCAAGCTCGGTCTGCGACTAAATCTCTCTCTCTAATTTCCTATTCTCTGGAGTAGTCCTAGCACGACTACGAAAGGGGTTTGGATCTGATCCGGACGTCTAAGACGCGGGTTTCTTCTCAAGTGAAACTTTCTACCGCGTGTGATCGGCTCGGAGGCGAAAGCGGCTCGGGTGGATCGGTGCGAGGGTGCGAGGGGGCTCAGGGAGATCGGGTCAACGCGGCTCGGCTACGAGGAGCTTCTCAAGACGGTGCGGTACATCTTGCCTGCTCCAGGGCCAAGATTCCGGGTATGTGGTTAAGCGTTTTTAGCGTAATTTTAATTAGTCGCTTAGTGTAGATCCTTCTTGGAGTGGTCAGACCCACTCCAAGTCGGCATAGATCGGGCTGGGTTCTGGCTCCCCAGAGCCTAGCTAAAATGTTTAGCTAGAGTAGAAATTCTAGATTTCTGTTTTTCAGCTGCATTTTTTGCCTCCGTGGTCCGTCCGACTTAGGACGGATACGGATCCGAGCTCTGGGGGTCCGCCAAAACCCCAACAGGGCCTACGGGATGGAACGAAGCGGAAGCTGGCGGATCGGAGATCGGAGTGGCGATGCGGGGTCCGATCGAGCTCGCTTGGGGGAGAGGCCGGGAGGAGGAGTAGGCAATGCCGGGGTGAAGGGGAATCACGGGGATGGCTTGGGGAGGAAGGTGGGGGGTTAAAAAGAGAGAAAGGGGGGCACCGAAGTCGGGGTTAGGTAGGGTAGGGTTCGGCGGGCACGGGTCTCGAGGGGGGAAACGGACAAACGAAATAAAGAGAGGGGAGGAAGGTGGTCGGTGGGAAAGTAAGTCAAACCCTTGGAGAGAAAAAGACGGGTACAAGATAGAAGTAGGGGCTAGAAGAGAAACACTAGCTCAAAAGACGCAAACAGCCTACACTTACACGTCAGGTTTGGCTCGTCTCAAAATCTCTAGTACCATCCTCCAATACTTCTGAGCGTCCTTCGATCCGCTTCCGTTGTCGAACTTTACTTCTGGTGATCGAAAATTGAATGCTACCCTCCTTAGAATAAACGTAGCTGGAGTTCAAGCGAACTAAACGCGATTTAGGAAGGAGAAAAATAATCAGGAGGCCATCACTAGCTAAAGAAAGGGGTGCTAGTGATGAAGATCGATGGCGTTACATAATCATGATTTACGTCCTTGCGGTCCAGCGGACACGGCCAGGGAAGTGACTAAGCCAGGATCACTTATGCCCAGTCTAGCCAGGTTGATCCAACAGACTTTAGCCAAGCACATTGACCGGTATCATGGTCCATTGAAGGAATATGATCATTTAAATGTGTGCCATCATCAACTGAAGGAAGGTGATGAAGTGGGTAGATAATCCAACCAATGAAAAAAATCACTATAACTGCTAGCAAAAGAGGGTACTAGAGAGGTATAATCAAGAATGGAACACGAATTCCTAAGCAAGGGTTAAGAGTTCAAAGGAAGTAAGGAAGACCTAATGAAGATGGTAATAAGGACACTTCACCCGTATATCCAATACAGGTGAACACTCGAGACATCCCGTACTCGAGGTTAATTTGAGTATTTTATATTATATATCCTGATCTTGCTATAATGTTCACGAGGTAGTTAGCGAGGACCTGCGTAGGGCCACCAAACTTGTAACGACCCGCTCTCGGGGGCCCGTTACTTATTTGATATTTGCGCAGGTTCTGCAGTTAACCAGTGAAATCAAAATAGCCACGATGCAGAGATGTACAAAGATACCCAAATAGTGTCCAGTTATTACAATCCAACCGTACAAATGTTCCAACAATGATAAAAGAAAAAGAAAGTACACGACTGGAAATAGCTCTGGAAGCTGCGGTCTCACGGTCGAAGTCTGGCGCTATTAACTCTAGAGCATCTGCCTCCATATGTATGTCGTCTGCGGTGCCACGGAGATGGAACCGTAGGTAAGTCACAACAATTCTAATAAAGAAAGAGAGGTACTGTACAAGTATGACAAAGCAGACCAAAGTGAAAGTAAAGTACGGTGCAGTGTCTGAACAAGTGTAAAAAAGTAAGGCGTAGGTGTAACAGGCTACTGCTGTAGCTAAAAGTACAACAAGTAAAGTACGGTGACTGTACTGGTAAGGAAAGTAAAGTGCAAGTATGGTAACTGTACTGGTAAGGAAAGTAAAGTGCAAGTACTGTAAAGTAAGTAACTGTGCAAGTTACACTAGACCTACGTGACTCAAGTCGGAGAGTACAATATGTGACCGTTCAGTTCATCTCTTGCATGGGTGCTACCCAGACGAATGCCGGTACCCAGGCAGCAGGATGGTTTGCCGAAACTCAGGCAGCTAGACAGGAGGCCGAAACACATGCAGCTTGACATGTAGATCGAACTCTAGTCACTCCCGTACTCTCGCAACTGTGAGTTACCCCAATACCCCAGTGACGTGTCAAGTACAGTTTTTCACAAGATTGTTCCCCAGGATGTTCCACATGTTAGTCACACCAAGTCAACTGGTTGACTTCCTCATTGAAAACCAGCAAGTAGGATAAAGACAAGCCCAACATCAAAAGCTGTTACTTCCGTGCTTTGAGCACGTGGTAGTGTGGCTAGCACACAATTTACCCAAGTTGATAGTTGTGTGCTACTACCACCAAAGTTGAAAGTTGGCAAAGTAATCTTTGGTAGATTACTTTCATTTAGTTCTCTAGTTTGGTTTAACTTGAATAGCCGTTCTGAGGCTATAAGTGAAGTGTCACAAGTTCACGCAAGCACAGTAGACTAGTTTTCTAAACTTAGAATATGTCGTGACTTACAATTTTAGAGCTCGTCGTGGCAAGACTAGGTTGGAGCTGGAAGAGCTGGTGCACGAAGATTGGTACCTGAAATCACAAGAACAATTGGTTAAAGCGTACCATATTTTCTATTTATTAAACTCGATCGTTTTGATTTTTAAAACCGATTGAAACGGTGTCGAAAACGGTTCTAAAATTTTATATAGACTATATATGGTGAAAATAATTTTACTGCAAGAAGGAATATTTTTCTGAGGCTTATAGTAATTTCTATAATTTTTAAAAGCTTAAAAACAATTTAAAAACCATTTTCCAATTAGTAACGTATTTATTCCACAATTTATTCTGGATGCAATCTACATCGGAATGTTGCAAATGAGGTGTCAAAATGACCGTCTCAAAGAGTATTAAGACATATATTTTTATCACATATTAGTTTACGTGAAAATAAGAAGATACGGATTTTTGAACGAAAATAACGGATTTAACTTATAGGCTTAAAAATTAATTCTGAGAAAACTAAGCGTCGGATTGAGATGAGACTAGCGCCATTGGGTCCAGAATGTCATTTCTGATTTTCTGGAGCTAGTCTCACATTTTTCTGGGTCCTATATATTTAGTTATGGATTATAAACCATAAAACCCATTTATTAAATAATTAAAAATACGAAAATAATACGAAAATACGTTATTACCGCGTATTTACAAGTTTGCCCTTTCGAAGTTACCGCATCACCTCCGTTCGTCGACGTTGCATGCGGGGGGGCTGTGAGGTGAGCGGGGGCGATCTCGATGACGGCTGCGAGGGGCTCGACGGCGACGGAACACGGTCGACGAGCGGCTGCGATGCTCGGCGACCCGGTGGAGCGGCGCTGTCGGTGGCGGAGCGGGGGTGGGTTCGTCGAGATGAAGGAGGGAGGTGGCTCGGATCTTCGTACTTCGTCGGAGCTCGATGGCGGGAGGTGGAAGCTCGGAGCAGCGGCGGTGCAACGTGGAGAGATACACACGGAGGAGCGGGGAAGCTTCACCGGAGCTCCGTGTACAGGCGGTGGGGCGTGAAGTCGAGGGAGGGAGGCGGCGTTGGAGGGCGGCACCGTGGGCTGCTCGTCGGAGCGGACGGAGCTGCAACGGGGTCGGGGGTTCTCGAGGGTGGAACGGCGCTGTCGGTGCCCGGCGTGGGTCCACCGTGGAAGAAGAGAGAGGGAGAGGGAGTGAGAAGAGAGACAGAGAGCGGGAGAGAGAGAGTTACGGTGGGGGAGAGAGGCTACGGGTTTAAAAATACCCTGGGTTAGTGTGGGCTGAGGGAGATGAGGGTAGGAGAGACTGGGTGGTGGGGGTTAGTATTTATAGGTTTAGAGAAATAGGGTAGATGGGTGAATTGGGTAGGGGTTTGAGCTAACAAAGTGGGTGGGGGTTAGATGGGGATGAGGGTGATACGGGTTGGGTTAGGGTGATTAGCTAGGGTAATTAAGAAGATAATTAAGGTAAATAAAAATAGTTAAAACCCCATTAGCCAAAGTAATTAGTAAAAACACAAAAACGAAATTACGAAAATGTCCCTACTAGTAAACGTGTCCGAAAAATTACGAAAACATACTCACGGGATCGTATCGTCACGAGGATCGTGAATACGAAGACCGTTCCAGGGTTTGGGCTACGGAAATACTAGATTTTGGCCAAAACGTTTAGAAAGCGGGTTTGCGGGTTCTCTATTGAAACGATATCAGAAAATTACGAAATTAATGTGGGAAGCCCCACATGATCATAGGATGCTACTGCAGAAGTTTGAAAACGTTTTGGAGATGTTTGTATATAAAATAAATTCATTGACCCAAAACTGCAATATCTAAAAATGATTTTTTATCAGATCTTTTAGAGGTTTTCGATGAAATCCGACCTTACTAAAATACTCCATAACTAGTCTGGTACTCCAAAATAATTTTATAGGAAATTTTTGAAATCAGTTTAAGACTCCTAACAAACCATTATAAAATACAATTAAAATTGAATTTTCTTTAAATACTTAATTTGAAAGTATTGGAAAAATACAGGCCGTTACAAAGGTCATTAAGTGTGTAAAGTTAAGAAATTTATATACTGACTTAAACACGTTTCTAGGCAATGGTACATTAAGTTCAATTACGTCTTTCATTTTTAAGAAAACAAAGATGATTGTTGTATATACCGAAAGATCGGTCAGAACAAAGTTATGTTTTTAGTTCTATATGTTGATAATATCTTGCTAGCAACTAATGATTTAAGTCTGATTCATGATACAAAGACTTATATCTTGAGAAATTTTGAGATGAAAGATATGGAAAGGCATCCTATGTGATAGGAATTGAAATATTTCGTGATATGTCACAAGGATTATTAGGATTGTTTCAAAGATGCTATGTTGAAAGAGTTTTAGAGAAATTCTGATTGAATGATTGTTTGATTGTTCTGCTGGAATAGTTCCAATTTAAAAAGGAATAAGTTTAGTCTTATGCAATGCCCTAAGAATGACTTAGAACAAAATTAAATGAAATCTAGTCTATATAGTTCTGTTGTGTGAAGTCTCATGTACATACGTGTAGACTTGCACAAGGCCAGACATCAGTTTTGCGGTTGGAATACTGAGTCGTTACCGAAGTAATCCTGGAATTGATCATGCGAAAACAACAAAGAAAGTCTTGTGATATCTTCAAGGAATAAAAGATAACATGTTCATGTACTAAAAATCCAACAACTTGGAATCAATTGGGTATTCGGACTCAGACTTTATTGGAAGCATTGATAGTAAGAAGTCTACTTTTGGTTACTTATTCTTACTTGGAGAAAGAGCTTTATCATGGAAAAAGTCACACGGAATCTGTTATTGCTTCATCAACTATAGAAGCTCAATTTGTGGCATGTTTTGAAGGCACAATTCAAGCACTATGGTTGTGCAACTTTATTTTAGTACTTGATATTCTTGATACTATTAATAAGCCACTGAAAATTTATCGTGACAACGTCGCAACAGTATTTTCCTTTTCCTCTAAAAATGACAAGTACTCGAGAGGTACCAAGATCATAGAATGTAAGTACTTTTGCTGTTAAGGATGAAGTTAAGAAAATGTGAGTAATTATTGAGTATATTAGGATGGATCTTATGATTGTTGATCCTTTGGCTAAACGGTTACAACCAAAGACATTTAGGTAACATTTACATAGAATGTGTCTTGGTTGTCTTTAGTATGATGTAATTAATGTTGATGTAATAATAATTAACATTCTGAGCTCATTTATGTATTTATGAAATTAAAGTGGTTTAGAAACGCTAATGTGGACCATTATAAAATTTATATATAAAGAATAGACCTAATATGGTGTAATAATAGTGTTTGTGGTCTATAAAAGGAAGTGTATCCTTCATGATAGATGTGCAATTGTCATAATCCACACTTATTGTTCCATCATATCTTGGTAAATTATGAGGATATATATAATCTGATATTTTAAAAGATTATCAGGCCAGGTGGGAGACTGTTGGAAGAACATTAAAATTAAAATGATTATAACGGTTTTTCGGTTTGGCCTGATAGTTATAACTTCTTGGAAGTTAATAACTTCCCTGCAAATCCCATCCGTTAGATCTTTGTGTTTGATGGACGCATCGGATTGAATTGGAAGATCTATAAATAGATCCTCTCCATGTCCCTTGATACACACTACAATTCCATCACAAATTGTGTATAGATTTTAAGAGAGAAGAGGGTAGAGATGCCTATTTAATCTAATTAAGTGACATAATGTCATCTTCCTATCCAGGCAGTGAAGATTATAAATTTCATAGTTTCTAACATAAGCACATATGAAGATTAATGTTTCTGCTTCATGAATTCATTATGTTTGCATCCCACTTGTACACGATATGCGTGCATGGTTGTAGTTCAGTAGGCATGGATCATGGATGTATTTTCTTGAATGGCATGCGTGCGACTTGAGGTACAATATAACTCGAAAAATGTCATCTCAGGCTCCTTGGGTTTACGCCGGATACAGTTTCTACTTTTGCGACCAGTTCGATACCGTCGAGAGAAGCTACTTTGAAGAGCTAATCATAGCTGCAGGCGGGAAGGTTGTAAAGGAAGATGACCTGAGCCCCAGACTTCTAACTAGAAATGTGTCCTCTTTTGTATCCTCCTACATTGTCTATAAGAAAGATCTTGGAAAGACAGGAACAAAGATGCGGCTTGAAGCTTCAGCTCTGGCAGGTAAAACGGGCTTCAGGGTGATCGGCCATCCCTCGCTCGTGGATACCATAGCTTCATGGTTGATGACCCTGTGAAAGGCGCGATAAGTGTCATTCAGCTGTAGATAAGGTTCCAGCCTATGCGTGTGTGCTCATGTCTTTTTTGCCTCTTATTTTGATCTGAACTGGTGTATCCAAGCACAATGCTTCTGCATTGATGTCTCTTTGTTGCAACATACTAATCTAAGCTTATCGCAGCTGTTTCAGTTTGTGTACATTTGAAGCATCACAATCTGAATGATACCATAAGAAGTTACTAATCTAAGCTTACAGCAGCTGTTTCAGTTTGTGTGCATTTTGAAGTATCACAATCTGAACGACACCATAAGCAGCAGGAACATGCATCTTTTGCTCACTCTTCGGCGCCCATGATGGGCCTGGTGATAGTCGCCTCGAGATTCGTTGCCCGAACCTTCCTCCTCGCGATTGCCCAGTACATCCAGATGCAGCCGGCCACGACTCCTGTCACGTGCACGGCGAACATCAGCTCCACCAGCGCGCTGCCTCGGCGCAGATCCTCCTCCAGCTCGCAGTGCAGCTCTCCCCAGTCTTGTTTGCCCAGGAGGCATCCTCTCGGTGGTACTGCGTACAATGTCACTCCCTCCTGCAAACCACAAAAAAGTATATTTTCATTTAATTTTCCAATTCTCTTTATAATAGAGGGCCTTCGTGATTGCTTGATTGCAAACCTGCAAGGCCCATGTACCCTTCAAGGCCAACCCGATGGCTAATGCGAAATCCGCGGCCACAGTCGATCTCCTCAGAGCCAGAATCAAGCAAGCTCCCGCGCACGAAGCCGTCAAAAACGATGCGCACCGGCCGGTTCGGGCGGCGATCCCCCTATCCGGGACCGTCGAGAGACCAAAGTCGGCGATGAAGGCCAGAGCGGCGAGGAAGAACACGGCGTCATCGGGCACCGACGACGCTGGCGCGACGCAATGCAGCAGCAGGAGGAGAAAGAAGAGGAGGGAGACGGTGGCGGAGAGGGCGAAGGGGAAGTGGTCGAGGGTGAGGAAGAGGAAGAGGTGGGAGAAGGTGGCGACGGGGAGGAAGAGGAGGAGGGCGTAGAGGTCGGCGTTGCAGAGGAGGCGGAGCTGGGGGTTGGGGTGGGAGGAGAAGTACCACGGCCGGGCCTGGAAGGAGGCGGTGCTCGGGCAGTTGAGGAGGAGGGCGACGGTGGAGGAGAGGCGGCAGAGGCCGACGGGGAAGAGGAAGAGGAAGGCCAGCACGTGGCCGGACAGCGATATCATGATCTTGCATGCACGCTAGCATTGAAAAAGCTGAACCGTCCGTTAAAATAACACTTGAAAAGGATCCAAATTCGAAGGGAAGACTTGGCCTGTTGAGTGACACCTACGTTTGCCGTTGGACCAATTCAAATGGAGAGATGAAATTGAGTTAACCAGATATTTTGTTGTGACGAGGGTTTAGAATGGGATGATTAAAATTTTAAAATGTGTTATAAATCGTCATGGGGAAAAAACCCACGGCTCTTTATTTATAGCATATAGAGGAGCGTATACAGATACGATACATTAGATACGGTCTTATCTATAAGATAAGCCGTGATCCCAACCGACTAACCAACTCGGTATTATCCCGTCACAACACTCTCCCTTATTCAGCCATAGGTGTGGACTCTGCTCATGAATACTTCAGGATTCTGAGTGTAGTGGGAGTCTCACACTGGGTGGATACTTCAGGATCCTGAGTTGGTGAGGTTTGCCTCGTTAAAACCTTTAGCTATGGAAAACCCTGTGGGAAAAACCATAGTTAAGGAAAAGGAGTGCAGACACTCTCTAACTCCCCCTGATCTGTACAAGCACTCGGGCTTTCAGATCTCATAGGCGCCTCATCTCAATTTTCTGTACAAACTTCCTAAAGGTAGTAGTAGAAAGGGCTTTAGTGAACAAGTCTGCCAGGTTGTCACATGATTGTACTTGTCTGACGTCGATCACGCCATCTCTCTGTAGCTCGTGTGTCCAGAAGAATTTGGGAGAAATATGCTTCGTTCTGTCGCCTTTAATGTAGCCACCTTGTATCTGAGCTATGCAAGCAGTGTTGTCCTCGAACATGGTAGTAGGTTCAAGGTCCCTAGACTTCAATCCAGTCGTCACTAGGATGTGATCTACAACTGACCGTAGCCAGACACATTCTCTGCTTGCTTCATGGATGGCGATGATCTCTGAGTGATTAGATGAGTTCGCCGTCATGGTTTGCTTAACGGATCTCCAGGAAATGGCTGTCCCACCATGGGTAAACACGTACCCAGTCTGTGACTTTGCAGTGTGGGGATCAGACCTGTAACATGTATCAGCATAACCAACAAGTGCAGAGGATAATCCATTTTTGTAAAAGAGTCCCAAATCTGTAGACCCTTGGAGGTAGCGCAGAAGGTGCGTTACCCCGGTCGAGTGGTGCTGCGTCGGCGCTGCACTGTATCTGTCTAGTAAATTCACTGCGAACGTTATATCGGGACGCGTATAGTTTTCCAGTTATAGAAGTGCTCCAATAGCACTCAGATAAGGGACTTCTCTCTTCCAGCGGCCGAAAGTGGTCTTTATGTGCATCCAGAGATCGTACCACTACTAAGTGGGTGACATTGGTCCATATGAAATCTTTGCAACATTTTCTTCGTATATGCGATTTGGTGTAATAGGATTCCGTCTTTTAGATGTTCAATCAGTAAGCCAAGGCATAATTTCGTTTTGCCTAGGTCTTTCATTTCGAATTCTTTTGTCAGGCTTACAGATATCTCAGCGATCTCTTCAGGAAATCCAATGAGATCCAGATCGTCTAGTAGACTGCTATTATGATGAATCCTTTTCCTTTTGCTCTTATAAAGATGCAAGGGCAGACTTCATTTTTGTTGAACCCTTGTTGTACAAGAAATTCACTTAGTCTGGTATACCACATCCGTCCTGATTGTTTAAGACAATACAATGATCTTTGAAGCTTACAGAGTAGACGTCCCGAGGTCTATCTTTTAATTCAGCAGGCATTGAAAAGCCATCATGAAGTTTCATGTATATCTCCTTGTCGAGATTACCGTATAGATATGCAGTCACAACATTCATTAGCTGCATATCTAAACCTTCCTTTGCTGTTAAGCTTATCAGGAATGAAAAGTGATCGCATTCATGACCGAGGAGTATGTTTCCTCATAGTCAATACCCGGTCTTTGGGAAAATCCTTACGCTACAAGCCGTGCTTTGTAGCGTGCAATCTCATTATTTTCATTTCTTTTTCTCACGAATACCCATTTGTATCCCACAAGTTTGACACCAGTAGGTGTCTGGACTATTTGCCTAAAACTTTGTGTTTCTTAAGCGAGTCCAGCTCAGCTTTTATTGCCTGATTCCACTTTGGCCAATCATTTCTACGTTTGCATTCAGCAACGGAATGTGGATCATGATCATCGTCGCTTCCAGCGACGTGAATAGCAATATGAAATGCAAAGCCATCGTCGACGACTGTACTCTTTCTGTCCAACACCTCCCCTGTACATACATAATTTAATGATATTTTAGTTTCTCCCAGTAGTTCCTCTGCAGTGGATTCCGGGAGGGGTGAGGGTATGGACATGAGTGTAGGAAGATATATGTCATTGAGGCAATTTATCCTAATGTAATATCTTGTTCGTATATACAAAGTTAACAATTGTCTTAGTATAAATTTTATGAATCAAATACTTGGACAATTTACTTAGACTAGTAGTGAGGTTATTACGCATCTAGATGTAGATCTCGATTATGAGAAGTAAATGACTGACTAAAACTTAAGTCTTAAAATGTTCGTGGTCATAGATGTGTCGAGAAAAGGATATCGGTACATCGGATAGACCATTGTGTCTTTGTCTTATCCTATAGGGTAATGATGATCGCATAGTCATTCGACCTGGCGAAGTCGGAGACACAGCATATGTGCTCATTAGAGAATGAGTTCACTGAACGACCCAATTAAGAGTTATTAAATGGTTAAACTTTAACTGAACTGTCATTAATAACTCTATAGTGATGATAGGCAAGTTGGCCCTCAAGACCTGAAGTCATTTGTACAAACCTGCGTGTGAATAGTGTCACTTAGATCTATGATCTAGTTATGAGCCCAGGCATGCTGAAAGGTCTTAGGTTGGGTGACACCTGAAGCATACGAGGTAAGTATATGACTTAGATGTGATTCGTCTCTTCCGTTAAAAGGAAGTTAGTATCGCGGGCTCAGTACGGTTCTTTGTACTAAACCTCGGTCGGGGTACGTTGTAGGATGTACAACGTGTATATGACAATGACCGCTGTATACTGACCAATGCTGGCTAGTAGGGTTGACGGTTTACCATACTCTAGGCCATGCAGATACATAGTTGTGACAAAGGGACTAAAACTGCGGTATTCATCATTGACACAGTCAGAGTGATCCTGGCGACCCTTTTGTCGATGGGTCAATCACGTAAGTATGATTCTGAAACAGGGACGACACCTGCTGCTTGTGGTTACTGTCCTCTAGGGGTTTCGATCCCCAACCTGTAGTAGGGTCAGGCTGTAAGGTCTCACACCGAGTTCGGATCACATCTTAGTAATAGGAAGAATTTAGGAGGTGTGCACTCGAGTGCACGAGAATAATTAAAGTCTCTAATGAGTTAAGTCGACCTATATTAAATTAGATTTAATAAAGGTCGCATAAGTTTTCAAACGATTAAATAAGATTTAATAATGTCGCGAAATGTTTGCGACTTCGGCGTTAGTTGTCACGCCCCGCTTCCCAAAAATATGGAGACGAAGCGTGAGAAGGTCCGCTCAGACTTGAAGCTGCAAAGCTGTAAGTCCGATAAGCGTCAATCAAATTTAAAACTGCAGGTCCTTGCAACGCTAACGAAACAAAGATAATAATAATGAAATGAGACAAAAGAGATATCTCAGAATATCCATAAAATAAGTTTCAACATCACAGAAAAAAAAGCCACCAGGCTAAAAGAAAAGAGACTAAAGGCCCAAACATGGCCAGCAAAAGTACAATGTACAAAACAAAGGTGCCACGCACCGACAACTAACAACAAAACCTAAAACAAAAGAAGCTCAGCAAAGTCACCAAGAAAGGTCTCCGGTGTCCACAAAACTCATCCTGGGCAATCATGGACTCAGACTCAGCGTCAGCAAAACATCACGTACACAGCAACGGTCTCCGGCTCAGGGTCTAACATGTGACACCCAAAAGAGCAAGGGGCACATGTCAGCAAGTCTACAAGAGACTTGTGCAAGGAAACTGAAAGTAGGTACAAGTAAAGCAACCTAGCAGTTCTAGCATGAATGCAATGACATGGCAGTTAAAGTATGAGTGCAACAAGTAAAGTAAAGTAAGGTAAGGTACGAGCATGGCATTTAAACATGGCATGGATGACAAGTTTTACAAGTAACTAGTACAAGACAAGTAAAGTAAGCACCTCGTGCACAGAGATTCCGCCTTCTGGCTAGAGTGGCTGATCGGGCCACTCCTAAGCTCAGGTGACCGTTTATCCCTACCCCTCCACGTGTATCGGGCATTGGCTTTTGACCAACACATGAGGCCCGCTTCTGGATCACGAGCCAGGAAGTGTTTTAACATGATGGCCTAGGGGTGCACCTAGCCGGAAACATGGAAACACGGATTGTACAAGTATTTTGTAGCGTGTGCTACGATGCAACAATCAATTTGGATGACATGTAAGATGCAATGCATGGCAGTTAAAAGTGCGTACAGATAAGGAAAGTAAATGTGACAGTTTAGTATGCATGAACAACAAGTTTAAAGGGTTGGATCTAGCTTCGTTGTCAAGCTAGATCAATTAGGTGACGGATCTAGTTTCGTTGTCAAACTAGATCAAGTAGGCGCCTAGCCAGCTATCATTTCACTGACTAGTCTCTTTTACGCTAGGAACAAGGAAGTGGCCTAAAAACATGGCCCGACACAAGAGTTGGCAAGTTTCACTTGCCTGCAAGTATCACGTCAGGGAAACACCGTCCAACGAGTCCAAAGTCACAATTATCCTACGTGCACAAGTCCACCGACCTAAAGTCCATATTATTAATCTTGATTAGTGAATTTAAAACATTTAAAATACTTTAAAAATACTGATTTTAGTCTTGATTAGCATGCAATTGGGTTGGGGGTCCTAGGGGTGTAAAGCGTTACCTCAACACGACGCGAAAGCTACACTGGCGTCGGGTAGCGACGCCAGGGGTTGGGGTAAGAGAACGCGCTCCGAATCCTGATTCCAAATTAGTTTCCTCGCTGGAAAGTTCAGAGCATCTACCGGAGCAATGGTTCCAGATTCCAAAGCTAGCACGTGCGACGACGGGCTACGACGTGTCGCAACGTCGTACGCTGCAACCCGTCGGAGAGAAAGCATCTAGGTGGGGCCCACAGTAGTCCTAGGGTCCTATGGGGGACCCACAATACCTCTGGAGAACTTGGGGGGCCCACTGTGGCAAGTGGTGCGACGGGTGCGGGGTTGCGACGTTTGGCTCTCGGTCGTACAGCCTCGGTGCGGGGGATTCCATCGGTCGGGCACTAGGGGTGCGAGGGTTGCAGCGTTTGGGGTTGCAGTGGTGCGGCGGAAGCTTGGTGCGGAGAAAACCATCGGTCGGTGCGGGAGACAACGCCGGTCGGGCACTGCGGATGCGGGGGAGCGGGCGCTGCAACGTTGCAAGTGTTGCAACGTTGCGGAGAGCGGGCGATGCGGGCGAGAGCGTCGGTCGGGCATGGAGCGGTGCGGAGCGACAGAGCGGGGGCTTGCAGCGATGCGGGGAGCGGCGATAGCGGGCGAAAGCTCTCGGTCTAACCGAGAGATTCTCTCGGTCGGACACGGGGGTGCAAGCGGAGGCGATGCGGAGCGGCTGTGCAAGCTTGGTGCGGGCTTGGGCGTCGGTCAGGGCGGGAGAACGGAGCTCGTTTCTCCGGTCGTGCGGCAGATGCTTGTCGCAACGTTGCGACGATTCGTCGCAACGTCAAATTTGGTGGAAGTGGCTAGGGTTATTTTCTTGCTAAAATAGGTCTTCCTAGAGGTTGTTTATATAGTGTAGATGGGTTGACTAGGTCTAGGGCTAATCCTAATGAGATTAGGAGTTTAAAATAATTTAAAATTTGAATCTCAACTTCTCCAACTCACACAAGGATTTGATGCGGTCCAAATGAGCTGGAAATTGGCTCAAAAATTCTTTAAAATGTTTTAAACTCAAATAAATTTTATTTGGCCGAAATTAATTTAAAACGTAATTATTAAAAATGTTATAAACCTTGTTAAAAATATAAAAGTGATCAAATAAACTCCAAAAATTATAAAATAAATATCGGGGTGATCGTGATGACGAAAGTGAGCTAACTAAGAAGACGGATCTCAATTTCGACGTAGGACGACGAAACTAAAAATAGAAACGTCTCCCGTCAAAAGTGAGAATCGCAACGTCTCATCGAATAAGATTAAATTGTGGGAAAACGACTCGAGAAACGTCGTTCCAATTTAGTGCCACTATTTAATACTCTCAGAGACGTTCACAACGGCGTATCACACGAAAGTGTTCACAAACAAACAAGGTCTAAAACAAACACGTGCACGGCCAAAAGCACGTGCACGAACATCGTACAACGAAAAGTGGTCGTTACATTAGTAGAATGCTGAATGGGATTATTGCATATGATGCAAACAAGTTAAAATATATTATAAATAGTTTATAATGATTTTTTAAAACATATAAACACATAGAAATGGATAGACGGCTCTTTGTGATGGTCCCATTCGAACCAAGCTTTCCAACGAATCTGGAATCGGCCCAATCAGAGTTATAGAACTCAAGTTATGGCTCAAAAGACCAGAACTGGGCTTTGCCCAGGTCTGGTCTGACTTGACCCAGTTGGACTGGGCTAGCCCGCCCAACTGGGCAGGGGCAAGCCCAGCCCGCCAAATAGGCAGGCTCAGGCCAGAGCCTCTAGCGTGAGCCCGCCCGCCCAGCCCGCTCGCAAATGCGAGCGAGCCAGCCCGCATTGCGGGCGGGCGTGCCAGCCCGCCTGTGCGGGCCGGCTTGACCCACCCGCTGTGCGGGCAGAGCGGGCGGGTCAAATCCGCCCGCACTGTAGCAGGCGGGTCAACCCGCGTGCCCAAGCGCGGGCTGGCGCCCAGTTTGGATTGGGCGCGCCCAGTTAGCCGTGGGCCCCACCTGAGGGGCCCAAAACTTCCAGAAACCCTAGGAGGGTTGTGACGGCTACGAATTAGCCGAATTTTGACTTTTTGCTCAACTTTGAGCAATTGTTTTAGGAGTCAAACGAAGTCGGAATTCGTCGCTGTTCATTCCTATGCGTTCATTGTTCATAGCTCTTCAAATTGATAGGTTGTATCATTTCTAAAGCTCAACGGTGAGGGAGAATTAATTCGTCAAAGTTTAGCCTTTATGAAAGGCAAACTAACTTAATTAATTCTCTAAATTTAATTTAGTCCCACATCGGATATGATGAGAAGGGGAGGGCCGGCCGCCTATATAAATAGGGGCCAACATTCTCCTTGAAAACTTGCACCAAGTCATTGAAAATTGAGAAGCTCACAAAAGTTTTGGGCACGCATAAAATTCGAGACAGAAATTATTCTCTCTCCCATTTTCTTCTGTTTCCTTCACGTTCGTTCTAGCAAAACGACGTGGAGGATTTGGATTTTGATCTGAAGTCTAAGATGTCGGATCGAGCTCAAGTAAAACTTTCTTCGGCAAGTGGTTGGCCCAAAGGAGCAGTGTTGGCTTGCTACGGGTGGATCGGTTCGTGTGCGCAGAGGCAGCGTGCTTGGGGAGCGGAAGTCGGTACGGTACACATTGTCGGTGCAAGCAAGGTTCTGGGTATGTGGTTAATAAGCTTTCTTTAATTATTATATCGCAGTAGCTTTAGATCTTTCTTGGGGTGGTCAGATCCATCCCAAGTTAGCATAGATCCTGGCTTAGGGTCTTGTTGCCTTAGGGTCATCGTTAAATAGTTTAACGATTTATTTATTTCTGCTGCTTTATTTTTGCTTCTATAGTCCGTCCGACGTAGGACAGGCATAGAATTGTGCCATAAGGGTCCATCAAAACCCTTCAATGAGCTCATTTCTCTATGGGTGTATCGTCCCAAGGTCTCTGGATATTTTTCTTTTTCTTGGATTTTTATCCTTAAAGCCTGGTGGTTTGCCTTTTTTCTGTTGAGGTGCAGCCACTTCTGCTGCTGATGGATTGCATCCATTCTCGGGGATGTCAATCCTAGCTGGAGTATTTGCAGCAGGGATGTGTGATTTGACAATCTTTTGGTTGTAAGTAAATGAGTCCGATAATCAGTGGATAGTATCCTGAATGTGGAGGATCTTCAGGATCTCATCTTCACATTATTTTGTTATCGGATCATAGTGGGTCAAACTTTTTGTATCACACGTTATGATGTGCTTCGCACCAGATTTCTCAGTGTCTGGGCCCATTTTGGGAAAAATTGTCTCATCAAATTCAGTCTTCAATATGTGCCTTAAATGCGTCCCACGTTTGGGGTTCTAGGTATCTTATAATTGAGGGTGAGTCAAACCCTATAAACATACCTAGGCGACGTTGAGGACCTATTTTTGTCCTCTATGGTGGTGCAATGGGATGTAAACTGCGCAACCAAAGATTCTCAAATGAGAAATGTTCTGTGGCCCTTCATATGCAAGTTGCATTGGAGAGAGACTCTGACCTCCAGAGGGTCTTATTTTTATTAACGACGCAGCATGCAGAATTGCATGTCCCCATGCATCCACCGGCAACTGGGGTTTCATTAACAATGGACGTGCAATCACATTAGTCTTCTTATCAGTGACTCTACCAACCCGTTTTGGGTATGAACATGCGGTACTGGATGTTCAATTTCTATTCCTGTTGCTTGGCAGTACTCTTGAAATGACTGGGAGGTAAATTCCACAACATTATCCAGACGTATTTTCTTTATATGATTGTCTAGAAAATGCGCCCGCAACTTTATAATTTGTGCTAGTAGCTTTTGAAAAGCTAAGTTGCAGGTTGATAGTAGACACATACGAATATTTTGAAGATGCATCAATCAGTAACATAAAGTACCGAAATGGCCCACTAGGGGGTGGATAGGTCCACATATGTCTCCATGTATTCTTTCAAGGAAGCTTGGAGACTCGATATCCACTTTTAGTGGTGATGGCCTTATTATTAATTTCCCCTTGAAGCAGGGGATGCAAGGGAATTCTCCCTTCTGAAGAATCTTCTGATTCTTCAGATTGTGCCCGTGGGATTATGATAAAATGTGGTGCATCATTACAGATCCAGGTGACCAAGTCTATCATGCCATAGTAAAAACTTGGCTGTTATCATGCACTTCAGGTGCTCCGTCAAGTTAGCTTCCTCTCTCCGAATCTTTGTATGGTAGAGTCCTGAAGAAAGGCTCTCAAAACATTCAAGTATGGATTTTAATCCTTTTTCTTGATACGTTACATACAATAATTCTTTTTCATTTACATTTGTTGTTTCCAAATGGAATCCGTTTAAACGGATATCCTTGAAACTTAGTAAGTTTCAGTTGGAGTTCGGAAAGAAGAGTGCATCTTTTATTTTAATTTCTGTTCCATTAGGGAGCAACAAGGTTGCATTCCCAGAACCTTCAATTATATTCGATGGCCCTGAAATTGTATTTACAGGGCTTTTGTATGGTATAATGCTATGAAAATAGCACTTATACTGAAGGATCGTATGTGTTGAAGCACTGTCTACCAAACAGTCATGAGAGCGATCCATCTATAAAGATGAATAAAACATTGGCATTTCAGGAACATAAACTTTATTCATTCAAATTCAAATTGCATAATACAAAAGCTCTCATAACATGAAATGTTCTAGACAATTTGCTAAGATAAAAATAGAAGGCCAATACAGCAGGTCATCAGTTTCGAAGTCGTCAGCTGTAAAATTGACTGGAGCATCAGATGTCACCAGGTTTGTTTCAGCTTTCTTTTTCTTGTTTTCTTTATACAGCTCTTGGAGATGATGCGGAGTTCGGCACACTATGGACTAGTGTCCTTTCATGCCATAGCTATGGCACTGGTCTTCTCGATCCCTTTTGGGTGGGGGTGCATGATTCTTCTTGTTGTCATTTCTGCGCCAGGTAAACTTGTGCTTTCCTTCATTTCTTCGCTGCTGGACTTGGTCCCTAGCCCTGTTGTTCTGTCCCCCTTATATGGTCTTTCTTTTCTTTTGTTGTCTCTCTTCTTTCGAGAAGAATAGGCATTGTGAGCTTCTGGGAGGGGAGTAGTGCCAGGGGTCGTTTGTTGTGAGTGGCAAGGAGAAGCTCTCTGTTTTGTTCAAGCATAAGTAAACATGACAGCGGCTTAGAATACTTGGTGAACTTTCGTTCACGGTATTGCTGCATTAGTATCGCATCTTACTCCTGGAGAGACGTATATGTCTTTTCTAGCATGCGATCTTCTGAGACTTTTTCACCACACAACTTCAAGCGTGAGGTGATGCAAAAAAGAGCTGAGTTGTACTCAGCTATGGACTTAAAGTCCTGCAGTCTCAGGTTCTCCAACTCTTATCGTGCCCTTGGTAGTATAACATCTTTCTGATGTTTATACATGTCCTCAAGGACAGTCCACAGCTCAAATGGATCTTTGACCGTAAGGTATTCAGCCTTTAGGGTCTTGTCCACATGGCAGCAAATATATATAATGGCTTCCGCCTTTTCTATATCGCTTACATTTTCATTCTTAGTCACAGCAGAAATGAGGGACTTAGCCCGCTGATGGAACTTCGCATCGAGCTGCCAGCTCAGATAGTTTCTCCCTGATGCATCCAGCACTTCGAAATCGACACTTGCGATTTTAGCCATTTTATCTAGCAGAGCACAAATTTGCATGAATTGATAATTTAAACAATAAACATTTTCATGCGAAGACAGTTTTATATGAAGAGCTAATTGCGTGGATCGGCCAGTCCCACATAAATAAAAAGTCCAAAGTCCATTAAAGTCAATATTACACAAATGAAAGCTTAAAAAAGAAATTACAACTTTGGAAACACCGTGGGTCTCATATAAGATCTTCAGCTTCAATTGTGGCATCCGTCTCCATGGAAAGTGGTCTTCGGTATTGGACATTACATAAATTCCTCACTACAATTTCTCTCAAAGGTAAAAGAAAAGTGCAGGAAATAAAATGTGGGACTTAAACAATCGATCCAAAAAACCGCAGTTAGCCATCCATGCAAAAATTTGTGATCATCAAACATTTTCATCAGACATTTTCATTACAGGCATCACAGACATTTATATTCACAGAAAAGGATAAACAATTTAATTACTTAATAATTATTGGACCACTAGGCAACGTCATACACCATTAGGTTAGCTGGCTAACGGCAGAGCGGTCGCAGGATCTTCCTAATTATTAAGTTTTAATATTTGCACAACCAAACATAGTTTATCCACGGAATAAGCCTAAAATGATGTGCAGCATATAGTTATGATCCTACAAAGGTATCATATAATGTAAGGGTTGTGCTAGTTGGGTTTATTCAAAAAAGATTGAAAAAGAGCCCAAAATATAACATGTTCTCGTGAAAAAGGAAGAAGTTTTCCTTTTAAATTATTCCCAATTAATCCCCAAATGTCCCAAAATTTCCGAAAATTTCCCCTAAATTGTCATGTTTTTTCATGAATTTTTAGGCCCCCAAATACCCCTTTTAATCAATTTTTAGCCCCCCAAAACCCCTATTTTAGCTGTTTTCTGTTTTTTCCAGTATAGACAGCCTGCGGGCCTGAAGCCCGCAGCGTGCTTCAGGCCCACAGTCTGTTTTGTTTGTGGCTGCGGGCTTCAGGCCCACAGTCCGTTTTATTTGTGTTTTTTGTTTCATGGGCTTCAGGCCCACTAAAAATTAGGGGCTGAGGAGCGGCGGCTAGGGCTAGCCGCCGCCGCCCCCTCGATCTTCTGTCGCTGTGCGGTGGCTAGGGACAAGGGCCCTTCCCCCTACGGCCAGGCAAGGGGGGTTGATACGGCGGCCCCCTCTCGCCATAGCAAGGGGGGAATCAACGCCCCCCGTTGGGGGGGGGATTGTACGGGGACGAGGCCCCCCAGGGGGATTACGGCGGTGGCCCCCCTTTGGGGGGAATACCGGCGGCGGCCCCCTCGCTTCAGGCGTGGGGGACACGTGATTGAACCAGAAAATGCGCAAGGAACACGCCTTCCACTCCCAAGCGTAGGAGCGTCAATACAATAAAAATAACCGGTGAGTACCGGGTCGGATCACATGGACAAGTTGTCTACACTCACAAAATTGATCGATAAAGAGGGATAATAGTGTGATACAACAATCTCAACTAACAGTGGATGAGTGGGAAAACGTGTGGTGAATCTATAATCCTAACCTAAGTGGGTAGGGTTAGAGAACCAAATGGGGAGTTAGGATAGATAGGAGAGGAGCATGGGTTGTAGGTTCATTAATTTTTGGTGTTAATCAAGCTCAAATTATCCACATATAACTAAATTGGTCATCCGACTAATGACACTCAATCGGAAAATTTAGCATTCAAGAACACAATAATTAGCAATAGGGATGGATGTATCATCATAACTCTAATCAAATTTGAACATGGTCTCTTCTCAAAGAGTGCCCACTTGGGTCTTAGCCAATTAAAATGTGCCCTAATAATACATCCAACATTAACATTGAAAATGAGCAAGAGGAAATTAGAGCCAAGATTAACCACCCATCATAATGAATCACAACCCACACCAATCACACTACTCAATCATACTAAACAAGATGAAATTCATAGACAAATTTATCTCAAGTTCATTACAATAGAGAGATGCCAAAATACAAATGGGAAAGAGAGATATCACCCAAGATCTCCCTAAGATGAAGCCTTCCTTCCACCTATTTACTCCTCCTCCAAGCTTTCCAACCTCACATGGCTTCCAACCCTAACCCTAGCCTTTGGGGAAGAAGAGGGGCGTCAAAAACCCCCAAAATCTGTCAAAAACCCGAACAACCCCCTCCAATTTTCGCTCAGGCCGAATTACATCAAAAAATGGGCTTGCATGCTTGCGGGTTGGGCGCTGGCTGTCACGGTCGCTCTTCGACCGTGTGTTTTTCGTGCGTGTACGTTATTTTTCGTACTCGCATTTATTTTGACCTCCTCCTGTATCCGAAACGTGCGAAGTGATATGTCGTTGTGACCCTCAGAGAGAGTAGTTATTTGTAGGATTTTTAGTGAACGTCATTTCACGGGTCGTTCTCCCACAAATCAGCTTTGATTGAAGGGGTGTCGTAACTTTAGACTTCGACGTTGGATCTTTTATTTTTAGTTTCATTTTTCGTGACCCTAGCTCGTGACCGATCATCGTAGTCTCGAACCTCTCGTCGACACGGTCGTCTTGATATTTTTATGTATTTTTTGGACACCATTAGACCGACCCGCCATCCTCTCTTGTTTTAATCCTCCATTAGCTCTAACCAAATCCATTTTCCAAATCTCAACCCTAAACCTAATCAAATCTATAGGGATGCTCATGTATCATGTCAAATATTTTCTAGCTATTTGCCATACTAACTCAACCCTTCCGCTCACTCACTCTCTCTCCCATCTAGCCTTAAGTCTACCCCCCATTCTCTCCCCCTTTAGCAACATTTCCATCTTTTAGCACTGTTTTTTCTCTTCACGCGTGAGCAGCAGCCGCCCCCTTGAACTCATGCACGCCTAGTTGCCGCCAGATTTCCTCTTGCTCCGGACACCTCCCGACGCAACTCCGGCTCCTTTCTTCCCCTCCTACTCCTCCATCAACACGCAGCAAGCTCGCCCTTGCAAAAGCTATCGACTGAACCCATGAGCACCGCCGGCCTGTTCCCCATGTCGCCGCCGCACATCCGCCGTCCGGCCTCCCCCTTCAGCTCCGCGTATGCGTCAGCTGTTGTCACCGGCCGTCTCAAACCCAGCGCGCACTGCTGCTCCTCCGGCGAGACCCCACAAAGCCGCGCACAACCATTGATCTCCTCTCCAAACTGCCACTTCCCCCTTGGTTTTCGGCCACCCTCCAGCCACCTGCATGCCACCGGCAGCCCCTAGGCTGCGGCAGTCCGACCATCTCGACCCCACGCACCTCCTTTGCTCCGGCCACTCTCCTTCACGTCCCTTCCATTGACAGCAAGCCGAACCCCCGATCTGTCCTCTTCACCCATGCAATGCGCTAGCTGAACCCCTAGTCGCGCAGCCCCTCTTTCCATCCTTTTGATTGTCGGCATGCCCCTTGCTATCCATACACGGCCCACGGCAGCGCGCGCCTCTCCCGTAAACCGTCGCTCAGATCTTACTCCTGCCCTCACCCTCAAAACAGCACTCCACCTCCCTTTGGCAGATCCGGCCTCCTCCTCATGCTCAAGGCAGCCCCTCTCTCTTGAGATCTCGCTGCCGGCCACCCTCCGTAGCCGACGACAGCCCCCTTTGTGCTCTAGGAGCCCACGCTCGCTACGGATCTTGCACACGATCCTGTCACCGTACCATTGTCGTGCCGTCTCGTTGCGCTACTCGCAACCGAGGTAACCCCAACGTCGTTGTTGTTCCACTGTGCTACCCGCAGCCGAGAAGATTTCAAGACGATCCAGAGACGATCCTTACTGCGCTACCCATAGTCGAGGACACCGAGCACTGCCACCGTTCCAGACCCGACGTCAGACTCGTGCGCGTTCGTCGCACCAGGTTAGCCCTCTCACTCGTAGCAACCCAAACGTTACGACATTGGAACCTAAATAAAAATCGTCAACTTAACTCACTAAATTTATTTTACGCTCCTTTAAAACGATGTGAAACCGTAGATCGACGATCAGACTTTTTGACTGTGCACATAGGATAGAATCGTCGGATAGGCTAAAACATTTAAATTTGACTTGAAACTGATACGATAGCCCCGTTCAACTTAGAAACAACTTAATAGGTTACTGAACTGGTTTTGATGCCGCCGTCGACTTGTGGCAGCGGACCCTGACCGACGAGCTGCCAGAGACGAGACGCTTCCGACGGACGTCCTACTTGCCACCGCAGGCAAGTGCCCCCACTTGCGTAGTTACGACCATGTCTAGGCCACTTTCTTCTTAGAACTGTAAGCTGTTGAATAAGAGAATCGGACGTGAAATGATAGCGTCCGGGACCCCCTCACGATAGCCTAGACTTGACAACGAAGTCTAGGTATTAAACTGCAAACATGTTAGGGACTATCTGTGTGTGTGTGTGTGCGAGCGCGTGTGTGGTGATGCAGGAGCAAGCATGACTAATCTGATGATGTTAGCAAGTGACATCAAGGAAATTTCGAGCTCCGACTTTAGCTCTCAATTTCAGGTTGGTCTTCAAGCTGTTTTGGGCCAAGTTTTTCTTAATTGGCTTCCTTAATGAGTCAACTATGATAGGAAGTGATTATTTTGGTATCTAAACTCAAATGAAGATTCAAATTTCAAATTAAAGGGGAGCAAAAAAGTTTGGACGAATTTTAAAGACTTTGGCCTTGGATATCCACTCTAGTATTTACTTTTTCAGCATTCAATGTCTAGAAAGTTGTAGCCTAGTAAGTTGTGTAATCAGCATTGAAAGTTGTTGGCTATTTACATTTTTTCAGTATTCAATGTCTAGAAAGTTGTTGCCTAGTAAGTTGTAGCCTAGTAAGTTGTGTAATCAGCCTTGGAAGTTATTGGCTATTAAATGCTGATGTATGTCATTACCAATGTTGTATGTCCTCTTAAAAGAGAGTCTTTGTAACTTAGAAGATAAGTTTTTGTTGAATGAGGATTCTGAAGTTGCAAGTTCTTTCAAAACTTGTTGTTAATCT
Source organism: Scilla litardierei (assembly GCA_030789695.1). Classification (NCBI taxonomy): domain Eukaryota; kingdom Viridiplantae; phylum Streptophyta; class Magnoliopsida; order Asparagales; family Asparagaceae; genus Scilla; species Scilla litardierei. Next base: position 149,932,144 of record CM061135.1, read on the forward strand.
TGTTTTCTTTATCTAACTGTGGGAAGGTTAGTGATGAGACAAGTAAGTTCTTTATCAATTGGATGGGTGGCTTAGCCTTTAATCTCAGTTGTGGTGAACTCCATTTCCTGATCTTGAGTGGTGGCATAGCCTTTATCTCAGATCTCTATCCTATTCTTCAATTCTGAACTCCAAACATTCCACTACCCGTCACGCATCAACTTGGTATCAGAGCTTAAAATCAGGTGTTCATCTCTTTTGTTGTCATCCTTTCTTCTCCAATCAGCCTATTCTCTCTTCCATTCCAGCCTAAACACTTTCATTAGCCTAAACACAGCCTTTTCAAGCCTAAAGTATGGATGAAATTCCCAGAAATATGACCCTTGAGCAAGCTCAAAATCTGCGGCGCGATAGAGAGCTTACTGAATTAAGAGGCCAGATTGCAGAAATACACCAAGGCATTGCTCAACTAGGCCTAAGAAGGAATCATGGAAGAAGGAGGAACTCAAGGAGCACTCATGGCACCTCTTCCTTATCTAATTCAGACTCTAATGATGCAAGATCTTCATCTGAAGATTCAATTCCTCAAGTTCATAATAGAAGGCCCCCCAAAGATGATTTCAATGATGTGAAGATAGATCCACAAGATTTTGATGGAAGCTTGAATCCTGATGTATATTTGGAGTGGGTTCGTTCTATTGAGCGAATTTTTGAAGCCAAATGTTATAATGATGAGAAATTCTTTAAGGTTGCATGCATCAAGCTCAAAAGGTATGCATCAATCTGGTTTGAGAACCTGAAATTGGAGAGGAGTCGAAAAGGCAAAAGAAAGCTTAAGTCTTGGATCAAACTGAAAAGACTTATGGATACAAGATTTATTCCAGCAAGTTACAAGCAAGATTTGTATCTCAAAGTTGCGTCTCTTAAGCAAGAAAGTCTAAGTGTTGAAGAGTATATTAGAGAATTTGAGCAGCTCCTTATGAAGAGTGGAATTCAAGAAGAATCTGAACAGAAAATTGTCTGATTCCTTGGTAAGTTGAATCCAAATATTGCTGAGATGGTTGATCTACAGCCTTTTTGGACCTTTGAGGACGTGTGCAAGTTGGCCATGAAGGTGGAGAAACATGCTAAGTTGAAGAAGACATCAATCAAGCCTCCAAATTTCTTTAAGAGTGATTTCTCTAAAAATGACTCTTCTTCTTCTAGAGCTGATAAGAATAAGGAGAAGGTCAAGGAAACTCCTAAAGAAGTTCAGAAAAAGTTTGATGGGAAGAAATGCTTCAAGTGTCATGGTTTTGGCCATTTCCAGGCTAATTGTCCAAATAGAAGAATTATGACACTTAAGGAGTTTGAAGAGATTGAGGAAGAAGTTGAAAAGGAAGTGAGTTGGGATACTGAAGGAAATGCTAATCCTGAAGACGAGATGGTGTTAGAAGCTGATCAAGGTGAACTTCTCATGTTCAGAAGGGTTCTCCATGCAAAGGAAGCACCACAAGAACAAGGCCAAAGAGAGCAAATATTTTACACTAGGTGCACCATCAAGGGCAAAGTATGCAGTCTCATTATAGACAGTGGCAGCTGTGCAAATGTTGCTTCTACAACACTCATTGAGAAACTTCAGTTGCCTACTACACCACACCTGCATCCATACAAACTTCAATGGCTTAGCAAGAACAGCGATGTCAAGGTAACCAAACAAGCTCTTGTTGCTCTTTCCATTGGTAATGTTTATCATGATCGTATTTTGTGTGATGTGATTCCTATGGATGCTAGCCATATTCTCTTAGGAGGACCTTGGCAGTTTGATAAACATGTTATTCATGATGGCCACAAAAACACTTATTCTCTTATTGTTGATCAAAAGAAAATCACACTTGCTCCTTTACCACCTAGTCAGATTTATGTGAATTTACATGGGGTGGAAACCACAAGTGAGAAAGCCTCCTACCTATGCCAGGCACAAGTTGATCATTACTTACTCAATTGCAACACTATTTATGCTTTACTTGTGGTTGAGGCTTCGAAAGGAAGAAATGAAGAACCCTTGCATCCTTTGGTGCAATCACTGATTGAGCAATTTCAAGATGTATTCCCGGATGATCTACCACATGGTTTGCCACCAATAAGAGGGATTGGGCATCAAATTGACATCATACCTGGTGCTTCTTTGCCAAACAAATCTACCTATCGGTGTAATCCAGAAGAAACCAAAGAGCTACAAAGGCAGGTGGAAGAATTGTTGGCTAGAGGATATGTTCAAGAAAGTAGGAGCCCATGTTCTGTTCCAGCTTTGCTTGTTTTAAAGAAGGATGGTACTATGCGCATATGTGTTGATAGTAGGGCCATAAATAACATCACCATTAAGTATAGATATCCAATTCCTCGCTTGGATGATATGCTTGATGAGTTGCATGGTTCTATTGTCTTCTCAAAGATTGATCTTCGTAGTGGTTATCATCAAATCAGAATGAAGGAAGGAGATGCGTGAAAGACAGCATTTAAACTAAAGGAGGATTATATGAATGGAGGGTCATGCCATTCGGACTCTCTAATGCTCCAAGTACTTTCATGAGGCTGATGAATGAGGTCCTACGTCCTTTCATCGGTAAGTTTGTCGTCGTATACTTTGATGATATTCCGGTTTATTCTAAGAATCATGAAGATCATTTGAAGCACTTAACAGATGTCTTTTCTGTTTTGAGGCAACAAAAACTTTTTGGAAAGTTGGAAAAATGTGAATTCTTCACTCCTAGTGTTGTTTTCCTTGGATATGATGTTTCAAAGGATGGTATTTCTGTTGATCAATCCAAAGTTGAAGCTGTGAGATCTTGGCCAGTTCCAACCAACATATCTGAAATAAGAAGTTTCCATGGCCTTGCATCTTTTTATAGAAGATTCATTAAAGATTTCAGCACTCTATTGGCTCCTATAACTCAATGCATGAAGAAAGGATCTTTCGAATGGACTAAAGCTGCTAATAATGCCTTTGAATCCATTAAGAAGAAACTTTGTGAAGCTCCAATTTTGGATTTGCCCAATTTTGATGATCTCTTTGAAGTGGAGTGTGATGCAAGTGGAGTAGGTATTGGGGCAGTTCTGATGCAATCTCAACGTCCTATAGCTTATTTCAGTGAGAAGTTGAATGGCTCCAGGAAGAATTACAGCACTTATGATAAGGAGTTCTATGCCATTGTAAGAGCTCTTGATCATTGGAGTCATTATCTTCACCCCAAGCGATTTGTTCTACATTCTGATCATCAAGCACTCAAGTTTATTAATGGACAGCACAAGTTGAATCAAAGGCATGCTAAATGGGTTGAATTTCTTCAATCCTTCTCATTTGTTTGAAAGCATAAATCTGGAAAAACCAATATCGTGGCTGATGCACTTTCAAGGAGGTATTCTCTTTTATCTATTGTTGAAGCTAAAATTCTTGGTTTTCATTTTATTAAAGCTCTTTACAAGGATGATCAAGACTTTTCTCAATTCTTTGAGGAAGAAAGGGCTGCTCTTTCAGGCCCTTATGTGATTCAGGAATGTTTTCTTTTCAAGAACAATAAGTTGTGCATTCCCAAAAGTTCAATGCGTGATCTCTTGGCGAAAGAAGCCCATGGGGGAGCTGTTGCTGGTCATTTTGGCATCAACAAGACACTTGACATCCTGCAAGAACACTTTTATTGGCCTAAGATGGCTGGTGATGTCCATAATGTTGTTTCAAGATGCTCTATTTGTCATAAAGCTAAGAATCAATTTCATCAAGGAATGTATACTCCTCTGCCTGTTCCAAATTAGCCTTGGGAAGATGTGAGCATGAATTTTATTGTGGCACTACCAAAGAACTCAAAGAGGGAAAGATGCTATCATGGTAGTTGTTGATCGTTTTTCAAAAATGGCTCATTTCATCGCATGCACGAAATCAGATGATGCTTCTCATGTTGCTGATCTCTATTTCAAAGAAATTCTCAAGCTTCATGGAGTTCCAAAGACCATTATAAGTGATAGAGATTCTAAGTTTTTAAGTCATTTTTGGAGATGCTTGTGGAAATTGTTGGGGACAAAGCTCTTGTTTAGTACTGCCTACCATCCTCAAACTGATGGAAAAACAGAAGTGACAAATAGAACACTCTCAACTCTTCTCAGAAGTTTGGTGGGAAAAAATATCAAAGATTGGGATAACAAACTTTCCCATGCTGAGTTTGTATACAATAGAGCTCCATCATATGCAACAGGAAAGTCTCCATTTGAAGTGAATTATGGAGTGACCCCTCTTACTCCCATTGATCTGATCCCACTTCCTATTGAGTCCCATGTGAGTTTTGAAGCTAAACAGCGTGCCAAAGAAATGAAAAAGCTCCATGAACAAGTGAAGACCAGAATCGAAAGGGTGAATGAATTGTACAAGCAAAAGGCAAACAAGCATCGCAACTCCCTTGAATTTAAGCCTGGTGATCTGGTTTGGCTTCATTTAAGGAAGGAAAGGTTTCCCTCTCGAATGAAGAACAAGCTCATGGCTCGTGATGATGGCCCTTTCAAAATTGTTGAGAAGGTGGAAGTAATGCATACGAGCTTGAATTGCCGGGAGAAACCAATATTTTTGCCACTTTCAATATTGGTGACTTAACTCCATTCTTGCTTGAAAATGAAGATGCTGAGGATTTGAGGGCAAATCCCAATCAAGGTGGGGAGAATGATGCAGGAGCAAGCATGACTAATCTGATGATGTTAGCAAGTGACATCAAGGACATGTCGAGCTCCAACTTTAGCTCTCAATTTTAGGTTGGTCCTCAAGCTGTTTTGGGCCAAGTTTTGCTTAATTGGCTTCCTTAATGAGTCAACTATGATGGGAAGTGATTATTTTGGTATCTAAACTCAAATGAAGATTCAAATTTCAAAATAAAGGGGAGCTAAAAAGTTTGGACGAATTTTGAAGACGTTGGCCTTGGAAATTCACTCTAGCATTTACTTTTTCAGCATTCAATGTCTAGAAAGTTGTAGCCTAGTAAGTTGTGTACTCAGCATTGAAGGTTGTTGGCTATTTAGTTTTTTCAGCATTCAATGTCTAGAAAGTTGTTGCCTAGTAAGTTGTAGCCTAGTAAGTTGTGTAATCAGCCTTGGAAGTTGTTGGCTATTAAAATCTGATGTATGTCATTACCAATGTTGTATGTCCTCTTAAAAGAGAGTCTTTGTAACTTAGAAGATCAGTTTTTGTTGAATGAGAATTCTGAAGTTGCAAGTTCTTTCAAAACTTGTTATTAATCTTGTTTTCTTTATCTAACTATGAGAAGGTTAGTGGTGAGACAAGTAAGTTCTTTATCAATTGGGAGGGTGGCCTAGCCTTTAATCTCAGTTGTGGTGACTCCATTTCCTGATCTTGAGTGGTGGCATAGCCTTTATCTCAGATCTCTATCCTCTGTTCCATTCTTCAATTCTGAACTCCAAACATTCCAATACCCGTCACGCATCATGTGGACACACTAGAACAACTATACCCATGTCATGTCATGTAACATTTTTCATGTCTTGTCTTGCACGGCCTGCGGGCAATAAGGACACTCTCCGAGACATAGAGAGTGATCCTTGGTACAGATTCACCTACGGGAAGCCTGTCACTCAACGAGTGAGTGAGTGACCCTGCAGACCGTGGGGATAGAGGCACTCACCGAGCTAGAGTGAGTGGTCCTATACATTGGTACAGATTCACCTACGGGAAGCCCGTCACTCACCGAGTGAGTGAGTGACCCTGCAGACCGTAGGGATAGAGGCACTCACCGAGCTAGAGTGAGTGGTCCTATACAGTATTGTCTTCTCTTGTCTTGGGGTGGGGTAGGGTTGAGCGGCCACCAGGTTAGAGAGTTTGGCCATTTCTAAGCTGAAGACGTGAACCCTCTTGGTGTCGAGTCGCTTGGTGTCAGACAGTCATGTCATGTCTTGTCTTGGTAGCTCACGCTACGACTTTACCTGCCACGTTTACTTTCTGTACCGTCTTACTTTTCCTTACTTATACATGTCATGATGTGCATCATCTCATTTTAAATCAACTTTGAATTGCCAACTTTAAATTCCTTTACACTTGCAGTAGAGTCTTTCTCACCTTTCCTTGTAGACTTTACCTGACGTACAGCTCCTTTCTCTTGGGTGTTGTATGTCAGGTACCGAGACAGAGTACACAGAGAGCCGGCCTGCTTGAGGACTTGGAGCCAGAGGACGTTGATCTGGAGTAGCTGCCGGACGAGGACCAGACCTAAAGGTTCCTCACCGTTGCTGTCTTCCAGAGGTTACCACTTCCTAGTTGGGTGAGTAGCACGACTTTACTTTTTGCCTAGGTTGGGTGCGTCGCACCGTTAGTTTTCCTTTTAGTAGTTGCAGCCATGCTTAGGCTTCTTTTATTAGCTTTGTCATATGCTAGATATTATCTTCTCTATAAATGAATGCAAATTTCTTTCGAGTAACCTTATTCTTATTGTTATGAACTTTTATACGCAAGAACATGTAATTTTAATGGTATCCCAACAAACGCTTATTGGGCCCGAGCTTCACAGCTCTGGCCCATGCGGACCTTCGTCTCGTCCTCGCACCCGTTTTGGGAAGCGGGGCGTGACACTGGCCACCCGACCCGCACCATTAGCGCGCGCTGCATCAAAAGAAGCGGGGCCGGGTCAGAGACCCAGCCCGCTCTCGCCCCGCCCGCTTCAAAGGAGCAGGCGCTGCCCAAATTCGGGGGGGCACGCGCAAAGCGCGTACCCCCGCATCACCTTGCGCGCGCAGCGGGCCGGCCGCTGGGCCAGCCCGCAAATCAAGCGGTTTAATTTTTAAAAAAAATTCACGGCGGCCTGCTCAGCGAGCGGGCCGTAGGCCTGCGGGCCTTTTTGTATTTTTTGTATTTTCTTTTTTAACTAAACAAAATTGCTTTCCTTGCTTCCAATATGCATGAAAAATAGCTCGAAGCTCCTAAAAATTCTGGAAAAATTCCAGAAAATCCAGAAAAATCCCAGAAGTACCTGAAAAATAACGGGAGTAAAAATTAGTCCATAAAAACCATATTTTATGTATAAAATAGGAACAGGCTTTAATAATTCAGGATATCACAAATACGCCCGTATCAAGCCAAAATTAACATCATATACATATAAAATGCCCAGAAATGTGGGGACATGCAATTTATATCCCGAATCAACACGTGCGGGGACAAGCGGAGGGGGGTGGGGTGGGGGTGGCCGGCAGCACGGCCGCCGGTGAGGCCAAGATAGGGTAAAACCCCCTATTTCCATTATTTACAGATGTTAAACAGGTTAAAACATGATTTTTGGACGATAAAAATCGTCGATTTAGGCGATTAGCCCTAATTCCACTCCGATCTTGCGAGATCTATGGAAAATACTATCATACATATGATAAAATCGATATTTTTAGCGAGATTTACCTCTATATTCGTCCTTTGGATATAGCGACGGTTGAACGAAGCCTACGCTGGTGACGACGCTCATTTGATGAAGCTTAACGTCGCGCGTGTGGATCTCTCGCCTTTCTTCTCTTTCGCAACGATCGATTTTGTGTGGAATTTTTGTTAAGAGACTCGTGCTGATAACGTGTTATAAATCATCATCTGGGGAGAAACCCCCAGCTCTTTATTTATAGCATATAGAGGAGCATATACAGATAAGATAAATTAGATACGGTCTTATCTATAAGATAAGCCGTGATCCCAACCGACTAACTAACTCGGTATTATCCCTTCACAACAAAATGAACTATTCCGATCGTTAGAAAAAATAATGAAGAATGAACTTTTTGATCAAGCTAAGGATGGATATCCTTCTTAACTGGCTGATACATATAAACATAAATACGTATATGTGTGTCGGGGGAAAATGTACCTAATGTGAACCCCTAGATAATTATCGATGGAGTTGGCCTAAAATCACATCATTAGGTGATTCATGGAGGACCCGTGACATCCATCATGATCTATATGCTTCAAAATGTTTATTCATGAAAAATCATGTGATTTAGACATACATCAATCCTGTAAACCCAGCCAACCCAAATTTAAAAATAGGGAATCCAAATTAAATATCCATTCAGTTAGACGTGATCTAACATGCTTAAACCACTTTCAAACTAAATTTCAAATGGTTTGGATATGCTTAACTCATGCATCAAGTGATATGCTTAACTCATGCATTAAGTGATCGTCAATTTTATAGTGGTCGGAAACACCGACTTTGACGCCCTTTTTTGAATGAGCAAAAGATGTTCAAATCTTTTGAAATTTAGTTTGTAAGTAGTTTAAATATGATGGGCCACATCCTCCAACAGAATGAAATTTTAATTTGTGTTGTCTATTTTTTCAACTTGGGGTTGATAGGATCAACATTTTTATTGATCTAAGTAATACCATTATCTAACTCATACCAATTGGAATCCGCTCGATTTATCCATGTAAGTGTGAGTAAGAGATGAATGTTCGTCACAAGCATATAATTTATCGATAATTAATTACTTGTTATACATGGGCATCTGGCAACCAAAGAAGACATTTTCAGGGTAGCCACCTCTATGCAGCATTAGAAAAAGTTGTAAACTGTTGTGTACGGTTATTTAACCGGGTCGGTTGAGATTCTGGGCTATCCTAGAGATAGGCACATATCATTGTAAACCCATCTTGTATTCTCCCCATTGCCTATAAATAAAGAGATGGGGGCTCCTCCCCCAGTAGTTGATTCATAACACGTTATCAGCACGAGCCTCTAAAATTTTTTCTTTCCTCAAAATTTTTTCCGTTCAATGAGAAGGCGAAGGCGAGAGGAGACGGGAGATCCACAAGCGCGGTGCAAGGCTTCTTCAATCGAGCGTCTTCATCCGCGTAGGGCTTCGTGCAACCGTCGCTATATCTGGAGGACGGATATAGAGGTAAACACACGAAAAACGATGTTTTAATCATACATATGATTTTCTATCCCCTTGATCTCGCAAGATCGATATGGGGATTATTTGTCGCCTTGAAAACGACGGATCGTTCATCCCAAAAATACAATTTTTAGGGTTAAACCCTAACTTTTAGCCCGCCGGCGGCTAGCCGATGGCCTTCCGCCCCCCTTCGCCTCCCTCGCCTGAAGAGGGGGGAGTGCCTGCCGCACCGCCTGAGAGGGCGGCTGCCCCACCCTTCGCCTCCCCCGCCCGAAGCAGGGGTGGTGCCCGCGACCCCTCTGCCCCCCGTGGCGGGGGGCGGCCCACTGTCCTGCCCAAAAGGGCGACGGCCCTTTGCCCCCCACGGGGGGCGCCCCGCTATGACGCCCGAAGGGGCGGTCTCTGACCGCCCCTGTCCCTTCCCCCCGCCTGAAGCGGGGGGTGTTGGATATGGAAGACGTTTGTACACCCTTGTGGGGGATGTACGAGGGAATACAGACCTCGAACGTCGCGTACACGAAGTCGTGTACAAAGGGAATCTGTTCCCTTGCGGAGAGGATCTCTGGATGAGTAGGAAAGTCGCTTTATATATGCATAAGTGTTGAGTATTGGACTCCCCGGATTTGGTTTTGGATGATGAGCAAACATAAATATATCATGAACTAACAATTTGTGAGCGCAGTTATGGAGATCGTCGCCAAATTCACGAGAACACTCAAAGCGACATCTTAAGACTTCTCAAAGCTCGTATTCAATGTCTAAAGCTTCGTTGAAGCTTTTGGACCTTTTTGGAAGTCATGAAGATTTGATTGAAGCTTCGAAGACGGATCGTTAAGGTTTATTTTATAGTCTTTTAGCTTCGATTTATAGAATGTTAAGCCTTGAGTAATTCTTACATTTCTATCTTCATTACGCTCATATCGTAGCTCTAGGATCTTAGTACAAGTCCATTCTAACTTCCTCGAAGCATCGCGCTTCGATTCGGACTTGTTTGTGCATGTTAGTTGGTACAAGAAGATGTACTGACCGAGTAGATGGTGATCTAGTCGGTCAGCAACTCTTCTTGGACCGACTAGTTTGTTTCCTTAATTTCTTGGACTTTACTGTTTACAGTTAGTCGGTCTACGTTGACTCACCGACCGACTAGTTTGTAAACTAGTCGGTCAGTGATGCTTCTTTGACCGACTAGTTGGACTTTACTGTTCATGCCAATTTTCTCCTGAGCTACTGTTTATCGTTAGTCGGTCTAAGAACGTTTGGTGACCGACTAGTTGTTGATCTAGTCGGTCAACTTTTGTTCTTGGACCGACTAAGTCAATTTGTATTCAGACTATTTCACTTTGCCTCTTAGTCGGTCTACGTTCACTAACTGACCGACTAGTTGTGAAACTAGTCGGTCAGAATGTCTTCTTGGACCGACTAGATTTCTAGGTCTGAAATTCAATCTGTTCACTGTTCACCTCTTAGTCGGTTCATGTTGTCTCACCGACCGACTAGTTGATGAACTAGTCGGTCAGTGGTTGTTCTTTGACCGACTAGTCTGCTTCAGATTTAGATCCGTTGGAGTTTTGAAAGCGACGTTTTTCTCTCCCTTTTCCCTTGATCCTTTAAATACCTGAAGGGGTTATTTCAAGGGATCCAAGGCTGCTATTTCAGAGTTCTATTGATTCAAAGAGAAGCTTTCAACTCTCATCTTCAAGCTCTCCCATTCTCAAGAATCTCTCCCTCACTCTTATTCCTCAAGAGAGATTCATTGAGTGTGAGCCTTCCAAGCCAATGGCTTGATTCTAGGTCATCCATCTCATCCCTAGGCTTCCATTGCTGGTCATCTTCTTGAAGCTAGGGTTTGGTGACTCTTCCTCCATCAAAATCCTCTTTGCCCTAATTTGGTAAGAAATCTCAAGGCATAGGTATTTTGTTGGTAAGTATTTCATTTCAGTTATATTTGAATTGTATACTCTCGGTTGTGAGAGGTTTTGCGTGATCCCAGGTTGTGGGAGTCACGGTCATCGATTGTAGGTCGATTGCACTTGTGAGGTTTTCGCAAGTGTTCATATTGGAAATCTTGAGTTAGGGTTTCTAACTCAAGTATCCGGAAGGGATCCGGGTGGTTGGGACGTAGGATCACCGGGAACAAGTCGGGGAGACTTGGGTGGATCCGAACCCATTAAACCATTGTGTTTGCGTTTGCATTATTTCTTGATTGTAGTTATTCCGCAACGTTGTTTGTTAATTGCACGATAATTAGGAATAACTCTCCTTATTATTTAAAAGTACTATTCACCCCCCTCTAGTACATGTGCAGTAGCTTCCCAGGGCACAACAATTGGTATCAGAGCCAGAGTTCAAAGCTACAAGGTCAAAGCTACTTAGTCTGATACCAAACTACAATTGGTATCAGAGCCAAGTTCAAAGCTACACATAGCCAAAGTTGAGAGCTATGACGAACAACGACTACAACGTCTTCAGGAACCGCGATGGAGCTTCTTCAGTTATGGAAGGACTATCCTCAGTCAGGCCTCCACACTTCAACGGTACCAACTACGGGTACTGGAAATGCCGGATGCAAATTTTCCTCCGGAGCGCTTCACTATGGAGAGCCACCATGACGGAGTATGTCGAGCCTTCCGAAGAAGATTTCGCGAAGTGGACTCCCGCGGAGGTCGCCGCGGAAGTAGCAAATGCCAAGGCAATGAATGCCTTGAATTGTGCGTTGGAGCCCGAGGACTTCAACAAGATATGCACATGTAAGAGTGCATATCAAATATGGAACCAACTCCTCATATTGCACGAAGGATCGAGTACGGTAAAAGATTCTAAACTCGTCGTTGCTAATAAAGAATTTGAGTTGTTTCATATGGAGCAGGGCGAAACCATGAAGGAATATTACGCTCGCTTCGTGGATATATCAAACGACTTGGAAGCTCTTGGGAAGGTCTATACCCAAAAGGAGAAAGTCGCAAAGATTATCGACGGTCTTCCATCATGTTGGCAAAAGCGTACCTTCGCCATCGAGGAAGGTAATGACATGAATAAATATACCGTCGTACAACTAATGGGTACCTTGTTGTCTTACGAGGTACGCAAGGATAGTAAGATCCGAATGAAGGAAATGATGAAAGCGTACTTGAAGCAAGATGAGCCAAAGAAAAAGGGGATTGCCTTCAAGGCCGCTCCATCTACCGATGATGAAGAATCGGAAGACGAATTGGACATAGAATCCATTGCCCGTATGACAAGGAAGTTCGATCGATTCCTCCGAGAAGGTATATCTTTGAATAAATCTAAAGTTAGTTCGACTAATGCTTCTACTCCCGTGTGTTATAAATGCAACAAGCCAGGACACATCAAACCGGATTGTCCTCTCTACAAACACAAGGAGAAGGGGAAAGCATCAAAGTACGACAAGTCGAGAAAGTACAAGAAAGGACTTGTTGGAACATTCACCGACTCCGAGGAGGATTCCTCAAGTAGAGAGTCGGATGGTGGACATGTGGAGAAAGCAAAACTTTGCTTCATGGCGAATGAGGCAAAAGATCGAAAGTCCTCCTTCGATGATAGCGAGGATGAAAGCGAGGAAGGTAGCGAGGAGGAAAGCGGAGAACCTACTATTGATGAAATGAGGTTAGCAAACCAAGAAATTTGGTCTAAATTTACTAAGTTAGTAGATAGATATAATAAGACCAAAGATGAACTTGTTAGCCTCCAAACCTCTCCTAAGTCTACCATCACCAACAATGACACCATTGTTGAGACTCTCGCCAATGAGAAAGCAAGTTTGCTTACTCATAATGGCTTGTTGAGAAATGAGGTGAAGTCCCTCAAATCTCAACTTGAGCGTGTTCTTGTTGAGGATTCGGATGAACATGTGATAGCGGATTTGACGTCTCAAAACTCAACTTTGAGTATTGAGAATAAGAATCTCAAAGCACGTGTTTATGTACTCACATCGCAAGTATCCACTTTGGATGCTTCTTTGCATTCTCTCAAAGAGAAGTATGAGTGCACGTTAGGCCGTATCAATGATTTCAATAAAGGTAAGGGCCATTTGGATAATATCCTAAATGACTTACTTCCGGCCAAACACCACATTGGCTTGGGGTATAAGATGGGAGACTCATCCAAATCGCCTACCACCTTTGTTAGGCCGACATCCGATGCCTCGACGAGTGGGAGCAAACACCCCATTGGTAGTTCTCCTACCAATAGTGCTTCCACTTCGTACACACCCCCGATTGGAAAGAAACCCACTTTGGGTAGACCTCCAAAGAGGGGTCATGCAATTTTGTACTCACATGCTATGCCACGTAGGAAAACACATCCTACTCCACCGGTGCATGCTAATATTAATGATGATTTTTATGCTCCGCACCCACGAGCACGTGCTAACACTCATATGAGACACTCACATGCACGTGATCATGCTCATGCACATCCTAATGCTTATGTTCAAACATCTCATCCACATGTGCATGCCTACTCTCATAATCATCCTCATGCATACACACCTCATGCTTATCCACGTATGTATGCTACACCACATCATGGATCTCATGCTCATCATAATGCTATTGCTAGATCTCATGATCCTAGGCCACATGCACCACATAGAAATCAACCTTTTGTGCATGCAACCACTAGGAAGAGGATTCCCAAAATTTACACTATTTGGGGTCCCAAGAACACTAGCGATGATGCTATGAATGTTTACGTGCAATCCTATATTAATGATGTTATTTTGAATGATGATTATGTTGGAAAGTCAAGTTCCTCTTGGACTTGGTTTCCGAAGGGTTAGTTCCTTTAACCTTTCAATGCTTGGTACCATGAGCTTATGATCATGTTATGGGTACCAAGGCATTTGTTTATAAATTTGATTTTGATTACATTAACTCATGGGTTACAATTATTTTAACTTCGTATTTCAAATTTGTTGCCTAACCCATTGGATCCAAAAGGATTTTTGGATACCAAAATGAAGTTTTCTAGGTTCAATCCACCGTGGGATACCAACCCTACCAACTCCTCGATTTGCGAAGACTTTCATTCAAACGGAGTTGATGGTGCTTAGGTAATGCACCAATGTAGGGGGAGCTAATGTTGTAAGTATAATATTACATTTGGTATCCATGAGGGTTGAATGCATGCTTGGTTAGAATCTATTTCTTTACATTGGTATCATTTTGTTTCTCCTAGCATGATAGAATTGTGAATGCCATAAATGCTTTGAAATTCTTATCTACTTTTGGCATGACATGTTTTAAAAGTTATTATGATGATTTTCGTATTACTTTTATCACCTTGTCACTTCTCATCGCACACTTTACTTAGTTTTGATGTGCCTTTACTTTATGTTCATTTTCGATCGATATTGTGACATTTGATATTCTATGATGTGCACCACTCTTCTGATGGTTCATTCCTTTGTGCACATTTTATGTATGTCTCTGATATTGATTTCGTCGCTCGACGATTTATTTTGATTCAATAGCTTTAGTTGTATGAAAACATAGAATTGTTTTCCATGCACTAAAATAGCTATAAATGTTGATATTGGAGAGTAAATTCATTTCTTCAATAAGTGAATTTACATTTGATATTTTGATGATTTTAGTTTTCGATTTTCGACTATGGTCTCATTGACACTCTCTGATTTTATTCGAATTTTATTTTGGTGTCATATGAAACGTGGTCGTATTCTTAGACTCCCATGCTTAATGAATTATTTGGACATGATTCATTGTCATTGGCTTCCTCCCGCTCTTTTTGGATTATGCCAAAGGGGGAGAGATATAATAATGGCATAATAATGGCATGTGCTAAATGATAATTTACCATGAATCTAATTTGATATGTTAGATTCAGGGGGAGTTAAGATATAAAAATGGATTACAAATCCTAACTCTCAAATATTGGATTTGAATTTTTTACTTTCATCGTCTGCTTGATGTATGTGCTTATTATTTCATATGGAACTAATGTGTCATCAATGCAGGGGGAGTAAGTATATTTCATTTAGTTCATTATTTTTGATTATTATATATGTTGGTTTGTCATCACCAAAAAGGGGGAGAATGTTGAGTATTGGACTCCCCGGATTTGGTTTTGGATGATGAGCAAACATAAATATATCATGAACTAATAATTTGTGAGCGCAGTTATGGAGATCGTCGCCAAATTCACGAGAACACTCAAAGCGACATCTTAAGACTTCTCAAAGCTCGTATTCAATGTCTAAAGCTTCGTTGAAGCTTTTGGACCTTTTTGGAAGTCATGAAGATTTGATTGAAGCTTCGAAGACGGATCGTTAAGGTTTATTTTATAGTCTTTTAGCTTCGATTTATAGAATGTTAAGCCTTGAGTAATTCTTACATTTCTATCTTCATTACGCTCATATCGTAGCTCTAGGATCTTAGTACAAGTCCATTCTAACTTCCTCGAAGCATCGCGCTTCGATTCGGACTTGTTTGTGCATGTTAGTTGGTACAAGAAGATGTACTGACCGAGTAGATGGTGATCTAGTCGGTCAGCAACTCTTCTTGGACCGACTAGTTTGTTTCCTTAATTTCTTGGACTTTACTGTTTACAGTTAGTCGGTCTACGTTGACTCACCGACCGACTAGTTTGTAAACTAGTCGGTCAGTGATGCTTCTTTGACCGACTAGTTGGACTTTACTGTTCATGCCAATTTTCTCCTGAGCTACTGTTTATCGTTAGTCGGTCTAAGAACGTTTGGTGACCGACTAGTTGTTGATCTAGTCGGTCAACTTTTGTTCTTGGACCGACTAAGTCAATTTGTATTCAGACTATTTCACTTTGCCTCTTAGTCGGTCTACGTTCACTGACTGACCGACTAGTTGTGAAACTAGTCGGTCAGAATGTCTTCTTGGACCGACTATATTTCTAGGTCTGAAATTCAATCTGTTCACTGTTCACCTCTTAGTCGGTTCATGTTGTCTCACCGACCGACTAGTTGATGAACTAGTCGGTCAGTGGTTGTTCTTTAACCGACTAGTCTGCTTCAGATTTAGATCCGTTGGAGTTTTGAAAGCGACGTTTTTCTCTCCCTTTTCCCTTGATCCTTTAAATACCTGAAGGGGTTATTTCAAGGGATCCAAGGCTGCTATTTCAGAGTTCTATTGATTCAAAGAGAAGCTTTCAACTCTCATCTTCAAGCTCTCCCATTCTCAAGAATCTCTCCCTCACTCTTATTCCTCAAGAGAGATTCATTGAGTGTGAGCCTTCCAAGCCAAGGGCTTGATTCTAGGTCATCCATCTCATCCCTAGGCTTCCATTGCTGGTCATCTTCTTGAAGCTAGGGTTTGGTGACTCTTCCTCCATCAAAATCCTCTTTGCCCTAATTTGGTAAGAAATCTCAAGGCATAGGTATTTTGTTGGTAAGTATTTCATTTCAGTTATATTTGAATTGTATACTCTCGGTTGTGAGAGGTTTTGCGTGATCCCGGGTTGTGGGAGTCACGGTCATCGATTGTAGGTCGATTGCACTTGTGAGGTTTTCGCAAGTGTTCATATTGGAAATCTTGAGTTAGGGTTTCTAACTCAAGTATCCGGAAGGGATCCGGGTGGTTGGGACGTAGGATCACCGGGAACAAGTCGGGGAGACTTGGGTGGATCCGAACCCATTAAACCATTGTGTTTGCGTTTGCATTATTTCTTGATTGTAGTTATTCCGCAACGTTGTTTGTTAATTGCACGATAATTAGGAATAACTCTCCTTATTATTTAAAAGTACTATTCACCCCCCCTCTAGTACATGTGCAGTAGCTTCCCAGGGCACAACAATAAGTGCATGCGACATATGGCTAATAAAGGGGGAATATCTTAAGCTTATGTTGTACCATGCATATGGTACAACTTAAGCTTATAATGTGCCATGTATCATGGTACACCTTAATTAAGTTGTTCCAAAGGAACAACTTACCCTAAAATAACTACCTTGGGGGCTATAAATAAGACCCAAGGGTAAGCCATTTCGAACACCTTTTGCATGGCATTCATGCATGCAACTTCATTCTAGCGAAGCTCTGCAGAAATCCTTTCTCTTCCTCTATCCAAGTTCTTAATCTAAAATAGAGATTTAAATTGTGGATTAGTAGCCTTACTCCGTTCGTGAGAAGACTCGATCCGTCGTGGCGAATCCGAAGGCAAAGTTCCGAGACTACCGTTCCGCATACGCAAGCGTAAGTCTCAACTTTAATTATCGATCCTAACTCTGTTTTGGCAGGATCCTTCATTGGTATCAGAGCCATATGGGTTCGCCCCGGTCAAACCACCGCCCCGTCGAAACTATGAACGAGTCGTTGTCTTTTTCACGAATGGGTCTCCTACCATTACGGATATGGTAGGCACGCTTCGTGACGGAGAGAACGCAGCGGTTGTTCTTTTCACGTTAGGGTCTCCTATCATTACGGATATGGTAGGAACTCTCCGTGACGGGAAGAACCGACCGTTCACGTAGTACGTTATTCATTTTTTGGCACACGGCCATTAGGAAATAACTAATTTCTCGACGAACGGGTGCTTCATTGACGAACGGGTGCTTCATCGAGGAAGATGATGGTAGTTATTTCCATCGGGTAAGATGAAATTTGGTGCATGTGCACCATGGCCAAATGGGCTATGAAGGCCATGCACCCCCCCTCCACTTACGGAGGGGGTTGGCTACGGCCAATAACCACCGGCGACCACCCCATCAAGGGGGAAGAATGTGTGCGGCAACCCCATTCAAGGGGGTGGCCGGCCATGGCCAAAGGGGCCATGGCCGGCCAATGCCCAAAATGGCCTTGGCCATGCCCAAAATGGCCTTGGCCAAGCCCATGACCGGCCATGGCCAGGCCGGCCAGTGGCCGGCCAAGGCCAGGCCGGCCTGGCCGGCCCTGGCAGAGGCCAGGGCCAATGCCCTGGCCTCGGCCAGGGCATGGCCGGCCCTGGCCGGCCTCGGCCAGGGCAGAGGCCCTGGCCGAGGGGCCAGGGCCCCTGGCCGGCCAGGGCCCCTGGCCGGCCAGGGCAGAGGCCCTGGCCGGCCCCTTGGCCAAGCCCCGGCCAGGGCAGAGGCCCTGGCCGGGAAGATGTTGCAGACCAAAAATTGGTCGACCAATTTGGTGTTTTTGGTCGACCAATCCGACAGAAGGTCTGGGTCGATTGCAAACTTGCCTACTGACCCATACGGGGTGACAAAAGGCCTTGGCCAAACTCGAATGTGCCGATTAGCCCATACGGGGCTAACCACAGTGCCGACTAGCCCATACGGGGCTAACGTTTTAATGAAGTTTTTCATTGGGCTCTACTCCTTGAAGATTAGCCATAGTGCTCTACTTCATGTGAGATTAGCCGTAGTGCTCTACTCCTTGAAGATTAGCCGTAATGCTCTACTTCATGCGAGATTAGCCATGTCATTGTGCTCTACTCTACGGAGATTAGCCAATGAACTTATAACGTTGTGCTCTACTCTACGGAGATTAGCCAATGTGTTTTTAAATTTTTGTAAAAGGTATTTTCAAATAGGTTATGTCACGTCCTTAATCGGGATAGCGCAATTTAGAATTCCAAGTCCTACCACGATCCGGCCATGGTTATCTAACCCATGGGTGTGTAGAACAGGTCTCGTGGCTTGGCAATTGTTGCGCTAAAATTCTTTGCGCTAACTCTCACCTATTCTATTTTGAAAGATATGTTTTTCAAAAGTATTTTTCCGCTGTTGGTACCATACGGGTATCATTTCTGATTTCTTTTTACTTGAGATAAGTGATTCGGGTTCAATATTGCGTATTTAACCCCCCATTTAGCCCTATTTTGTGCTCATGTGATGCTACATTGTTCTCTAATTCATACGTATTTTCTACACATTTATTTATTAGAGAAAACACACTATTTGAGTACAAAACAGTAATTAACGAAGTATTTCTGCACTTTTTATATTTTTCCTAGCACCGCCTTGATCTCACGATTCCAACGACTATTTATTTATATTTTTCTGAGATCTGTGCTAATTTCTATGAATTTTTGAATGCAGAATACCATTTATTGGAAATAAATTAAGTTTGCACGAATCTTGGCGCGCCACGCGGCATTCATCCACGCGTTCCCGCACTCATCCGACGGCCTACGACGAAGGGGCGACGCGGCACGATCCACACCGTCGCCCGAACGATCCAACGGCGGAGAAGCGATCCCGCTCGAACGAAGCATCGGGCGATACCCTGGCGACGTGGCGAAATCCTGCGCGTTGATCGACGACCCAACGGCGAGAATCGATCTCCGAAGCGAATGCGGAGAGCGCATCATCTGGGTGCGACGTGGCATTATCTGGTCCATCCGATGGGGATCTAACGGAGGAAATCGAAGGCGAAGCGAACGCAGATTTGTTTGCGAAGCGGGCGCGGATCCGACCCGCTTGGACACGTGTCACCACGTTGTTCAATCCCGCATTTTGAAATCCGATCGGACGGCCTACATCGTTCAGCGGTTATTGGGTTTGGGTTTTAAGCGAAAATGGAGCGGTTTTGACCCGTTAACGCAACCTAAACCCGCAATGAGCCTATATAAGGTATTTTAGGGGTTTTTGGACGTATTCAAACAGATTGGGGCGTATTTTGGGCGTATTGGAGGCTCTAGAAGCCGTATCTTCCCCCTGAAAAATTCTGTAAAATTCCAGAGGCTTGTTTCATTATTTCCAGCGAGTTTGAAGCTTTTTAAAGGAGAATTGGTGATATTTTCTTCACTTCTACCTCGTATTTTAAGCTTTTCTCTTGTATTTTGCTATGAACTTGAAGTATTTTGTGATGAAACTTGTTTATTATTGCATGATCAGTAGCTAAATTGTTATTGTGCATGGTATGGAGTAGTTAGGTGATATAATTTGTGTTGGTTTGGTTGTATTCCTCATGCTTAATCGTTAAACGTCGCTAAAATTGTAATCGTTGTCCGTAAATCGACTTTTTTAGATTCCAAAAGAATTAATTTAGTTGATGATCGCCCCAAAAGGGTGAGATTTGATCTCCCCAAAAGGGAGTTTCATACCGTAGTTTTGATCTCTCCAAAAGAGAGTTTCATATCGTATTATAGCTTTAGCGACGATCTTTTTGAATATTTTGTTTGAACCCCCAAAAGGGCATCTTCCGATGAATTGCTCCCAAAAGGAGAATTCATTGAGTTATATTAGGTATTTTCCGGTGAATTGCTCCCAAAAGGAGAATTCATTGCGTTATACCTATCAACCAAATTAATACGAATCGTTGACCCTAGCGAACCCATACCATGTGCAAACTTTTTATATATATTTTCTTACACGTATTTTCCTTGTTCGTATCATTCACGTTTCACCATTCACACCACCATCACCACCATTAAAAGTGTTTAGTTTCTTTCCGTAAGATTTCTATTTGATTTGAGCTGTGGATGCAACAGATTTCTTCCCGTGGATTCGACACCTGGACTCCCAGGTTTTACTACTTGAACGGACTCTTGCACTTGAGAGAGAGCACCTTTTCGGTCCCACCAAGTTTTTGGCGCCGTTGCCGGGGAGGAATGGTTTGTGACTACGGTTTATTTCATTTAGAGGACCTTCGGTGAGATCTTTCCACTTTACTGTACATAAACTTTTTTATTATTATTTTATTTTATTTTATTTCAAAATGGAATATATGAACTTCTATTGCACAAACAATCTTTATGATGCACGATATGCTAATGCACACAAACATAGAATGGAGAAGCTCAAAATTGTTAATTTTAATCAAATTGACTGTGAAACTTTCTTTCAGGCCTGGAGGAGGTTCACAGACATTATATCGAGCTATCCGCAGCATGGGTACACAAATGAAGAGCTTATGGCGTTCTTCCTAGATGGACTACAACCGCAGCTGCAGGAATTATTGGGAGGCATGACGCCGACAGTGGCGTGGGAATACATGGAGTCTCTGCAAGAAAACGAAGAAACCGTGGACGAGACTTCAGAGAGCGATTCAACGGAGCCTTCGTGCCTCGATCAAGAAGAGCAAAGCGTAGACGTACCTTTGCAATACTTGAAAGAGGAAGCTTACCTGACTATTCAGACACAGGAGGCCACATCCCATCAATTCCAGGAGAATTTCCTCGCTCGGAGTCGGCAGATTCAAAAATCTATTAAAGATCTTAATTTGATTGCCGCTTGCTTAGAAGAAGGTAATTATTTTGAAACTCAATTTAAAGAAACTAATACGAGTTTATTTTCTATTGCAGGTATACCGAGCGAGGACACGAATATAAATATATACATGGCAGAAAGTGTGCGCAAAAGAGAGGACGAGCTAGCAATCTTGGATGAACGAGAGGAGGAGACAGCTAGGGAAAAGGGTTTTGAGATTATCGCCATGGAATCAGAACCATGCCCTCCTCCAGTTTTGTCCCAAAATCATTTACCCCTCTCTCCATTGATCGAGCATCATACAGAGAGTAGTGCAAATCTTTCAGGGAGTAGTCGTCAACTTGCTTTAATTTCTTTCACTTATTTTGATGACTATATTTGGAATACTTTCATTGAGAATAATTCTAAAATAATTTGGACTGACATAACTCATCTCTCGCAGGACATTGGCAAACAGCTTATAGAGATGCTTGGAGTTGTGTTGTTGGGGTCCAAATTAGTTTTTGGAGGAAAAATAATCGCCGAGGAGCGCAAGGAGCAAATTGAACAACTTCCTCCACCATTAAAGATTCGGGATCCGCCATTTGATCACGGTGTGTTCTTTCCAGTAGTGTAGTTTTTAAACGCTTTCTAGGTTGCTTGCTTGAATAAACTCGTACCTCTTCCGACATTGAGGACAATGTCCATCTTTAGTTGGGGGGGTGTGTATGAGACCTTAGGATTTTTTTTTGAAAAGAATAAATCGCCAAATCTCATCATTTTAAAACTCATTCATATGCCTCTAATGCGGATGATCATACATTAATTGTGTTCTGAAAATTTTTTATGGCTTGATTAAATTAATTTTTCCTTCATGGAATTGCCGTTAATATGCTATTCATGAAAATTTTCAATTTCCATGATTAATATCTCGAAATAGTTGAATATATTTCATGCATGCTAATGTGATGAAAAAGCTTAAGTATACACGATTTATTAGAAAGTTTTCAAGTTGAAGAGGGATTTGGCCTCTGTTATTAATGTTTATATTCATGTTGATGGGTTTTGAGTTGCTTACAAAGAAAGAAAAGAAAGAAAAGAAAGAAAGAAAAAGAGAAGAAAAATGAATGATGAAAAATGAATGAATGTGTATGTCACTAATAAATAACTTGGTTGGCTCGAGTAGTACAGTCCGAGGGGTCCTTCTTGGCCTAATGCCCTATGATCGTCTGATTTGGGAGCCATTGACCGGAAACTCACTCATTTGATGGAGCGATCCAAGTTATACTTTTTTCCGCGAATGTTGCTTGATGCGCGTTACGCGGAACGAATAAAAGAAAAGAATGGTGAATATACTAAGCAACTTCAATACCCATAATTTGAGTGATTGTTTTGATAGGCCAATTCCTTGGAAACAAGAAAACTAGGATATAACGACGTGTTATACTTTCGCTTGCGCAAAACGATGCTTGCATATTATTTATTCATACTAAATTAGAGAAAATTTCATGTGATTGATTTTGTTCATGGATGTGTATATTAATGGTCAAGACCATGTTGGAATGCGTATTATTGAGCCACGCCATGAGCAATTTAAAAGAACTTACTGTTTTATTGATCGTCCGTATTAATCGCTCTTTTTGCTAGAGACTAGCAAATCGCTAGTTGGGGGGTGTGATTCGGGTTCAATATTGCGTATTTAACCCCCCATTTAGCCCTATTTTGTGCTCATGTGATGCTACATTGTTCTCTAATTCATACGTATTTTCTACACATTTATTTATTAGAGAAAACACACTATTTGAGCACAAAACAGCAAATAATGAAGTATTTCTGCACTTATTATATTTTTCTTAGCACCGTCTCGATCTCACGATTCCAACGACTATTTATTTATATTTTTCTGAGATCTGTGCTAATTTCTATGAATTTTTGAATGCAGAATACCATTTATTGGAAATAAATTAAGTTTGCACGAATCTTGGCGCGCCACGCGACATTCATCCACGCGTTCCCGCACTCATCCGACGGCCTACGACGAAGGGGCGACGCGGCACGATCCACACCGTCGCCCGAACGATCCAACGGCGGAGAAGCGATCCCGCTCGAACGAAGCATCGGGCGATACCCTGGCGACGTGGCGAAATCCTGCGCGTTGATCGACGACCCAACGGCGAGAATCGATCTCCGAAGCGAATGCGGAGAGCGCATCATCTAGGTGCGACGTGGCATTATCTGGTCCATCCGATGGGGATCTAACGGATGAAATCGAAGGCGAAGCGAACGCAGATTCGTTTGCGAAGTGGGCGCGGATCCGACCCGCTTGGACACGTGTCACCACGTTGTTCAATCCCGCATTTTGAAATCCGATCGGACGGCCTACATCGTTCAGCGGTTATTGGGTTTGGGTTTTAAGCGAAAATGGAGCGGTTTTGACCCGTTAACGCAACCTAAACCCGCAATGAGCCTATATAAGGTATTTTAGGGTTTTTTGGACGTATTCAAACAGATTGGGGCGTATTTTGGGCGTATTGGAGGCTCTAGAAGCCGTATCTTCCCCCTGAAAAATTCTGTAAAATTCCAGAGGCTTGTTTCATTATTTCCAGCGAGTTTGAAGCTTTTTAAAGGAGAATTGGTGATATTTTCTTCACTTCTACCTCGTATTTTAAGCTTTTCTCTTGTATTTTGCTATGAACTTGAAGTATTTTGTGATGAAACTTGTTTATTATTGCATGATCAGTAGCTAAATTGTTATTGTGCATGGTATGGAGTAGTTAGGTGATATAATTTGTGTTGGTTTGGTTGTATTCCTCATGCTTAATCGTTAAACGTCGCTAAAATTGTAATCGTTGTCCGTAAATCGACTTTTTTAGATTCCAAAAGAATTAATTTAGTTGATGATCGCCCCAAAAGGGTGAGATTTGATCTCCCCAAAAGGGAGTTTCATACCGTAGTTTTGATCTCTCCAAAAGAGAGTTTCATATCGTATTATAGCTTTAGCGACGATCTTTTTGAATATTTTGTTTGAACCCCCAAAAGGGCATCTTCCGATGAATTGCTCCCAAAAGGAGAATTCATTGAGTTATCTTGGGTATTTTCCGGTGAATTGCTCCCAAAAGGAGAATTCATTGCGTTATACCTATCAACCAAATTAATACGAATCGTTGACCCTAGCGAACCCATACCATGTGCAAACTTTTTATATATATTTTCTTACACGTATTTTCCTTGTTCGTATCATTCACGTTTCCCCATTCACACCACCATCACCACCATTAAAAGTGTTTAGTTTCTTTCCGATAGATTTCTATTTGATTTGAATTGTGGTTGCAACAGATTTCTTCCCGTGGATTCGACACCTGGACTCCCAGGTTTTACTACTTGTACGGACTCTTGCACTTGAGAGAGAGCACCTTTTCGGTCCCACCAATAAGTAAGAGGGATACTTTGAAAGTTACTTCTAGATGGTAGTTGGGAACGTAGTGAACTTCTCGATTCTAGAGTAACATTTCAACGCATCCAAGGAACTTATCAGGTGTTTAAAGAATCGAAACTTTATGCATTGAATTTTGATCGTGTTTTTCATTTTCTTTGCAGTTTTTTGAATCGAATATGTCTACCGCTTCTAAGAACATTGTCGCAGAGCTTAACAAAGGTGAAAAGCTAAACGGCGACAATTATAAACTTTGGTCAATTAAAATCCAATATGTTTTGGAGGAGCAAGATGTGCTCGAAACACTCCAAAACATAATGGAAGAACCTGAGTTGGGCAATACGGCCCAACACAAGAGGGACCGGGAAGCTTATGATACTTGGACTCGAAAGAACAAAATAGCACGTATTACGTTACTGTCCGCCATGGACAATGACATAATGCGTCTATTTCGGGAATTCGACCTAGCCAAAGACATATGGTCTGAGCTAGAGATAAAGTTTGGTGGAACTTCGGTTACCAAACTCCGCTCCTTAAATATTCAATTTGATTCGTACAAGATGCGGCGAGATCATTCTATGAAAAAGCATCTCCGCCACATGGCGAATCTCATATCTGAATTGAAGGATGCGGGTGTTACGCTGTCTGATGAACAGCAAATCCAAGCAGTCATTCGTTCACTCCCAGATAGCTGGGATAACATGAAAATGCACCTCACTCATAATGAGTGCATTAAAACTTTAAGCGATGTATCGAAACACCTCGAACTCGAGGAAGAGCGGATTCAAGCCGCAAAACCAAGTGCAGAAGTGCACGTGGCCGCTAGTTCCTCACATGGAGGAAATAAGCGGAAGAATAAACGATTAAGGTTTGTGAACGAACGAAAGCAAGAACCGGAAACCTCAAAGAAGACTAAGAACAAAAAGTGGCAAAAGAATGTGCACTCAAAGAAGACAAACTTGAAGAAGATCAAGTGCTTTAAGTGCAACAAGTACGGTCACTTCGCCCGTAAGTGCACGGATGGAAGTGATAAGGGGCCACAGACCACGTAGCGAAGGACAGAAGGTTCTTCGTAGAGTATCGAAAGATAACTCAAGGAACAAAGTGGATATACGTCGGCAACAACACTCGCGTTGAAGTCAAAGGCGTCGGAACATGCAAGCTAGTTCTCGACAACGGCCGGACTTTATTATTGCACGATGTCCTCTTTGCTCCAGATATTAGAAGGAATATCGTATCCGTGGTCATGTTAATGTCTTTAGATTATGAGTGGAGGTTCTATAAACAATATGTTGACCTTGTTTGTAATAATTCTTTGATTGGTTCTGGTAATGTTTGTAATGGATTAATTGTTTTAAACACAATGTATGATGATTCTTCTTCCATTAATGAAAGTTTTCATTTGACAAATGCTTCTAACTCTGAATCTGAGATCATTTGTTGGCATGCAAGACTTGGTCATATTGGACCAACTAGAATGGATAGACTTGCCAAAAGTGGCTTGCTATCTAATGTTTCAAAAGTTGAAATGTCAACTTGCGAACATTGTCTTGTAGGGAAAACTTGTCGCAAGCCGTTTGGAACTGGCACAAGGGCCGAAGTTCCATTACAGCTTATCCATTCGGACATTTGCGGTCCAATGAATGTTAAGACAAGACGCGGGAAGTCCTATTTCATCACCTTCATTGATGATTTCACTCGTTTCGGTCACATCTATTTGATTTCCCACAAACATGAAGCTTTAAATTGCTTCAAAAACTATACGAGTTTAGTGGAAAATCAACTAGATCGCAAGATAAAGGTCTTGCGAACCGATCGGGGTGGAGAATATCAATCAACGAGTTTTAAGGAACTCTGTGATGAAAAAGGCATAGTTCATCAAATAACTATGCCTTATACTCCGCAACAAAACGGTGTTGCGGAAAGAAGAAATAGGACATTGATGGAAATGGTCCGATCAATGATGTCTCAGGCAAATTTGCCTATCACCTTTTGGGGTGATGCATTATTGACGGCAGCGTTCATCTTAAACCGTGTACCCTCGAAGTCGGTAAGTTCTACTCCTTATGAGTTGTGGAACAATAGAACTCCAGACTTAAGCATTCTAAAACCTTGGGGTTGTGCCTCTTACGCACATTTATCCTCTCACAAATATGGCAAACTAGGGCCACGTGGGATGAAATGTATCTTCATCCGATACGCTGAAAACTCCAAAGGATATGCTTTCGTCGGTCAAGAGGACAATGGGGGTCTTATAGAATTCGAATCGAGGGATGTTGTCTTCTTGGAAAATGAGTTTCCAAGACAGGGTGAGATAAGTCAAGACTTATCCTTGTTTGAGACTTGGGATCAAGAAGGATCGGAACGTTCGAGTGGGAGAATTCTTGGTGAAGAAGAAAATACGTTTCAAACTTCACCAATGAATGATACGAACGATACCAATCCTATTCCGAGTGGGAGTGATGTTATTCCAAGTGGGAGTGATGTCATTCCAAGTGGGAGTGATCAAACTCAAACAAGACGTAGTAATCGAACGAGGCTAACACCTCTGAGATTTGAGGATGAATTTCCTCAAACATTCATGACATTACTACAAGATAATGACGAACCTGCAAATTTCAAACAGGCCGTCACATGCCCTGCTAAAGATAAATGGATAGCGGCAATGGAAGAAGAACTTCAATCCATGAAAACAAACCAAGTCTGGGACTTGGTTGATTTACCTAAGGGACGTAGAGCCATTGGGAACAAGTGGGTTCTCAAAATCAAGCATAAGGCTGATGGCTCCATCGAGAAATATAAAGCTCGCCTTGTTGCGAAAGGTTTCACGCAACAGGAAGGAATAGACTACGAAGAGACTTTCTCTCCTGTCGTGCGTTTTACCTCCATTCGCTTAATTCTGGCAATGGTGGCTTGTTTGGACCTCGAATTACATCAGATGGATGTAAAGACTGCTTTTCTTAACGGAGAACTAGATGAGGAGATCTACATGGAACAACCAAACGGGTTCGTACAAGAAGAAAACAAACATAAGGTTTGTAAACTTCGTAAATCCATATATGGTCTTAAACAATCCTCAAGGCAGTGGTATATGCGCTTTCAAGAAGTCGTTTTGTCGTATGGTTTCTCCATGCTCGACGAAGACAACTGCGTATATATTAAGAGGATTAAAAACAAGTATGTAATTATGTCTCTTTATGTAGATGACATACTTATAGCCGGAAATGATAAGCGTCTTATCTTGGATATCAAAGCTTGGCTTTCATCCGTCTTTGAGATGAAAGACATGGGTGAAGCTGCATATATCCTTGGGGTTAAGATCTCAAGGAATCATTCCAAGAAACTTCTTTCTCTCTCTCAAGAGACATATATAAAGAAAGTTTTAGAACGGTTTAATATGCAGGACTGCAAGCCAATTGATACTCCAATAAGCAAAGGCGAGGGTCTATGTTTGGAGATGTGTCCCAAAGATCCAAAAGAAAAGAAAGCTATGGAAAAAGTTCCATACTCCAGTGCTGTCGGGAGTCTGATGTACGCCATGATGTGTACCAGACCGGACATTTGCTATGCTGTTGGTATGGTAAGCCGTTACCAATCCAACCCAGGACAAGCACACTGGAAAGCGGTGAAGAGGATATTAAGATACCTCAAAGGGACTGCGGACTATGCGTTATGCTATCAAGGCAATACCTTGAGACTCGAAGGCTATACCGATGCTGATTGGGCGGGTGATCTCGACGAGCGAAGATCTACCTCAGGCTTTGTTTACTTGCTCGGGAATGGTGCAATATCCTGGAGCAGCAAGAAGCAAACCTGCATCGCCTTATCAACCATGGAAGCCGAATTCGTAGCATTCAGCATAGCAGTCCAAGAAGCTGTTTGGCTTAGGAAATTCTTAGACAGGCTGACGAATGCTTCTGACTCGAGCACTGTTCCCATATACAGTGATAGTCAAGCTTCGATTGCTTACGTCAAAGATCCTAAATTTCATTGTAAGACCAAACACATTGACATTCGATTCAAGTTTGCGAAGGAATATGACAAACGGAAGGAAGTAGACATAGGATACATATCCACGCATGAGTTGATAGCGGATCCCCTTACTAAGGCGATCCCCAGAGATGTGTTTTTTAAACACTTATCATCTATGGGAATGCGTAGGTGCTGAGCTGTATCATGTAATATTTCCCATGTCTATAGAAGATCAAAGTTTAATTTGCATACAAGTTTCTTACAAATGATTTTATGTACATTTGTGTTTAAGTCTCAGCTATTTTATTGTATGTATGTCGGACAGATTAAGGTTGGCTCTCTCACATGAGCAACCGCCTTATCTTATCAGATGGATAAGATAGAGATGCGACTAGTTTAAAGTCAAAATCATTAAATGATTTAGAGTCGTGACTTAAACAAGATAGTCGAATGAAAGATCTGCATCATATGGATGCTTACAAAAGATCTGAGATCTGTATCACAAGGATATTTGAAAGAGATCTCGTAGGATTTTAAATCCTATCTGTCTTATGCAGGATGAGAGTCCGTGAATATTTCACGAGTAGTAAGGGGACTCAAAAAGATAGGCACTGTGGTGTCTGATCTTTTCATCCGTACAACATCATTAAGACATACTCTCCCTGGGAAAGGAGTGATGTTGTAATACGTGTTCATACCACGTATGCATTTCGACCACTGAGTTAGTAGCAATAGTGTTTGCTATTATGTGAGACTCAAAGGCCATACGGGTTTTAACTCTTACCCTCAAGGACTCCAATTGGTTCCTTTAGATTTGACAAGATGATCGCTATCTTAGCGTGTTGCTAATGGGCTATGATAATTCGGCTCGGCGGGGCACGTTAGAAAAGTGAATCAAGTCAAGATCAGAAGGTTCGCAAGAAGAGGAAGATTGATTTCTTATTCGCATTTGGACTTTAATAATTCAAAGCTGGCCAGCCAATTGTAATCCAGATGGGATTCAATTGTTGAATATAAAGTACAAGAAATGTGAAGAAATAATCTAGGGTAAAGCATGCGTTGAACTACTCAACTTTGCACCTTCGAGGTCGTTGTGTATCTCTAACAAGTGCACAACAACAGACTCTACGCGCATGACGGTCGCACGGTCTATTTCTCGGTATGATAGATGAAAGAACTAAGGGAAAGACGTTCTCTTACAATCCCCTCAAGTGTGAGTGGGAGATGTTGTATATGGAAGACGTTTGTACACCCTTGTGGGGGATGTACGAGGGAATACAGACCTCGAACGTCGCGTACACGAAGTCGTGTGCAAAGGGAATCTGTTCCCTTGCGGAGAGGATCTCTGGATGAGTAGGAAAGTCACTTTATATATGCATAAGTGCATGCGACATATGGCTAATAAAGGGGGAATATCTTAAGCTTATGTTGTACCATGCATATGGTACAACTTAAGCTTATAATGTGCCATGTATCATGGTACACCTTAATTAAGTTGTTCCAAAGGAACAACTTACCCTAAAATAACTACCTTGGGGGCTATAAATAAGACCCAAGAAAAGCCATTTCGAACACCTTTTGCATGGCATTCATGCATGCAACTTCATTCTAGCGAAGCTCTGCAGAAATCCTTTCTCTTCCTCTATCCAAGTTCTTAATCTAAAATAGAGATTTAAATTGTGGATTAGTAGCCTTACTCCGTTCGTGAGAAGACTCGATCCGTCGTGGCGAATCCGAAGGCAAAGTTCCGAGACTACCGTTCCGCATACGCAAGCGTAAGTCTCAACTTTAATTATCGATCCTAACTCTGTTTTGGCAGGATCCTTCAGGGGGGCCCTGCAAACTCCGCCCGATAGGGCGGTTCCGACCGCCCTCCGCCCTTCCCCGCCTGCAGCGAGGGGGGGCGGCCATCGGCGACCGCCTCCGGGCGGTTCGCTCCCCCGCACCCCGCCCCACCATCGGCGGTAGAAAGGGGGCAGCGGCGGCGGCGGCTAAACCCTAGCCGCCGCCCCCCTAAGCCCAATTGGGCTTTTCAGTGGCCCAAATCACCAAAAAAAATTCTTTTTTTTGACCTGCGGCCCGAAGCCCGCAGGCCAAGTCCAGATCAAAAAAAAATTTTCTTTTGGCCTGCGGGCTTCGGCCCGCAGGCCGAATTTGATTCAAAAAAAGAAGAATTTTGGCCTGCGGCCCGAAGCCCGCAGGCCGGCTGCGGGCTTCGGCCCACAGGCCGAATTCAAAACCAAAAAAAAAATTTGGCAGCGGGCCTGAAGCCCGCAGGCCACTGTTTTTTAACAAAAAAACAGGGAGGGGGAGGAGGCCAAGACTATAAATAAGCCTTAAAAGGCGGATTTTTGGGCTAAAAACAAATTTTTAAAAGGGCGTCTGAGGGCAATTAAATTCGTGAAAAATCACGGTAAATTATAGGGCGATTACCTGGCAGATTAGGGCTTTTTGGGGATTTTTGGGGGATATTTGGGATGATCCAAAAGGAAAAACCATTTTCCTTCCTCAACGAAAATGTCTATTTTGGGCTCTTAATCAATTTGATTGATTAAACCCAATTTACTTTACAACCCATGCATCGTAATTTTTCTTCTACATGCTTTACATCTCTGGCAAATTATGTGGATATTATATGGGTGGTTGTGCATCATATTTAAAACTTAATAATTAGGAAGATCCTGCGACCGCTCTGCCGTTAGTCACCTAACCTAACGGTGTATGACGTTGCCCAGTGGTTCAATAATTATTAAGTGATTAAATATTTTTATCCTCATGTGAATATAACTACCTGCGATGTCTGTGAATGAAAATGTTGATGAGCACAATATTTCTGCATGAATTGCTAAATGTGGTTTTTTTGGATCGGCCGTTTAGTCCCACAGTTTATTTCCCGCACTTTTCTTTTATTTTTGAGAGAAATAGACAAATTGTAGTGAGTAATTTATATAAATGTCAAAGAAAGAAGATCAATTTCCATGGAGACGGAGGCCAAGCTTGAAGATGGAGATATCATATGGGACCCACAGGGTTTCCAAAGTTGTATTTTCATTTTTAAAGCTGCAGATTTGTATAATTTGGTCTGTGGACTTTTGGACTCTTTCTTGTGGGACTGGCCGATCCACACATTTAGCCTTTCGTTAAATATTGCCTCCGCATGAAAATGTTTTCTCTGATTAATTATTAATTCATGCATATTTGTGCTCTGCTAGATAAATGGCTAAAATTGCAAGCGTTGACTTCGAAGTGCTGGATGCATCAGGTAGAAACTATCTAAGCTGGCAGCTAGAGATAAAGTTTCAGCTGCGGGCTAAGTCCCTCATCACTGCTGTAACAGAAAAAGAAAATGTTAGCGATAAAGAGAAGGCGCAAGCCATCATCTATATTCGCCGCCATGTGGATAAGACCCTAAAGGCTGAGTACCTTACGGTCGAAGATCCACTTGAGCTATGGACCGCCCTTGAGGATAGGTATAAACATCAGAAAGATGTTATACTCCCAGGGGCGAGATATGAGTGAGAGAATATGAGACTGCAGGACTTTAAGTCCATTGTTGAGTACAACTCAGCACTTTTTAGCATCACCTCACGCTTGAAGTTGTGTGGTGAAAAAGTCTCAGAAGATCGCATGCTGGAAAAGACGTATACGTCTTTCCATGAAAAGGATGCGATACTCATGCAGCAATACCGTGAATGTAAGTTCACCAAGTATTCAGAGCTGCTGTCATGTTTGCTCATGGCCGAGCAAAACAGAGAGCTTCTTCTCACCACTCACACTATGCGCCCTCCCGGCACTGACCCCCTACCAGAAGCTCACCATGCCTCTTCCTCCAAAAAGAAGAGGGAAAATAAAAGAAAAGAAAGACCACAGAAAGGGGGACAACAGAAAAGAGCCAAGGGCCCACCACAGCAGAGAAAGAATGAAGGGAAGCGCAAGTTCACCTGGCGCAGGAATGATAATAAGAAAAATGATGCACCCCCACCCAAGAGGGATTGGGAAGACCAGTGCCACAGCTGTGGCATGTAAGGCCACTGGTCCAGAGTGTGCAGGACCCCAGTGCATCTCCAGGAGCTTTATAAACAACGTAAGAAAAAGAATGCTGAACCAAACCTGGTGGCTGCGAACAATGCAGTCAAGTTCACAGCCAAAGACTTCGAGTCAGATGATATGCTTGATTAGCCCGTTTTCATTTATCTTAGCATTTTATTGTATGAACAATCTATTTTATGAGAGCTTTTATGTAATTTGAATTCTGTTGAATAAAATTTAGTTTTTCTGAATGCAAATGTTTACTCATCTTTTTAGATGGGATGCTCTCATGACTGCTCAGTAGACAGCGCGTCGACACATACGATCCTTCAGCATAAATGCTATTTTCATAGCATTACTCCGTATAAGAGCCATGTAAACACAATTTCAGGGCCATCGGACATAATTGAAGGTTCTGGGAATGCAACCTTGTTGCTCCCCAATGGAACTGAAATAAAAATTAAAGATGCACTTTACTCTCCGAATTCCAAGAGAAACTTACTAAGTTTCAAAGATATCAGTCTTAACGGATTCCACTTGGAAACAACAAATGTAAAAGAAAATGAATTATTGTATGTAACGTCTCAAGAAAATGGAGTTAAAACCATACTTGAACGTTTTGAGAGCCTCTCATCAGGCCTCTACCATACAAAAATTCGGAGAGAGGAAGCAAACCTGACAGAGCACCTGAAGTGCCCAATATCGGCCAAATTCTTACTTTGGCACGATAGACTTGGCCACACTAGATCTGTGATGATGCACCGCAATATATCACAATCCCACGGGCATAACCTGAAGAACCAGAAGATTCTTCAGAAGGGAGAATTCCCTTGTGTACCCTACTTTAAGGGAAAATTAATAACAAGGCCATTACCACTTAAAGTGGATATCGAGTCTCCTAGCTTCCTTGAAAGAATACACGGAGACATATGTGGACCTATCCATCCCCCTAGTGGGCCCTTTCGGTACTTTATGGTACTGATTGATGCATCTTCGAAATACTCGTATTTGTGTCTACTTTCAACCCGCAACTTGGCTTTTTCAAAGCTTTTGGCACAAATAGTAAAGTTGCGGGCGCATTTTCCAGACAACCAAATTAAGAAAATACGTCTGGACAATGCGGGGGAATTTACCTCTCAGTCATTTCAAGAATATTGCCAGGCAACAGGAATTGAAATTGAACATCCAGTGCCGCATGTTCACACCCAGAATGGGTTAGCTGAGTCGCTAATTAAAAGACTCCAATGGATTGCACGTCCATTGCCGATGAAATCTCAGTTGCCGGTGGATGCATGTGGACATGCAATCTTCCATGCTGCATCACTAATAAAAATAAGACCCTCAGGAGGTCAGAGTTTATCTCCAATGCAACTTGCATATGGAACGTCGCCGAACATCTCTCACTTGAGAATCTTCGGCTGCGCAGTTTATATCCCCATTGCACCACCCCAGAGGACCAAGATGGGCCCTCAACGTCGCCTGGGTATCTATGTAGGGTTTGACTCACCCTCCATTATAAGATACCTAGAACCCCAAACATGGGCGCTTTTAAGGCACGCCTTGAAGACTGCGACTTTGATGAGACGTATTTCCCCAAAATAGGCCTAGACATCGAAAAGTCTAGCGCAAAGCAAATGTTGACGTGGGATACAACAAGTCTGACCCACTACGATTCGGTAACAAAACAATGCGATGATGAGATCCAGAAGATCTTACATATACATGACACAGTCCATAGATTACCGGATTCGTTTACTAACAACCAGAAGATTGTCAGATCACACATCCCTGCTGCGAACACTCCGGCTAGGATTGACATCCCAAAGGATGGATGCAATCCACCAGTAGCAGAAGTGGCTGCACCTCAACAGAAAAGAGGCAGACCACCAGGCTCCAAGGATAAAAATCCAAGAAAAAGAAAAATATCCGGAGACCTTGGGACGATACCCCCACAGAGAAACGAGCTCGTGTCCATACCCTCTCCCCTCCCGGAATCCACTGCCGAGGAACTGCCGGGAGAAACTGAAATATCATTGAATTATGTATGTATAGGGGAGGTAGTGGACAGAAAGAGTACAGTCGTCGACGATGACTTCGCGTTTCACATTGCCATTCACATCGCCGGAAGCGACGATGATTATGAACCACATTCTGTTGCTGAATGGAAACGTAGAAATGACTGGCCAAAGTGGAATCAGGCAATAGAAGCCAAGCTGGACTCGCTTCGGAAACGAAAAGTCTTTGGGCAAATAGTCTAGACACCTACCGGTGTCAAACCTGTGGGATATAAATGGGTATTCGTCAGAAAAAGAAACGAAAATAATGAGATCGCACGCTACAAAGCTAGACTTGTAGCGCAGGGATTTTCCCAAAGACCGGGAATAGACTATGACGAAACATACTCCCCGGTCATGGATGCGATCACTTTCAGATTCCTGATAAGCTTAACAGCAAAGAAAGGCCTAGATATGCAGCTAATGGATGTTGTGACTGCATATCTATACGGCAATCTCGACAAGGAGATATACATGAAACTTCCTGATGGCTTTTCTATGCCTGCTGAACTGAAAGATAGACCTCGGGACGTCTATTCTGTTAAGCTACAAAGATGATTGTATGGTCTCAAACAATCAGGAAGAATGTGGTATAACAGACTCAGTGAGTTCCTTGTTCAACAAGGATTCACAAACAATGAAGTCTGCCCTTGTATCTTCATAAGAACAAAGGGAAAAGGATTCGTAATAATTGCTGTCTACGTAGACGATCTGAATCTCATAGGCTCTCCTGAAGAGATCACCGAGATATCTGTAAGCCTAACAAAAGAATTTGAAATGAAAGACCTAGGCAAAACAAAATTCTGCCTGGGCTTACAGATTGAACATCTAAAAGATGGAATCCTACTACATCAAACCACATACACGAAGAAAATGTTGCAAAGATTCTATATGGACCATTGCCATCCACTAAGTACACCTATGGTGGTACGATCCGTGGATGCACATAAAGACCCCTTCCGGCCACTGGAAGAGCGGGATGATATACTTGGTCCAGAAGTTCCATATCTGAGTGCCATCGGAGCACTACTATATCTGGCAAACTGCACGCGTCCCGACATAACTTTCACAGTAAATTTGCTAGCCAGATACAGTGCAACGCCCACACAGCGCCACTGGACCGGGGTTAAGCACGTTCTGCGCTACCTCCAAGTGTCTACAAATTTGGGACTCTTCTACAAAAATAGAATATCCTCTACACTTGCAGGTTATGCTGATGCAGGCTACTTGTCTGATCCCAACAAAGCAAAGTCACAGACTGGGTGCGTGTTTACCTATGGAGGGACAGCCATTTCCTGGAGATCCATCAAGCAAACCTTGACGGCGACATCTTCCAATCACTCTGAGATCATTGCCATCCATGAAGCAAGCAGAGAATGCGTTTGGCTACGCTCAGTTGTCCACCACATCTTGTCTACCACCGGACTGAAGACTGGAGATCTCGAACCTACTACAATGTTCGAGGACAATGCTGCTTGCATAGCTCAGTTACGAGGTGGCTTCATCAAAGGTGACAGAACGAAGCACATTTCACCAAAGTTCTTCTGGACGCACGAGCTACAGAGAAATGGCAAGATCGACATCAGACAAGTGCAATCATGTGACAATTTGGCAGATTTGTTCACTAAAGCCCTTCCTACTGCCACTTTTAGGAAGTTTGTACATAGGATTGGAATGAGACACCTAAGAGATCTGCAAGCTTGAGGGCTTGTACAGATCATGGGGAGTTTGGCAGAGTTTGTACTCTTTTTCCTTAACGATGGTTTTCCCACTAGCTTTTCCATAGCCAAAGGTTTTAATGAGGCAAATCTTACCAACTCAGGATCCTGAAGTATCCACCCCATGTGAGACTCTCCTACGCTCGGAATCCTGAAGTATTTACGAGCAGAGTCCATACCTATGGCTGGATAAGGGGGAGTGTTGTGTACGGTTATTTAACCGGGTCGGTTGAGATTCTGGGCTATCCTAGAGATATGCCCATATCATTGTAAACTCATCTTGTATTCTTCCCATTGCCTATAAATAAAGAGATAAGGGCTCATCCCCCAGTAGTTGATTCATAACATTAACTCTATTTTATTATTATAATAATAATATAAGAGATAGCTTTGTTGGCTAACCAAATCATTTCGGTCTAACCCCATGGTTAATGAACTTTCTAGCTCTTCTAATCATTGTTAATTGCAATTTGTTTCCGATAATAAAATTAATTAATTCCATCCTAATTCGCGGCGCACGATAGCGT
Source organism: Scilla litardierei (assembly GCA_030789695.1). Lineage (NCBI taxonomy): Eukaryota > Viridiplantae > Streptophyta > Magnoliopsida > Asparagales > Asparagaceae > Scilla > Scilla litardierei. The sequence continues at coordinate 149,968,887 of CM061135.1, forward strand.
GGCAAGGGACAATCCGGTGAAGGCGCGCGTTAGAGGAGCTCACAACGGTAGAGTGGGGCCCAACCCCCCGGTGGGTCCTTCATTGGGTCGTTCCCTATTTGGTGCGCGTTTCATTCGCGGGGGTCTCTCGCTCGCTCGCTCGCTCTATAAACATTAACACTTCGCTGTTTCTTTAATTCTAACAAATTAATTAAAAATAATTGCAGTGAACATGTGTTTTTTAAACACCTAATTGAAGCTCGACCAATTTCTGTCTCCCTGCCGAAATTTGATGCCAAAACTCTCTCTTTTTTGGGATTTTTATTCTTAATATATTGACTCTGCTGAATTTAGGTTTAAATTTGGTGCCTTCGGATTAGATTCCTTGATTTAGGGCTTTGAAATCGTGGTCAAAATGGTTCCTTTCTCGAATCCTCTCTACTCTCACACGTGAAAACCCTAGATTTGAGCGTAGAGTTGATGGATTCGGGGGTATACGATGCTGACAGAAGTCACTGCAACGGCGGCAGCAAACCCTACTTTATTGAGGAATCGAAGAAGGAAGCAGATAAGTCCGAGGAGGAGAAGGGAGATGACGACGCCGAGAGCAAGTCTCTTCTGCAATCGGCGAAGGGCGTTAATGGCGGAATTGGGACGAAGAGGCAGAAGAGCACGAGGAGGAGAGTGCAGTGGAACGATCGGAACGGCAACAAGCTTGTCGAGATTTTGGAGTACCAACCAAGGTTCGATCTTTTCTCTCACCTGAAGATTTTTTTTGGCTGGGAAAAAACATTTTTGGTACTCGCGTTGACTTTGACGTTGTGCTTCGTAATTGTCGTGCCAATTTTTTTCTTTATTTTTTTGTTATACGGTGCTATCATTAGAAGTGTTTTAGAATAATAATTTACCTGCTGTTTTTGAGTTCCGGTACTAACAAGTTTTAGTTTGTGTCATTTAGTGATTATTAGTGCTTGCTAAAAACTGTCTGTGCCTTCATGGAAGTTGGAATTTGGGATTTAACTTTTTATACTACTTAACATATTCATTATTAAGTTTGAAGGAGGAGGATTGAAATAGCTTGAATTAGCTTGATGCTTTTTTTTGGTTACAAGTGTGATCACGTCTATTATACAAATGAATGAGGTTTTTGCTGATTGTGACATATCCAGTTGGCAGGGTTTGTCTAATGTGACGGGTGGAGGGGCATGCCACCTCATCCCCTGTGAGGATGAGGGGTGTGTGCAATTTGGGGGTGTATGAGTGGAGACCCAAAACAAAGGCCCAGCTCATGCCAATTAATTGCAAGCTTGTCATTGCTTCTTTATAAGTCCTAATGCCCCTCCATTTCCACTTATTTATGGGGTTGGTTGCCATCGTCCTTTTTTCAGTTTGACCCCATGCAATTTTTTGCACTTTAACGCCTGCTTTTCCCCCTTTACACCCTTTGTTTTGGTGTGGGATTTATGCACTTTACTCCCTAGAGTTTTTTTGCAATTTAACCCCTTTTACACCCGAAAATACCCACACACTCTCACACTTCTGTCTCTTTCGGTTGTGTGCTGGTCCATCCACCTTCCTACATATCACACACACACACCCATTCTTCTCACTCTTTTGTCGGTTTCGCACATGTATCGCATCCTATGTGTGCGTTTTTCTTGGTTCACAGTGGACTATGTGCATGAGTTATTTCTAGTGTGTGCGCACACACACTACATAATTTATGATTGGACACAAGAGCCCAAGAGACACTTGCACACTACACCAAGAGACAACACTCTAAACTGAGGGACAACACAAGAACCCATGGGACATAATACAATTTCTTAGACATAATAATAATAATTATATTGACACCCCCTCAAAGTGGTCGAAAGAAAGATCGAATGAGAGGAGATGGTGGCATCGAATGGCCACAGAGTTCAAGACACAAGGGCTGGAGAGGCCGTATGGGGCTGAGAAAGTGCCGCAGAAGGCAGAGGCCGCAAGGGGCCGAGGTCGTTCTGCAGAGAGCAGAGATCGCTGGGACCAATGAGGTGTCGTAGGGGCCGAGGTCGTAGGTTGCCAATAAGGTGCCGCAGGGGACGAGGCCGTTGGGGGTCGAGGAATCTTCTGTTGTTACAACATGTATTGTTGATTGATTGAGGAGGAGGCTGTGCTCTCATGAATGAGTAGGAGGCTATGCTGCGACTCTGGTAATTGAAGAGGCTGAGCTCTGGTGATTAAGGAGGATGCTATGCTTCAATGATTGAGGAGGAGGTTGTGCTCTGATGATTGAAGTGATGCGAATGTGATTATGTTGTAGAAGAGGGCACCGATCCGATCTGATGAGTGAGGGTGCCGATTTGATGTACAACAGAGGGCTGGAGTGGTTGTCGCCTTCACCCAAAAGGTGAGAGGGAGAGTTGCAGGGGAAGACTTGGAGTCTATATCAGAATAGCTTTGATACCATATTAAGTATCATTAAGTTTGATGAGGAGCAAAATTGAAATAGCTTGTATTAGCTTGATGCTTTTTTGGTTACAAGAGTGATCACACACACACACACATACCACATAAGTTATGATTGGGCACAAGAGCCCAAGAGACACGTGCACACTACACCAAGAGACAACACACTAAACTAGGGGGATAACACGAACCCAATAAACACAATACAATTTCCTAAACAAAATAACAATCATCTTAACATTAATAATTTCTTAATTAAGATCTCGCCTCTTACTTGAATAATGTCGGATCTAGGAAGCACACCTCTGCTGCTCCAATTTTGGATGTCAGTTATCTCGAACAGATACTTCAAATAATAATCCATGTTGTGTTGGATATACGGGTCGGACACAATGCCTCTATTTTTCAATATATTTTCTAGAATTTGTTTGAGTGTGATGAGAAAGTTGGGGGGAGAGTGGATTTGATTGATAACATTAGAAATACAAAATACGGGCATCAATTCGAGTGGAGGACCACTATCACAACATCTACAAAAGAATTTTACTCCTAACTCCTAATTCTAAACTCTAGTTTTCTTCTCTATTTTATTCATCCTCAAAGATGAGCCCCCTCCCTCCTATTTATAAGGCACAACTTTCCATATTTACAAAATTGCCACTCGGGCCCCAAAACTACAAAATTGCCACCCTTGTGGCTACAATCCCCATTCCTAACACTAATCCGCCCCTGAAAACCACTTTGTCCTCAAGGTAGTGCATGAAGTTCGCGAACGCGCCTTTTCGAGTGTGGAAGCATGTCTCATCACCTCCTGGATCAAAAGGCCACCCACAATCTTCATCTTTCCCGAAATGTTGCTGTAGGAGTGGGAAAGTGTCCGTTGCTGAGTCCTACACAGTGGCTCTTTTCATCCTGAATTTGGACTTCAAACGGGCCCGGAAACGCCAAAATTCGGATGCAACGTAGAAAATTAGCTGAAAATCGCCACAAAATCCCAGAAAAAAGGAAAACGTCATGGTTCATCGTCTCGAGCTGAGCCAACGGCGGAGCCGGCTTGAGCCGTCGGTTCGGCTAAGCCGGCTCGGACCGTCGGCTCGGCTGAGCCGACTGAAGCCGTCAGCTCGGCTTGAGCCGATGGCTGCAGCTTTTGATCGAATGGATTGAGCCGATTCCGAGCGGCCATCGGCTCGCCGGCACCGACGATGTTTTCCGGCGATTTCACCGACCGTTGTCGGTGAAACAAGGGTCGATGGGTTCGTCTGGCCGAGGCGTTTCCATTGGCGGAGGTGGTGAGCCGAAAAATCACTAGCGGCGTGGTCGGCAACGCCCAAAAGGCCACGCGGCCACCCTCCTTCGCTCCGATCACTTCACAGGAGACCGCCGGGGCGCGCTAGAGCAGTTGTGGCCCCCAAGGGGGCTCGCCGGGGCCGATGAGGCCCCCAGGGGGCCCGACGGGCTCTGGGCACCCCTCCGTGTGTTTGCCGCGATAGCTGAGCCTTCCTGGGGGCTCGTCGGACTCGTGGTGGTCCCTCGGGATGGTCGGGGCTCCGGCGGCCAAGGGTGCATGCCTTCCCTCGCCGGCGGCAGATCTGAGCCGCTGGTGTCTGTAGGCTTCAGATCTGGGCCGTCGGCCTCTTCTTCCTCCACGGCTTCCATCCACTCCCGACAGAGTTGTTTTAGAGACTCTTCTGGTGCTGAAATTGTGCCAGAAGAGCTTCCGACATCCTCGCTGTTTCAGCCCTCATGGATTGCATCTCTGTCAACATAGTTAGCAACATTTCCTCTTGCCCCATTGATGAGGATCTGAGCTCTGATACCACTTGATGAGAAAGGTGGTGGGGGAGAAAGTGGATTTGATTGATAACACGTGGAAATACAAAATACGGCCCTCAATTCGAGAGGAGGACCACTCTCCCATGATCTACAAAAGAATTCTACTCCTAACTTCTAATTCTAAACTCTAGTTTTCTTCTCCATTTTCTTCATCCTCAAAGATGAGCCCCCTTCCTCCTATTTATAGTGCCCAACTTCCTATATCTACAAAATTGCCATTTGGGCCCCACATTACAAAGTTGTCACTCGGGCTCCAAAACTACAAAATTGCCACCCTTGTGGCTACAATCCATATTCCCAATAGAGTGTCACCATATCGCGTCATGATGTAATTGTGTTGGTCTATCCGTGTCCGTGCAACATAGGATACTAGCCATCTAAACTTGCCATAGGGTAGAGATTCTAAAAAACCGCAAATTTTAGAATCTGATGCTTCTCGAACATTTTGGTTGACCACATTCTGGTAGTAAGCAGATATGCTATGCAGGATGCAACATTTCCTCTTGCCCCATTGATGAGGATCTGAGCTCTGATACCACTTGATGAAAAAGGTGGTGGGGGAGAAAGAGGATTTGGTTGATAACACGTGGAAATACAAAATACGGCCCTCAATTCGAGAGGAGGACCACTCTTCCATGATCTACAAAAGAATTCTACTCCTAACTTCTAATTCTAAACCTTAGTTTTCTTCTCCATTTTCTTCATCTTCAAAGATGAGCCCCCTCCCTCCTATTTATAGTGCCCAACTTCCTATATTTACAAAGTTGCCATTTGGGTCCCAAATTACAAAGTTGCCACTCGGGCCCCAAAACTACAAAATTGCCACCCTTGTGGCTATAATCCCTATTCCCAACAGAGTGTCACCATATCGCGTCATGATGTAATTGTGTTGGTCTATCCGTGTCCGTGCAACATAGGATATTAGCCATCTAAACTTGCCATAGGGTAGGGATTCTAAAAACCGTAAATTTTAGAATCTGATGCTTCTCGAACATTTTGGTTGACCACCCTTGTGGCTACAATCCCTATTCCCAATAGAGTGTCACCATATCGCGTCATGATGTAATTGTGTTGGTCTATCCGTGTCCGTGCAACATAGGATACTAGCCATCTAAACTTGCCATAGGGTAGAGATTCTAAAAAACCGTAAATTTTAGAAATCTGATGCTTCTCGAACATTTTGGTTGACCACATTCTGGTAGTAAGCAGATATGCTATGCAGGATGCTTCTTCTAAACAAAAGTTTCCATGTCCAACATTTACTAATATGCATGCAAATATTCGTTTAAAAAAATATGTACCATATGAATTATGTTATGCCGTCTATGACAATATCAATTGTTTTACAAATCATTCCACTAAAATTATGTCCTTTCTTGTAAGTACACGAACCCAATAGGGTATTTAAGTCAGATATACATATATGTAGAAGAAAATATACATATGCAGTAGATGGCTGTCCAGAAGTTTTGATAATTGCCATGCCCGATAGCCCATATCTGTGTCAGAGTGTTACATTTGTGTCCATGTCTTCAAATCATATGTAATCGGGATGTTTCCGGAAACTTAGAATGTGCCCTTTTGGTAAAGGACCATGCAGTTAATATAGTATAGCTTGGATTGTTCTAATATTTTTATACTATGAGCTGTGAAAAAGCGATTGTAGAAAGCATCATGGGATTTAGGTCATGAGTAATGGGGAGTGTGCTATATATGCATTAGACAGATTATGTATGGTCTATTGAAAAGTAAAGTGTGACTGCAGTCTTATATACTACTTGGCTGGCTTACCTTTGATATCTCCATCACATGTTTGACACTTGGTTGTCCACAATTACATACAGTGGTTTCCATTACAGCATGCAGCAGGTATTGTGTTTTTGATAGGACCCACTAGGGATTTTAGGGATAAAAATATGATTTTTGGTGGAAAGATTGGATTTTTATGGCAAATGTGGGATTTTTAAGGCTAAAAGAGTGGATTTAGCGAAAAAAGTTGATATTTTCATTGACAATAAAACGGAAATACAAAGATGGCCTCTTTCGAGAGAAAGACAAACTCTCCCACTAACTTAAGAGATCTACCTCTATTATCAATCAATTATTCACCAAATTCAACATATTCCCCCTTCTAATCTTCCCCCGTTATTTATAATAAAACTCCTAATGAGCTCGTCCCTAAATTAACAAAATACTCTTGACATAGGGGTTTCGGCCTAAAATCTAAAATTACAGATCTGCCAGATCTGCCCACTGAACTCTCAAAATTACAGTTTTGTCCCTATGCCCAGAAATTACAGATGTGCCATTGGTTACCGCCGCATCCCCCAAGTCTATATGTTTTACTCCTATCTGCAGTTTGGGTTTGTGCTTCCTAGTAAGCCAAGTATTCTAGTCCAAGATGATGGTACATGCAAATGCTGCATGCTGGCATTCTGAAATTGTATTCATGCCTTGTAGGTTTTCTCCAATGAACCTGGCCAGTATTTCACAAGTTAGACTCCATCATTTGCAGCTTCTGTGGATATGGCCTCAATTAGGCCAGTTTTTTGCCATCATACAAGTTTTGGTTTCACCGACTCTTCTTCCTGTTAGCTCACCTTTAATACATCTTGTGGTCTTCACGTATTTAAACATGGGTACACTCGAGCATGCCTATGATCGTTTGATTAATTCTTTGGGCTTCATGGAGTTAGGATGAAATGAAAAAAGAATAAATAGGAGGAACTAGGAAATAACTAGTAAAAAAGAAATACTAAACTTCCAACTTTTGATTTTTCGTAGTTGAAGTCACTATTTTTTAGTTTCCTTTAGAAGCAGAACAGAACAATCTTATCTTGTCGAAATGGTCTGCTTCCATGCGTCTGTCCTAGATATATAAGCTGAAAGTGCCACACCCACCTCCACTGCAACTCTGTAGGAGGCTTGTACAGCTCTGCCAAAATACATGATCTGAAAATGCAGCTCAAATAATGGGCTTCTGGTCATCCTACAAGTGTTCAAGTAAGCTCCTATTTCCTAGATTCCTCGCCCTCAACTATAGATAGACATTGGGCACCTGGATGATTGTCAATCATGCCATTTAATCAAATCCTCTGTTGAACATATTCAACTTGTATGGCCATATACTTGACTGTCCTGATAAGAATTTTTTAGTAATATACATGCATGCACACATGATCATGCGTGAGCGCAAACAACCGCACGCTGACAAAATAAATCGATACGCTGATAAAAAACCGCACGCATGTCTGTTTCTAGAGAAGAAACAACATACTAGGCTCCTATTAATATTGGGCTTTGGGCTAAAATAGGACCGACTACTGAAAATTGATGAATTAGTGAATTTGGAAACTGCAATGTGTTTAAGACAATTCTTGAACTCTCTGTAGCTGAGGGCTCATTTAGTGTGGAGAGTTTGCATGAATTCACTGCAAGTGATTTAAATTTACTCTAATTTAATCCGAGAAATGATGATTTTATGCTAAAGCATCATTAAGCATCGCATATTGTCTTCCACATCCTTAGATGATCTAATTGTCTTCCGGTCTATTTAGATGTGACCATATTTTGGGTTTTGATAGGTTAGTTATGGGGAAATGGAACAAAGGTAACTCTATGGACTTTATCCTAGACCAGCTTAGATGTAATTGCATAGGTAAGATCTGGGCACAGCCAAAAAAGCCTACCCTATTATCAGAAAATGTCCATAAAGTTCCCTATTACCAAAGTGATTGTGTATGTGATAACATATGTATCCTTTGGGAGCCATACACTACCAAGGGCCTGGTTGCATAATTGGTCCCATAACATACTAGATGGAGATCCCCTTCACTCATCTGATATTTTTTCCCATACATATATCTTAAATAACAAAGGCAATCTCTTGTGTTAACTCTCAGCTTCCTAGCCGCTTAACCTTTGTAGAATTTATGTTAAACTTGTTATCGGGGCCTTCTTATCCTTCCGTGTAATGGATGCTTTGGCATTTCCAGTTCACAACTTTGGTTAGCTTTCTTTGCATGTGACAGTTGCTTGAAGAATAGGTTAGATGAGATTTTCCAAAGTAGATACTCGGTTTACGCGTTGATATTCTAGATGGTTTTGGTATTTTCAGTCTCCTGCCTTTGCATGTGAAAGCATAAGCATGAAAGTAGTGAGTGGCTCGGAGTGCATTCTTGAACAATTTCATTTGTTCTTGAAATCTTCTGTTTTTTCCTCTTCCTCTATCCATATCATGTTACAAATTATTGAGTTTGATTATTGTAGTTTAGTACGCAATCCAAAATAGTAAACACATGGGAATAATAATAATCAACACAGCATGACACAATGTCATTGGTAACGCAGTTCGGTGCGCACACCTACATCTGCGGGGCCTCGCCCAGAAATTCAAATTACTCCACTAAAAATAATGATAATTACAATCACCAATACTATTTGATACTGGGGGAAACAAACTCTCCCTCAATACAAATCGCAAGGGTTGATCTCAATCAACCCCGTGGAGTAATTTGCGCAAGCTCCCCTTGCAATACTGACCAAGATCAACTCCCTTGATCCCTTACCTCCGTAGTAGTCAGCCTCCTCCCTGAGCTTTTTGTGTCGCTTTCGCAAAAGCTAATCTTTCAAGTGATGCCGTATACGCCAATCCAACATCCAACTTTACATCGCTCACTCTACAAAGTTGTTAAGTTGTTAATCAACAATTCCTACGGTAAAATCACTGAGGATTTACCGAACAACACCGAGCGCAGCTAGGCGAGATAGAACGGTTAAGAAGAGATCTCAGCAGACAAACAGATCTGAAGCCGAACAGAATTCCTTAACCATTCTACAACGGCTTCAACAAATATAACCACGAGAACAACCTGATCCGCACAAAAGGAGAAGATCCGAATATGTTCAATAGACACGATAACTCCTTATCTCCAAATAACTCCAAATCTATAACGACGAGGCCTTATCCTCAACAGTCGTAATTCAAACAGCTACATAGAAAGTCCACGATGACAGATCTTCAGATGTTAGAACAGTAAGTTCAACATTTCTTACGACACAATGTTCAACATTTCATAAGTACACATTGTCATGTTCACAAATGTTGAACAATAAGTTCAACATTTCATGTAACATATTGTTCAACACTCCACAAGAACCATTGTGCCACAAATGACAAATAATAGACTTAACAATCTCCCCCTTTGGCTTTTAGTGGCATAATCAAACCAAAAAAGATCTGACATCATCAAATGCATAAAACAGACTGAAGAGATGAGGTCGAGAAGAAGACGTACCAGTCAATAATAAGAACATCAGAGATACCACTGTACTTCAACAGGTAGATCATACAACAAAAATTACTCCCCCCAAGATGTTCAACAAGTTTCAGATCACATCACAACATATGACCAGATGAGACAATAGAAACACCAACAACATATCACCGCACAAACACTATCTCCCCCTTTGTGACACCAAAAGCCAAAGGTTATACCTTGTCAGAAGACACTTTAGCTTGGAGCTGAACAATCCTTTCCTGGAGAAAAACCCTTTGAGCATGAAGAAGAACTCTCTGACTTTCAAGCATATCCAGCTGATCATCGACAGTTTTGATAGCCCTCTGAAGCACCAACATGTCATCCAGTAAATCTTGCACAGAAGCTTTTGATGAAGAAGTCCTTTTGCTAGCAGATTTCGAGGCAGATTGAGGAGAAGTAGATGAGGAAGGCACAGAGGACGCAGAAGGAAGAACAGATAAATCATCAATTTTGTTGGCTACGGACTTGGTTGTGAAGCTGATTAAGTCACAAGACATTGGAAGCTCAGAAGAATCTGGAACTATCCCTTGCGAAAAAAGTATCATGAAAATGAGGGAAGCATGAGGCAGTGAAGTATTGGGTGTAGACGACTCTGATAAAGAAAGGATGGAATCAAAAATAAGTCGACCCAAATTGAAGGATTTCTTAGTCCCGGCAGCAAACAACAGTTTGCGCACAGCCTTGGTGACAATCGACATGTTGGATGTTGGCAACCAATTACGGGTGGCAATGCGATAGAGCAAAAAGAATTTTGCAGTCAACGCAGATGAAGGGAAGGAAAACGTCTTTGGCCAACACGTAAATTGCCCACCAATGAATAAATCATAGTCATCACCAACAGAAGCACCATAAGATGGGAGGTTTTGATTGCACGGCTACTTAAGAAGTTTGTTGATGATAGCAGGGGAGAACGGAATAATCTTGCCCCGAATAAAAGTCCTAAAGCCCCATTTTGAAGTAGAATCCGCAGAGGACTTGAAGAGGTTGCAGTAAAATTCTCGGACCAGAATAGGATAAAAAGTCTTAAAGCAGCTTGCTGCTTGGAAGAGATCAATGTCCTTGAGAAAGACTAAGAAGTGTGTCTGTTTAAAAGATGAGACAGCAAGAGACTTTTCACCAAAGATGGACCGCTCAGAGTAGACAACCCATCGATTCTGGCAAAGACTGATCAAAAAATTTGTTGGATATAGCCCTAGTTGCAGACCCAGCAGAAGGGGAGAAAGAACCTGAACCACCAGATTTCTTGAGTATCTTAGAAGGGGAAATCCTGCAAGATCTGGATGAAGCTTTGCGCTTGAGGGACCCAGATCTAGTTCTGCGAGGGTGAGACACAAGAGGATCTATACTTGGAGCAGCAGTAATCATGGGATCCTCTTCTTGAGCACATTCAGTAGATCTGACATTAGTTCCAACATTAGGAGAGAGTTCGACATTTTCACCCAAAGAAGTGGTCTGCCCAGCAGGAGGAACACACACATCTACCTGATCAGAGGACATCATTACTGGAATAGGATCAGCAACAACTTTTGATGCATCTGTTTCTAATATTATGTCAACCCCATCCTTCTTCCCTTTAGAACTCAAATTAACATCACTCTCTTCCAGAGAGTGAAGTGCATTATGAATAACATCCTGAGGAGCCGACAGCCCAGCATCAGACGTATCAGAAATACTCATGTCGCTATGACAATCAGCATTTTGTGCAGTATCAGGAACAGCTTGAAAAGATGATCCTTCACCAATATCCAAATCATCAGCACCGTCATTGTCGATGTCTCTTCTAGGACCATCAGCTCCTTCACCAATATCCAGACCATCATCTCCAGTCAAGGGAGGCTCTGAGTCAGAATCATCCAACACTACAATCTCAGAAATTTTTACAGAATGCTCAGGAGGATTCCAAGTCTTTAGCACAACCAGATCATCAAAAGGAACTCTCACACTAATCAATTTACCAGCCACATCTTTAAGATTGACAGAACCAAAACACGTTTTAGATAAATCCAGCCAAGAAACATTCAATTTGCGATCAGTTCGGCGAAGATACCAAAACCAGTCTTCCACAGTTACCAGACGAGGAAACGGTTCATCTTCTTCAGAGAATGACATTTGAGGGTTAATCCGAGAGCAAGAGTCAACAATAATTGGGGAAAAAAGGGATCATAGCCAAATTCAAGATAGACCCTGGTTGCATGTTGACAGATGACAACGGAGATGAGGAAGTAGATGAAATACAACAGATGATGCCCTAGGAGCGTGAGGAATAATCCCTTTCCGTTTGAAACGAGAGGATGAAGATGAGACAGGAACCTGCTGAGGCGATGCAGCTTGACGGGCAGAGCAACGAGGATTTGGGGAGGGTTTTTCATTTCGAGCACGACCCATTTTTGCAAGAATGGGAAGAAAAACCTTTGACGAAGAAACAAGAATCAAGAACCCTAGCTTTCACAGAGCAGCCCTTCCTTTTTCTTGAAACGATTAAATGAAAAGATAAGCACCGAGATAACCAAAGTAGAGATATAAATGCCGAGGGAAGAAAGTAGACTACCAGACGATATTTATAAAAAGCGCCAAGACCACTTTCAGAGTTGCTACATAATGTACAACATTGTGTCCAAAATTATGTGCAATAATAAGACCAACATTAGATACGACACAGCCCAATAGCTTGTCGTAACTCCTCAAATCTACTTGAATCCAAGGGTTTTGTAAAAATGTCAGCCAACTGACTGATAGTATCTATATATTCCATGACGAGCACCTTCTTTTCAACCAGATCTCTGATGAAATGATGTCGAATGTCGATATGTTTGGTCCTTGAATGTTGAATAGGATTCTTGGAAATGTTTATAGCACTCTGGTTGTCACACAGAATGGTCAAGACATCTTGATCAACACCATAATCAGTCAACATTTGTTTTATCCACAGGAGTTGAGTACAACAGCTCCCTGCAGCAATATATTCTGCCTCAGCTGTTGACAACGAAATCGAATTTTGCTTTTTACTATACCAGGAGACTAAGTTGTTTCCGACGTAAAAACACCCTCCTGTGGTACTCTTTCTATCATCAGCATTACCTGCCCAATCAGCATCACTATAACCAGATAAAAGAGTGTTGGTATCTTTGGAGTACCAGATGCCATAGTCAGCTGTTCCACTTATATACCTGATTATACGTTTCACAGCCGTGATATGAGATTCCTTAGGACATGCTTGATAACGGGCACACACCCCAACACTGAAACTGATGTCAGGTCTACTCGCTGTCAAATACAATAGGCTTCCTATCATGCTCCTGTACAGAGTAACCTCAACTTGTTTTCCATCATCATCCTTCGAGAGCTTTTTAGTAGTAGCCATATGAGTGCGAACTTGACGGGCTTTCTCAAGACCGAACCTTTTAACAAGATTCTTTGCGTACTTACTCTGAGATATAAACAACCCATCGCAAGATTGTTTAACTTGAAGACCAAGAAACATATTTAACTCACCGACCATACTCATTTCAAACTCTTTTTGCATAAGATCGATAAATTCACGAACCAGTTGTGGTGAAGTAGATCCAAAAACTATGTCGTCAACATAAATCTGTGCAACTATGATTGCAGATCTGGTTCTCTGCACAAACAACGTCTTGTCTGCTCCCCTCGCTCATAACCTTTTTAAAGAAGGTATCTGGTCAGTCTCTCATACCAAGCTCTAGGGGCTTGCTTGAGTCCATAAAGAGCTTTCTTCAACCGATATACATGGCTAGACAAGAATAGGTCTTCAAACCCCTTTGGCTGTTCAACATATACCTCCTCATTTAAAATCTCATTTAGAAAGGCACTTTTCACGTCCATCTGATGAAGCTTGAAATTGAAACTACATGCCACGAGGAGAAGTAATCTAATAGATTCCAAACGGGCCACCAGAGCAAAGGTCTCATCAAAGTCAATTCCCTCGATCTGCGTGTATCCCTGAGCTACCAGACGAGCTTTGTTACGCGTGACATTCCCTTTTCATCTGTTTTATTCTTGAAAATCCACTTAGTTCCAATGACATTCATCCCTTTTGGTCTCTCAATAAGACTTCAGACGTCATTACGCTGAAATTGATTCAGCTCCTCTTGCATAGCCATCACCCAGAAGTCATCAAGTAAAGCTTCTTTAACATTCTTGGGTTCAACACTGGATAAAAACAAATATATCCAGCAAGATCACGATAATTTACCTGACTAGTGCCTCTAGTGCGAAGACCATCTTCAACATTCCCAATGACAAGTTCAGGAGGATGATTTCGAATAACTTTAGTAATCCCTCGCGAGGAATGAACTTCATTTCCATCTGATTGCGATTCCTTAACGGATGCTGTTCCCTGAGAAGCACCATTCTGACTGGTACTCACTTGTGTTGAATCAAATGTTGTAACATTTTGTTCAACATTTTCATCCTCTTCATTAATCTCTCCTTGAGAACCAGGCCCCACATGAATAACACCTTCACCCTGCTCAAAATCATCAACAACATTGATTGACTCCATCAGAACATCAGTGCGATGGTTCAGAACCCTGAAAGCACGACTCGTAATAGAGTATCCGAGAAATGTCCATTTATCACTCTTAGCATCGAACTTTCCCTTAGAAGTCCGGTCCTGCAAAATGTAACACTTGCTACCAAATACATGAAAGTAAGAAACATTGGGGTTTTTACCTTTCCAGATCTCGTAGGGAGTTTTCTCCGTTCTGGGTCTCAGATACACTCTATTTATGGTGTAGCAAGCAGTGTTGACCGCTTTGGCCCACCATTTAGTACTGACTTTCCTGGCGTTCAACATTACGCGAGCCATCTCCTGTAGAGTGCGATTTTTCCTCTCAACAATTCCATTCTGTTGAGGAGTCTTAGGCGCAGAAAACTCATGTCGTATTCACTCTGCTTCACAGAAATCAGCAAACAAGTGATTTTCAAACTTCTTACCATGGTCACTGCGAATTCTGATAATTTTTCCAATAGTAACTCCTCTCTCCGTCTGAAGGCGGGTGCAGAGCTTCTTGAAGGCAATGAAAGCATCTGATTTTTCTTTGAGAAAATCTACCCAAGTGAAACGAGAGAAGTCATCAACACAAACAAAAATGTACTTCTTACCTCCCATGCTGACCTCCGTTGTGGGTCCTATCAGATCCATGTGTAGCGGCTCCATGTTCTTAGAGGTGGTGATGGATTGAAGTTGTTTATGAATAGTTCTCTTCTGTTTTCCCAGCTGACAGGGACCGCAGACCCCTTTTATTTTCTTGGACAAGACAGGTATCTCACGAACGGCTCCGACTCTGGTAATTTCCATCAAAGTTTTGTAGTTAACGTGACCAAGTTTTTGATGCCATTGTTCGGAGACTTCAACACTAGCAGTGAGACAGCTGTTAGCTTCCTGAAGAAGATAGCAGTTGTCAGCCGATCGTTTCCCAGTTAGAATGTTAATCCCAGCTTCATTCAGTACAACACACTCGTCCTTAATGAACTGAACAAACAACCCTTGATCGCATAATTGACTTATACTAATCAGGTTAGCCTTTAAGTCTTAAACATGCACGACATCCTTCAGAGTAACAGATCCAGTCATCTTCCCCTCTCCCTTCCCTATGACTTTGCTTCTCTGGCCATCACCAAAAGTAACATGTCCTTTATTGCCAGTAGTGTACTCTGAAAGAAGACCCCGATTTCCAGTCATATGTCGGGAACAGCCGCTGTCGAAATACCACGTATTTTCCGAGAAGGCAACCATGGAGGTGTAGGCAACTAGACTGTGAATACTTGACTTCCTTACCCATTTCTTTCCGAGCCTTTTCTCTGGATGTCCTGTGTTTCTTCCTTCACATTGATGTCTCATACGACTGAAACACCTATTCTCAATGTGACCTTTGCATTGACAGTAATTACACACCAAGTGCCTGAGTGTAGTACTCTTTTTGTGTTCATCCTTTTGACTCCCTTGCTTGAAGTGCTTGTTGTTCTGACTCTTGACAGTTCGATCATGTACTTCCTTGGTTAACTGAAGATTGCCTCCTCTATTGAACCCTACGCCCGTACGATCTCCGGATACTTTTCCCATGCTTAGAATGTCATCAAGCTTAGTCTTACCAGAGTTCCATTTGTTAAGAACACTCTCTGCCTTCTCGGCTCTAAGCAGTGTTCTCCTGAGTTGTCCTTCTAGATTTCTGAAATCTAGCTTGATCTCTCCTAGTTGAGTTATAGCCTCTTCCCTTTCACCTTTTAGTCTAGTATTTTCTTTCTTCAAGGACTTGTTTATCTCACAGATCTTCATCCAATTTGCAAACATGGTTTGATATGCTGATTGAATATCAACTTCGTCAACTTCCTCATCCTCACCAAGTATCAGAAGTAGATTCAATGTCCGATGTTGCACTAAATGTTATAACTTTCTTCTTGATATTCTTACATTTATCCTCCAACATGGTGCGAGTTGTGCCCACACTAGGTCCAACATTGCTAGTGATGTCATCAGTATGCTGACCATTCATAATGGCCATAAAAGCAACATAATTGCTGATAATATCCTCGTCTCCAGTACACCCTTCGGACTCTTCATCACTCTAGGAACTTGCCAGCGATTTTCCTTTTTGTTTCTTGATAGTGTTCGCACATTCGGCTTGTATATGTCCAAATCCTTCACACTCTCTGCACTGAATTCCCTTGCCTCTACTCTTTGATTCATACTTCTGTATAGGACGGCTGTTACCTCTACCCGCAGGAGAGATATTAGGACGAGCTTCCTTGCTAACATTTCTGAAGTTCTGACCCCTACTTCCTATTTTCCTCATCATTTTACTAAAGTTTTTGGTTAATAATGCTATGTCGTCTTCAAGATCAGTGTCCCTTCATGCGAAACATCAGTAGCTTCCACCTTTAGAGCCACTCCTTTATCCCTTTTATTTTGCTTCAAATTCATCTCAAAGGTTTGAAGGGACCCCATCAATTCATCCAATCTCATATTAGATGTATTCCTAACTTCTTCGATAGTAGCAATTTTGGCTGAAAATTTTTCAGGTAGCGATCTTAGAGTTTTCTCCACTAATTTCTTTTGAGAGTACGTCTTTCCCAATTAAAAGCCTGCTTAGCTATATCACGTAGTCATCCATTGAATTCAGACACGGATTCATCATCGTTCATCCTAAGATTTTCAAATTGAGAAGCCAGAATTTGAAGTTTAGATGCTCTTACAGTGCTTGTCCCTTCATGTATGTTTTGGAGGATGTCCCAAGCTTCCTTCGCAACTTCGCAAGTAGAGATCAATTTGAATTGTTCTTCATCAACAGCGGTGAAAATTGCATTCACAACCTTCGAATTTCCCAGTGCCGCACGTTCTTCCTCGAGACTCCAGTCTTGGGCTGGCTTGAGAGATTCATTTCCCTTCTTGTCATCAACAGTAGGAGTCCAGCCTTCAATAGTGGCCACCCAAGCCTTCTCATCAAGCGATTTGATGAATGCGCGCATCTGAGATTTTCAATACGTATAATTAGTGCCAGTGAGCAGCGGAGGCCGAGTCACAGAAGCTCCTTCCTTCGTGTTCATGGTTGACGTACTCAAACAGTAGAATCACACCCCCTTTAACAAACAAAGGATGCGGATAACCTGGCTCTGATACCAATTGTAGTTTAGTACACAATCCAAAATAGTAAACACATGGGAATAATAATAATCAACACAGCATGACACAAGGTCATTGGTAACGTAGTTCGGTGTGCACACCTACATCTACGGGGCCTCGCCCAGAAATTCAAATTACTCCACTAAAAATAATGATAATTACAATCACTAATACTATTTGATACTAGGGGAAACAAACTCCCCCTCAATACAAATCGCAAGGGTTGATCTCAATCAACCCCGTGGAGTAATTTGCGCAAGCTTCCCTTGCGTGCAAGATCCCCTTGCAATATTGACCAAGATCAACTCCCTTGATCCCATACCTCCGTAGTAGTCAGCCTCCTCCCGGAGCTTTTTGTGTCGCTTTCGCAAAAGCTGATCTTTCAAGTGATGTCGTATACGCCAATCCAACATCCAACTTTACATCGCTCACTCTACAAAGTTGTTAAGTTGTTAATCAACAATTCCTCCGGTAAAATCACTGAGGATTTACTGAACACCACCGAGCGCAGCTAGGCGAGATAGAACTGTTAAGAAGAGATCTCAGCAGACAAACAGATCTGAAGCCGAACAGAATTCCTTAACCATTCTACAACGGCTTCAACAAATATAACCACGAGAACAACCTGATCCGCACAGAAGGAGAAGATCCGAATCTGTTCAATAGACACGATAATTCCTTATCTCCAATAACTCCAAATCTATAACGACGAGGCCTTATCCTCAACAGTCGTAATTCAAACAGCTACATAGAAAGTCCGAGATGACAGATCTTCAGATGTTAGAACAGCAAGTTCAACATTTCTTACGACACACTGTTCAACATTTCATAAGTACACATTGTGTCATGTTCACAAATGTTGAACAATAAGTTCAACATTTCATGTAACATATTGTTCAACACTCCACAAGAACCATTGTGCCACAAATGACAAATAATAGACTTACCAATTATATTACCACACCCAGTTAGCTAGAATTAAGAAAATCAATTTACTATCATATTACTATTTGCTATCGAAGGTGTGTTTCTTAATTGCATGGCACATAGTCGATACCATGTTTTGTTAACGAATTTTGCCTTTTGGCATGAGCTTGTTATGTGTTGTTCATTTGCCGGAATCTTGTATCATAATTGAACATGTTATTGCTCTAGACAGACACGGAAAACTATTGATATGCACAGCAATAAACACAATGGTGTTTGTGTGGAGCTTTCCAATAGCAATGACATTAGAGGAAATATATTAGTAATGATTGATAATGATGATTATCACCCACATCAAGTTGAAGACATTGCAAAAATTTATGATGATGGTCAACGTGTTGAGAGTGCTGAGAATCTTGCTTTTCGATTGAATACTTAAGCTACTTTAGCGATCAGTGCACTATGTAGCAAAGACATCTCTTTTGTGAAATCCGGTCCAGTTTAGGCATGTATGTGGCGCGAATAGGAGTTTCATAGGTTTAGGAGTTTCATATGTGGCGCGAAATAGGAGCGAAATAAAAGTTCCCAAGGGCTTTGAGAGTTCATAGGGTTGGGAGTTAGCGCGAAATAGGAGGAATTGTCTTCCCCATGAGTGTAGAAAAAAGGGGGTTCGTTTGTGCGCACCCGCGATTCTTTTTATTTGCGAGACCGTCAAAGAAAATTTAAAAAAAAATTGTATTTGCCCACGTGCATGTGCATGCATAAACTCATGTTCATGCCATGGTTTTCTAGTGACCTACATTTCAGAAACAGCCCTATCGCCATGTCTGTGCCATGTTGTCCATCTCAAATATACGATTCGGTGCTCCATGCGTGTTGCATTCAGTAGCCATATCTGGTTTGATGCATACCAGGAACAGAGACTGATTTTAACCTGGTAGAAAATCCTTGTTTGACATGGTCCTTTATTTGGGGTTCTTCGTCCGTCTCTTGCCTGTTTTTTTCCCCCTTCTAACGTCTGTTTTTGTGCGTCTGCTCTCAGCGATTCAAGCGACTCTGAGGACGAGTATGGAGATTTTTGTATCTGTACTATAATGTAGAGGTCTCTTGCATATATCACCGATTGCGTCTGCTATTGTCGCAGTTCCAGCTCGAGGGACTGGACCTGGACGCTTGTGATCGCTGGCTGGATTCACGTCTGCTGCTCCCCGGGGGACCAAAGGTCTAGCTCATGAAGCAGCGAGACAGTAATAGATTCATTCTTCTCGAGGTGACGCCTCTGTCTCTTTCCTTGCACTTTTCTTTCTTTTGTTTGATTCTTGTTGGTTTGATACCCTAAGAGCTCCTTGACGGTGTCATTTCAGATTAGGAGACCACGCTGGTAACTTGAGGTAGGAACCTTCAGGCTTTTGAGATCAGCTGCATATCAAAAATACACTGAAAATATAGCAAGTAATACAGGTATAATACTCTTCGTTCCCAACTCCATGATGTGATGTGTCACTTCAGGTATACTTAGTATCTTTGGTATACGCATATTGAACACGTATCTTTGCTCATGTTGGGTGAAAACCGTTCAATTTCGACTTTCTTTTGCAACCAAATATGATCTTCATTCACATTAGCTGAGGGGTATAAATGATGTAATATGAAATTTGTATTCCCATTTTCTGCTGTAATTATCGTATCTTTGCTCATGTTGGGTGAATTGTACAAGCAATGTTATTCTTTATTTTCAATTCAAATATTACCAGGAATCTTCATTTTATTTAATAGAGCAAAGCTTAGGAGAAACCTCTCTTAGACCTCCATCAAAACATTGCTTTTCATTGTTTTTTTTTGATGATAAAACATTGTCCATTTTGATCTTTTTTCATTTTAAAATTTCAAAAATACCAAATATCTGGTAAATCCAAATGGTTTCGGTCGTTCGGCTGCAAATCCAAGGATTTCATAGTAATAGAAATTTTTTGCAACAATTAGACGAACAAGCAAAATGTCACAAGTTTACTAAATGAGTTTATGATTATCGAAACTAATTGGGCTATAGTCTTAACAAAATTACGGGGTAGAGTCTTGCAAGGAGGTTTAAGGCAATTTTTACTTTCATTTTCGTTTCTTTAATAATTAAAAATCATTTTCATTTTCATTATCTCATAAATTATTGATGATGTAACACATCCATATGGATGGTTTTAACTTCAACTCCAACCTAAAAATTGTGTCATCTGACAAACAATGGGAAATAATTTCGCCTTTAAAATCTTAGAGAATTGCTAAGTGCATCGCACTGAACAGTGATATAACTTTTTTATCTAAAAATATGACAGAAATGACCAATGATTTGAGTTTTTTTTTCCATATTTAGCTTAAAGTCAGATCTATGCACCTCATTTTGAGGTGCGAATAGTCCATTTCAAAAGAATATGAGATCACAAGTACATTGTAAGTCCACTCTAGATAGAATGAAGGGAGGGGTACAAGAAACTCTTCGTAAAAACACCAATAATTCATGGCTGTTGCTATATACACAACATTCATTGCGGTTTCAACAAATTTTTGTAAAAAAACAAAAAACTGTCATATTTTGTAAAAAAACTAAAAACTGTCATATCAGAGGGTCATGTCACTTCCTTTTATGTGACAGTTTTTTTCGTTTTGGAAAAGAAGAAGATAGCACATGACCCACTTTGTAGGCGTGAAATTTTATGATATTTTCATTTCAGCCGTTAGATGATATACTAAAGTTTCAGATTTAAATTAAATTTGAATATCGACTTAGAATTTTCCTCTAACAAATACTCGGAAACGGGTTGATGCATCGAGAGGTAAAAATTCTGAAGCAATGAATCAAGTGTTAAATATATCTGCTACAAAGTCTTCTTATGCACAGGAGAAGAGGGACCATGCATTTATGTTAGTAGTTGGGGACATTAAGTGTTTTGTTTGGCTGTCTTTGCCTGCCGACATAGAGGAGCTGCCCTTTGTTTTTTGCAGGGGATGCTATCAGTTTTCTAGAGAGCAAAAAAAGCTTGCAGGCTGAAGTTTTTTTTCAGCGAGAAGGGAAGAGCTTTGGTGTGTTCTTGAGAGAGCAACTGCCACCCATTTTCAGATGTGAGATTGCTTGAGAGCTTGTGAGAGTTTAGAAGAGCTTAGGTCTTCTAATATTTCTCATTCTCTTCTTCTTCCTTTGTGAGATTTGTGTGGGCTTGGAATTGCGAAGTTGTTACTCACAAGAGTGTGAAGGAGAAGGTGTTGGTGTAAGCTCGTGTGCTCGCCTTGATTAGTAGTGGATCGTCTCGAAATGCTGGAGTAGGTTGTTCGCAACCGAACCAGGGTAAAATCCTCGGCCTCATTTATTTTTTGCAAATTGAGATTGTCGCATTTTCGTTTACTAATTTGCTTACGCAAGATCCGAAGAGGGATTGGTTGTTTGGTTTGTTGTGTGACCCTATTTTTCAAGCTTTAGCTCCCTAGCTAGTTGTTATGGCTTGTTGTTCCGCGGGGCGACAACAGTTTTTTTATCAACAAGTGGTATCAGAGCCTTCGGTTGTTTGTGAAGAAATTGAGTAGCGAAGATGGTTAGTTTGGCGACACTCAACATTGAGAGGTTCACCAGCCGTAATGACTTTAGGTTATGGCAGTCGAGAGTGAAAAATTATTTGAGGCAGACAAAATGTTTTCAGATTGTGTTTGATGAGGAAAACATTGAGGAGGTGACGGCATCACAGAGGCCCGAGATGGAGAGAATGGCGTATAGAGCCATCCAGCTATCGTTAGTCAACACCGTCTTGAGAGAGGTGTTGGACGAGGCTACAGCCAAGGATATGTGGAATAAGCTAGAGGGGTTGTATATGAAGAAATCTTTTACAAGCCGCCGCTACTTATTGCAGCAGCTGTACACTCTGAAAATGAAGTCCGGATCGGCGGTAAAAGATCACATAGATGAGTTGAATCGGATTGTGATGGAGTTGCGGGGAATGGATGTCAAGATCGAAGATGAGCAACAAGCGGTGATCTTGTTATGTTCGTTGACTGAGGAGTTCTCCCAATTTGTTCGGTCCATGATCTATGGACGAACGACTCTTACCGTGGAAGAGGTGAAGGCGGCGCTCCATACCGAGATGCTATGTGAGAAGGTCCAAGGTAGAGACTTTGGAGGAAACCGCGATGAAGCTTTGCATGTGAGAGGCAGACAGGACAGGCGAGGAGGTCAAGGCCATTTCAAGAAGAAGGACCGCTCGAAGTCCCGGTATTCCTGTGATAGGAAGGACAGCTCATGTTTCATATGCAAGTATGCAAGCAGATATGCCATTGGAGGAACCAATGCCCCAATAGGTTTGGGAAGAAAGGCAATGATGCTTCTGGTTCAGCCTCCTTGGGTTTGGAGGACATGCATATCAGTGATGACAGAGGCCACGGTGAAAGGGGTAGAGATCCAGAGATGTTCGCAGCGGGGGTGTCTGGTGAGGCACAAGTTGCGTGGTTGATGGACAGTGGGTGTTCTTTCCATATGACTCCACATCGGAGTTGGTTTTCCACTTACCGTTCCCAAGAAGACGGAGGCTCTATTCTCATGGGGAACAATGCGGCGTGTAAGACCGTGGGTATTGGAACTGTTCGGATCCGCATGCACGATGGGATCGTGCGTACCCTTGCCGATGTTAGACATGTGCCTGATCTCAGGAAGAGCTTGATATCCATCGGTGTGTTGGATAATGTTGGATGTAAGTCAGTTGTTGAGAATGACCAGCTGAGGGTATCCAAAGGAGCCATGGTTGTGATGAAGGGAAGAAAGGTAGGGAATCTATATGCCCTACAAGGTGCCACAGTAGAAGGTGAAGCCGATGCCACCGCTTCTAGCTCGAGTGACGGAGATTCAGCAAAGTTATGGCATTATCGTTTGGGTCACCCGTGTGACAAGACCCTCGATGTTCTCCGCCGAAGAAAATTGATTGGAGCTAGTGATGAGAGTGTGGAGTTTTGTGAAAGCTGTGTGTATGGAAAAAAGACAAAGGTACAGTTCAGCACGGGGAAGCACACTAGCCGAGGTCCACTGGATTACATTCATTCCGATGTTTGGGGGCCGTGTCCTGTAGCGTCAGGAGGTGGGGCTAGGTACTTTGTCCTCTTCAACGATGATTATTCTCGAAAGGTTTGGATGTACTTGATGAAGACAAAAGATCAAACCTTTGGGATGTTCAAGCAATGGCTTGCGATGGTTGAAAAGCAAACTGGCAAGGCGGTGAAAGTCCTTAGATCCGACAACGGAGGCGAGTACACCTCGAGGGAGTTCACAGGGTTCTGCAGATCCCATGGGATTCGACGTCATTTTACTACACCAGGAGATCCTCAGTCGAACAGGGTTGTAGAGAGGATGAACAGGACGTTGTTGGAGAGAGTGCGTTGCTTGAGGCACTCTGCCGGTTTGGAGAAGGAATTTTGGGGTGAGATACTCACTACAGCCGTGCACATAGTGAATCGAGTTCCATCGGCGGCAATTGATTACCAAATTCCTGAAGAGAAGTGGAGTGGGAAAATTGGTGACTACTCTTATCTACGCATCGTTGGTTGCCCGGCATATGCACATGAGAGGGGCGACAAGTTGGATCCGAGGGCCAAGAAGTACATTTTCATCAGATATGGCGATGGTGTGAAAGGATATCGCTTGTGGGACCCGGTGGGCCGCACGGCGATTTTGAGTAGGCACGTCACCTTCGATGAGTCTGTGATGCTCAGGGCGAAGCATACTCATTGGAAGGAGGACGAGTCACCCGAGGAGACCGTGCCAGAGACGATTGATCTCCCGATCCCATTTCAAAGGCGACCTGGCAAGGAGCCGATGGTCGAGGTCCCCATTGCGGGACATGATGAGGTCCATGTTGAGGACCATATGCAGACACCAGTCCCAGCTCAGATACGTGATGAATTTGTTGCAGATGAGGTGCGGAGGTCCAAGAGGACCAAGAAGGCGCCCGAGAAATTTGGAGATTAGAATTACACGGCTTTCTCTTTTGACGACATGGCGTCGTAAGCCTTAAACATTGAGCACGAGGAGCCTATGACCTACGGTGGAGCCATTAGCTCGAGTGATGCAGCGAATTGGCAAGGAGCTATGGAGGAAGAGATGGAGTCTCTCCACCACAATGACACGTGGGAGTTAGTGCCTCTACCACATGAGAGGCGTGCCATTGGATGTAGGTGGATCTATAAGGTCAAGGAAAGCTCGACCGAAGATGGTGGTGATGTACGGTACAAAGTAAGGCTAGTGGCTAAGGGTTTTGCACAGAGGAAGGGAGAGGACTACAATGAGATATTTTCTCCAGTGGTGAGACACACTTCCATTCGTATTTTGTTGGCACTAGTAGCATCTATGGACATGGAGTTGGAGCAACTCGATGTCAAGACCGCTTTTCTGCACGGTGATTTGGATGAGGAGATTTACATGCACCAACCAGAGGGGTTCTTAGTGGAAGGCAAGGAGAGGATGGTCTGCATGTTGAGGAAATCATTGTACGGGTTGAAACAGTCACCCAGACAGTGGTACAAGCGATTTGATAGCTTCATGATATGTGTAGGTTTTGAGCGGAGCGTGAAGGATCAGTGTGTTTATGTGCACACATTGGATGATGGCTCGCGCATCTACCTGTTACTTTATGTTGACGACATGTTGATTGCTTCCTCAAACATGTCGGAGGTCAAGAAGCTAAAGGTGAAGTTGGGCAAGGAGTTCGATATGAAGGATTTGGGCCCAGCAAAGAAAATCCTAGGGATGGAGATATCACGGGACAGGGGGAAGGGTGAGTTGAGGTTGTCACAGAAGGGGTATATTAAGAAAGTGCTCGTCCGTTATGGAATGGAGAGTGCGAAGCCCGTGGGGACACCTCTTGGAGCTCACTTACAGCTTTCGGCGTTGCAGTCGCCGAGCACCGAGGATGAGAAGAAGTCTATGTCTCAAGTGCCATATGCTAGTGCAATGTGGAGTTTGATGTACGCGATGGTTTGCACGCGTCCAGATATTGCACAGGCCGTGGGAGTAGTGAGCAGATATATGGCGAACCCAGGCAAGGAGCATTGGCAGGCCGTCAAGTGGATATTGCGATATCTGCGAGGCACAGTTGGTGTCGGTTTGCACTATGGCAGAGGTGACGGTGTGGTGCTGACAGGGTACTGTGATTCTGATTATGCTGGTGACAGGGACAGGCGGAGATCGACCACAGGTTACGTGTTCACGTTGGGCACCGCAGCAGTGTCATGGCGATCTGTCCTACAGTCGGTGGTTGCGTTGTCAACCACGGAGGCCGAGTTGATTGCCGCAGTGGAAGCGGTGAAGGAGGCCAAGTATTTGAGATGTCTGCTAGAGGATTTGGGGTTACCGCAGAGATTGTCGTTGGTTTTCAGTGATAGCCAGAGTGCCATTCATCTTGCGAAGCATCAGGCTTACAGTTCGAGGACGAAGCACATTGAGTTCCGTGATTGCTTTCTAGAGGAGGAGAGCAAACAGATAGAGCTTCAGAAGGTCCCAACTGAGAGGAACCCTGCAGACATGTTCACCAAGCCCGTTCCCGCCATCAAGCTCAAGACCTGCTTGAGCTTGATCTGTTTGTGGCTTGAGTGTGGCGTCGAAGGGCGCAGATTCCGAGACGAGGAGGAGGTCCGTGGAGTGACCGTAGAGCTTTGATCAAGGTAGAGCTTGGATGAAGTACAGAAGAATTTGTAGCAAGGTAGAGTGTTAAATATATCTGCTACAAAGTCTTCTTATGCACAGGAGAAGAGGGACCATGCATTTATGTTAGTAGTTGGGGCTGTCTTTGCCTGCCGACATAGAGGAGCTGCCCTTTGTTTTTTGCAGGGGATGCTATCAGTTTTCCAGAGAGCAAAAAAAGCTTGCAGGCTGAAGTTTTTTTTTCAGCGAGAAGGGAAGAGCTTTGGTGTGTTCTTGAGAGAGCAACTGCCACCCATTTTCAGATGTGAGATTGCTTGAGAGCTTGTGAGAGTTTAGAAGAGCTTAGATCTTCTAGTATTTCTCATTCTCTTCTTCTTCCTTTGTGAGATTTGTGGGGGCTTGGAATTGCCAAGTTGTTACTCACAAGAGTGTGAATGAGAAGGTGTTGGTGTAAGCTCGTGTGCTCGCCTTGATTAGTAGTGGATCGTCTCGGAATGCTGGAGTAGGTTGTTCGCAACCGAACCAGGGTAAAATCCTCGGCCTCATTTATTTTCTGCAAATTGAGATTGTCGCATTTTCGTTTACTAATTTGCTTACGCAAGATCCGAAGAGGGATTGGTTGTTTGATTTGTTGTGTGACCCTATTTTTCAAGCTTTAGCTCCCTAGCTAGTTGTTATGGCTTGTTGTTCCGCGGGGCGACAACGATTTTTTATCAACTAGCAGCCACCGATACTTGTCGAAATAACCCTCCCCGCTTTCACTAAAATGTTAAAAAAAATTCGCTCCCTTTCATTAATTAGGGTATGTTGGAACTTTGAAATGTCAAATTCAACATCGAATTGTAACAGGCGAGCGTTTCAAGTTTTCGACGTTGAACCGCTTGATTTTGTCCCCAAGAGTTTAAAATTATATAGCTCGTGAACATAAGCGAATAAAGGGGAATGTGAATTGATTTGCGAACCCAACCGTTTTACTGCTGCGCACATACCACTTAATCACATGTTTATCATTCAATTACATTATACTTTAGCAAGGTGGCTGTTATATCCACCTCAATGATTGCGGTATATGTAATTATGTATTTTTTCTCTCAGAAAAATCAAAACTGCTTTACAACAAGAAAAATGCTAAATACACCGATTGACCGGTGCTAAATACACTGTTTGACCGATGTGTTTAGAATTTTTTTTGACAAAAAGCTGTGAAAGTCAAATCACATCAAGCCTATTCAGCGTTCCCTTCTCTCTCTCTCCTATTTTTAGCAAAGATGGGTCACAAACTCATATATATACACCCTCCTCTCACCGTCACCGGTGCGGTGTACATAGTAAATACACCACGACAACAGGGTCCTCGAGGACCGTGACACAACATAAACCATGAATGGGTTGATGTATTTTGAGAAGCGTGCCGCAACAGTAAATAAACCCAACAGCAAACAAGAAGACATCCAAGTCTTCGGGGGGGGGGGGGGGGGGGGGGGAATCTATCAACTCTCTTCTTTCACTGGAAGGCAGTAAAAACTCGTCCGAATAAATTACAGCAAGCAGATCATCGCAATGGGAATGATGCAGCACAGCTAGCATCCATGACCCACTGCCCCCCCTCCATGCAGCTTGCAGCTCGCAGTTGGTGGGTAGAAAACAGTCAAAAGCAGCAAGCCCCCCTCATAAACTGGGTAGCATTGATTCTACTGTGCCCGCGTAAACCCTAAGCCATTTCTTTGTATTTTCCCCCCAACTCTGCAGTCAATCCAGCCATCGGTTACAGTAAAATCTGACAGCTGCAAAGTGCAAAGCACTCCACAGTCGACGTATTTTCCCAGAAGAGGGAGAGCCCTCCCGACGCTGACCCAAAGTACAGACAACAACGTTTCAACCCCCCTCCATTGGCTGCAGTGCCCTCCTCCTATTAGCCCTCCCCCTGCCTCCCTGTTTCCCTCCTCCTCTGCTGTTTCTTGGCCTTTGCCTTCTAATTTTGTGCAACTTACAGTGTACAGTTTTGAAATGGTCAGTTGCCTTTCCAAGAGACTGTGTGTGAAAACTTTGAAGATTAAATAAATATATTATATTATATTATGGCACTGATATTTTGTTTGGGGAGAAGAAACCAGACTTGGGTTCTTTGCGTGGCTGTTCATGGATATTATTATTGGTGTGTTTATCCATTTTCTCCCCCCTATCTCTATTTACTCCTGTCATCGCTCAGGTGATGTTTGGTCATTTTTGTTGCTAATCTGACTATTATTAAATTATTACACCAACTTTAAAAAAAATTAATTTCACCGTATCACTTGCGTCCTGTCTCGGTTTCATGTAATCGTCCTACGGTTTTCTTTTTTGTGTTCACGGGTCTCATCACACCGTCTTTTTTTTCCGATGCAACAAAAAAAAAAAAAAGAGGGAATTGCTACGCGCACAACCTCTCGTTTACAAGTTTGTCATTTGCTCCTGTGCACAGGTACCACGTATTTACAGTTTTGCCACCTGAATATACTTGCAGTGCATAACAATTCAAAAATTCTGAAACTGGCGTTGCAAGTGCGCGGTGAGTAAAATGGTCGTGACTGTCGACGACGGCGACGCCACCCTCTCATACAACATCCCCCCTGCTGTCGCCCCCTCCTCCTCCGCTCCCTTCTTTGCACATTTTCCCTCTTCCACACCGCCCATTCCAATCCCTGAAAACCCTTTGGATGGAGGGTGGACGCTGGTAAAACATGGTAAAATTTGAATGGCAAACTTGTAAATGGTGGTTGAGCGCGTGCGTGGCAATTACGTGTCAAAAAAATAAAAAGCTTAGGAGGTGCTAAATGAAAACAAAACAAAAACTCTGAATGTTTACTGAAATTAGCCCAAAAGGTGGCACTAATTGTACCATAACGAAAGCAGTTAATCCATGAACGGCACGTATATCAAGTAAAGACCGGGTATCAAATAGCCAATCACGAATTCAATATGGGAGTCAACGGCTGAGGCGAGGGTTTGTCCTCCGATGCTTGGGTTCTGGTCACGTGACATGCGCGTGCACTGCAAATGCGAAATTTAGAGCCCCCGTCGCATGGATCCAAACGATTTGCTTCGAAACAAAATCATTTGTGGTTTACTTTCTTCTGAACGCGGAGCTTTTTCTAAACTCATGCATAAGGATAGAACAGTCTTTTTTGTTTTTTTTGTAAGACTAATATATACTCTTTCTTTGTATTTTTGGTTATTTTTGTAAGCATGGTATTTTTACCCAACCATTTAAACAAGCCTTAATTTCAAATACAAACCCGAAAAAAGATTGATACACTTCAATCATTCAATCGATCTGGCCCCATTGAAATAACCTAAAAAAAACGATTTTTAATACAAAGATTCTTGAGCGTTGCACCAAAACAGGCAAGAACTTCTCAGTGTTGCACAAAAATTCTAGAACAAATTGTGCCCTAATCTTGTTTGGCAACCAAGCATTAGACAAACCAGCCAAACCACCGCTTCACTAAACCACAAGCCTTAGTCACCCAAATTTGGTGGGATAATTGTCTCTCATTAACTAATAAACAAACACAAACATCTAGGTTAACCATTCTTAATCTCGTTGTCACTTCTAAACCGCGGGCTTACCCCCCTGTAATCAACGAGTGATGCAATAGATATTTCGATAAAAAGCATTTAAAAATAGCAAACTACCCTTTGGTTTGGTAACCAAAGACCACAGATGAACTAGCAAAAAGAACCACCACCACTGCACGGTGCGTATTCATTTGCGATTCCTTTCACATACACCCCTGTCATTTCAAGTTTTGCACATCGAAAGGTGGTTTCTAAAATTTTCCTAGTTACCCCTTACCTCAGTAGAATATTAAAACGGGGTCCCTGTCATGCGACACCACCCCAAAATACCAGTATATAAGTACCACCACATAGTTCGATACACTTCCAAAACACCAAGACAAAAAGCAACAACAGGAGGGAGGAGGAGATGGCATCACAACCAGGCCCTTTAACTCAATGGCCATGGCAAAAGCTTGGCAACTTCAAGGTAAGCCCCCCTCTTCTCTCAAAACATTTTTTAAAAACCACAACTTTCTCTTAATGTTGATTTTTTCCAGTATGCGCTCTTGGCTCCTTGGGTGGCAAGAAGCATTTACAAGTTCGTGAGGGCGAAGAATGAAGGAGAGGAGATCGACATGCTCAACCTCTCGATCCTCCCCACCCTCCTCTTGAGGTTGCTCTACTCTCAGCTCTGGATCACAGTCTCCAGGTTCCACACCGCAAGAACCAAGCACAAGATCGTCAACAAGAGCCTTGATTTCGATCAGGTTGACAGGGAGAGAAACTGGTAACTAACGATCCCTTCTTCTCGTCACCATTGTTGTTGTTTGAGTTGGTAGCTTTGGGGTGACTAGGACTGAAAATAAGATTGATGTGGGATTCAGGGACGACCAGATAATTTTGACAGCGCTGCTGTTCTACATGGGGAACGAGGCGATCCCAGGGGCTGCGTATTTGCCGTGGTGGGATCTCAAGGGGGTGATCATTGCCGGCTTGCTGCATATGGGTCCAGTTGAGTTCATATACTACTGGCTTCACAGGGCTTTGCACCATCATTTTCTCTACTCTCGCTACCACTCTCATCACCATGCCTCAATTGTCACTGAGCCCATCACATGTAATTACTTTTTATCTTTGCCTCCCTCCCTCTATCTTAAAATATGTTTGTTTCGCAATTTTGTATCAAGTATTATGCTTTAGATCTGCATGTGTTTGATTTTAAAGATTAGAAGTATTTTTCTTGTAGGCAGAGATTATTTCTTTGTTTTTTCTCCCTAAAAGTGGCAAATTGTCCTGGTTTGCGATTTTGAAAATGATTGGATTTGAATAAAATTGTTAGTCAAGTGCTAAATTCACCTCAATGATTGAAAGTTGTATGTAACTATTTTTGTCAAAAGTGTGGCAGATTGTTACATCCATAAGTCACATCTACATCGATCTCGTTCATTTTTTTGCCACTTTTGACCAAAAAATTGCATACACATCAATCATTGAGTTAGTTTTTCGACAATATAATAGAAAAATGTATTTTTTTTGGAATTTGGGAAAAGTATGAGTTAGTTTTGCGAAATTAAGCCTATATTCAACGCATATGCACATGCATATGTATGTTGGTACGTGCATACATATGCACGTATATGCCGTAGTCGGATATGTATGTGCATGTTTACGTGCTTGCACACGACTAATGCTCCTTGATCCGGCAGCTGTGATTCACCCTTTCGTCGAGGAGCTGGCCTACTTCATCCTCTTCGCAATCCCTTTGATAACCATGCTAGTCACCGGAGCCGGCTCGATCGTGGCGGCCGTCGGCTACCTCGTATACATCGATTTCATGAACTACTTGGGCCACTGCAACTTTGAGCTTGTTCCGAAGTGGCTCTTTGATGTCCTCCCCCCTCTCAAGTACCTAATGTACACCCCCTCGTAAGTATGCAACCCCTACATGTACGCGTACAAACATGCGTATGTATCGAATGTTGATATACGGCTTCCTATACAGGTTCCATTCTCTCCATCATACTCAGTTCAGGACGAACTACTCATTGTTCATGCCATTCTACGACTACATATACGGTACAATGGACAGGTCGTCGGACCAGCTGCACGAGAGCTGCCTCAAAGGGAAGGAGGAGGAAGCGCCGGGCGTCGTCCACCTGACTCACCTGACCACGCTGCAGTCCATCTACCACCTGCGCCTGGGATTCGCGTCGCTGTCCTCAAGGCCATACGAGACCAAGCGGTACATGTTGCTCCTCGCCCCGCTGAGCTGGGCGTCGATGGCGCTGACTTGGATCTACGGAGCCACGTTCACCGTGGAGAGGAACAGGCTGAAGGAGCTGAGCATGGAGACATGGGCGATTCCCAGATACAGCTTTCAGGTTGAGACATGATGTTGCATTGTTTGTATGTGTGGTTCTAAGTTTTTCATGCTTGATTTTGGTTCATGCGCAGTACAAGTCATCCTCCCACAGAGAGGAGATTAACGAGTTGATTGAGAAGGCGATTGCAGAGGCAGAAGAGAGGGGGGCCAAAGT
Organism: Scilla litardierei; assembly: GCA_030789695.1. Classification (NCBI taxonomy): domain Eukaryota; kingdom Viridiplantae; phylum Streptophyta; class Magnoliopsida; order Asparagales; family Asparagaceae; genus Scilla; species Scilla litardierei. The sequence goes on from CM061135.1 coordinate 150,000,783, forward strand.
TGTCAGTCTTGGCCTCATGAATCAAGTATATTATAAGCTCGACGCACATTTTCTAGCCAGTTGAGTGAATACAGACTGTTGATGTCAATATTAATGCACCATTGCAGGGGGATGAACTGAACGGAAGCGGCGGGCTTTACCGTCGAAACAACCCGAAACTGAAGGTGAAAATCGTCGACGGGACCGGCCTGGCGGCCGCGGTGGTTCTCAGCAGAATCCCCCCAGGGGCCAAAAACGTTCTCATTGTCGGAAAACGCTGCAAGATGGCTTGTGTCTTGGCCTCGGCCTTGTGTCAAAGGGGGATCAAGGTATGCCAATCGACAGGAACAGACATTTGTAACATTTCAGCCATAACGCATGCATTCGTGTCTGTGAGCAGGTGTTGGTTGCGCGAAGAGATACGTATCAGGTTCTGAAACTCAAGCTGCCGCAGGAACTGGCAGACTACGTGGTGTTCTCGGAGAGCTACGCAAGCCAGGTAACATTTCGAGCGTGATATGTCGGAATTGAGGGCTGAGTCAAGTAAAATTTCACAATGTTGCCGGATCCAACTTCAGGTATGGCTGGTAGGAGAGGGGATGAAGGATCAAGAACAGGAGGAGGCCGCGGCGGGGGTGCATTTCATACCGTTCTGCCAGTTTCCTCCCAGGGCCGTGCGCGGGGATTGCTTCTACCACAGCACCCCGGCTCTGAGAACCCCAAAGGAGTACGAAAACATGCACGCCTGCGAGGTACTGCAAATGGTTGCCATGGTTGACATTGCGCTTGTGCAAATCATGAATGTGTTGTTGTTCTGATAACCATAACGTGTGTGTGTGTGGGGGTTTATGTTTTGCGCAAATGACAGAATTGGTTGCCGAGGAGGGTGATGAGCGCCTGGCGTGTGGCCGGGATAGTGCACGCTTTGGAAGGGTGGGACGCGCACGAATGCGGCGACGTTGTGATGGACGTGAAGAAGGCCTGGCGCGCTGCTATCGACCATGGATTCCGTCCATTCGATGGTGTACAATGCAGCAAGTAGAGGACACAGTTTGGGGGGGTTGATACATGTATTTGTTTGTCGTTGTATTGTCGTTGCTTCAACAAGTTTGATAAGATTGAAATCATGCATGTTAATACATTTTCAATTAGGTAATGAAATTATGCAAAATTTTCTGTTTCCAGACAATGGGTTGAAACTGATCATGAAGCGGTAAGCCTGTGACAACACTCGAGTAAAATAGGTGTCATTGCTGGTGTTCGACGAAATGACCCAAAGAGATGCGATATGCTTGCTGAAATACCTCAAAGGGCTCATTTTGGCTATAAGCACCTAACCATCCTCCGCCAAAATTGGCGCCAAAGCCAACGTCTATTGTCCGCTCAATTCCGCGGCCTCATTACACAATCTCTCTCACCGCCACCCGCATTGCCTCTCGCCATTCTCCTGCTTTCTCTCTCTCCTCTCCTCCTTGAAACGTTGAAGAAGGACAAGGAGGTTTCGTTCATCTCGTCGGATGGGCCGGCTCTCCGGCTCATCCTTCGCGGACTTCCCCATCGCCGACAAGCCCGATCGTCCCGATGAGCCCATCTTGGAATGGCCCTTCGGAACCATCCGGGGCCTCGACCGCGACGAGCTCCGCGAGACCGCCTACGAGCTCTTCTTCACGTCGTGCCGCTCCTCCCCCGGTTTCGGCGGCGGCCGGACGCCTCTGACGTATTACGCCGCGGGCAGCGACGAAGGAGGGGTGGGAGGAAAGGGGGTCAATGGCGGCGGGGCGAATATGGCGGTGACGAGCAAGATAAAGAGAGGGTTGGGTCTGCGGACAAGAAAGGCGAGCCCGCCGATGAGGGCGATGAGGGAGGCCGCGTTGGCCGGCAACGCGGGCCCCGCTTCGCCCGCCAAGGGGAAGCAGAGGCCCATGACGTCGGCGGAGATCATGAGGCAGCAGATGGGGGTCACCGAGCACAGCGACGCCCGGCTCAGGAAGACCCTGATGAAGACCCTCGTCGGCCAGGTAAAAACTTAATCAAGATATGGTGCACTTCTCGCTGATCATTGTAACGCTGACATCGATCAAACCATCTTGTTAATTTTCCGGTCAGACGGGGAAAAGGGCGGAGACGATGATCCTCCCTCTGGAGCTCCTCCGGCATCTCAAGCCGTCCGAGTTCGCCGACACCGCCCAGCACCATTGCTGGCAGCGCCGCCAGCTCAAGGTCTTAGAAGCCGGCCTCATCTTGCACCCATCAAACCCAATTGACCGGCAAAACCCGGCCGCGCTCCGCTTGCGCGAGATACGTCAGGCGGGCGAGTCCAAGCCCATCGACACGGGCAAGGGCTCCGAGGCCATGCGCACGCTCTGCGGCGCGGTGACCACGCTGGCCTGGAGGAGCCCGAGCAGCTCCCCGGCCAGCGAAGTTTGCCACTGGGCCGACGGGTACCCTTTCAACGTCCACCTCTACCTGTCCCTCATCCACTCCGTCTTCGACCTCCGAGACGAGACGGTGGTCTTGGACGAGGTCGACGAGCTGATGGAGCTGATGAAGAAGACATGGGCCGCATTGGGCATCAACAGGATGATTCACAATGTGTGTTTCGCTTGGGCTCTGTTCGAGCAGTACGTGATGACGGGGGGGATTGAGCCGGACTTGATCTCTGCGGCGGTGACGATGCTGGTCGAGGTGGCGGCCGACGCCAGGAAAGTCGACAGGGAGCCCGTTTACGTGAAGATACTGTCGGCGGCTTTGTGCTCGATGCTGGGATGGGCGGAGAGGAAGCTGCTGAGGTACCACGAGGTGTTCGACAACGGGCAGGCCGGGTCGATGGAGAATGTTGTAGGCTTGGCGATGGCGATAGCCAAGATCGGCGAAGATGTTCCGAGCATAAGATGCGGGTCGCCGCTGATGGATCTTGATACTGGGCCTGGCAATCGAGTCGATTACTACATAAGGTCTGCATTGCAGAGTGCCTTCGCTAAGGTGTTCGAAGCTGTCGACTATGGCACGCAGGCGGACATGAACACGGCGTTGGTGCAGCTCGCAAATGAGACCGAGGGCCTGGCGGTCATTGAGAAGGAGAGCTTCAGCCCGCTGCTGAGGCGGTGGCATCCGGTGGCTGCCGCGGTCGCCGTGGTTACGCTGCACAACTGCTACGGCGTAGTGCTGAAGCAGTACATGGCAAGGATCCAGGGCCTGACGGAGGAGTCGATCCGGGTGCTGCAGACTGCGGGAAAGCTGGAGAAGGTGTTGGTCCAGATGGTGGTCGAGGACTCGGCCGACTGCGACGACGGAGGGATGGGGATCGTCAGGGAGATGATCCCCTACGACGTCGAGGCTGTGATCATGAGCCTGATGAGGAATTGGATTGCCGAGAGGCTTAGAATTGGGCGGGAGTGCTTGACAAGGGCCAAAGAGACTGAGGTATCGTATTTACATATCGGAATCACACATATATATATAGCGTGTCTGATACGTGTATTCATGTCTGTGTGTGTGATTGGTTGACAGAGCTGGAACCCGAAGTCGAAATCGGAGCCATACGCGCAGTCGGCTGTGGATCTGATGAAGCAAGTGAAGGTGACGGTGGACGAGTTCTTCGACATGCCGGCGTCGGCGAGGGGGCTTTTGGTAGAGGATGTTGTCGATGGCCTGGAAGCCCTCTTCAAGGATTACACTTGTTTTGTTTCGTCGTGCGGTAACTGTTAACGTTTTGCTCTGATACCATGTTGAGTTAATATCGTCGCATACTATCAGATTATGATGGGCATATTTGCAATTTGGTGTAGGGAACAAGCAGAGCTACATTCCGACACTCCCGACACTGACCAGATGCAACCAAGACACCAAATTCGTCAAGCTCTGGCAGAAGGCCGCCCCCTGCGCCTGCGCCTCCGCCACCATTGGCCGCCTGAAGTCCAACATCATGCCCCCGGAGTCCGACGTCGACGACCTCAGCGGCCAGCTGTCGACCAGCCGCGGCACCCAGCGGCTCTACGTCCGCCTCAACACCCTCCACTACGTCCTCGCCCTCCTCCACGCCATCGACGAGTCCCTCTCGTCGTCGTCATCCTCGCCTATCCCGTCCCCCAACTCCGGCCTCCGCCGCGGCCGCAGCCGAACCGCATCCAGCCACTTCAAAGCCGCCCGCTCCTCCATCCAGTCCGCGATCCTCCACGTCTCCCGCGTCGCCGCCTACCGCCTCATCTTCCTCGACTCCGCCAATGGCTTCTACGAGCGGCTCTACTTGCGCGGCGTGGCCAGAGGCCGTATCGACCCCGGCCTGTCCACGCTGAAGCAGAACCTGACGCTGCTCGTCACGGTGCTCACCGACCGCGCCCAGCCGCTGGCGGTGAGGGAAGTGATGAAGGCGTCGTTCGACGCGTTTCTGATGGTGTTGCTGGCGGGAGGCGGCGGGCGGGCGTTCACGGTGGACGACTACGACGCCATCGCGGACGACTTCGAGAGGCTGAAGAGGGCGTTTTGCAGGGAAGGGCTGGTGGCGGAGGAGGTGGTGGAGAGGGATGCGGAGGTGGTGGAGGGGATACTTGGCCTGGTGGGGATGGAGACGGGGCGGCTGATCGAGGAGTTTACGACGGCGGCCTGCGAGTCGAGCGGGCTGGGGGCAGGGATAGGGGTGATGGGGATGACGCAGAAGGTGCCGATGCCGCCGACCACCGGCAGGTGGAACCGGTCGGACCCGAACACCGTGCTCCGGGTGTTGTGCCACCGGAACGACGAGGCGGCGAGCTTGTTCTTGAAGAAGACATTCCAGCTGCCGAAGCGGCGGTGATCGGAGATTTTCTACGCAATTCAATTGCCTTGGCCTGCATGAATGGATGTGATGTGCAAATAAAAAACTTAAAATGCAAAATGAAAGTTGTTTTTTTTTTCAAGGGGCAAAGAATCGATTTAATGAATCCGTAAATTTGATAAATGAATGGATATGTAAAACATATTCAAATACATTAAAATATCAAATACATATACTGATTTGAATACCATAAATATTAAATTTTCGAAAGCTTGGAATTAATTACTCATACCATAAATGTTAATCAACCATCATTTTTATTGAAATTCCGTGATTTATGTTGACTCATCAGTCATATAAGGGAAGCGTGAGTTTGGGAAGCGTGAGTTTGTATTCGACTCCCTACCCAGTAACATGTGGGTTGTTGCGGGATAGAATCCGTCAACAATGAATTTGTATTAATGTGTGGAACCAAAGACACGATGATTATTTCTGCATCTCCCTTGAAGTGTCTTTTTGTATCTGAGCCTATTTTGACTTGAGACTAGCTATAGAAACTATGGTGATGTCAATAGTATGTATTCATATATAACATCTCTTGTTTTCTTAATGCTATTATATCACATTATATTTCATACTATTAACAATTTATTTTTTTTATTTATCGTAATCGTTCATCAAGCCTCCCTTTCGATCGTTTAAATTGTTTTGGCAATGATCGGTCTTCTTAATTCCGAGGACGAAATTATTTTAAGGAGGGTAGGATGTAACGACCCGTATTTTTCAACACATCTATTTACGTATTTAACATATTTTCACATTTTAAAAAAAAAATTTCTTTATAATGGTTAGTTAGGAGTTTTTATATCAAAAATGATTTCAAAAATTTTTTATAAAAATATTTTGAAGTATCATACTAGTTATGAAGTATTTTTGTAAGTTCGAGTTTCATCAAATACCTCTAAATAATCTGATAAAAATTCATTTTCAATTATTACCGTTTTGGTTTAACGAATTAATTTTGTATACAAACATCATCAAAATGTTTTCAAACTTCTACCGTATCATTCTATGATCATTTAGGGGTTCCCACATTAATTTCGTAATTTTCTGAAACCAAATTAATAGAGAACTCACAAACCCGCTTACTAAACGTTTTGGCCTAAAACTAGTATCTTCGTAGCTTAAACCCCAAAATGGCCTAATGAGATTCACACTTGGCCGAGTAGCGCCGACAGCTAGTCTTGAAAACTAGGGTTTCTGGCTGCGCAGGGGCAGTTTGGTCTGAATTTTTTGGGTTTTTGAGGCATGTACTTAAGCCCAGTTTTGTCTCCAGCCCCAGGGGAGACTCCTTAGCATTTTTTTTATTAGTTCTAATTTTAGTTAAGCTTTTGTTTTGGTGAGAGATTGAAGACTTGTTCTTAATTTTCTATTTGAAGCTTCTTCGCAATATTGGTTTGTCTTGATCTTGAAAACTTTAATTTTTATGATATATCTCCTCCTAGTTCTGAGTTTTGATATGAATTCTATTGTTGATCTTGATTTCCTATTGATTTCTGATATGATTTGTGTTCATTTGCTCTAGGGCAAAGGGATGAACCATATGGGTCTAATGTTTGATTTATGAGATCTATGAATTGATATGATATTATGCTTGTTAGAAAGGTTAGATCTTGATTGATTTACTACGGATATATATGGATTTCTCTTGGATCTTGAGAGCTCGACAGAGGATCTTGATCCAAGGAAAGCCCTAGATATTCGATTTAGGACTACAATCAAAATTTCCTAGACTTGGTGCGCGACAGCGACCAAAGATAGCATTTTTATTGTTCTCCTATACTCATATTCGTTGCATGACTGTGAACGAGTACGAACTATCACGATCTAGATCCGAACTCAAGTTGTGCGTCAGCGAGCTTGCGTTGGGATTGGACATAATGTCTATCTTAATGCTAGTGATCCGGACTAGGCTTGCGCGACAGCGAGGCTCTAGTTTAGATTACTATATACTTGTGTAGCACGACATCGTACACCGGTTCTCAATGTAGTTGCGACTAGTTCACCTTAAAACCAAGTTTAATTGCATGGTAATTCATAACTCACATTGATGCTTGAAAATTCATAGTGGAGATTCCCTAGCCCTAGACATCTTTAGTATATTGAATTGTATCCGTACTCAAACGATTGTGACACCAACCATTCCCAAACAAATTTCCACCAAGTAGCTTAGTAATTAACGTAGAGTACCGTCATTAGTCCTCCATGTGATTCGATACCCGCTTGCCACTTAACCGTGTACTTGCGGTAAAGCTACATTTATTTACCGGGTGTATATCCGTGAGCGATCAGTGGGCCCGCGAGTTGCTGAACAGCCACCGCTAGTGTCTCGAAGTTGGTGTTCATTTCCTTGGCAAAAAGGTAGAACTGTTCGTAGGTTACCTAACGCGAGTCATCAGTTTCTTTGACAGAGCGTATGTGTCTGGTCTCGAGCGGCACGAAGTCGCCCTCCTCGTGGAAGGGTGGCATGTGGGGGCCCCGTTGTTGTGCTTGTCCATGTTGGTTGTTATGGATGACATGGGTGATGATCTCATTCCCACAAACGGTACCAGATGTTTCGGGGCGTTTTCTCGCCACTGGTTGGTAGTATAGAGGTTTGAATGTCATCGCTGACATGGATGACATGGATGACCTTTAGGGCCGATCAGACGAGCAGGCTCTAGGTCGAGAATGCGCAGATCCGAGCGATAATGCACCGAAGGGAAGCTTCGGCGTGGTGGGAGCCTCCGGGGTAGATCAGCCGAACGGATGCTTGGTCGGGGACGCTCGAGGTCAATCAATCGGATGCCGAAGGGGAGCTTTGACTGGGTGACGTCTCCTCCGATCTGTAAAATGAGGAAGCTCGTTATGGGGGTCGGACCTTGGTTCCAACCAAGTCTCTTCCGATGCCTAAGTCAGATCTTGACTGAGAAATGCTTCGGTGGAATCAAGCTTGTTCACGGAGAGACCAAGTACGAGTTCTTAGGCCGAGCTATGGAGGAGAAATGTAAGGTGGAAAAAAGGTGTGTGGAGAAAGTATACCTGAGTGTCAATTATCCAGAATTCGGTCCTTTGGGTTCTGTTTTTTGGGTCTCTTAGAGGAGTCCTGCATGTCAACGCCTTCATGGCGTTTATCATTCCTCCCTCCGTGCCCGCCTGCATTAACGGTCCCTTGAATGGCAATCTAGGTGAACGTAATGGTGGCTTCACTGGTGATCAAGGCGGGCGCGATCTGGGGAGCGGTTTCCCCTTCGAGCAAGGTCAACCGTCTGTCGGATGGCGGTTTTGGGCCGCTGCACCCCGATCCGCTCCTGGGCCCTTTTGGGCCAGAGCCCAGTGCAGTTTTGGGCCTAGTGGTCGGCTTGCCTATCTCCGGCCCATTTGAGGGGTTATATCAAAATGGGGGGAAAATGACAGAAAAAAGGTTCACACTCCAGAGATATTGAATACTTGGTACTCTGATAACTTCTTTCTTTACTTTCCACTTATATTTCTTCTTCTTCAAGCTCGGCAAGACAACATCAAGTTGATCTCCCCTTAGGTCGATCATGGCTGCCCTGAGCCATCTTAAGTCCCATACTGACTTAAGCATCGGATGGGAATTGGATCGAAACTCAGATCCGACCCCCCCTCCCCACACACACACGATGGGTTCCGACCGCCCCGACGATTATCTGTGCTGCAGATAGCTCGACGATCGACTCAGGAAGTAGCTCGAAGGATCGCCCAGAACGACCCAGAGTTAGGTCGAGCTTCATACCTATAGTCCGGATATTACTCTCCAAGACCTGGATTCAGCCATCTTCGGGTCTCATCCGTCAGCTGACAGTGTGCCACGTCATTAGAGGCGGACACGTCAGCTCCACCTTATTGCCGGAAGTCATCCGTCAACAACTAGAAATAACCCATGCGCATTGTGTAATGGGACCTAAAAACCCCCACCCATATGATGCGGGGGTCACGCAAAGTAGTAAATGAGAGGGAAGAGTGGTTGTGTATGGCTATCGTCTGGGGGTAAAATAGGGAAAAGCAGGGGTCATATTGCAAAAAAAACTCAGGGGTAAAATGGGAAAAGACCAATGACAAACATGTAAATAGTGGGGAAGAGTGAGGGGTTTTTGGAGCTGTCATTTGGTTTCATAAAAGGGCAATGACAAGAATGTAAATAATGGGAAGGGGACTTTTCTTTACGGGTTCCACGAAAACACGAAAAAACCAAGATCACATCCAATCTCTCACTCACATCCCATGAGGCCATATGGTTGCCAACTATTGACCACCACTTTATTATTTGACCATCACTTTATCCATCATTGTCCAGTAGAACAAACCCTTCATTTGTATAAAGGACAATCTGTACTAAATCGAAACGCCAGGTCAAAACTGGGTGGAAAACTTTAAACATCTGGGCCTTTGGGCTTGATAACCCCAGGTCTTAACAGAAAGTAGTGATGCAGACGAGTTTAGGCCCATGGATTAGAAAATGAGTTTAGCTCCTGTAGTGATGATGAACTTAACATTTCATCAAGTGTTTCGTTTGAAGAAAGATGAGATACAGTGGGCAACCAATGAGCATGACTCTCTTCTGAAATGAATTGAAAAAAAGGAAGAAGAGAGAGAGAGAACAAATCTAGTGCTCCATGCCTAGAGAGAGAGAGAGAGAGAAAGAGAGAGAGAGAACAAATCTAGTGCTCCATGCCGAGAGAGAGAGAGAGAGAGAGAACAAGTCTCGTGCTCCATGCCTAATTGGTGTTCTCGTGCTCCATGCCTAATTGGTGTTTGCTTTGTTTTGATTTTCTGGGGTTTATGACAGGACCACGTATCTCAAGCCCAACTTGTCCACTCGCCCCCAACGACCCAGCCCACGGTCGATGCCCTTCCACATCTCCAGATTCCCGCCTCAAAATTTGCACCCGATATCCACTTACCCGGATCCGATAAAGCTCGTGATAATTTCGCCCTCCAATTCCAAACGGCGACGATTAAAAATATTTTCAAATACATCAAAAAAATACGTTTATTAAAAAAATTTATTATTTCCACGCGTCCAAACAAATCAAACAGAGGTGATTATAAGCATATTGTCTTGATGTTATGTCACGTTCGGTCTTTTTCGACGTGGACTCGTGTCCGATCAAATTAGTTTTAATTCATCTTAACCGACGCAAAAAAAAAAGACAGAATTACGCGGGGGAAGAAAATTCCAAAAGAAACGTTACAACTTTGAAGCTTAGCTTGCCCAGTTGCTTTTTAATCCGTTGGCATACAAATAAAATTTTAGGCTCCCGCTTTATTCACCCAATAAATTGTATTCATTAATGCTATTTACACCTTACCTATTAAAACCCACGCACAGCAGCCCGAGAATCTCTAGAGCCATCCATTGCTGGTTGTCGTGCTAATTGCGGCCCACGGAGCTCCACGCCCTTCCATTCCCTTTCAGTCTCCTATTCGCTTCTTATAAGGAGCTACACAAAGCACCCCAAAAAAAAAAAGAAAATTCTTAAAGGTTGAAGGCAATGCGGGTGGCGGTGATCGGAGCCGGCGTCGCCGGGCTCGTCGCCGCGTACGAGCTCGTGAGAGGGGGCGCCGACGTGGTTCTCTATGAGAGAGAGGACCACTTGGGCGGCCACGCCAAGACCGTCACGGTGGAAGGAGTGGACCTCGACCTCGGATTCATGGTCTTCAATCGGGTTTGTCCATCCACAACTCTTTTTTCTCAGAAATTAGAGGGGTTTCTCTTTTATATGTATATAGAGTTGATGTTGCAATACTTTTTGAGTTTCTAAAATTTGTACATTGCCTTTTCGAATGACTGAATGCATGATCGCTTTGAAAAAAAAATAAAACAAAAATAGAATGAAAAAAGAAAATTGGACGTCGATGAACATCAGTTAGTTCCAATGTCACACGTGAGACTGAAACTCGACGGTACAAACCTCATCCGCTAGTGAAAACCGATGAGCGCTCGCGAAAGAGGGCTAATAATGGACATGCTGACTGGGTTCATGAGCCGGCTTTTTCCGTGACGGTGGGGCCCACGCGACACTGGTCACCATCTGGCAGTTAGGCGGTCGCTGTTATCTTTGCGGTATTCACCGTTAACGACGGTGCGTTCACGTCCCCACCTCCGCTACAAGAGCTTTTTTTTAACTGGGGAATTGCATTTTGGACAGACCTATTTGCTGGGTTCTCAGACTACTTAATTTTTTTTTACCATGCACAGACATTTTTACCACCGTTCACACGGACATTTTACCCTATAACAAGCAAAGAGCGCATGTGGCATAAATTTGGTACATATTGTCCATTGCAAATGTTTTTTTTTAATCATCGATCAGCGTCTTTGCTTTGTTGCAGGTGACGTACCCCAACATGATGGAGTTCTTCGAGGGGCTCGGCATTGAGATGGAGCTCTCCGACATGTCATTCGCGGTGAGCCTCGACGGAGGGCAGGGCTGCGAGTGGGGGAGCCGCAACGGGCTCTCCGGCCTCTTCGCCCAGAAAAGAAACGCCGTCAACCCTCACTTCTGGCAAATGCTTCGCGAGGTCGTCAAATTTAAGGATGACGTTTTAAGGTAAGAAGACACCTCAACTTCATGCAGCCCACGCTCGCACACATTGTGTCATATACGCTGCAATTGTATTGCGAGTACAGATACATTGAAGACCATGAGAACAACCGTGATCTGGATCGCAGTGAAACACTGGGGCAGTTCATCGAGTCCCGTGGATACTCTCAACTCTTTCAGTCTGCTTATCTTGTGAGATTGTTTAATCCCATAATTTATCTGGGGTTTTAGTGGATTTTCTCTGTTGGGTCTGTCAATTTCTCATATATATATATTTTTGGCAGGTGCCAATCTGTGCCTCGATCTGGTCATGCTCTTCTGAGGGAGTCATGGGCTTCTCAGCTTTCTCTGTCCTGTCCTTTTGTCGCAATCACCATCTTCTTCAGGTTTAAATCCCATTGCTATCTTCAAACTACACGTGACTCCTGTTTGAAATCAAACATTTTGCTGGATTGTTCAGCTGTTCGGCCGTCCCCAGTGGCTTACTGTCAAGGGGCGTTCGCATCAGTATGTTAGCAAGGTGCATGCTTCTTCTCTTAAGCAACTTAGATGTGAATCATTGCCGATTTCTTGAAGCAAGCAGTTTGAGTGTGGCAGGTCAGGGAGGAACTGGAGAATGGAGGCTGTCAGATTAGAACAGGTTGTTCAGTGCAATCCGTGTCGAGCATTGATGGAGGTAATAAGCTTGAAATAACATTTGTAGCATCATGAAGATAATAACCGAGGCGAAAACTTATGGTTTGTGGCTGGCAGGTTGCTGCGTGCTAGGGGCAGATGATTCAGAAGAGATGTTCGACGGATGTATAATCAGCGTCCATGCGCCCGACGCTCTGAAAATTCTAGGATCGCAAGCGACATACGAGGAATCAAGAATACTCGGTGCTTTTCGGTATATGTACAGGTATCAAATTTTAGGATATGACATGATGAAATATGGTTGATATAATGTATCAAATTCTTATGTTGATGTTCTATTTTTAGCGATATATATCTTCACCGCGATACAAGCCTGATGCCCCAAAACCTATCAGCGTGGAGTGCCTGGAATTTTCTCGGAAATACAGGCAGCGGTGTTTGTCTTACATACTGGCTCAACGTTCTCCAGGTGTGCAGATGAATTTCTCTAGTCTTCTTCCTGCCATACATTAACCGATTGCTTTACTATATTTTTCAGAACCTAGGTTCGACTGGGCTTCCTTTTCTTGTGACTCTGAATCCCCCCAGCATCCCTGAGAATGCTGCACTTAAATGGTCCACTGGCCATCCTGTTCCTTCAGTCGCCGCCTCAAGAGCTTCGCTTGAGCTTGATTCGATCCAGGGGAAACGAGGAATTTGGTTCTGCGGGGCATACCATGGTAATTGGTCCTTTCCTATTTCTTCGGAGATAGATCGATAATGGTTATCGAGTATAAAAGTTGCTGGTATTTCTTCGCAGGCTATGGCTTCCACGAGGACGGACTAAAGGTACACATATCCCACACTATACCGTGAATAACTGAAAGAAGCTGATGAGGTCTTGGGTATGTTTATGTCAGGCTGGAAAATTCGCCGCGCTCAGTGTCCTAGGAAAGGAGTATAGTCCCTTGAGAAATCCAACACACATGGCGCATTCTTTGGTGGAAACCGGCGCAAGACTTGTGGTTACCAGATTTCTGGAACGTTATGTGTCGACTGGCCATTTGACGTAAGTTCGCATAGCTAATGTGGTCTTGTATCGGCTATTGGAGTTCACGTAGATAAATATGGATTTGGGTCCTGCGCAGGTTACTCGAAGAAGGAGGCACTATGTTTGCTTTCGAGGGAAGTAACGCGAAGACTCACTCGAAGTCTGTCCTGAAAGTGCATTCGCCCTCGTTCTACTGGAAGGTTTGATATCCTTCCTGTAAATTGTGAGCAGAGCTTGCGAGCTTGCATATGTTATTGATACAATGACTGACTATGGCTAGCTGTGCTGACAGATTGCTACACAAGCTGATTTAGGCCTTGCAGATGCATACATAAACGGGCACTTCTCCCTTGTTGATAAGCAAGAAGGCCTCCTGGATCTTTTTCTGGTATATATGTTTTAACGATGATAACAGTAACGACGATGAGCATAATCACTCTGAAATAGATTTCCTAATGCTCTTCGTTGATTGCTCCCTGCAGATTCTTATAGGTAACAGAGACAGCGCAAATTCATCCAGCAAAAGTTCAAATAGAAGGTAGTATGTTGGAATGTTTTCTGACTATTGCAGATAAAATTTTGTGTTACATATAATTTCATCATGCTAACATTTCTGAGTAAATTTGCCAGAGGTTGGTGGACACCGTTATTTTTAACCGCCGGAATCTCATCCGCTAGATACTTTTATCGGCACATTTCCAGACAGAATAGCCTGACGCAGGCCCGGCGCAACATCTCTCGTCACTATGATCTGGTCAGTTGTTTAAAATTATCCGGGTGAAACTCGTATCTGCTGAGTTTACTATAATTTGACATATCCTTGGTTTTCTTGTGCATGTAGAGCAACGATTTCTTCTCCCTGTTCTTGGACGAGACCATGACATATTCGTGTGCTATCTTCAAGGTTGGAATCTCCTCCTCAAAGCGAACCGCTTGTTGATGTTTGTGAATCTGTAGTTTTTCCAGCTATGAAGTTCATTCGAAACATCGTGTCACAGATGGAGAATGAAGACCTGAAGATTGCTCAGCTCCGTAAAATTTCTCTGTTGATTGAGAAGGTTGAGTCCTTGTATGGATAGACTTAGTTTACCCCATAGTACGTTGTATACTGACTATTCTCTCGTTGGAATATTGTAGGCTAGGATCGATAGCAAACATGATGTTCTTGAGATCGGGTGCGGTTGGGGGAGCCTAGCGATAGAGGTCGTAAAGCAAACTGGGTGCAAATACACCGGCATCACCTTGTCCGAAGAGCAACTCAAGTTTGCCAAAAGAAGAGTGGAAGATGCCGGCTTAGAGGTTCTCATTCTTGTGGAACTCTAACCCTTCAATTTACTGGTGCATCACACACAAACACGGCACACGTGCAACGTGCACGTGCAACGTGCACGTGCAACATCTGAAAATTATATCCTTTCAGGACAAAATAACCATCTTGCTATGTGATTACCGGCGACTGCCTAGCTTGCATAGATATGATAGAATTATATCTTGGTAAGAATTTGACCTTTTGAAAAAAAACCTTTCTATGATGTGAATATGCATATTCTTGAGACCATTGTTATACTGAAACTATTTTGCAGTGAGATGATCGAAGGAGTAGGCCATGAATTCATGGAAGAGTTCTTCGGTTGTTGCGAATCCCTTCTGGCTGAAGATGGCATTTTTGTCCTGCAGGTGTAAACATTTATCAGTTAGAAACCTTGAATCTTGGCTACTTGGCTCTTCTTATGTTTCTTCAGATTTGTTGCTGTTGTTGTTAGTATTGCGACAAACCCTAGTAAGAAGTCGTTTATCGGTCGATTTTCATTCCATGCAGTTCATATCTATTCCAGATGAACGATACGATGAATACAGGAGAAGTTCTGACTTTATAAAGGAGTACATTTTCCCTGGTGGGTGTCTGCCGTCCTTGAGCAGAGTGACAACGGCCATGGCTGCTTCCTCCAGACTCTGGTAATTGTTACCGACATGTTAATACTTCTCTTATCTACATGCTTTATGTGTCAATGGTGCATTCCTTGCTTTATGTGTACTTCCGTATTTCAATGGTGCATTCCTTGTATATTGCAGCGTTGAGCATGTGGAGAATATTGGTATACATTACTACCAGACATTGAGACGATGGCGGGATAATTTTATGGCAAAGAAAAGGTGTGCGCATATTGTTGTTAGATGTGTTTATGTCTTGTTGACAGTGATCTTTGCATAATCCTATCAATGTGTGTGTTTTCAGTGAAATTCTTGAATTGGGTTTCGACGAGAAGTTCATACGAACTTGGGAATACTACTTCATATACTGTGCGGCTGGTTTTAAATCACTTACGCTGGGGACTTACCAGGTATGTATCCAACTAGATGCAATGAGCACAGGGAAGAAAGACAATATATTTTAGATGACAACTATTTGAAGCTGAGTGATTGTCTGCATGCATTTACTGAACATTGGTGCAGATTGAAAAAAAAGTGACATCTTTTTCATATATGCACTTATCAAGTAACATTTTGGGGGTAAAAACTGAAGCAATACTATGAACTTATGCAGATGGTTTTCAGTCGTCCAGGCAACCTTAAAGCATTCGGTGATCCATACAAGGGCATTCCATCTGCCCACTAATTCGTTTGGTGCACTCCTTGTAATTTGCCTAGCTTTTCCAGCTCTTTTCCCTTTGAATCATATTCACAATTGCAGTGTAGTTTGAAGCCTTCTGTTCTTCATAGTTCTTATGTGAAAGGAAACGGTTTTGCTCACTTGTATCCATAGCAAGTTTAGTGAGAATCACTTTCAGAACAATCACGACCCATCCCAACATTATAAAGAAGCAATTGGCAGCAAAATTCAATAAACTCCTATCATATTTCACTTGCAACATGCCGACTTTGAACAATCCAACAATTAGATATTTCTCACAATAAGCCCACAAGCACCAACAGGCATACCAGAAGGGATTCCTATCTTCAACATTACGCAAAATAGAAGAAGCTACTACAGTGCAAAATCCATTTTCTATTCCCAAAGACTCAAGTTATGCTTTCATATATATTCAATGTAGTAAAGAATAAAGAAGATAATCTGGTGAGTTCATTCATTCACTCACCGCCAACCATTTTGCTCACCGATGTTTAGACATGTCAATCCAATGAGTTTATTCATTCGCTCACTGCCTACCATCGTGCTCGCCATTGTCCTCGCATGTCCTCACATATCATCAGCTCGGCCAACTGGGAAGCCAAGGATTAAAAGTAGTTCTATCAAAGCTTCCCCGCTTCACCCAATACAAAGCCTCAGTCTCAAACATTGCTGACAGAAGGGGATGAGCACCAAAAGAACGCAGAGACAAGCACCAAAGCAACGCGGACAAGCCCTGTACAAATGGCAAATACACAAAAAAATACAGTTATGTCATTGTCGCCGTATAATAGCACTACAGCTAATGAGGCCAATTGCTCTACTCAATGCTGCTAACTCCATCCTCTACTAGGGATCTCCACTACTTTCGACAGCTTACTCATGATTGTATCTCCTATTGTTACATATCAGATAGATGCTATTGCAATTTGGCTACATCCTTTTCACTAGCAGTCTCCATACTCCTACATAACAGCTTTACCACTTAGATAGCATAGAGGCTAGCGAGCAAAATACAAAGAAGCAATTACCACATTTGTCTCCATATATCATGGCTTCATGGATAAAGCTAAAGCTATGCTGCCAAGTAATATATAATCTCATTATTCCATCCTTTACTAGTAGCAAATTAGAAATGCAATATTCCCAAAAGCTCTACTCATGTAAAGATGCTGACGATGATAATGTGTTTGCTCTATCGATTGAATCACACTATCAAAGAAACTAGTAAGACTTGGCTACATTCATTTCACTAGCTGTCTCCATAACTATATCAATGCTCATTTGAAAATCATTGCTCCTATGAAGCCATATCTCCTCATAAATGTCAGAATACGGGTACAAGAACCGCTGCTATGCTATAGACATACATTTATGCCTTGCCATGTGCCAAAAGAGACACCAGAGACAGCTACAAGAAGAAAATAATAATAGTGCCACAAAAACTAATACTAATGACATTACCCATAAAATTATACTTGGAACACTAAGATATCCAACCACACAAGTAAAAGACAGGTCTTATCAAATATGCTACTTAAGCATTACAACTAGAGGCATTGTTACGAAAAATAACTCCAGATAATACCCCGACATACCATACTTATAAAAAACTAACGGAAGCAAAGCAAGATAAGTAATACTCAGGCAAGCTACTGAATATACTAAGAAAAGTAGGCAAACAGCTACTACGAATATTACTACTGCTGCTAAACTACTAGGATTCGAGCATTCCAACCATCCCAAAATCTGATTTCCTCTGCAAGCGCCATTCCTCATCACAAGCAATTGCCAGAAAAGACCCCCCAGCACATAATCAAAACCTTGAGGTCACTGCTGCTGAGCTTGCCTCGCTTGTGCACCACCATACCCACCACCATAACCAGCCGGGCCACCCGGAGGACCACTAACTTGACCAGCTCCATACCCTCCTTGTGAAGGGTCAGACCTCCAAGCATTTGAATACCCTGAGCTCCCATTTGCATCCCCATAGCCCCCACTGCCACCACCCATGTACCCAGAACCACCTCCTTGTTCTGCACCACCAGATGGGTTGTTGTTAGGTGCAACACCACCGCGACCACCTACAGCTCCATACCCACCATGACTACCATACGACCCATCGGCTCCACCGTATCCACCACCATAACCATAACCCTGATTCCCATAGCCAGCGGCGGCATTTGGTGACTGCCCAGTAGATGCTACAGCAGACGCACCACTGCCATGCTGAGCACTCCAATTAGGGGCAGAACCATAACCTGTATTCCCACCATAACCTGACGAACCGTATCCTGTAGGAGCCTGGTTGTTCCAGGGACTCCTTGGGGCTCCAGGTGGACCACTCACATAACCACCCGTCGGGGCACTAGGATTCCCATAGGGGCCAGATGGCCCGCCGTATCCACCACCAGACCCAGCATAACCTCCAACACCATAACCACCATATCCAACGGCACTGTTTGCAGTACCATAGCCAAAACTAGGTGCTCCATAACCTGATGAACCATAAGAAGGATAGCCACCACCAGCTGCCTGTGGTTGCATATACCTATTTGCATCAATTCTACCATCATATGAGTTAGAGTTGGCACCAGAACCACCACCGTAAGATTGATAGGATCCGCCACCACCCGATCGGCCGCCGCTGCCACCACTGTTAGGATTTGCATCTTTTGGAAGGGCACGCTTGACCTCCACCATTTTTCCATTCAGCTCATGGAAGTTCTTGTGCAGCACACGATCAACAGCATCCTCGCTATCAAAGGAAATGAATCCAAACCCACGAGGTCGCTGAGTGTTTTGATCATACATGACAACTACATCAGTCACATTGCCATAGTTCTGGAAATAACTGCGGAATTCCTCTTCTGTGAGGGTCGGAGGCAACCCTCCAACAAAAATCTTCTTAGTCCTAATGTTTCCAGTGCCGTTACCTCCACCCATTCTACCAGAATTGGGATTGCCAGGTCGGGCAGTGGTATGCTGTTCCTCCCGTGAGAGCGCCCTTTTTGCTTCGACCTGAACAACCATAAAAATGATTACATGCAGGAAAAAGATTATTTCAAATAGGAGATATGTGCATATAGATGCATGAAATAGCATCATGTTAAACAATGTTATCCATATATGGCCATATGCTTAGCACATGAGAGTTCCGAAGTAAAAGATGCTGCATAGATTAGCAAAGCAAGTTTCATATGAGTTACACAAGAAGCCATCATAGATACTTGTTTCACAATAATAACAAAAATCATAATAATCTCTGCATAAATTTTTCGACAAGGCAAATTATTCCATATGCCATACGAAGCCGGAAATTTACCATGATAAACATCATCTGAAACACGGCCACAAAAAATTTATATCAAATACAAAAGCAATACAAAGCATAGATATAATTCCATCTTAACAACAGATCTCTGATGATTTAAAGAATAATGAAACATACAGACAGCACATGCCACAATCACATAAAAGAGATTCCTAACATTATGACAGCACTAACTTGGCATCTGAATGCACATTGTGCAGTATAAAAAACAGACTATATTATGATAAAAGTGCAGCACTTGTACAACAAAAATCTAGCAAACGTTGCAAACAAAACTATGCAACAAGGGTTCCGGGGCCAAAACTCTCCTGCCAATGCAAAACTTCACAACTAAAAATTATTATTTTTCGTTAAAAAGGGTGAAGAATACACAGTACTCACAAAAAATTATATATCCATCAAGCAGCAATCACACAATCAACAAAGAACCAAAGTCCCCAACATGATAACAAAGCTCTACCATCAAGGATCTAACAAAATATAAAACACAAAAATATACCCGATCAGATCAGAAATAAACAACCCACATCCATAATCCCCAAAATCAAACATTTACTTAAAAAAGAGAGAGATCAGATCGGATTGCTCACATTCCTCCCGTCGATGTTGTGCTTATCCTGAAGGACACGATCGAGGATCGCAGGATCGGCGAAGACGACGAAGCCGAATCCCCTGGGCCTGCCAGTGACCTTGTCCTTCATGATCACCGCCTGAAGGACCTCTCCGTAATTCCCAAAATACTCCTTGAGCTTCTCCTCGGATGTCTCCCATGAAATCCCCCCGATGAACAGCTTGCCCTGGTCGGAGTCCATCGTTTGATCGTAAATAAAAGTTAAAAAAAGAAAACTTTTCTATCTCCTCCTCTTCTGCTCGTTTCTCTCTCTCTCTCTCTCTCTCTACAGAGACTGAGAGATCAAGGAGGAAGAGAGATTAGGGATTTCTTTTTTCTCCTATCTGCGAGCCAAAGTCGGCGCCTTTGGCCCTAAAAAATATCTGATGAGAGAGAAAGCAAGGGAAGAAGAAAGAGAAAGCGCAGTAGGGTTTTCTACGACGAACGGACGGCTAGGATTCTTATGCGGATCGCACGTGTGGTGTGTGAGTAGTACGTGTAAACTCCAAATTTGCGGGAAAATACCCATCATTGTAAGTTTTTGCATAAGGGTCTGTTCTTCTGCTGGAATAGGAAAAAATGGAATATGTGAAAGTTTGTATTCCAATGAGAGAGAAATTGATTTTTTGTGTTCTTTTGGTGAAATAGAGTATGGAAAATGGGGTTTAGAATAGAAAGTGGGGTACACAAGTGTCTCTATTCCCATTCCCAACCCTATTCTTCGCAAAAGAACGGGCCCTAAAATTCTAATTTGATCTGGTTCTTTCTTAATTTTACTGGACTCCACACTGATACAAATCATTTAGTACGTGTTACGACCTAAAGATCGTGTTTGTCCGACTTGCTACCCAAGCTCTCCAGGCGGACCTCCAGCTCGCCCAGCCCTCGCAGAGGCAACACCCCGGTGGACGAAGGGTGAGCGTTCAACATCACGATCTCGTCAGTGCGACGCTGATTCCCCATTCTAAGCACGTCAAGCCCGAAGTCCATCTCGACCAACTGATAGAGCCACGGGTCGCCTCGAACTCCGCCTGCTGGGCATCCATTTCCCCCCGAGATTGCTGTAAGGACTACCGGTTAGCCCTTCGGGATCCTCGCATGACTCAATGAGACAAGTACGGACCCGGCAACCCTTTGGCACATCGGACACGACAAACAACCTAGTACAAAAACGCCACTAACGCATCCGCCGCCCGACAGCTTGACAAAGCACCCCCTGGCCGCTGCGCCGTCTGACCATTTGGTGCTTTCGGCTCTGACACCCTGACAAAGCACCATGGGTCGTTGCACCGTCTGACAAAGGCATGGCTGACACGCACGGATCTGACACCCTCGGTCGAAGCTTCCGCTGTTTGGTCTGCCAGCTCAACCTGACAGGTCAGCCCTACCTAACCGACACGATCAGGTATAAATACACATTCACCTCCATCGAGATGGGAGGTTGGCTAATTAACTCATCTTCTGATTACTCACACACAAGGGCAAAGGTCACACATATCTTTGTTCTTCCTCCATAGTTCGCCACGTAAGGTCTGTTAGGAGTATATGTGTAGGGTCTTTAGTGCTTATTTCCCTTTGCATGTACTCTATATATATCGGGCTATTGCCCTTGGAATAATACAAGAGAGTTTATTCCTAACATGGTATCAAAGCAAGGTTTAACCTAAACTGTCACGACCCGCTTCCCTAAAATGGAGGCGAGACGTGAAAAGGTCCGCACGAGAGTGGAGCTGTGAAGCCCCAAACCCGATAAGCGTAAATAAAACATAAGCAGGTCACTGTAACCACAACGGAACAACAATAATAATACAGGGAGAGACTGAAATAAACTCTCACATCTCAAATATTGTCCAACATGAAAATAAGTCCAACATCCAGAAAAGCCACCAGGCTAAAAGAAAAGAGTCTAAGGCCCAGAACAAGGCCAACAAAAGCAACAACGACAAAGTATAGGTGCTACGCACCGATAACAAACAACTGTCTAACAAAAGTAAAACACAACGGAGACACTAGGACTGGTCCCAGTGTCCACGTACTCCCCGTCAAACACAAGCTCGGGCTCGGCGTCAGCACACACCTCGTCCTCAACAAGGTACACGGGCTCAGGATCTAACATGTGTCACCCAAAAGAGTAAAGGGGCACATGTCAGCAAGTCAAAAGACTTGGGCAAGGAAACTGAAAGTAAGGCAACTAGCAACCTAGCAGTTTAGTATGCATGACATGGCAGTTATAACATGAGTGCACAAGTTAAACATGGCAAGACAATATGTACAAGAGAACAATCATCGGGACGAGACAAGAGTAGCCAAGCTACTATCAAACTCAATCAATTCACATTGTTGTAGGAGTTTACGCCCTTCGCTGAATGGCAAGCATTTCAGACCGAACGGCACTAAACACCAATCACATTTCACGGTTGTTTTGTAGATGTTTGCGCCCTTCGCTGAATGGCTAGCATATCAGTCCGATCGGCCCCAAACACTACCCCACCCCAAAGAGTTTACGCCTTACAACTGCAGTTGTTGATCAAACAGACTCCCAGTTGAATGGCCGCTTAACCCTCACCCCATCCCGCACTAAACAAGCCAGGGTCCCTGCACATGAGCCCAGCAAGTGAGCCAGGGTTGCCCCGCACGGGAGCTTGTTTCTTAGTTCACAATTCAATATCGAGCGTTGGGGTTTCCAACTACAGGGCTCGCTTCTGGAACACGAGCCAGGTAACACAAGTAGTGTAGCAAAGCTACGCAATCACGGGATCACCAAAACAATGCAATGACATGACATTTAATTTGTGTACCGTTAATGGAAAGTAAACGTGACATGGAAATTGTGCAACATGCTATATGTCGGAATTAGCTTCGTTGTCAAGCTAATTCCCCAATTTGCGCCTAGGCGAGTATCATTTCGTCGCCTAGTCTCTTTTACGCCTACAACAAGAAAATGGCCTAAAACATGGCCTAAACCCTAAGTGGCAAGTTTCACTTGCCTAGCACCGGGAATGACGACCACTTCGTCACACGGATGCCAATCTATGGGGAAAATCGCTGTTATGGGGAAACATACAACAAACAACATGAAATTTATTAGGGTTTTCATAAAAATACAACTAGGCTATGAAAACAACGGTAGATCGATTTCTTACCGAGAGGAGGCGGAAGAAACACTCCGGGGAACCCTAGGATCAGATCTGGAAGCAAATGGAGAAGTTTGGGGAAACTAGGGTTTTGGGGGATTTTGGGGATTTGATGGATTTTGGTGAGGTTTTGGGGAAGATGAGAGGTAGATAGAGTAGATGGATGGTTTGGATGATGGATTTAGGGCTTGGAATGAAGGAATGAAGCTTGGAGGAAGATGGGGGCTCAAGGGGGAAGATTTTAGGGTTTTGGGTCGTGTTGGGGAAGAAGAAAACGTTTGGGTTGGGTTTAAATAGGTTGGGCTGGCGGCTGCCCAGAAATTAGGGTTTTAACACTGGTTAGTCGGTCAAAGAACAACCACTGACCGACTAGTTTGGCAACTAGTCGGTCGGTCGACCAACGCAGACCGACTAAGTGTAAACAGTAACTTCTGAACGAAAATAGGATTTTAGAGTTAGTCGGTCCATGAACAAATACTGACCGACTAGTTTAGCATCTAGTCGGTCGATGAACGTTCTTAGACCGACTAACGATAAACAGTAACTCCTGAATAATTTAGAAAGCCAACTAGTCGGTCCAAGAAGGATTGCCGACCGACTGGATCGTCATCTAGTCGGTCGGTGCCCCTTCTTATACCGGCTAATGAGCACAAAAAGTTCCGATATGGAGCGCGGGGCCCCGGGATCGATTCCTAAGACTCCTAGGCTTGACCTAATAGTAAGATACGACCGTTATGAAGTCCGTCACGAATGACACACTTCGAAATCGACGATCCTAAGGAAGAAACGAGAAAATACGACGAATCGATCGAAAATGAAAGCTACGGAGACGAAAACCACACACGAGGAGAAAATCCACCAAAACATATATTTTAATATAGATAATTCAATTACACAAAAACCAGTCGTTACATCCTACCCACCTTAGAATAAAGTCCGTCCTCGGACTTTCTAACTATAGCTATAACTAGTCACCCTAGTAACTACCCTCAATCAATATCACATCAAAATTTCGACCAAGTACATTCATTTCAAGTGCTTATATATATATACCCTAGGTAATCAATTATTAACACCACGGAAGTAGATATATATTCACGCACATAGTACACTTATATTTATTATAATCAAACAACTCCATTCACGTATTCAAATCATTCATATAGGCAAGTATATTCCATATAACTATAAAGCACTTATTACACACTATATGAAATAACCAAGTCTCTTTTACTTATATGAAAATAATTTCACACTAGGAAATACCATCGGAATCTACACGTATAGGTAACTACCTATGGACAAGACAATAAGAGTACACTAGTCCCTATATCTCCTAGTATGCGCCAAACATTCAACATGCGAAATCACACCACGCGATTGTTAAAACAAGCTCACTATACCTAATATACATTCACAATCATTATAATTTCACAATTTATAGTCATTCAAATGCATGCACACATTTCATCATATTATCACTCCATATATAGTCCTATAGCTATAATCACGACACACCACACATATCACAGTCATCAATTCCTATAACTATCACATACTTACCCGTGCATGGTGCACACCCACACATGCTATTATTTCATTCATATATACACCAATCACACCACTACATGCTTAGCACATCCACGCACCTAGTTTAGCTAGCGCACATATATTCACGCAACCAAATCCTTAGTGAATAACTATACCACAAGACCAACTCACATAACTATGTATTGGTATAGCCACCCACAATCGTGTGCGTAACACAACCGGCACAAACAATCTTAACATTATACATACATCATCCCTCACTATACACCAACCACATACAATACACCAATGTACATAGAGTGTACCCACTCAAGCTTGAGTGAGACTCAAAATCATAGCGGAATAATTCCATATACGTAACATAGCATCCATACATATGCCAATACTAGCTAATGCATACACGTCTACCAACATAACCACATACATATCTAAATGCCAAACACCCTTAATATCTAACCAGGTAATATCACATATTTCAATCACTTCATATACCATGATATTATTACAAACATCAGCACACCTATATTTACAATACTCTCCCTAATAAAAGTATTTACCTATAGTCACACCCAAACATCAGATATATATTCATACCATATCCATCCACTTATAATTGGCACACCAATACACTTACTTCATCCATTAGTCAAGATGTGCAATAGCCGTGTATACCTCATGGTATACACGCATACGACATCCAAATAGCAAGCAATACCAATCAAAATTATATTTCTACTACCATATATATATATCACATATATACTCACGCAGCAATTTCATAACTACTCACGTTTACGCACAATATGTAACTACGTACGAGCACACTCTCACGCGTACAACACATAGGTCGCATAATAGGCCTACCCACTTAAACTATACGCACACCCATTATACAAACAGTTTCACCAATCATATTATTTCAACCATCATAAGTATCCCCAACTACATACACTCTATTCAGACGTTCAAACACAGAATCTTGCATACATAGACGCCTCCATAGTGGTATAGCCATCCTCGCACATATCCATAAATATTAACACATTTACAATTTCATAACATCATGAATAACCCTGAGTATGTATATATCACGCAATAGGCACACATTATCATGCTATAAGGGGGGGAAAAGATGTAAACATTACTCTCATAAGTTTTCAGAAATGATATGTGAAGAGCGAAAGTCAAAGACACTAAAAGTATAAAACAGTCATATTTTGAAAAGTCGGAATTCCCTTCCGAAAAAACGATATTTGAAGATCGATAAAATCAGTCGTTAGAAATAAGTTTGAGTTGAAAGCACATAATAAGGGGAAATGGTTTATTGGTTTAACGGAAATCATTATGAAGGGAAGTAGGGCGTTCATACGCACATTATGGACGTAGTTTTAGAAAATATTATGCGGCAGTGATTTAACAATGTTGGCAAAAGTTTGAAACGCAATTAAATTAATGAAAGAATTTTGTACCCGTGCCAAATACTTACGAAGTCCTTAAGCCGGGAAAAGCTCAAATAATTAATATTGAAACTACCTTTTAGTGTAACCAGGATTTGCCAATAGAAATCGTTTTACACAAAGCTATTAACATACAGGCTAATGAGCCTAATACGGATATATGAAAACATTCGAAATTCGATTTAGTTTAGAAATCATTCCGAAAGCATGTGTGGTGAACGGAAAACTTAGTAGTAGGTTTGTCAAAATTTGTAATAAGCTTTAAAACCACACTATGAAAGGTCTAGATCGTGAGAAAGTTATGAAGACGTAATTTTCCAAAAATTGTAAAAGGGAAAAATGTTGAACATATCCTTGGTTGGTTGAAAGCTGAAATCATGTGTAACTTGAAAAGTATATTAAAGGAAACGCGATGAGTCAATTGTGTGGCATACGTAAGATAAGGAAATTTATAAATCGAATTGGGCAAAAATAAGGATACAGTTCGGAACAAAATTTATATAAGAGGGGACAAGGTATTTTCATGGGTACGGAAGGTATAGACTGGCAAAACACAAAATGGGTTAGTATTCCAAATTTTCGACAAAGTTTTAGAGATCTTTAAGTCAACGAAGGAGCATGAAGTATAAATATATAAATATTAAAATTTCGAACGAATTTAAACTTAGGAAAAAGGAAGTCGAAGGGATACCTTCAGAAAGGTCAAGATTTGCAACGGAGAGGTCCGAAAATATTTTACGGCAGTAGCTTAATATATTATTTCGGTGAAATTTTGAAATTCAAAGAATGAAATCCGATCAACTATAGTGTGAAAATTTAGGCCCATGCTAAATGCTTACAAGTTTTAAAAACCGAAGAGAAATTTCAAATAAATATCCTTTTTAAAAAAAATACTTTTTAGAAGGACCCGGATTTGCCAAATAACTGATTTATACAAGACCTTAAAGTACGAGTTCAATGAACCTAGAACTGATATATGAAAATAATTGAAATCCTACTTATCTTGGAAGATATTCTAAAGTAATCAAAATAGTGGTAAGCTCTTAAAACCAAAATACGAGGAATATCGGTTAGCAAAAGATACGAGATTAAAAATTTCAACCAATAGACTTCAAAATCTACGAAGGGATTTTAACTCGATCGAATAGAAAGGAATTAAATATTTAAGGAAAAAGGGGGCCATCAAGAATTGCTTCTACACGAAGCACCAGGATGCAATGCACATTGATGCACCAGAGTCAAGAGGACTCGTGCCAGAAACGTGCAAACCCAAATCACACTCAACAACCAACCCAGCAATCAAACTCCATTCTAGCAGCATAACACATTCAAGCAACCAAACATGTTCAAACAAACAAGACTGTCAAAAAGGAAGAAGGTAACTAAACTGAGGGTTACCTGCAATAACCCCATCCACAGTCTCAGCCTCAACTACGGCCATCGGGGAAGCCTGCCTCCTCAGCGGAAAAGCTTGCCGAAAAGCCTGCCTCTGTGGGACAAGGGGTACCCCACGACCAGCGGGCACCGGGGCTCTCTGCTGCAACGGCGAGGCAGCAATAGGTGCCTTCCAAGGCTGCTTCAACCTCGGGCACTCTCTGAGAACATGGGCGGGATCTCCACAGGCAATACATTGCCCCAAGAACTTCCTACACTGTTCCTTCTTATGACCAATCTTGCCACAATGATGGCACACCTTCCGACTCGGCCCAGCTTCCGGTGCTTGCTGCTGCAGAACTCCATCCGACGCCTTCCGCAGCCGATTTGCATGCCGACAATCTTTCGCCGAATGAGTAGCACCACCACAAACCAAACACTGACCTAGAAAGCTTCTGCACGACCCCTTGAGGTGCCCGATCTTTCCGCAGAAGTAGCAAGCCTTCAGAGCAGATCCACCACCAGCGCGGGTCTGACGTCTTCTAGCCATCTAGCGCCAGAGAAACGGGCCAAAATTAGACTCAGAGCTTAATGACTCGGATGTCGAACTTAGTTTATTGGACATTCTAATATTATTATCGTTATTCCCAAAATCGCAGTTACAGAAGGACCTGCATGGGCCACCACTAAAACCTGTCACGACCCGCTTCCCTAAAATGGAGGCGAGACGTGAAAAGGTCCGCACGAGAGTGGAGCTGTGAAGCCCCAAACCCGATAAGCGTAAATAAAACATAAGCAGGTCCCTGTAACCACAACGGAACAACAATAATAATACAGGGAGAGACTGAAATAAAATCTCACATCTCAAATATTGTCCAACATGAAAATAAGTCCAACATCCAGAAAAGCCACCAGGCTAAAAGAAAAGAGTCTAAGGCCCAGAACAAGGCCAACAAAAGCAACAACGACAAAGTATAGGTGCTACGCACCGATAACAAACAACTGTCTAACAAAAGTAAAACACAACGGAGACACTAGGACTGGTCCCAGTGTCCACGTACTCCCCGTCAAACACAAGCTCGGGCTCGGCGTCAGCACACACCTCGTCCTCAACAAGGTACACGGGCTCAGGATCTAACATGTGTCACCCAAAAGAGTAAAGGGGCACATGTCAGCAAGTCAAAAGACTTGGGCAAGGAAACTGAAAGTAAGGCAACTAGCAACCTAGCAGTTTAGTATGCATGACATGGCAGTTATAACATGAGTGCACAAGTTAAACATGGCAAGACAATATGTACAAGAGAACAATCATCGGGACGAGACAAGAGTAGCCAAGCTACTATCAAACTCAATCAATTCACATTGTTGTAGGAGTTTACGCCCTTCGCTGAATGGCAAGCATTTCAGACCGAACGACACTAAACACCAATCACATTTCACGGTTGTTTTGTAGATGTTTGCGCCCTTCGCTGAATGGCTAGCATGTCAGTCCGATCGGCCCCAAACACTACCCCACCCCAAAGAGTTTACGCCTTACAACTGCAGTTGTTGATCAAACAGACTCCCAGTTGAATGGCCGCTTAACCCTCACCCCATCCCGCACTAAACAAGCCAGGGTCCCTGCACATGAGCCCAGCAAGTGAGCCAGGGTTGCCCCGCACGGGAGCTTGTTTCTTAGTTCACAATTCAATATCGAGCGTTGGGGTTTCCAACTACAGGGCTCGCTTCTGGAACACGAGCCAGGTAACACAAGTAGTGTAGCAAAGCTACGCAATCACGGGATCACCAAAACAATGCAATGACATGACATTTAATTTGCGTACCGTTAATGGAAAGTAAACGTGACATGGAAATTGTGCAACATGCTATATGTCGGAATTAGCTTCGTTGTCAAGCTAATTCCCCAATTTGCGCCTAGGCGAGTATCATTTCGTCGCCTAGTCTCTTTTACGCCTACAACAAGAAAATGGCCTAAAACATGGCCTAAACCCTAAGTGGCAAGTTTCACTTGCCTAGCACCGGGAATGACGACCACTTCGTCACACGGATGCCAATCTATGGGGAAAATCGCTGTTATGGGGAAACATACAACAAACAACATGAAATTTATTAGGGTTTTCATAAAAATACAACTAGGCTATGAAAACAACGGTAGATCGATTTCTTACCGAGAGGAGGCGGAAGAAACACTCCGGGGAACCCTAGGATCAGATCTGGAAGCAAATGGAGAAGTTTGGGGAAACTAGGGTTTTGGGGGATTTTGGGGATTTGATGGATTTTGGTGAGGTTTTGGGGAAGATGAGAGGTAGATAGAGTAGATGGATGGTTTGGATGATGGATTTAGGGCTTGGAATGAAGGGATGAAGCTTGGAGGAAGATGGGGGCTCAAGGGGGAAGATTTTAGGGTTTTGGGTCGTGTTGGGGAAGAAGAAAACGTTTGGGTTGGGTTTAAATAGGTTGGGCTGGCGGCTGCCCAGAAATTAGGGTTTTAACACTGGTTAGTCGGTCAAAGAGCAACCACTGACCGACTAGTTTGGCAACTAGTCGGTCGGTCGACCAACAGACCGACTAAGTGTAAACAGTAACTTCTGAACGAAAATAGGATTTTAGAGTTAGTCGGTCCATGAACAAATACTGACCGACTAGTTTAGCATCTAGTCGGTCGATGAACGTTCTTAGACCGACTAACGATAAACAGTAACTCCTGAATAATTTAGAAAGCCAACTAGTCGGTCCAAGAAGGATTGCCGACCGACTGGATCGTCATCTAGTCGGTCGGTGCCCCTTCTTATACCGGCTAATGAGCACAAAAAGTTCCGATATGGAGCGCGGGGCCCCGGGATCGATTCCTAAGACTCCTAGGCTTGACCTAATAGTAAGATACGACCGTTATGAAGTCCGTCACAAATGACACACTTCGAAATCGACGATCCTAAGGAAGAAACGAGAAACTACGACGAATCGATCGAAAATGAAAGCTACGGAGACGAAAACCACACACGAGGAGAAAATCCACCAAAACATATATTTTAATATAGATAATTCAATTACACGAAAACCAGTCGTTACATAAACCCTAGCCGTCTTTTTCCTCTCTCTCTCTTGCGCCTGCGTGCGATCCTCATCTGCCTGCGCCCCGTCCGCCTGAATCGCGAAGCCGCCGTCTGCCTGAAGCCGTGCATCCGCCTGCGCGCCGCTTGCGCGAGTCGCCCGATCCGCCTACGCGAGTCGCCCGCCTGCGCGCCGTCTGCAGGCAGCGCAGGCGGTGCGGCGCGCAGGCGGACGGACGTGTTCGGTCGGTTCGCGTCGGCCACTTGGATCGCCGGCGAAGCGTCGGCGTGCCCTAGGGTTTTGACCGCAGATGCGATCCTCCCGCCGCCTCGAGATTCGTGCTTGGTTGAGGAGTTTCCAGTGAATGGGTTTGAGGCTGTCGGTGTCGTTGAGGTCTCGGCTTGGGGCATCGTCAGATCCCGTTTTGGTACTGACCTGTCCCCGTCGGCATCTGTTCTCGGCATCCTTGGCATGCGTTGCATCCTGTTTCTCGTCGGATTCCCTCGTCAATCCGCCGATCTCCCCGCACTGCGCTCCGTCCTAGTCGACTTTCCCTCAGATCTCGTCGGTGTTTTTCTCCCGATCCATTTCTGAGCCCCCTCAGATCCGTAGCTCTTCGTCTCCCTACAGATCGTTGGCTTCCCTCATATCCGCGGCTCGTCGGCGTTCCCCTGACGGCCGCCTGCGTCGCGCCTCCGCATGCTTCGGGCCGCGCCGTGCCTTCGCATGCTTCGGGCCGCGCCGCGCTTCCGCCTGCTTCGGGCCGCGCCGCGCTTCCGCCTGCTTCGGGCCGCGCCGCGCTTCCGCCTGCTTCGGGCCGCGCCTCCGCCTGCTTCGGGCCGCGCCTCGCCTCGCCCTCGGGCCGCGCCTCCGCCTGCTTCGGGCCGCGCCTCCGCTTGCTTCGGGCCGCGCCTCGCCGTCGGGCCTTCGGGCCGCGCCTCCGCCTGCTTCGGGCCGCGTCGCGCCTCAGCTTGCTTCGGGCCGCGCCTCCGCCTGCTTCCGCAATCTAGCCTCCGCCTCCTATGGATCTACCTCTTCATAAGCATAGTTTTTTTATCTTTCCAAACTCAGTGTTGTTGATCCACCTTGAGTTTGAGGGGGGTGTTAGGAGTATATGTATAGGGTCTTTAGTGCTTATTTCCCTTTGCCTGTACTCTATATATATCGGGCTATTGCCCTTGGAATAATACAAGAGAGTTTATTCCTAACAAGGTCGACTCACTTTCAGTCCGACCTGCGCGCCTAGCTCCCGTTTCTAAGTCCTAATTCTAACTTAGGCATCGGAGAGGCTAAGGGTTGGATCCCAACCCGGCCTTTCTGACGAGTTGCTCTGTGCGCAGGTGAGCTCTCCTTCGCGACTAGCCATCGACGCCCGTGCCCGACAGTGCGGCGGACAAGCGGAGTACTTGCGGAGTTGATCCATTGGTCAGCTTTTGCAGTGCATTTAGCCTCGTCTCCCCACACACCACCTATCAAACAGCCTACCTAGACTTCACCACCACCCCCTTTATAATCATCATACCCTTGGTTTCTCCAACAAACAAAGTTCATTGTACGTGGATCTTACCCCGCAACAGTATGTATTTAGTTTATTCCATTGAGATTTAACAAAAAAAAAAGATTAGATGAAAGAATGAACAAAAGGATTCGTAGAAATTTTAATATGTTTTCGACTCTTTAACCACCAATCTACGATCTCATACATATTCATCAGCGATTGCATCAAGCAATGGAACAAAGACCTACACATCCGACTCATCCTCATATCCCAAGCCAACATCCTTCCTTGATCCTCCCAAGCATTCGAATACGTCAGCCCTGTAGGCATAGAATTTGCTCGCAAGCAGGAAGAACAGGAGATTAAACACACTCAGAGCCGACAGCAATGCGTAGTAGTAATCCAAACGCGACGCGTTGAGGTTGTCCAGGATCCATCCATGCCTCCCTCCACTCTTGGTGAGCTTCGATACGGCTGACAAAAGTGCGCTGCTGAGGAAGTTGCCGACTCCATAGGTCATCAGCGAGTAGGACGTCCCAAGGCTCTTCATGCTCTCAGGAGCATGATCATAGAAAAACTCATCTTTCCCACAACCAGGAAGGCGTCGGCCAAGCCCATGAGCGCATACTGGGGCAACAGCGTGAAGATGGTGAGAGGAACCTCCGCCCCGCTCTGGACCACACCATGAGTTCTGGCAGCGCATATTCTTCGTTTCTCCGCCAGGGACGCGACCAGCATTATGATGATATGCAAAGCTAGGCCGCACCCGATTCTTTGGAGGTGAGTGATCCCTCTCGGGTTCCCGGCCGGTCCAGGATCTCATGAGCTTGATGAAACACCGGTCATAGACCACGATGGAGATGAGCATCGATATGGTTACAAATGACGCGAGGCTGGCGGGTGGGGTTTGGAAATTGGGGCCGATACGTCTGTCGAGGGTGGCGCCTTGCTTGACGAACAGGGTGTTAACTTGGGCTATCATTGAGGCAGGAATGAACATTGCAGTTAGGATTGGGATCATTCGCAGCATCTGCTTCGTCTCTTCCACTTGGGTCACGGTGCATGGCATCATCCATGGTGATCTTGGCCCGGCTTTAACTGCAGCTTTGTTCAGGAACCTGCAGTCACCATAGACACCCCAAATTTCAGATAGCCATTCTCACGAAGAAGAAGAAGATATGAGCTCAGAATTGACCTCAACGAATTCGTGGGGAGAATCCTGAACTTCCCCCTCTCTGTGTACTCCAAATCCAACTCATGAAGTTCTCGCGGATCATTAGGGGCGCCATCCTCGCAAAGGGACTCCCTTGGGGAACCTTGTGCCTGTTACACGGGGTTCCTGCAAAGAAGATCGCCAGCGAGATAGCGAGGCCGATTGTAGGAAGCCCGTATCCAATCGACCAGCCCACATTGTCCTGTATTTGATCTTAGGACTGGTCTTCCGTTGAGATCCATGGTGCCGTCCTTGGTGGAGTCCTCCCCTTGCTCTGCTTCTGGCGAGCTCGCTGTCGTCGCTGCCATTGATCGATAGTAGCTCTAACCACCGAGTTCCCCTGGAGGCACCCGCGTACTTTTATAGCTGTCATTATGCTTCATTGGGAGTAAGCAAACGTGCGAATATTCGGTGCAAAAATGGATGGTGATGGACGACGCTCAGATGCTTGGTTGCCATCGGCATCGAAATCACTGTTGTAAGTCAAATCTTGCTCTACTCCAGTATCTGAAGCACCACTGCCAAAAGTTATATATCAGTATTTGTTGGTTGCATGAATATTGGATGCCAGCGATTCGTCAAGATCCAATGACCTACAGGAAGAAAAACTTAGTCCCACCGTTGACAATAGGCAACCCAACAAAGGTGTTGCCGTGGTCTTTCATAAGCGTTTTAAATTTTAACGAAGGGAATTGCTTTGCACACCCACCATTTTACTCTGCACACATACCACTTATTTACAAGTTTGTCATTATCCCAGCATGTTGTGATCTGATTCCCCGGATTTGGTTTTGGATGATGAGCAAACATAAATAATGTATACTAACTTATTTGTGAGCGCAGTTATGAAGATCGTCGCCAAAATACCACGTACATCATAAGCGACATCTCAAGACTTCTCAATACGCGTGATCGTCTGCCTGGAGCTTCGTTGAAGCTCAAGGAGCAATATGGAAGTCAAGAGGAATGAAGATTGAAGCTTTGAAGACGGCTCGTAAGGTTTATTTTATAGTCTTCTAGCTTCATAGATTAGAATGTTAAGCCTTGAGTAGGACTTACTTTATAATCTTCATTTCGCTCATATCTTAGAGCTAGGATATTCATAGAAGCCATTAGAAACTTTCCCGAAGCCTATCGCTTCTTCCCTCGGCTTCGAGTGCATGTTAGTTGGTTCAAGAAGAGTCACCAACCGACTAGATGACGGTCTAGTCGGTCGGCAACTCTACATGAACCGACTAGTTTGCCTTCTCTATATTCAGCTCTTTCCATGACTACAGTTAGTCGGTCAAAGAAGAGTCACCGACCGACTAGATGACGATCTAGTCGGTCAGGAGTCCTTCTCAGACCGACTAGTTGTGTACAGTCATTTTCAGCCTAAACTACTGTTTCGAGTTAGTCGGTCAAAGAACGTTTACCGACCGACTAGTTGAGAAACTAGTCGGTCAGCATTTGTTCTTAAACCGACTAAGTCATCTTGAAGTCAGTCTATTCTATTTCGACGTTAGTCGATCAAAGAACATTCACCGACCGACTAGTTGTGAAACTAGTCGGTCGGCAAGTCTTCTTAGACCGACTAGTTGTCTTTGCCTGTACTTCGACTTCTTGGCTGTTCTACCGTTAGTCGGTCTACGTTGTATCACCGACCGACTAGTTGATGAACTAGTCGGTCACTGATCCTTCTTTGACCGACTAGTCTGCTTCAGAATAGAGCCGTTGGGATTCTTTCAAACTCGATTTCTCTTGCCCCTTTAAATAGAATCCTGATTCGTTTGAAGAGGTGTAAGAGGTCCTATTTCCAAGCAATTTCAAACCTAAGAGAAGAGCTCTCCCAAGCTATTTCAAATCTCTCTCTCCCTCACAAGAATCTCTCCCTCAACACCTTGAGCCCTAATTCCTCAAGAGAGATTCTCTCCTTTGTGAGCTTCTCAAGCCTAGAGCTTGATCCTAGTCACCATACTCCACCCTAGGCTTCCATTGCTGGTCATCTTCTTGAAGCTAGGGTTTGGTGACATCCTCTTCCTCAAAATCCATCATTGCCCTAATTTGGTAAGTATACTCAAGGCATAAGATTTTGTAAGGTAAGAGTTTATTTCATTTCAATCGTATTTGAATCGTGTCTCTCGGTTGTGAGAGAGGTTGTGATCCCGGTTTGTGGGAGTCACATTGTAACGACTGCTTTTCATGTATCTGGATTTTATGTATTATAATATATGTTTTGGTGGATTTTCTCCTCTTGTGTGGTTTTCGTCTCCGTAGTTTTCATTTTCGATCGATTCGTCGTATTTTCTCGCTTCTTTCTTAGGATTGTCGATTTCGAAGTTTGTCACTCGTGACGGGCTTCATAACGGTCGTATCTAACTATTAGATCAAGCCTAGGAGTCTTAGGAATCGATCCCGGGGCCCCGCGCTCCGTATCGGTACTTTCTGTGCTCATTAGCCGGTGTAAGAAGGGCCACCGACCGACTAGATGACGATCCAGTCGGTCGGTAATCCTTCTTGGACCGACTAGTTAGCTTTCTAAATTTCTCAGGAGTTACTGTTTATCGTTAGTCGGTCTAAGAACGTTGGTTGACCGACTAGGTTGCAAACTAGTCGGTCAGCAATGCTTCTTGAACCGACTAACTCATCAAATTATTTTTGTATCAGTTACTGTTTACACTTAGTCGGTCTGCGTTGGTCGACCGACCGACTAGTTGTCAAACTAGTCGGTCAGTGGTTGTTCTTTGACCGACTAACTAGTGCTGTAAACCCTAGTTTTGCCCTAGCCGCCAGCCTAGCCTATAAATACCCAACCCAAACGTTTTCTTCCCCTCCAACTCGACCCTAAACCCTAAAATCGCCCCCATTGATCCACCACCTTCCTCCAAGCTCCATTGCTTCATTCCAAGCCCTAAATCCATCATCCAAACCATCCATCTACCCTATCTACCTCTCATCTTCCCCAAAATCTCACCAAAACCCATCAAATCCCCAAAATCCCCCAAAACCCTAGTTTCCCCAAACTTCTCCAATCTTTTCCAGATCTGATCCTAGGGTTCCCCGAAGTGTTTTTTCCGCCTCCTCTCGGTAAGAAATCGATTCACCGATGTTTTCCTAACCTATTGTAATTTTTATGAAACC
The DNA here is from genome assembly GCA_030789695.1 of Scilla litardierei. NCBI lineage: Eukaryota > Viridiplantae > Streptophyta > Magnoliopsida > Asparagales > Asparagaceae > Scilla > Scilla litardierei. Next base: position 150,036,763 of record CM061135.1, read on the forward strand.
CTAATAAAATATTTGTGTTTTGATGATTGTTCCCCATAACAGCGATTCCCCGTAGGCTAGCATCCGCGGAAACGAACTTTCGAAACCGTCAACCCCGGTGATAGGCAAGTGAAACTTGCATCTCTTAATTTAGGCCGTGTCTTAGGCCATTTACCTTGCTTTAGCGTAAAAGAGACTAAACGGTGAAAGGATAGCCGTTTAGACGCATTTGACCTAGCTTGACAACGAAGCTTGGTCCGTCACCCTCATCATGCTAGTATGTCACGTTTAATTTCAATTAACGGTACGCAATCATTTGTTCATGTCATTGCATAGTGATTAATTATTGTGATTGTGTAGCACACGCTACAATGTTATATTCCTGGCTCGTGTTCCAGAAGCGAGCCATGTAGTTGGAAACCCCAACGCTCGGATACCGGCTAGGTGCACCCCTATGCCAAATACACTTCCTGGCTCGTGTTCCAGAAGCGAGCTTAGTGAGTTGGTAACCCCAACTGCTCGACACATATGGGTGGGGTAAGAGATAAGCGGACTGAGCCCCGAGTTGGCCTGATCCGCCACTCCGGCCAGCAGGTGGACTCTCTTTAGTGCACAAGTGATTAATAGTGATAGAGATAAGCGGACTGAGCCCCGAGTTGGCCAGCAGGTGGACCCTCTATGCACTAAGTGATAAGTTATAAGTGATAAGTGTTAAGTGTTAAATGATAAGTGATTAGTGATTTGGTAGCTTTTGCTACATTGTGCATGCTTGTCTCTTTTAAACTGTTGCATCATACTTAACTGCCATGTCATCGTTTAATGTTACACATGCTAGGCTGTTAGTCACTTTCAGCTTCCTTGCTCAAGTCTTTTAGACTTGCTGACATGTGCCCCTTTCTCTTTTGGGTGACGCATGTTAGACCCTGAGCCTGAGTTGCTTGCTGAGGGTGAGTTGTTTGCGGACGCCGAGCTTGCGCCCGTGTTGGGCGAGGACTTTGTGGACACCGGGGACCAGCCCTAGTGCCTTCGAGTGTTTTACTTTTGATTAGATAGTTGTTTTGTTATCGGTGCGTAGCACCCATACTTCGTTATGTCGTAGTTCTTTTGTTTGGCCTTGTTCTGGGCCTTTAGACTCTTTCTTTTAGCCTGGTGGCTTTTCTGTGATGTTGAATATTTTGTGGACAAACTTTGGGATTGGTATTTCATATCCGTCTCATGCCATTATTATTATTGTTGTTGTTTCGATTGCAATTACAGGGACCTGCTTATACTAATTACGCTTATCGGGCGTGTAGCTTCACAGCTCCACGCTCGAGCGGACCTTCTCACGCCTCGCCTCCATTTTCGGGAAGCGGGTCGTGACAGGTTTTAGTGGTGGCCCATGCAGGTCCATCTGTAACTGTAAATATCGGGATAACGATAATAATGCAAGATTGTCCAACAAATAATTTCGACATCTGAGCCCTAAGCTATGAGTCTAATTGTTTTGTTTTCTGCGTCATTAGATGGCAGGAAGGCGAATCACCCGTGGGGGTGGTAGTGGTGCGCTCCCTCATGACGAGGAGCCTGAGCGGGAGCCCACTAATGGGGAGATGATGAGGATGATGTTGCAGATGATGCAGGTTCAGCAGGGCGTGCTGCTGCAGGTGCAGAATGCTCCGGTGGCTCGAGCTGCTCGGGTGGTGGAAGCCCCTCGCCCTGAGCCCGGGGCGAAGCAGTTCAGAGAGCTGGGTCCTGCGTATTTTGATGGAACCGAAGGTCCTCTAGCTGCTGATGAATGGATGAGAAATATCGAGGACAACCTGAAGATGTCCAAGGTCAACGAAGTTAGTTGGGTTGACTTGGCGAAGCGCCAGCTGAAGGATAACGCCAGAAATTGGTGGGATGCTGAGGAAAAGATGTTGGAGGAGCCGATCGTCTGGGCTACCTTCAAGGCCAGATTTAATGGTGAGTTCTTCCCGAAGGCTGCCAGGGAAGAGATGCTGCAGCGTTTTATCGATTTGAAGCAGGGAAGCTCGTCGGTGGATCAGTACCACCAGGACTTCATGAGGCTTAGTCGGTTTGCACCAAAGATGGTGCAGGACGCTGAGGAGCGAGCTCAGAGGTTCCTTCAGGGACTTGCCTCGGAGCTCTAGAGTTTTGTGACCTCCTATGACCGGGAGTCATATCAGAAGGTTCTAGTAGCAGCTAAGAGGCAGGAGCTGCTCGTGAACCAGAGGATGGGGTCTATCGTTGGCGCTGGGAAGAGGCCTATGGAGCAGGCGAGAACTGTGGTTCGACCTGGATTCAGGCCGAACCAGCCTGTTCAGTTCAAGAGGCCGGGAGGGCCTGTTCGGAAGGTTTGCCATTTCTGTGGCAGGGAAGGTCATATCAAGGAATCATGTAGGAAGTTCTTGGGGCAATGTATCGCCTGTGGAGATCCCGCCCATGCTATCAGGGAGTGCCCAAGGTTGAAGCGACCTTGGGGGACACCTATTGCTGCCCCGCCGTTGCAGCAGAGAGCTCAGGTGCCCGCTGGTCGTGGGGTGCCCCTCGTCCCGCAGAGGCAGGCTTTTGAGCGGGCTGCTCCGCCGAGGAGGCAGGCATTTCTGATGACCGAGGAGGAGATCTCGACCATGGATGAGGTCATTGCAGGTAACTTTCGATTTAGATTGTTCCTTCCTTAATTAATTGATTGTTAAATTATGTTGGTTGCTTGTGTATGAATGTTGCGAGAGTAAGATTTGATTGATTAGACTGTTTGTTAGGTGTGGTTTTGGTTTGCACGTTCCCCGCCCGAGTCCTCTTTGACTCTGGTGCATCGATGTGCATTTTGGCCCAGAGCTTCGTGGAGAAGCATTCCTTGTCGACATCCCCTCTCTCCAAGAGTTGGAATATCGTTACAGGGAATGGAATAGTCACGGTGCATCGTGGGTGCAGTCCTTGCTCTGTGGTGGTTTGTGGACATGAGCTTTATGCTGATTTTATTGTCCACAACATCACCAACTACGATGCGGTCTTTGGGATGGATTGGCTTGCGAGCTTCTATGCTACGATTGACTGTCGAAGGAAGAAGGTGGTGTTCGAGATTCCCGGACATCCAGTGTTTGAGTTCAATCGTGGTAGCAGTTCGCTTGGTCCTGTCAGATTTCGAGCCAAGCCGGTGGAGGCGGTGGCTATGCAGATGGAGCTGGAGTGGCCAGCTGTGGTGCGAGATTTTGGCGACGTCTTCCCCGAGGAGATGTCTGGTTTGCCGCCTGATCGAGCTTTGGAATTTTCTATCGATCTTGTTCCAGGTGCGCAGCCGATTTCGAAGGCGCCTTATCGTATGGCACCTGCAGAATTGGAAGAGTTGCGGAAGCAGTTGGATGAGCTGTTGCAGAAGGGTTATATTAATCCTAGTGTGTCTCCGTGGGGAGCACCGGTGTTGCTGGTAAAGAAGAAGGATGGTACGCGTCGCATGTGCGTGGACTATCGGGAGTTGAATGCGGTGACCATTAAGAATAAATACCCGTTGCCTCGCATTGATGATATTTTTGATCAGCTTGGAGGTTCGAGGGTGTTTTCTAAGTTGGATTTGAGGAGTGGTTATCATCAGTTGAAGGTAAAGAAGGGAGATGTTCCGAAGACGGCTTTCAGGACGAAGTATGGACACTATGAGTTTGTGGTTATGCCTTTCGGCGTAACTAACGCGCCCGCAGTTTTCATGAATCTGATGAACCTGATTTTCTACGACTTTTTGGATAAGTTTGTCGTTATCTTTATTGACGACATTCTGATATATTCAAAGTCGGAGGAAGAGCATGCCTCGCACTTGAGGACGGTGTTGGAGATTTTGAGGAAGCATCGTTTGTATGCTAAGTTTTCGAAGTGCGAGTTTTGGCTGGATAGAGTTGCTTTTCTGGGGCATGTGGTGTCTGGAGGTGGTATTTCAGTGGATCCCGAGAAGATTAGGGCCATCAGGGAGTGGCCTGTTCCGTCGTCTGCGTCTGAGATTCGGAGTTTTCTCGGACTTGCTGGTTATTATCGGCGATTCATTAAGGACTTTTCTCGTATTGCTGAGCCGATGACCAGGTTGACGCGGAAGGATGTTGCTTATGTTTGGTCGGGTGATTGTGAGAGTGCTTTTGGTGTTCTGAAGGAGAGATTGACGACTGCCCCTATTTTGGTTGTGCCTGATCGCAGCGGTGGATTTGAGATCTTTTGCGATGCTTCTGGCAAGGGTATCGGTTGTGTGTTGCATCAGCATGGGCATGTGGTGGCGTATGCGTCTCGTCAGCTTAAGGTTCATGAGAAGAATTATCCGACGCATGATTTGGAGTTGGCTGCCGTTGTGTTTGCTCTTAAGATTTGGAGGCACTTCTTGCTGAGTGAGAAAGTGAAGATTTTCACCGATCACAAAAGCTTGAAGTATATTTTCACTCAGAAGGAGCTCAACATGCGACAGCGTCGATGGTTGGAGCTTATGGCGGATTATGATATTGATTTGCAGTATCACCCTGGCAAGGTGAATGTGGTTCCAGATGCTTTGAGTAGGCTGCCAGCGGTGATGATTTTGACCTCGCAGTGGAGATTGCAGCAGGATTTTTGCGAGTCTGGAGTGGAAATTGTCCTTCCTGGGGAGGCTTCTTCGTTGATGTACATGCAGGTACAGTCGACGATCGTGGATCGGATTAAGGCTGGCCAGGCCGAGGATCCGAAGCTGGTGAGGATTCGGGAGATGGTGGAAGCCGGTCTACGGACTGACTTTTTGATTCATGCGGACGGCTCGCTGAGGTTTGGAGCCAGGTTGTGTGTGCCGGCTGGGGATATTAGAGAGGAGTTGATGGTGGAGGCACACAGTTCGCCGTATTCTGTGCATCCTGGTGGCACCAAGATGTACCAGGATCTTCGTCTGAATTATTGGTGGCATGGCATGAAGAGGAGTGTGGCTCGGAGTGTAGCCAAGTGTTTGGTTTGCCAGCAAGTGAAGGCGGAGCATCAGCGTACGGCCGGGTTGCTACAACCGCTTCCGATTCCGGAGTGGAAGTGGCAGCACATCACTATGGATTTCGTGACTGGACTACCTCGGAGTCCGAAGCAGAATGACGCGATTTGGGTGATCGTGGATCGGTTGACCAAATCTGCGCACTTCATTCCGTTCCGAGTGGGACAGTCCACGGAGGTGCTAGCGAGGAGATATATGGAGGAAGTCGTGCGACTTCATGGAGTCCCCGTGAGTATCGTGTCGGACAGAGACACGAGGTTCACATCTCAGTTTTGGCAGAGTTTGCAGAAGAGTTTGGGTACGCGTCTGAGTTTCAGCACGGCGTACCATCCGCAGACGGATGGCCAGTCCGAGAGGACGATTCAGATTTTGGAAGACATGCTGAGGGCGTGCATGTTGGATTTCAAGGGTTCGTGGGAGGACCATCTACACTTGGTGGAGTTCTCTTACAACAACAGTTTCCAGGCGAGTATTGGCATGGCGCCTTTCGCCGCTCTTTATGGGAGAAAATGTCGATCGCCATTGAGTTGGGATGACGTTGGTGATCGGGAGTTGTTGGGACCTGAGATGATCGTGGAGGCCGTGGATATCGTCAGGAATATTCGGGAGAGGTTGAGAATTGCTCAGGACCGTTTTAAGCATTGGGCGGATGCTAAACGTCGTCCTTTGGAGTTTCAGCCGGGTGACCATGTGTTCTTGAAGATTTCCCCGAATCGTGGTGTGATTCGTTTTGGGAAGCGTGGAAAGTTGAGCCCGCGATACATTGGACCGTTTGACGTTTTGGAGAGGGTTGGCGAGGTAGCTTATCGCTTGGCCTTGCCGCCGTCTTTGGAAGGAGTTCACAATGTTTTCCATGTGTCGCAGCTTCGTCGATACATTAGCGATCCGTCTCATGCGGTGGATTTTTCAGAGATTACCGTTCGCCCCGATATGACGTATGACCAGCATCCAGTGCAGATTCTGGACAGGCGTCAGAAATCGCTTCGGAACAAGATTGTTAATCTTGTGAGGGTGATGTGGCGACACGGTTTACCTGGAGAGTCTACTTGGGAGAATGAGGATGAGATGCGAGAGCGTTTTCCACTTTTGTTTCCGGACTCGTGAGTTTTGGAAATTCCGAGGACGGAATTTTTCTTAAGTTGGGGAGGATGTAACGACTGCTTTTCATGTATCTGGATTTTATGTATTATAATATATGTTTTGGTGGATTTTCTCCTCTTGTGTGGTTTTCGTCTCCGTAGTTTTCATTTTCGATCGATTCGTCGTATTTTCTCGCTTCTTTCTTAGGATTGTCGATTTCGAAGTTTGTCACTCGTGACGGGCTTCATAACGGTCGTATCTAACTATTAGATCAAGCCTAGGAGTCTTAGGAATCGATCCCGGGGCCCCGCGCTCCGTATCGGTACTTTCTGTGCTCATTAGCCGGTGTAAGAAGGGCCACCGACCGACTAGATGACGATCCAGTCGGTCGGTAATCCTTCTTGGACCGACTAGTTAGCTTTCTAAATTTCTCAGGAGTTACTGTTTATCGTTAGTCGGTCTAAGAACGTTGGTTGACCGACTAGGTTGCAAACTAGTCGGTCAGCAATGCTTCTTGAACCGACTAACTCATCAAATTATTTTTGTATCAGTTACTGTTTACACTTAGTCGGTCTGCGTTGGTCGACCGACCGACTAGTTGTCAAACTAGTCGGTCAGTGGTTGTTCTTTGACCGACTAACTAGTGCTGTAAACCCTAGTTTTGCCCTAGCCGCCAGCCTAGCCTATAAATACCCAACCCAAACGTTTTCTTCCCCTCAAACTCGACCCTAAACCCTAAAATCGCCCCCATTGATCCACCACCTTCCTCCAAGCTCCATTGCTTCATTCCAAGCCCTAAATCCATCATCCAAACCATCCATCTACCCTATCTACCTCTCATCTTCCCCAAAATCTCACCAAAACCCATCAAATCCCCAAAATCCCCCAAAACCCTAGTTTCCCCAAACTTCTCCAATCTTTTCCAGATCTGATCCTAGGGTTCCCCGAAGTGTTTTTTCCGCCTCCTCTCGGTAAGAAATCGATTCACCGATGTTTTCCTAACCTATTGTAATTTTTATGAAACCCTAATAAAATATTTGTGTTTTGATGATTGTTCCCCATAACAGCGATTCCCCGTAGGCTAGCATCCGCGGAAACGAACTTTCGAAACCGTCAACCCCGGTGATAGGCAAGTGAAACTTGCATCTCTTAATTTAGGCCGTGTCTTAGGCCATTTACCTTGCTTTAGCGTAAAAGAGACTAAACGGTGAAAGGATAGCCGTTTAGACGCATTTGACCTAGCTTGACAACGAAGCTTGGTCCGTCACCCTCATCATGCTAGTATGTCACGTTTAATTTCAATTAACGGTACGCAATCATTTGTTCATGTCATTGCATAGTGATTAATTATTGTGATTGTGTAGCACACGCTACAATGTTATATTCCTGGCTCGTGTTCCAGAAGCGAGCCATGTAGTTGGAAACCCCAACGCTCGGATACCGGCTAGGTGCACCCCTATGCCAAATACACTTCCTGGCTCGTGTTCCAGAAGCGAGCTTAGTGAGTTGGTAACCCCAACTGCTCGACACATATGGGTGGGGTAAAAGATAAGCGGACTGAGCCCCGAGTTGGCCTGATCCGCCACTCCGGCCAGCAGGTGGACTCTCTTTAGTGCACAAGTGATTAATAGTGATAGAGATAAGCGGACTGAGCCCCGAGTTGGCCAGCAGGTGGACCCTCTATGCACTAAGTGATAAGTTATAAGTGATAAGTGTTAAGTGTTAAATGATAAGTGATTAGTGATTTGGTAGCTTTTGCTACATTGTGCATGCTTGTCTCTTTTAAACTGTTGCATCATACTTAACTGCCATGTCATCGTTTAATGTTACACATGCTAGGCTGTTAGTCACTTTCAGCTTCCTTGCTCAAGTCTTTTAGACTTGCTGACATGTGCCCCTTTCTCTTTTGGGTGACGCATGTTAGACCCTGAGCCTGAGTTGCTTGCTGAGGGTGAGTTGTTTGCGGACGCCGAGCTTGCGCCCGTGTTGGGCGAGGACTTTGTGGACACCGGGGACCAGCCCTAGTGCCTTCGAGTGTTTTACTTTTGATTAGATAGTTGTTTTGTTATCGGTGCGTAGCACCCATACTTCGTTATGTCGTAGTTCTTTTGTTTGGCCTTGTTCTGGGCCTTTAGACTCTTTCTTTTAGCCTGGTGGCTTTTCTGTGATGTTGAATATTTTGTGGACAAACTTTGGGATTGGTATTTCATATCCGTCTCATGCCATTATTATTATTGTTGTTGTTTCGATTGCAATTACAGGGACCTGCTTATACTAATTACGCTTATCGGGCGTGTAGCTTCACAGCTCCACGCTCGAGCGGACCTTCTCACGCCTCGCCTCCATTTTCGGGAAGCGGGTCGTGACACACATGTCATTTTGTATGATTTGACTTGTGAAGGTTTTTCACAAGTACTTCATAGTGGAAATCTTGAGTTAGGGTTGCTAACTCAAGTATCCGGAGGGGATCCGGGTGGTTGGGACGTAGGATCACCGGGAACAAGTCGGGGAGACTTGGGTGGATCCGAACCCAGTAATATTGTTTGTTTGCATATGTTTTAATTCTTGTTGATAGTTGTTTAATTCCGCATTGTCGTTTGTTTCTTGCACAATAATTAGGAATAACTGTCTTGATTATTTTAAGTACTATTCACCCCCCCTCTAGTACGTGTGCAGTAGCTACCACAGGGCACTACAATTGGTATCAGAGCCAAGGTTAAAGCTACAAGTTCAAAGCTATGACGAACAACGACTACAACGTCTTCAAGAACCGCGATGGAGCTTCTTCAGTTATGGAAGGACTATCCTCCGTCAGGCCTCCACACTTCAACGGTACCAACTACGGGTACTGGAAATGCCGGATGCAAATTTTCCTCCGGAGCGCTTCACTATGGAGAGCCACCATGACAGAGTATGTCAAGCCTTCCGAAGAAGATTTCGCGAAGTGGACACCCGCGGAGGTCGCCGCGGAAGTTACCAATGCCAAGGCAATGAATGCCTTGAATTGTGCGTTGGAGCCCGAGGACTTCAACAAGATATGCACATGTAAGAGTGCATATCAAATATGGAACCAACTCCTCATATTGCACGAAGGATCGAGTACGGTAAAAGATTCTAAACTCGTCGTTGCTAATAAAGAATTTGAGTTGTTTCATATGGAGCAGGGCGAAACCATGAAGGAATATTACGCTCGCTTCGTGGATATATCCAACGACTTGGAAGCTCTTGGGAAAACCTACACCCAAAAGGAGAAATGCTCAAAGATTATCGACGGTCTTCCATCATGTTGGGAAAAGCGTACCTACGCCATCGAGGAAGGTAATGACATGAATAAATATACCGTCGTACAACTAATGGGTACCTTGTTGTCTTATGAGGTACGCAAGGATAGTAAGATCCGGATGAGTGAAAAGATGAAGGCGTACTTGAAGCAAGACGAGCCAAAGAAAAAGGCAATTGCATTCAAGGCCGCTCCATCTACCGATGATGAAGATTCGGAAGAAGAAGAGGACGAAGAATTGGACATGGAAGCATTGGCCAATATGGCAAAGAAATTCATCCGATTCTTCCGACAAGGTAAGTTGAATCGTAAATCTAAATTTATTTCGACCAATGTTTCTACTCCCGTGTGTTACAAATGCAACAAGCCAGGACATATCAAGCCGGATTGTCCTCTCTACAAACACAAGGGAAAATGGAAGGGATCCAAGCACGACAAGTCAAGAAAGCACAAGAAAGGGCTTGTCGGCACTTTCACCGACTCCGACTCCTCAAGTGGAGAATCGGACGATGAAAGAGTGGAGATTGCACACACGTGCTTTATGGGAAAAGAGGATTGTGATGAAGAGACTTCCTCCGATGAAAGCGAGGATGGAAGCGAAGATGGAAGCGAGGATGAAGGCAAAGAGGTAACCAATGATGAACTTAGAATAGCCAATGAACAACTTTGGAATAAATTTTCTAATATGGCTACTAAGTTTATGAAGACTAAAAATGAATTAGATAGTCTTAAAAACTCGCCTAAGCCTTTCATCGTCAACAACGACACCGTTGTTGATGGGTTGAGAAATGAGATTGAAAATCTCAAGTCTCAACTTGAGCATGTTCATATCGAGGATTCAGATGAACATGTGATAGCGGATTTGACGTCTCAAATCTCAACTTTGAGTATTGAGAATAAAAATCTCAAGTCACGTGTTTGTGCTCTCGCATCGCAAGTGTCCACTTTGGATGCTTCTTTGCATTCTCTCACCGAGAAGCATGAGAGCACATTAGGCCGAATTCATGAATTCAACAAAGGTAAGGGCAAGTTGGATGATATCCTAAATGACTTACTTCCGGCCAATCATCACATTGGTTTGGGGTATAAGATGGGAGAGTCATCCAAATCGTCCGCCACCTTTGTTAGGCCCTCTTCCGATGCTTCTACTAGTGGAAGTAAACACGTCATGGGTAGATCTTCTACCAATGGTGCTTCCGCTAGGAACACGCCCCCATTTGGAAAGAAACCCACTTTGGGTGGACATCCAAAGAAGGGTCATGCTTACATGTATACCATGCCACGTAGGAACACACATCCTACCCCACATGTTAGCACAAATGATGATTTTTATGCTCCGCACCCACGAGCACGTGCACACCATGTGAGACACACTCATGCACGTGTTCCTCCACATTCATATGTTCATCCTCATTCTCATATGAATAATTAGCATCATGCACCATTGCATCGAATTCCATACGCTTACCCACGACATGCATCACATAGAAACCAACAACATATGCATGTTCCCAATAGGATTAGGACTCCCAAGACTTACACCATTTGGGGTCCGAAGAACACAAGCATGCATAATAAGAATTTGTATGTGAAATCGTTTATTAATGATGTTATCTTGAATGATGATTATGTTGGGAAATCAAGTTCCTCTTGGACTTGGTTTCCGAGGGGTTAGTTTCCTTTGACCCTTCATTGCTTGGTACCATAAGTTTAATTTCATTTTATGGGTACCAAAGCAATTGTGGTTTGTATGAGTCACATTTAATTTGAATTTAGTTAGCTAAATTTATTGCCTAACCCATAGGATCCAAAAAGATTTTTGGATACCAAAATGATATTCTCTAGGTTAAATCCACCATGAGATACCAACCCTACCAACTCCGTGATTTGCAAGGATTTTCATTCGATTGGAGTTGATGGTGCTTGAGTGATGCACCAAAGTAGGGGGAGCTTAATGTTGTAAGTATGTTCATACTTTTGATTCATATTGGTATCCATTGGTAGAATATATTACATTTGGTATCATTTTGCTACATTTGGTATGCACATCGGATTATTTTTGTCTCTGATGTTGATTTCGTCGTTCGACGATTTTATGGATTTAATAGAATTCTTTCTATGGAAACATAGAATTGTTTTCCATGCATTCTATTGATTTTGGAGAGTATGTTCCAAAACTCAATAAGTAAAATCGATTTGAGTTTTGATGATTTCGGATTTCGTTTTTCGCCTATGGCTTGATGATTTCGTATTTCGATTTTCGCCTATGGCTTGGTGATTTCGTTTTCCGATTTTCGCCGATGATTTTATGATTTCGGTTTTCGAGTTTCGCCTATGGCTAGATGATTTGGTATTTCGAATTTCGCCTATGGTTTGATGATTTCGGTTTCCGATTTTCGACTTTGGTCTCCTTGACACGCTTTGCTTTTATTCGGTATTTTGTATTTAATATTTTGCTTTGGTGTTATTTTGGACCTTGGTCGTATTCTTCGACTCCCATGCGTTATTTTTTAGCCATTGGTTTTGTCTCCTCCCGCTCTTTTTGCTAATGCCAAAGGGGGAGAGATATAATAATGACAATGTGCTAATTAATAATTCAAAGGAATTTACCATGAATCTAATTTGATGTGTTAGATTCAGGGGGAGTAAAGATATAAAATGGATTTAGATCCTATATGTGCAATAGTAGGATTCATATTTTATATTTCCCTCGCTGCTTGATGCATATGAATATTATTGAATATGGAACTAACGTGTCATCAATGCAGGGGGAGTAAGTAAATTTCAATTGAATCATTATTATTGATTATTATTTATGATTGGTTTGTCATCACCAAAAAAGGGGAGAATGTTGTGATCTGATTCCCCGGATTTGGTTTTGGATGATGAGCAAACATAAATAATGTATACTAACTTATTTGTGAGCGCAGTTATGGAGATCGTCGCCAAAATACCACGTACATCATAAGCGACATCTCAAGACTTCTCAATACGCGTGATCGTGTGCCTGGAGCTTCGTTGAAGCTCAAGGAGCAATATGGAAGTCAAGAGGAATGAAGATTGAAGCTTTGAAGACGGCTCGTAAGGTTTATTTTATAGTCTTCTAGCTTCATAGATTAGAATGTTAAGCCTTGAGTAGGACTTACTTTATAATCTTCATTTCGCTCATATCTTAGAGCTAGGATATTCATAGAAGCCATTAGAAACTTTCCCGAAGCCTATCGCTTCTTCCCTCGGCTTCGAGTGCATGTTAGTTGGTTCAAGAAGAGTCACCAACCGACTAGATGACGATCTAGTCGGTCGGCAACTCTACATGAACCGACTAGTTTGCCTTCTCTATATTCAGCTCTTTCCATGACTACAGTTAGTCGGTCAAAGAAGAGTCACCGACCGACTAGATGACGATCTAGTCGGTCAGGAGTCCTTCTCAGACCGACTAGTTGTGTACAGTCATTTTCAGCCTAAGCTACTGTTTCGAGTTAGTCGGTCAAAGAACGTTTACCGACCGACTAGTTGAGAAACTAGTCGGTCAGCATTTGTTCTTAAACCGACTAAGTCATCTTGAAGTCAGTCTATTCTATTTCGACGTTAGTCGGTCAAAGAACATTCACCGACCGACTAGTTGTGAAACTAGTCGGTCGGTAAGTCTTCTTAGACCGACTAGTTGTATTTGCCTGTACTTCGACTTCTTGGCTGTTCTACCGTTAGTCGGTCTACGTTGTATCACCGACCGACTAGTTGATGAACTAGTGGGTCAGTGATCCTTCTTTGACCGACTAGTCTGCTTCAGAATAGAGCCGTTGGGATTCTTTCAAACTCGATTTCTCTTGCCCCTTTAAATAGAATCCTGATTCGTTTGAAGAGGGGTAAGAGGTCCTATTTCCAAGCAATTTCAGACCTAAGTGAAGAGCTCTCCCAAGCTATTTCAAAGCTCTCTCTCCCTCACAAGAATCTCTCCCTCAACACCTTGAGCCCTAATTCCTCAAGAGAGATTCTCTCTTTTGTGAGCTTCTCAAGCCTAGAGCTTGATCCTAGTCACCATACTCCACACTAGGCTTCCATTGCTGGTCATCTTCTTGAAGCTAGGGTTTGGTGACATCCTCTTCCTCAAAATCCATCATTGCCCTAATTTGGTAAGTATACTCAAGGCATAGGATTTTGTAAGGTAAGAGTTTATTTCATTTCAATCGTATTTGAATTGTGTCTCTCGGTTGTGAGAGAGGTTGTGATCTCGGTTTGTGGGAGTCACATGTCATTTTGTATGATTTGACTTGTGAAGGTTTTTCACAAGTACTTCATAGTGGAAATCTTGAGTTAGGGTTGCTAACTCAAGTATCCGGAGGGGATCCGGGTGGTTGGGACGTAGGATCACCGGGAACAAGTCGGGGAGACTTGGGTGGATCCGAACCCAGTAATATTGTTTGTTTGCGTATGTTTTAATTCTTGTTGATAGTTGTTTAATTCCGCATTGTCGTTTGTTTCTTGCACAATAATTAGGAATAACTATCTTGATTATTTTAAGTACTATTCACCCCCCCCTCTAGTACGTGTGCAGTAGCTACCACTGGGCACTACACAGCACACCACTTATTTACAAGTGCCACTGAAATTACTCGTCACGCACTCCCAATGTCAAATTTCCGAACATAATTATGGGTGTGCACGGTGAGTAAAACGGCCGAACGACGGCGGACGTCGAAGGGGCCCCTTCTTCCAACCTCTCAGCCCCACTCTCCCTCCTCCGATCTCCACAGCCCCGCCCCATCCGCCAACCTCCCCAGCCCCGCCCCCTCCGTCGTCCCATCCGCCGACCTCCCCAGCCCCATCCCCCTCTTCTCCTACCCCCCTCTCCCGCCCCTCTTCCAACCTCCCTAGCCCACATCTTCATCTTTCACATCGGCCATTCCAAACACAAGTAAATCGTCATCGGAGTCCTCCTCCTCCTCGTCGTCTTCGTGTTTTTTGGAGGGGTGGGGGGAAGACATAATAAATGCTACGTGCGCATAATGAAATTGAATGGCAATCTTGTAAATAAGTGGTATGTCCGCATGAGTAAAACAATGGGTGCGCAAAGCAACTCCCCCCCTTTTTTGTGCTACGGAAAATAAAAGCAACTCCCTTAAGTGCACGAAGCAACTCCCCTTTTTTTGATACATCGAAATGAAGAAGCTACTCCCTTTAATCAAAGCTATTTCAAGTCGAAGACGCAAATGATGAAGAGAGTGATAGCTTGATTTTGCAGCAAAATTAACAGTAAATACATTGCCTTATTCGACAACACCGCGCCACACTTTGGTTGCAGCTGCAATATTTAGCGGTTGCTGTTGTTTTTTCACTGCAGCATTTCCTCAAACACATGGCCGATAAGAAAATAGCATGATGAGCTCTCAAACCTCCTATGAGAAGAGAAACATTTTACCTACACGCATACAATCCACATGCTTGAAATGCAAGGAGTTCATGCATACCTCTCTCTCCTGCAAAGATTCACATAGATTTCGAGGACTCAGATAAAGTGTTTTGGGTGGTAACATCTGATCTCGAACTTGGACCCAAGGGTTGGTCGTGTTTTAGATGGTTATGATTGATAAAGTAAACTGTCTACCTCCGAGGCTCCGAGCCGTGACGAGCTCGAGAGGCTGAATTATAGAAGGTTTGAGCCCTCTCAACAAATGAACCAACAGACCAGTTGGTGAGCCGAGCCCGCCCGAATCCTGACCCATGCTGGTGACTCGATCCACGTGGTTTCCGAAGGGCCAACCAGCAATCCATCCAGATCTCGATTGTGTGGCTCCTAGCATAGCTTGCCTCCAACCCCATCACAAACTCAAACACCAACCACTCCTCCCTCTGCTTGCAGCTATCTGATTAAAAAAAACCCAGCAACAATTTAAGGAGTTTTAGCGCTCATCTTCAACATGGCTGCATCCTTATCGGCCACCGGCCTCAGGGCCCTGCCCAGCTCCAGTTTCTACGGAAACCGCCAGGATCGCCACGGCATGCTTGCATCGTCGGTCCCGCTGCCGGCGGCTCGGCCAGCAAGGCCACTGCGCTCGTGTCCGAGGATGGGCAATGTGAACGAGGGCAAGGGATTGTTCGCTCCGATAGTGGTCTTCACCCGCAACATCATAGGAAAGAAGAGGTTCAACCAGCTCAGAGGAAAGGCCATCGCGCTCCACTCCCAGGCATGCATCGTCGGCTCACAACAACACCATGGCTCAAGTTTTTTTAAGACCAACCGCTTGCATGATGCGCTCTGAATGTTGTGCTGCAGGTGATCACAGAGTTCTGCAAGTCGATAGGCGCCGACAGCAAGGTGAGGCAGGGCCTGATCCGGCTCGCGAAGAAGAACGGGGAGCGGCTCGGGTTCCTGGCATGAATGCTGCTGATAATTATTAGACATCTGATCAGAGAGAGAGAGAGAGAGAGAGAGAGAGAGAGGATATGTGGTTTTTTGTTGTCTAAGTATGTATATATTGAACTGAGATTTGGACAGGAGATCAAGTGATTTTTAGTGCGAATAATATGAGATTAATGTGCATCTTCGTTCATCGTTTGGATGTTTGGAGATTTAGGTGAACTTGGGAGGAAAGAGAGAAGGTTGTTGTTCGGAGTAAACAATGGAGTACATGCATTAGTACGTAGTAAATCAGCTCCTCCATCCGTGCTTATATGTATATATTGTTGGAAGTTATCCAACAGATCTTAAACACGGTAGCATGGAAGGCTCTACAAAGGTATGGCTCGTCGGTCCCGTGTATCAACATGACATTCAAATAGCTTATGAATGTGCGACCATGGGCCGCCTCTGCCATTATAAGCTGGTAGAGCAGTGAGCTTGAACTTAAGAAGAGGATGAGCAGATATGATATTCTCTCTCTTTTTTTTTTTTTTTTTTTTTTTGGGGGGGGGGGGGGTCTTCTGAATCACAGATTGGACCAGTAAAGATCATCCTGCTCCAGGTTGCGAGAAGTTGGCTCCTGAGGATCGGTTCAGGATCTCCTCACTCCTCACGAATCTACCTACAGTGTTTAGTGGGTTATAACCTGTGGGAGCCACATACATTACCTGATCTAGGATGTTGCGGGTTGTTGCCCGGTAATTGGAGGGGGTGGGTTCTCCCTGGAGAACGAAAGCTCGATTATCGACCCCCGCTCCATTGTATTGGTGGACCGGGTGGACCGGGGGTTCGAATTATGGAGGTTAATCTCCAGTTGATCTGCCCTTGGGTCCCCCAGATCTCGGAGGAAAGTTGAGCCCTTCGTTGGCGTCAAGTTCGGGTTCGGAGACGGCAACAGCTCATTTACGAGGATGGGCTCCCTATATTTTGGCGTATTAAAGTCGCCAATGCACCTAGGCTCCTATCGACCTATTCGGTGAACTGGGTGTACTCCTTTCGGGTCACCCCAGGCTCCTTTAAGGAATCTGTTGGTCGTGGTGGTGTTGTTGTGGAGTCCACGATGCCCTCAACCAGGACGATGTTTGCTCTCGGCTTCTCCTTCGGACATTCGACCGGTTCGGCGTTGCTGGGTCCAACTGTCATAGCTTCTAGATTGCTTTGGGATGTCAAGGCCAAGCTGGTTAACGTATCCCACAGACGGCGCCAAACTGTTAAGGCCAAAATTGACCAAGACAGTTGTCAAGCTGACGTAGACTCGAGATGCTGAGTCAGAGCCTCGTCAGCAGTTGGAGTGGGACCCTTGGTAAGAAGAACCAAGGTCGAGTGAAGGTAGTTGGAGATGATGCGACGTTTGGTCGATCTTCGAGCGGTAGTTGCGTCGATCGTTCGAGGTTGGGAAGCTCGACGTTGACCTTCGACGTTGGGTGATGACCGTCGATCTGCACCACAGGGACTCATAAGGGGGTCGGATCTGAGTTCTAACCCAAATCGTCTCCGATGCTTAAGTTAGTATGGAACTTAAAAGAGAGATGGAGCTTGGTGCAGCTGAGATCGACCCACGGGTGTTCGTCTCAAGACTGGCGGCACAAGCTCGAATGTATAAGAAGTATAAGCTGAGAAAGTAGAGTTCTATGTCTTAGACCTCGTATCTTGGAAATGAGACCATTTTCTCTATTTATAGACGTTCAGGGTCCCTTTGGAGACGTTAGGGTGAAAACAGCCACCCACAATGAGGCCACGATCTTCCCACATTAATAGGAATAAATGTTGTGCACATCCCCGAGATTCACGAGCCCGCCTTTAATCCCACGTTCGAGTAAGGCGGACTGTCATGCCCTATTTTGCACTATACGTGTATTCTACTGAATACGCGTAGTATTTCTACTTACGATACTACGTAGGCATGAAATAAACATGGATATCGATGAATGTAACGTAGTATAAGAGGGATTGGGCCGTGATGCATGGCCAAAAGACGAGAAAGCGAGATTGAGTGCGAGAGAAGTGTGAAAGACGTCGTGGGTGCAAAACAACAGGAGTGTGTTAGACGTGTGTGTGTGAAGCATGTATGCTCGCATGGATGTGCATGTATGTGTGTAGGAAGAGCCATGCAAGTGTGAAAAGGGTTAGGGGTCAATGACAACCCCCGTAAATTTTTGGAAAGGCCAGGGGCAAAATGGTCTTTTTGACTAAATTTGCTGTGCATACATACTTAAGTGGTCGTTGTATAAAGTAATGGCAAATTTGTAAATACTTGGAACATGGGAGGGTATTTTGGTCATTTCCACATGGAATATTCCCTTGGAATATTCCTTTCTTGGAGGATAAGAAAAGAATAAGAAAAGATAGGAAAAAGAGAGAAAAACCTAGATTTTTCTCTCTTTCTCTCAGTCTTTCTTTCCCTTTCTCATTCCCTCTATCCATCCCTCACCATGGTCGGCCCCCCCATGTCACCATGGCCGAAATTCTACACACACACAAAAAGAAGAAAGAAGAAGAAGATGATGATGATGATGATGATGATGAGAAAGAGAAGGAGAAGGGAATTCAAGATTTTGAGGTAGGATTCCAACTTGGTCTTGAAATTTCAATTAGAGTTATTTCTATTATGTATTCACATCATGTTTACTTAATTTGGATTAGGAGTAATCAAATTCATGTGCCATATTTCATTTTCATGCAAAACCCCTTGAAAATTCTTAGCAAATCTATCTCTTTTAAAATTCAGAAACTTTGATGTCTGATTTTGCCTTGATTATGATTACTGTCGCTCGAATCATGTTTCGAAAAAAAAATGGGCTTGTAGATCTTGAAGTTTTATCCCAAAATCATATTAATTTTGATATAGTTTCAATTCAAAAATTAGGAGAAATAAATCCATCTTTACAGCATGTCTGTTTGATTTCCAGCTTTGACACATCTCAGTAAAATTGGCCTAACTACCTGCACACTCGATGGATTTTGTTGATCTTGGTCTTATTGGAAACTTAAGAAGTTTTTCTAAAAATTCATGGGAGTGCTCTTATGTCGAATTTCTGGCTAAAACATGCTCAAAATTGGCTTTGAATACAGGCTCTGAAATCTGTCTGAAAAACAGAATTGACCCACTTCACTAAGTAATTCACCATAAATCATATACTGCATATTTTTGCATGAAATTTTATCTGTAGATCCATAACTCAATATCTTCAACTTTCATTTATAAAGTTTTGTCAAATTCCCAATAGAAATGGATGAAATATGATGATCTTTATGGTTGTTCTTGCAATTTCAGCAATCTGAATACCTTAAGTGCTATTCTTATTTATTAAATGTGGTTAATTGGACATTATTAATCTTGCTTGATATGGTTGTATGGTGTAATGAATGTTCATGCCCTTGTTACATGTAAATATTGTTGTGTTGCCTTGTTATAAATGATGCCTTTCAGGTGTTCGATGAAATGCCTGAATGACGGCAAATGCTAGAAATGTGAGAAATGCTCAATCGTGTGGATATGAATTGAAATTTGATATGAACTTGTAATGTTGGGAGCATGTCATGCATGGTACTATATGTGATGTGGTCATGGGTTGGTATGAATACAATGGAGGGCATGACACTTCGGTGCATGACCCAAGTTGACAAGAATATGGAATGCGATGCCATGCAACATGACTCCTTCATTATTAAAATGATTAAATAAAACTCTTGAATGTCTCAGTCCTCTCTAATGAGGGTGAGTAGCAAAGCCTGGGTTTAGGTGGGATTTGAGTAACTTTTGGATATGAGACCTGGACTGTGAAGTTGGGAGATGATTATGTGATGTGTGGAGTTTACACCCACTCGCCTTTACCGAGAGTGGAGGGGATTTCTACACCCACTCGCCTTTACCGGGAGTGGAGGGGTCATACGTAGGTTGGGTTATATGTGGATAGTCACTCCTGACAGGGACGGGGGAGGTGAGAGGCCCGACGTACAGTGCCCGTGTCCACTGCGTCGTGTGCTATATTCACCCCAAATTTGGGGTGAAGTCCAGGTCCTGGTATCACACAGTTACCCAAATTCCAATCAATTCAATTGTAAAATAATAAAATAAGAAATTGGCATGTTGCTCCTTCTGCTGGCAGCACTTCCCCTTCCCTTTGCCTATTCCTTTATGACTCTGTGTTATGCCTTAGGCACTTGCATTTATCTTATTAGATTTTGGCTGCTTGTGTTATTATTATTATTATTATTATTTGTGCTAACTCTTTTCTTGCAGTAACTCGACATGGACCGCAGGTATGATCCTTTTGATTATCTATTTAATTTTCACTATATCACTTAGATTCATGCTCTACTTCTCTTGTTTGCTTTGTGATCTGATAACCCTAAAACGGAGTTCCAACCCCAAGTTGGTTCCTACTGGGGCACGCATTGACGTGCTCCTCCCCATTTTTCAGGTAGCAGGGTAGCTTGGTGGGAGGTGATTTGGAGATGGGTTCAGGAGTAGCACTGGATGTGAGCTGTCTTGTGGTGAGATATGGATGTCTTGGGAGGTGGAGAATGATGGTGTATATGTAGTGGTGTAGCTGGTTTATGTATATAAATTGAAGTTGTTATATATATATACTAGTCATAACCCGTGCTCGCGGGCACGGTTCATTTAAGATTTTCCCCCCGCGAAATCTTTGTTCCCAAACATTATTTACACAGTCAAATTTGTGTGGAACAAAAAATTCGGCGTAGAACAATAAATTCGGCGAGGGCGCTCTTGGATCGGAACAATAAATTAGCGTAAAAAAATTTAGCGGGCGCCTTCGGCGCGCGGGCGCCTTCGGCGCGCGGGCGCCTTCGGCGCGCGGCGGGCGCCTTCGGCGCGCGGGCGCCTTCGGCGCGCGGGCGCCTTCGGCGCGCGGGCGCCTTCGGCGCGCGGGCGCCTTCGGCGCGCGGGCGCCTTCGGCGCGCGGGCGCCTTCGGCGCGCGGGGTGGAAGTGTATAAGTGTGTGTGTATGGTGTGTGGGTAAAAAGTAAAATAAGAGGGTTTTTAAGCAAAAAAGGAAAATATGTAGTATTCTGCGCAAATGTAGTGATTGTGAGGGGTTTGAAAACAAAAGGAAAAAAGTGGTGTGGTTTCCAAACACTCATCTCAACCCTTCTTTTACCAAGATTAAATCCTAGCCATTCTTCTATCAACCTCTTTATACATAAGCATGACATCAGCTTGTCCCAGTCAGCCCTAAAATTCAAAAACCTCTGTGTTTTAATATATATATATATATATATATATATATGTGTGTGTGTGTTATGTTATTGTTGATCTATGTATCCATAAGATCTTTTTGATGTTATTGTGAAGCTTTACTTGTACTATCCCGGCATATGCGCAGTGGCCTGCTTATACATTTTCTCCTTTCTCTCTCTTTTCCTCTCTCATCACCCACACTCTTCAGGATACTTGGAAAAAAAATTTATTAGATGCCGAGTACCCTGGGGAACAGGGTGTGACACGGACCCAACGGTTGACTGGCCATTTGGGCTTTGACTGAGTCGACCATGGGCTTCTTTGGTGGGCCTTAGACATCTGTTGACCGAGTTGTCTCGAATGTCGTCCCAATGATTCAACAGACCCGTTTGGTTCAGGAGTAGGGGATTGGGGCCAACCTCGGCCCTAACTCCGGCTGATAAATGGTGCCTTTATATATGATTGAGATACTCATGAAGAAACATCGTTTGTGATACTAATACTACACCGTGTTTGTTGTAACGCAAAATCCAAGGATTAATATTGCAAACAATAAATTTGTATTGGGATTTTAAGACATGGAGATTAAAATTACATGCATAGATTACCGTTAAAACTACCAAGAATAGAATTTTGGGTTTTTCTCATATTAGTCCCTTAAATCTTGCATAATTTGATATTAGTCCCTTAAATCTTCGAATTTTGAGTTTAATCCCTACAATCATTAACTATAACCAAAATATTCCCCACTCTAATTTTCTCTTAAAAATCTGTTAATGCTGACATGGCTGTTAGTGATGACGTGTCCAGCTTGTTTGCGATTGCAGCGACGATGATGATGGAGGAGGAGGAGGGGCGACAGTGGTGAGGAGGGGGGAGGGTCGGTGGTGGGAGGAGAGGGGAGATCGGCGGGGGGTTATGGGGAGGAGGGGGGATCGGCGGCGGGGGAGAGCTCTCCTGGTGGCGGGGAGGAGGGGGGAGGAGGGGGAGAGCTGCGGTGGGGAGGAGGGTGATGAAGGGGGGAGGCGAGGGAGATCGGCGGGGAGGAGGAGGGGAGGGGGGATCGGCGGCGGGGGAGGAGGGGTGGATTTTTTTTTGGGGGGGTTATCGGCAGCGGGGATGAGTGGATGAAGGGGTAAGAGGAGGGGGGAGCGACGGCGGGGAGGAGGGGAATGGGGGGGAGGGGGAGGGGGAGGTAGGGGATGAAGGGGGAGGAGGAGGGGGGAGCGACGACGGGGAGGAGAGGGATTGTGTTGTTGGGGGGGGGGGGGGGGGGGGGGGGGGGCGACGGGGAGGTGGTCCGCCTCCCCCGCCTCCTTCCCTCATTCGGGCTTAATTACTAGTTAATTAACACTAATCTTTAATTAATTGTTAATTAATCTAACTATTTAACAGAATATTGGATAGGGGGGACTATTTAGGTTAACGGCTTAAGATTTGATGGATTAAACTCAAAATACGAAGAATTAAGGGACTAATATCAAATTATGCATAATTTAAGGGACTAATATGAGAAAAACCGTAGAATTTTTTCGGATCATTTATACTGTTTTCCCGTGTTTTTCTCATTCATGCTTGGTTACATACATAATATTTGTTTTTTATCATTTGTTTGCAATTTTCCTTATTAAACCCAAATTGATACGTGGCGTGTATGAAAGCTTTGAAAAGAGCTGTATGGTGTTGTATGTGGACGTGCGATCTTCGGCCCCTAACATACCGGAGGGTCGAGCCACTCGCCATCACCTTCGATCCGCTCTCTTTTGCTTTCACCTCCTCTCGCATCCAGAAAAAAATCCTAATTCTTGGATCCTGATCGCCTCCTCGTTCTCGGCCTAATTCGTCAAAATTCCCCAGATCCGCCGCCGCCGCCGCTCGTTCTCTCACTCAGGTAGGTCTGCCGTCGTTACTTTTTTGGGAAAGGCTTGAAGTTTACTCTAAAAAAATCTATGCATTTATGCTTTTCCGTGATTCGATTTCAATCTTCCCAAACCTTAATAATGATTCGTATGATGATAACCTATCACGTGGATTGCATTGGTGAAATTTAAAGAATTACATTCTTTCCTATTATCGTTCTTTTGTACTCGCTAAATATATGATTTTTGCACTCATTAAATATATGATTGCAATATGACAATTGCTGGTTGTATAAGGTATTAACAAGTGGTTGAAATATAAAGGATTCAGTTTAGTGTTAAATTCTAAGAAGTCATATAATTTGTCACATAATTGGGGCACCATGTCTAACTTGTGTAATTGCAGATTAAACATGATTCATAACGAAATATGTTACAAACTTAACATATGAATCATTTGACTGTTTTCTTTAGTGATTTGTCATGCTCATATGTAGTAGTCTGATACAATAGACCTATCATATGTACCAAAACTTTGTTGGACCGTTCATCATTCACATTTTGATATGATTATGCGAATGATGCTTGTTCAGATTTATTGATTCTCTGCGCTGATATTGATATATGTTGGCTGTTCATTTGCATTCTGGTGCGATCCACACCTATCAAAGGAGGAGGACCAGCGGTCTGCGTGGGCCACTTGCGCGCGCGGATCAATAGGGGCGTTTTGTCCCCCCTTCTTCTAATTAATTTTAATGGCATATTTGTAATTAGTTTAGAGGGGGGTTTCTATTAAATTAGGGCTAGCCGTCATTGATGTTTTTTCATTATTATTTTGATAAATTAAGAGAGTTCTTCAAGAGTTCTTCGAGGGATCTTAGGAGAGTGTGGACGTCCTCGCTTATCGGCGTCTTGGGAGGGTGGTTGTCCCTATATTGTAGCCAAAACTATCTTTTATTCGCTATTTTTATTCAATTTAAGTTCAAACTTGGGTGATTCCTATCAATTTGGTATCAGAACACGTGACGATCCATGGCGGCTTCAACAAGATCAAAGGACAAAATCGATACTTTGGAGGAGAAATTTAACGGCGAAATCGAAGGGATAAAGAGATCGTTGACGGGAAACGAGGAAGCAATACAGAATTTGACAGCCTCCATCAACCAATTAACGACGAATCAAGTGAAGCACGAAAAGCAATTTGCGCAACTGATTTTCCAATTGGCGGCGAATAACAAAGGGGGTGTGGACCCTAAATCAACGGGAAAGGCGCCACCTTTAGGCAAGGGGAAGGAAAAAGTTGAGATTTTTGATACGAAAAACATCCACGTGGAGGAGGAATTCGTCGAGGATGAGGAAGGGGAGCCGTGGAAGGTTGATTACTGCGAGGAGGTGCGATGGAAGGCAATGGAAGCGCGGACGGGGGCGGCGGCCCTAGCCAGCCCCCCATGGGACGCGGCCAGGTGGGGGGTGGCACGAGAATTGTTCCCGGGCCCCGTCGCCTCCCAAGACCACCGTCGGGCAGGCGGTGGCCTCCCCTAGGGTTGCCTAGTGGCGACGAAGGCCCTGGGGGGCCGACGACCCCCCGACCCACAGGGAGGCCGCTGGGGCCTCCGGGAGTAGCAGGCGTGGCCGGTAGCCCTACCCCAGGTAGGCTGCGGCCCCATAGGCTACAGAGGGCCCGAAAGGGGTCTTTTCGAGACTCGCGGAGGTGATTTTCAGCGGTTGCATGACTACCATCTCAATCGGAGGTGCCGACACACGATTTTGATGAGGAATTGGACCCGAGAGAATTTCAGGAGTACAGAGACTACGACGAGGGGTATTAGGACCCTCTCGACCCTCGATTTGGCAACGACAGGTGGCAGCTGATTCGGGTTGAATATTACATATTTAACCACTCATTTAGCAATATTTTGTGTGTAAATGACATTTAATTGGTCTCTACTACGTTCGTATATTGTATACCATCATTTATTAGAGATATCACTTGATTTGTGCACAAAGTATGAATTTTATTGAGTATTTCTACCTTTTTATATTTTTCATGACTTGATCTCGATCTCACGATTCCAACGATTATTTATTTGTATTTTTCTGAGATCTGTGCTAATTAATATGAATTTTTGAATGCAGAATACCATTTAAATGGGGAAATACGGAGTAAATACGGCCGAAATACAGAGTATATACGCGCAACTCATTCGGGCCTGCCACGTGTCGGAATATAAGCCGTTGGATTTGAATCCAATGGCCCGCATCGAGTTCCAACGCATCAGAACAAGCGGGCGACGCGGCCTTATCCAGACCGTCCGATCAAGATCCAGCGGTCACCGTCACTCCAATTCGAAAGCGGACGTAGCGTTATCTGCGCCGTTGGATCGAAATCCAACGACGGACATTCAAGGACGAAAGCGGGTTGATCATCGGCTACGTGACTCTATCTGAGCCGTTCTGCTTCGATCAAACGGTGCAAAACGTCCCCGCAATTTGAAAGCGCTGCAACACCCCTTATGGCGACGTGGCATGTCCTGGGCGGTCGATTTACGATCGAACGGGTCGCAGCAATTACGAATGCGATTCGAATTCGTTCTCGCAAGCGGCGACGTGGAGAAATCGGCGACGTCCGATCTCAAATCCTACGGTTCCGATTGAAGACGAAGACGAAGCGAATGCGGGCGAAGGAGCATCCTTGCGGAGCCACGTGTCAGGCGGAGATTCAATCCCGCTTTCGATGAGCGGTTGAAATTGCGAGCGATCGGTGGAGCGGTTATTTTGGCCATTGGTTGTGGATTTGAACCCGTTAGCACATTAAAACCCGCAATGGATTGTATTTAAGCGTATTCTAGGATTTTTTTGGCGATATTCTGGTTGTATTTGGGCAATTTTGGCGGCGATTTTTGCAGAATTTCCTTGAGATTCCAGAGAGCAATCTGTGGTATTTTTCAGAGAGCTTTTAGAGGAACAAGAAGGGCTTTCTAAGGCTAAAATAGGGTGTATTTGGTGATATCTTTTGAACTCAATTGTGTATTTTCAATTCTATTTACTTCTATTGACTAGAACCATGCTTAATATGATGAATTCCTTTGTTATTTTCAGTATGTGTGGCTAAATTTTGATTGTGCATGGTATGGTGTAGTTAGGGGACATGATTTGTATTTGTTTGGTTGAAACTTCATGCTAAAATTGTTAACGTTGATAAAGTTATAGTCTTTAGTTAACGTTGTTAACGTTCAACTTCTTTATTATTCAGAAGAATTCGATCCCAATTGACCCGGATGGCTGCTGGGATGACCATCCACCAACTCTGAATAAGCGGGTTCGAACACAATCATCAGTAAGCCACCGACCAGTTTCTTTGTGATCTGATGTTCCCTGGATTTTGGTCCATGCACGGGCAAGTGGGGATGGTAAGGTTGGTTTGATCTGTCCTTCTGCATGCGCATGCATGTGTGTTTAGTGCGAGCTGTGAAGCCACCCTATATTAGACCATGAGTTAGTTATGTGGGAAGGATCTTCTGGTCCTTCTATACTAGATTGCAACTTGTGATCATAAACAATGAAGTCGAAAACTTCAACCTTGGAATTTATTCGACACTATGCATAAAGTACAATATTATCTCGGATATGTTGTCTAATCACTATCTATATATTGTTCTGTAAGAGGATTCTAAATGGTATTGGATCATTCTCTCCTGAGCCATCCATCCTTGTGCATATTGATCAAGTCCCCCCCTTCATGTAGATCATCTCTCTCTTTCTTCATTACACGTGGATCTCCTAGTTCTTTCTTTACAAAATCAATGTTAGGCCTACATCTGATAAAATAAAGAAAAATAGTTTCCAAAAAGTAATAGTTGGGTCCCTACCCATTAGCTTAAGCTTTTGGGTTAAACCGTCCCAACCAAAATTTATGACCTCACCCGTTAACTCATCATGAGCCCTTTGTTCCTATGCTAATCAGTTACACTAATCTTCAATTGATACTCATGAGGAAATAAGGAAAAAAATCAAGATCTCGAGAAACAAGGAACCTAAGTGCTTTGATGTGTTCCATTTTAAGTTTGTTCTAATGATTAAGACATAAATCAAAGCAAAGGAATCTAAGCACTTAGGTATATTACTATATTCCCGAGTAAATTCCAATTCAATTTCATTTTAATTGTGAAATGCAAATGCCGAAGTGCCAGTAAAGTATTGAAATGGGAAGATAAATTGGAAACTGTATTGTCATATGTATCTAAGTCACATGGTTGTTGCTACCTTACCATGAACTTAGTCCCAAAGGCAGCCTTTTTCTACTAGCAGTAGCCAAGTTCGTTCATACTCAATTCATATATTGTTCGTCCTATTTTCTTCTTTTTTATGACATGCATTCTCAACATTTGACCACACTATCCTCACTGCATCGATAATTCTCATTGTTCTCTACATGTATAAACCATTTTCAAAAATTCTTTCAAATATGCTTTTGAGTTTTGATTCTACCTCTAGTGTTTCTCTATCCTTTTTACTTGACTTGACTTGATTCTGAATCTTGCTGTGTACCTTTGCTTTAACATTTTGACGTCATTGGTTCCATAGAGTGAGCTTTACACACTAATAAGTATTCTGCATTGTCTCTAGGAGTAGTTCTCTACTTCGCATGTCTATCCCTTATCACACAGGATACAAGACAACCATGCCAATTTTTTAATATACTGATGGCCTTAAATTGTCAAACCAGCTTTTTGTAATGTCTCTAGGAGTTACTTCTCTATTTATCACATCTATCGACATCATTGCCAATCTTTAGTCCATATTAAGTGATAGGAACTAGTAGCCATATACAATGGAAGAAGAACTAGGTAGCCATATACAAACCGTCCCCAACCCAAAATTTTATGACCTCACCCGTTAACTCATCATGAGCCCTTTGTTCCTATGCTAATCAGTTTACACTAATCTTCAATTGATACTCATGAGGAAATAAGGAAAAAAATCAAGATCTCGAGAAACAAGGAACCTAAGTGCTTTGATGTGTTTCCATTTTAAGTTTGTTCTAATGATTAAGACATAAATCAAAGCAAAGGAATCTAAGCACTTAGGTATATTACTATATTCCCGAGTAAATTCCAATTCAATTTCATTTTAATTGTGAAATGCAAATGCCGAAGTGCCAGTAAAGTATTGAAATGGGAAGATAAATTGGAAACTGTATTGTCATATGTATCTAAGTCACATGGTTGTTGCTACCTTACCATGAACTTAGTCCCAAAGGCAGCCTTTTTCTACTAGCAGTAGCCAAGTTCGTTCATACTCAATTCATATATTGTTCGTCCTATTTTCTTCTTTTTTATGACATGCATTCTCAACATTTGACCACACTATCCTCACTGCATCGATAATTCTCATTGTTCTCTACATGTATAAACCATTTCAAAAATTCTTTCAAATATGCTTTTGAGTTTTGATTCTACCTCTAGTGTTTCTCTATCCTTTTTACTTGACTTGATTCTTGAATCTTGCTGTGTACCTTTGCTTTAACATTTTGACGTCATTGGTTCCATAGAGTGAGCTTTACACACTAATAAGTATTCTGCATTGTCTCTAGGAGTAGTTCTCTACTTCGCATGTCTATCCTTATCACACAGGATACAAGACAACCATGCCAATTTTTTAATATACTGATGGCCTTAAATTGTCAAACCAGCTTTTTGTAATGTCTCTAGGAGTACTTCTCTATTTATCACATCTATCGACATCATTGCCAATCTTTAGTCCATATTAAGTGATAGGAACTAGTAGCCATATACAATGGAAGAAGAACTAGTAGCCATATACAAACCGTCCCAACCAAAATTTATGACCTCACCCGTTAACTCATCATGAGCCCTTTGTTCCTATGCTAATCAGTTACACTAATCTTCAATTGATACTCATGAGGAAATAAGGAAAAAAATCAAGATCTCGAGAAACAAGGAACCTAAGTGCTTTGATGTGTTCCATTTTAAGTTTGTTCTAATGATTAAGACATAAATCAAAGCAAAGGAATCTAAGCACTTAGGTATATTACTATATTCCCGAGTAAATTCCAATTCAATTTCATTTTAATTGTGAAATGCAAATGCCGAAGTGCCAGTAAAGTATTGAAATGGGAAGATAAATTGGAAACTGTATTGTCATATGTATCTAAGTCACATGGTTGTTGCTACCTTACCATGAACTTAGTCCCAAAGGCAGCCTTTTTCTACTAGCAGTAGCCAAGTTCGTTCATACTCAATTCATATATTGTTCGTCCTATTTTCTTCTTTTTTATGACATGCATTCTCAACATTTGACCACACTATCCTCACTGCATCGATAATTTCTCATTGTTCTCTACATGTATAAACCATTTCAAAAATTCTTTCAAATATGCTTTTGAGTTTTGATTCTACCTCTAGTGTTTCTCTATCCTTTTTACTTGACTTGATTCTTGAATCTTGCTGTGTACCTTTGCTTTAACATTTTGACGTCATTGGTTCCATAGAGTGAGCTTTACACACTAATAAGTATTCTGCATTGTCTCTAGGAGTAGTTCTCTACTTCGCATGTCTATCCTTATGCCAATTTTTTAATATACTGATGGCCTTAAATTGTCAAACCAGCTTTTTGTAATGTCTCTAGGAGTACTTCTCTATTTATCACATCTATCGACATCATTGCCAATCTTTAGTCCATATTAAGTGATAGGAACTAGTAGCCATATACAATGGAAGAAGAACAAGGGGAGCCTATATGAAATTCTTTACCCTGTTCTGCTCTTTTAATGGTCATTTCTTCATTTAAACTTATCGTATAAGCTAATTCTTCCTTTCTTCAATTCATATTCCTCATGATGGTTTGGGCATGCGCATTGGAGACATCACCAGTTAGGATGAGATTTTTTATATATTTTGAGAAGAAGAAATACAAAATATGGGTTTCTTTCGAGAGAAAACTAAGATAGGGGTTTCTTTTGAGAGAAAACTAACTCTTCAAGCTTTGAATCTAAGAGAGAAAGCCTACTCTCACTTGCACTAGGGTTCTACTCTATAATCTATAGTTTTTCTCTCAAAACAAGCATAAAGAACAAATGAAAACCATCCCCAAACGTCTAAGGGCAGATCTGGCCCTAATTACTTTAACCCCCCGAAACCCCCAATCTTTGCAAAAACGCCCAAAAGTATTCACAAAAATGCCACTGGTCTAATTCTTCGTCCCAGGATCCGTCTTGCGCCACATCCTCTGATAAGTGGTGATCTCATCATTACTCTTTCCAAAAGAATCACCTTGTCCTCAAGGTGAAAGTCCGGAAAATGCTACGTAATAACATCATAGGGCTCTCAAGATGTCTCATGATCTGAGAGGCTGGTCACTTAATCAACACCTCCCGCGCTCTTGAGTTCCCCTTGCGAACCCCCTTTAGTTTGGCAGGCTCCAAAAGTACATCCATGTCATCAGTGAGCGTCGGTGGTAGTGACGAAAAAGAGGCATGGTCTTCGATACACCATGAAAAATAGTGTGGTCTTCGATACACCATGAAAAATAGTGTGGATGGTTGAATTTGGTGGTAATCTCAGCCTATATGCCACCTGGCCAATCTTGCCCTTAATCTTATATGGCCCAAAGTATTGGGTCGACAGCTTCTCGTTCCACATATATGCTAAAGAACGTTGTCGATAATGTCGCAGCTTCAGATACACCATGTCTCCAACCGCAAACTGAACATCCCTTCTATGCTTATCCGCTCGGCTTCTCATAAGATGTCGTGCTCTCACCAAATGTCGCGTCAACTCCTTCAACGTCGAATCTGCTGGATTTACCAATAGACACCGAATCAAGACGCCGGAGATGCCGGATCTACCAGATGTTTTGACTGATGAAGAAGTCACTGCAAATCTGTCGGATCTGCCAGAAGAAGATGCAAGATCTGAAAACAAACAAGCCTGCCAACTAACAAGCTCTCAAACAGAGTTGATCAGTGCAAATAGAGATAATTGCTTGCAGATCTGAAAACAAACGAAACCCCAGAAGTTTTGACAAATAGATTCGATATGTTGTGCGCCAACACACACCACAACAGAATACACATTATCGTCGAGGACCGAGAAAAAGGACAAGCAACCAAACAAACGAGAATCGCTGAGAGAGAACAACTTTAGGCCGTCGACCGGCCAAGGGAACATCAATGAGTTTCATTACGAAAGAAAAGAAAAAATACAAATCTTTTCTTCACAAACGAAGAAGCACACAAGTTTATCTCCAAAAGCCCACAACAATATCTTTCCAAGTTGGCTCGCACAAATGGCGGGTCAAGAACTCTTAGATGTGTTCCTCACGGTGGTCCTTTGAAATCTTTCTCTAAAACTACATATATATACCCCTAGGGTACAATAGGTGTTATCATTGAGGAGTCCCCAAAAGATACGAATCCCGACTTTGACGGAATCACATCCATATCGCAACTCTACGCATTTAATGCGCCGAACCTTAGTTGGCGTACGCCGCACCCTACTGGCCTCTGTTGCATCCAAGTAGGTCCCGCTCCGCATGACCGAGCTTCCTCCTGAAGACCGAGCGATCCGAAGTGCTGATCCAAGCTGTTTGACCCACTGGGTAGGTCGAACCGTAGAGCTGTCGATCCATCTGAGCCGTCGATCCTCACAACCAAAAGTCCAATACGCTGCTGAAGTCTCATAGCTCAGTATTTAACTTATCTGACTTATGCCGAGTCAGATGAGTCGGATCCGAGCGCAGACGAGCTATCCCGGCATAAGATAGCCCGACTGAATAACCATTAACTCATCAGTGCCGAAATCGAGCCTACTCTCATAAACTAAACCGAACCTATGGCCATAAACCCAGCGGCTGCAAACAGATCCGATGGCGGCAAATTTTGATGAGAAAAATCTGATGCTTAAATTAAAAAACAAATTGAATTTGCAAAAGCTATGGGTGGGATTCAACAGTTTCAATGCAATCAACAAATTCCATCAACACAATCAACAAAATTCTCTAGCCTATAGGCTCTGATACATTGCGAAAATTGAGAAGACATACTAGAAAGAGTTTCTCATAGATTGCATTGAAAAAATAAAAATACGAAGAAAAAAGTTTTTATATTTTTCAAATAATAAAAAGACTATTCTTACCTTAAGCAATAATTAACTTATTTTAACAATATTCCGAATTCTTAAACATTATTCTACAATGTGTCAAAAACGGTGAAACAAAATCTCAAACAATATAACAATGGCTTAACTATCTTTGAATATTTGATGTTGTTATCTTATCTTAAAGAGAGGAAGATCTATATTTCAACATGGATTTACATTTCCTAGTTATCTTCTTTGTTCTCCAATAGTAATGATAAAAATTAATTTGTATGCTATAAAATTACGGAGTTGCTACGTGCACGTATCGAATTGCTCACACGCACAACCACTTATTCTCAAGTTTGCTCCACTTTTACCCCATGTCGCACATAGCGGTTATGCGTGCTGAGTAAAAACCCACAGCCACCGCGGTTTTGCTTAGCGCGCAGAACCGTTATCCCCTCTTCAGCGTGCACAACCGCGCAACGCGGAAGACGCCGACGATCGCCATGAAGACGAAGGAGATCGCCGTGAAGACGAAGAAGAAGACGATCCGCTAACCCTAATCGAATAATTCTCCTCTCCACGACGACCTTACCCCCTCTGACTGCCATGACCGCGTCCGATCTGCCATCTCCCACTCTCCCCAATTTGCCCCTCCTCTGTCGGCGTCGCCCTCCAGCTTGACGGCTGCCTCATCTGCTACGGCAACGAGTCCTTCGTCAGAAAGGAAGATGGGGAGGGGGAGGTCAGAAAGGAAGATGGGGAGGGGGAGGGGGAGGGGAGGGGTTGTCGAAGGAGGGGACAGCGGAGGTGGATGAGGCAGAGGCAGATGGGACGGCGGAGGGGACGGAGTGGGCGGCAGTGTCGTCGTGGGTTTCGTTGGTTTTGATCAGACGGCTGATCAGACGGAGATGGTTGGATCTCTTCATGGGGGAAGAGCTGAGGAGGGAACCTCGCTCGTCAGCGACCTCGACGACGGAGGGGGGCGGCGGTGTCGTCGTGGGTTTCGTTGGGTTTGATTGGATGGATATGGTTGGATCTCGCCGTCGGGGGAAGAGCTGAGGAGGGGAGCTCACTCGTTAGCGACCTCGACGGAGGAGGGGGCGGAGGAGGGGGGCGGCGGTGTTGTCGTGGTCGGGATGTCGCGTTTTGCTCACCGCGCACAACGGGGGTCAATTTGGGGATAAATATTTGTTGTGCGCGGATGATTAATTTTGAATGGCAATTTTGTAAATCAGTCGAACTTTGGACATAAGCAGATCCATTCGATATGTGTAGTAGCAACTCCCTAAAATTTTCTATTAATATATTTAGCTGGTTATTCTTTGGTAAATAATCTTTTTGTTAAAATAAGTCAAAGAACCGTTTACATCAAATATTTATAATCATTTATGAAATAAATTTAATGAACTAGATACTAATCATAAATAAATGTTTTACTATAAGCAACATAGTTGCATGATTATAATCTAAACTTTAATTTCTTGCTCTTATTGTTCTTTCCTCGAGATTGCTTAATATTTTAATTAAATAAATGTGTTTAGATAAATTTAATGCATTATAATTACAACTGTAATACGTAATGGAAGCAATCTAACGTGAAAGAATTCATTATTTAGGGTGAAACTAAATTTGCTTTCATTCTTTAAAAACACAGAACGGAGAATAATTTTGAGATATATACAATTTTGTATCAAGAAGAGAACTCCCACTCGATTTCGACTACATTTTCCTCCTATGTGATGAGAAAGTGAGCACCATCGAATAAGAAGTTTTAAGAAATAAAAAGATAGCAATTTTGAAATATATACAATATTAGATTGCGAAGAGTTATCAGCGCCCAAATTTTTGGTATGAAGTCATGATGATGATGATGATGATTAGACTGTGAAGAGTTCCTTTTCAATTATAGATGTACTAGTCATAACCCGTGCCCGCGGGCACAGTTCATTTAAGATTTCCCCCGCGAAATCTTTGTTTCCCAAAAAATTATTTCTACAGCCAAAATTGCATGGAACACCAAATTAGCATAAAAATATTTAGTGGCATGGGCGCCTTCGACGCGGAACAACAAATTCGGCGCGGGCGCCTTCACATGGAACAACAAATTCGGCACGAAACAACAAATTAGCGTAAAAAAATTTAGAGTGCGCCGAATGGAGAGATCATTCAATCTGCAGCATTAAGTGCAAGTTAAAGTTTTTTTCCAAATGCATTAATTGCGTGCATTCTGCTATTCCTCAGAAACTTTCATTTTCCAGGAATTTTCATTTCCCCATAAACTTTCATTCTCCAGAAATGTTTTTCCCTCCAAAACTTTCCACAAAATCGCATCTCAACCATTCATTCCTCAAAATTAAATCAAAGCCGTCTTTCTATCGACCTGTTTGTCCTAGTCAGCTTGTCCTAGTCAGCCCTAGAATTCAAAAACAGTTGTCAAATGTAATATAGATATTAAGAAAGACATGACCTAATATTTTGAAAATGTAGAGAAATTTTAAATTAGAGATATAATTTTGCAAGTAGCTCTGATTGTTTCGAAATTTTAGTTTTGTAGATGACATATGACATGCATATAGTGTCATAGACATGTTGAAATTATCAAAAAATTGACTGATACATGGAGATAAAACTACCCAAAATTAATCAACTGTTTTATAGGGGAGAAGAGAGTGTATTTCCATCACTGCTAGCATCGGGAACATGATTACTGGTATAGATGAACGGGAGAGACACAAATGGCGGAGAGCAAAAAATCATGACTTGTAGACTTCCATGTTTTACAGGAAATTTTAAAAATTGAAAATTACACGGGTATGAAAAATTGGGAGTGGATGTTATTTCTTTTAAGAGTATCATACATACACGCACCACACACACATCTATTATACATTTGGCAACCTATTTTGAATTCTGATTAGGAAAAGCTAACTAGGACAAAAATATTGATAGAAGGATGGTTAAGATTTAATCTTGGGAAATCAACGGTTGAGATGAGAGTTTGTGAAAATTTTAGGAGGGAAAATTTTTGAATTTTGGGGGAATTTTTTTGGAGAAAACAAATATCCATTCATTTATGTGATTGAATTTAAGAGGTCTTGGAAATGGAACATACATGCATTTATGTGATTTAATTTACAATATTTATAACAAAATAAAGAAAAGTTATATTATCAATGAATTATATGATGCATATTTAAATCATCCTTATCTACCTGTGCATTTGACTTCATCGAGAAGAAAAGAAACAAATGAGATGTCAGAACGTCGTAATTAATACACACGCTGGGCCCTGCATGATGTCATTATTAGGGCACCCACGCTAATTTTGTTGTTCCACGCCGAATTTGTTGTTCTACGCTAATTTGTTGATTTTTTACGCTAATTTGTTGTTCCGCACCGAAGACGCACGAATTTGTTGTTTCGCCCGCATCGAAGGCGCACGCGCTAAATTTTTACGCTAATTTGTTGTTTCGCACCGAAAGCGCATGTGCCGCTAAATATTTTTACGCTAATTTGTTCTTTTAAATTTTGATTGTGGAAATAATTTTTTTGGGAACAAAGATATCGCGGGGGAAAATCTTAAGTGAACTGTGCCCGCGGGCACGGGTTATGTCTAGTACCTAGTACCTGTATGTATGTGGATACACACTAAAAAGGTAATAACACAGAGAGGGAGAGAAATACGTATGCATGCATGCATGCATGTACATAAATACATGTATGGATGTATGCATGTGTTTAGTTTAGTTTTTATTTATTTTAATTTTTAATTAATTTATTATTTATTTATTTATTTATTTTTGTTTTTTTGGGAGGGGGTGTAGGATCCTGCCAAAACAGAGTTAGGATCGATAAATGAAGTTGAGACTTACGCTTGCGTATGCGGCACGGTAGTCACAGAACTTCGCCTTCGGATTCGCCACGACGGATCGAGTCTTCTCACGAACGGAGTAAGGCTACTAAATCCACAATCTAAATCTCTACTTTTAGATTAAGAACTTGGATAAAGGGAGAGGAAGGATTTCGGCAGAGCTTCGCTAGAATGAAAATGCATGCAAGAATGCCATGCAAAAGTGTAAGGAAATGGCTAACCCTTGGGTTTTATTTATAGCCCCCAAGGTAGTTATTTTAGGAGTAATTGTTCCTTTGGAACAATTTAACTAAGGTGTACCATCATACATGGCACATTATAAGCTTAAGTTGTACCATATGCATGGTACAACATAAGCTTAAGATATTACCCCTTTATTAGCCATATGTCGCATGCACTTATGCACATATAATGCGACTTTCCCATTAATCTATAGATCCTCTCCGCAAGGGAACAGATTTCCTTTGCACACGACTTCGTGTACGTGACGTTCGAGGTCCGTATTCTCTCGTACATCCCCTACAAGGGTGTACAAACGTCTTCCATATCCAACATCTCCCACTCACACTTGAGGGGATTGTAAGAGAACGTCTTTCTCTTAGTTATTTCATCTATCATACCGAGAAATAGACCGTGCGACCGTCATGCGCGTAGAGTTTGTTGTTGTGCACTTGTTAGAGATACACAACGACATTGAAGGTGCAAAGTTGAGTAGTTCAACGCATGCTTTACCCAAGATTATTTCTTCACATTTCTTATACTTTATATTCAACAATTGAATCCCATCTGGATCACAATTGGCTGGCCAGCTTTGAATCATTAAAGTCCAAATGCGAATATGAAATCAATCTTCCTCTTCTTGCGAACCTTCTGATCTTGACTTGATTCGCTTTTCTAACGTGCCCCGCCGAGCCGAATTATCATAGCCCATTAGCAACACGCTAAGATAGCGATCATCTCGTCAAATCTAAAGGAACCAATTGGAGTCCTTGAGGGTAAGAGTTAAGACCCATATGGCCTTTGAGTCTCACATAATAGCAAACACTATTGCTACTAACTCAGTGGTCGAAATGCATACGTGGTATGAACACGTATTACAACATCACTCCTTTCCCAGGGAGAGTATGTCTTAATGATGTTGTACGGATGAAAGATCAAACACCACCGTGCCTATCTTTTGAGTCCCCTTACTACCCATGAAATATTCCCGGACTCTCATCCTGCATAAGACAGATAGGATTAAAAAATCCTATGAGATCTCTTTTAAATATCCTTGTGATACAGATCTCAGATCTTTTGTAAGCATCCATATGATGCAGATCTTTCATTCGACTATCTTGTTTAAGTCACGACTCTAAATCATTTGTCTAATGATTTTGACTTTAAACTAGTCTCATCTCTATCTTATCCATCTGATAAGATAAGGCGGTTGCTCATGTGAGAGAGCCAACCTTAATCTGTCCGACATACACACAATAAAATAGCTGAGACTTAAACACAAATGTATAAAATCATTTGTAAGAAACTTGTATGCAATATATAAAAGAACTTCTTCCTTTTATTAAACTTTGATCTTCTATAGACATGGGAAATATTACATGATACAGCTCAGCACCTACGCATTCGCATAGATGATAAGTGTTTGTAGAACACATCTCTGGGGATCACCTTAGTAAGGGGATCCGCTATCATCTCATGCGTGGATATGTATCCTATGTCTACTTCCTTCCGTTTGTCATAGTCCTTCGCAAACTTGAATCGAATATCAATGTGTTTGGTCTTACAATGAAATTTAGGATCTTTGACATAGGCAATCGAAGCTTGACTATCACTGTATATAGGAACAGTGCTCGAGTCAGTGGCATTCGTCAGCCTGTCTAAGAATTTCCTAAGCCAAACAGCTTCTTGGACCGCCATGCTGAATGCTACGAATTCGGCTTCCATGGTTGATAGGGCGATGCAGGTTTGCTTCTTGCCGCTCCAGGATATTTCACCATTCCCGAGCAAGAAAACAAAGCCTGAGGTAGATCTTCGCTCGTCGAGATCACCTGTCCAATCAGCATCGGTATAGCCTTCGAGTCTCAAGGTATTGCCTTGATAGCACAACGCATAGTTCGCAGTCCCTTTGAGGTATCTTAATATCCTCTTCACCGCTTTCCAGTGTGCCTGTCCTGGGTTGGATTGGTAACGGCTTACCATACCAACAGCATAGCAAATGTCCGGTCTGGTACACATCATGGCGTACATCAGACTCCCGACAGCACTGGAGTATGGAACCTTTTCCATAGCTTTCCTTTCTTTTGGATCTTTGGGACTCATCTCCAAACATAGACCCTCGCCTTTGCTTATTGGATTATCATTTGGCTTGCAGTCCGGCATATTAAACCGTTCTAAAACTTTCTTTATATATGTCTCTTGAGAGAGAGAAAGAAGTTTCTTGGAACGATTCCTTGAGATCTTAACCCCAAGGATATATGCAGCTTCACCCATGTCTTTCATTTCAAAGACGGATGAAAGCCAAGCTTTGATATCCATGATAAGACGCTTATCATTTCTGGCTATGAGTATGTCATCTACATAAAGAGACATAATTACATACTTGTTCTTAATCCTCTTAATGTATACGCAGTTGTCTTCGTCGAGCATGGAGAAACCATACGACAAAACGACTTCTTGAAAGCGCATATACCACTGCCTTGAGGATTGTTTAAGACCATATATGGATTTACGAAGTTTACAAACCTTATGTTTGTTTTCTTCTTGTACGAACCCGTTTGGTTGTTCCATGTAGATCTCCTCATCTAGTTCTCCGTTAAGAAAAGCAGTCTTTACATCCATCTGATGTAACTCGAGGTCCAAACAAGCAACCATTGCCAGAATTAAGCGAATGGAGGTAAAACGCACGACAGGAGAGAAAGTCTCTTCGTAGTCTATTCCTTCCTGTTGCGTGAAACCTTTCGCAACAAGGCGGGCTTTATATTTCTCGATGGAGCCATCAGCCTTATGCTTGATTTTGAGAACCCACTTGTTCCCAATGGCTCTACGTCCCTTAGGTAAATCAACCAAGTCCCAGACTTGGTTTGTTTTCATGGATTGAAGTTCTTCTTCCATCGCCGCTATCCATTTATCTTTAGCAGGGCATGTGACGGCCTGTTTGAAATTTGCAGGTTCGTCATCATCTTGTAGTAATGTCATGAATGTTTGAGGAAATTCATCCTCAAATCTTAGAGGTGTTAGCCTCGTTCGATTACTACGTCTTGCTTGAGTTTGATCACTCCCACTTGGAATGACATCACTCCCACTTGGAATAACATCACTCCCACTCGAAATAGGATTGGTATCGTTCGTATCATCCATTGGTGAAGTTTGAAACGTATTTTCTTCTTCACCAAGGATTCTCCCACTCGAACGTTCCGATCCTTCTTGATCCCAAGTCTCAAATAAGGATAAGTCTTGACTTATCTCACCCTGTCTTGGAAACTCGTTTTCCAAGAAGACAATATTCCTCGATTCGAATTCTATTAGACCCCCATTGTCCTCTTGACCGACGAAAACATATCCTTTGGAGTTTTCAGCGTATCGTATGAAGATACACTTCCTCCCACGTGGCCCAAGTTTGCCATATTTGTGAGAGGATAAATGTGCGTAAGAGGCACAACCCCAAGGTTTTAGAATGCTTAAGTCTGGAGTTCTATTGTTCCACAACTCATAAGGAGTAGAACTTACCGACTTCGAGGGCACACGGTTTAAGATGAATGCTGCCGTCAATAATGCATCACCCCAAAAGGTGATGGGTAAATTTGCCTGAGACATCATTGATCGGACCATTTCCATCAATGTCATATTTCTTCTTTCCGCAACACCGTTATGTTGCGGAGTATAAGGCATAGTTATTTGATGAACTATGCCTTTTTCATCACAGAGTTCCTTAAAACTCGTTGATTGATATTCTCCACCCCGATCGGTTCGCAAGACCTTTATCTTGCGATCTAGTTGATTTTCCACTAAACTCATGTAGTTTTTGAAGCAAGATAAAGCTTCATGTTTGTGGGAAATCAAATAAATGTGACCGAAACGGGTGAAGTCATCAATGAATGTGATGAAATAGGACTTCCCGCGTCTTGTCTTAACATTCATTGGACCGCAAATGTCCGAATGGATAAGCTGTAATGGAACTTCGGCCCTTGTGCCAGTTCCAAACGGCTTGCGACAAGTTTTCCCTATAAGACAATGTTCGCAAATTGACATTTCAACTTTTGAAACATTAGATAGCAAGACACTTTTGGCAAGTCAATCCATTCTAGTTGGTCCAATATGACCAAGTCTTGCATGCCAACAAATGATCTCAGATTCAGAGTTAGAAGCATTTGTCAAATGGAAACTTTCATTAATAGAAGAAGAATCATCATACATTGTGTTTAAAACAATTAATCCATTACAAACATTACCCGACCCAACTAAAGAACTATTACAAACAAGGTCAACATTTTGTTTATAGAACCTCCATTCATAATCTAAAGACATTAACATGACCACGGAAACGATATTCCTTCTAATATCTGGAGCAAAGAGGACGTCGTGCAATAATAGAGTCCAGCCGTTGTCGAGAACTAGCTTGCATGTTCCGACGCCCTTGACTTCAACACGAGTGTTGTTGCCGACGTATATCCACTTTGTTCCTTGAGTTATCCTTCGATACTCTACGAAGAACCTTCTGTCCTTCGCTACGTGGTCTGTGGCCCCTGAATCAATCAACCAAAAATAGTTAGATTCAGCAAGAAACACGGAACTAGAAACACATATGTAACTAGCCCTACAAGTTACCTTATCACTTCCATCCGTACACGTACGGGCGAAGTGACCGTACTTGTTGCACTTAAAGCACTTGATCTTCTTCAAGTTTTTCTTCTTTGAGTGCACATTCTTTTGCCACTTTTTGTTCTTAGTCTTCTTTGAGGTTTCCGGTTCTTGCTTTCGTTCGTTCACAAACCTTAAGTGTTTATTCTTCCGCTTATTTCCTCCATGTGAGGAACTAGCGGCCATGTGCACTTCTGCACTAGGTTTTGCGGCTTGAATCCGCTCTTCCTCGAGTTCGAGGTGTTTCGATACATCGCTTAAAGTTTTAATGCACTCATTATGAGTGATGTGCATTTTCATGTTATCCCAGCCATCTGGGAGTGAACGAATGACTGCTTGGATCTGCTGTTCGTCAGACAGCGTAAGACCCGCATCCTTCAATTCAGCTATGATATTCGCCATGTGGCGGAGATGCTTTTTCATAGAATGATCTCGCCGCATCTTGTACGAATCAAATTGAATATTTAAGGAGCGGAGTTTGGTAACCGAAGTTCCACCAAACTTTACTTCTAGCTCAGACCATATGTCTTTGGCTAGGTCGAATTCCTGAAATATACGCATTATGTCATTGTCCATTGCGGACAGTAACGTAATACGTGCTATTTTGTTCTTTCGAGTCCAAGTCTCATAAGCTTCCCGGTCCCTCTTGTGTTGGGCCGTATTGCCCAACTCAGGTTCTTCCATTATGTTTTGGAGTGTTTCAAGCACATCTTGCTCTTCCAAAACATATTGGATTTTTATTGACCATAGTTTATAATTGTCGCCGTTGAGCTTTTCACCTTTGTTAAGCTCTGCGACAATGTTCTTAGAAGCGGTAGACATATTCGAATCAAAAAACTGCAAAGAAAATGAAAAACACGATCAAAATTCTATGCATAAAGTTTCGATTCTTTAAACACTTGATAAGTTCCTTGGATGCGCTGAAATGTTACTCTAGAATCGAGAAGTTCACTACGTTCCCAACTACCATCTAGAAGTAACTTTCAAAGTATCACTCTTACTTATCTTAAGTAAAAAGAAATCAGAAATGATACTCGTATGGTACCTGCAGCGGAAAAATACTTTTTGAAAACATATCTTTCAAAATGGAATAGGTGAGAGTTTGCGCAAAGAATTTTAGCGCAACAATTGCCAAGCCACGAGACCTGTTCTACACACCCATGGGTTAGATAACCATGGCCGGATCGTGGTAGGACTTGGAATTCTAAATTGCGCTATCCCGATTAAGGACGGGATATAACCTATTTGAAAAACACCTTTTTCAAAAATTTGAAATACATTGGCTAATCTCCGTAGAGTAGAGCACAATGTCATAAGTACATTAGCTAATCTCCGTAGAGTAGAGCACAATGACATGGCTAATCTCGCATGAAGTAGAGCACTGTGGCTAATCTTCAAGGAGTAGAGCCCCAAAAAAAATTTTATAAAACAAGAGTAGGCGACTGTCGTTAGCCCCGTATGGGCTAATCGGCACATTCGAGTTTGACCAAGGCTTTTTGTCACCCCGTATGGGTCAGTCGGCAAGTTCGCGATCGACCAAGACCTTCTGCCGGATTGGTCGACCAAAACAACCAAATTGGTCGACCAATTATTTGGTCTGCAACTTCTCCCGGACAGGGCCTCTGCCCTGGCCAAGGCGTGGCCAAGGGCCGGCCAGGGGCCATGGCCCCCTCGGCCAGGGCCCTGGCAGAGGCCGGCCAGGGGCCCTGGCCCCCTCGGCCAGGGCCTCTGCCCTGGCCGAGGCCAGGGCATTGGCCCTGGCCTCTGCCAGGGCCAGCCAGGCCCCGGCAGTGGCCAGGGCGCTGGCCCTGGCCACTGCCAAGGCCGGCCAGGCCCTGGCCGAGGCCAGGGCGCCGGCCCCTGGCCTTGGCCACGGCCAGGGCCCCCTGGCCGGGGCCGGGGCCGGCCACTGCCGGCCTGGCCATGGCCGGCCATGGCCAAGGACATTTTGGCGTTGGCCGGCCATGGCCCCTTTGGCCATGGCCGGCCACCCCCCTTTGATTGGGGTTGCCGCACACCCCGCCGGAGGGGTGGCCGTGGTGGTTATTGGCCATAGCCAACCCCCTCCGCATGGGGAGGGGGGTGCATGGCCTTCATAGCCCATTTGGCCATGGTGCACATGCACTAAAATTCATCTTCCCCGATGGGAATAACCACCATCTTCTTCTCCGGTGAAGCACCCGTTCGTCGAGGAAGTAGTTAGCCTCCAATGGCCGTATGCCAAAAAATTAACCCACTTCAAAAATTCGTAAACTACGCGCTCCACATGAAGAGAGCACACATTCCCTATGAATGGAGACTCAGCATCCATGAAGAGAGCGAGTTTGACGATATGAACGGTCGGTTCTTCCCGTCACGGAGAGTTTCTGCCATATCCGTAATGACAGAAGACCCTAACGTGAAAAGAACAACCGCTGCGTTCTCTCCGTCACGAAGCGTTCCTACCATATCCATAATGGTAGGATACCCATTCGTGAAAAAGACAACGACTCGTTCATAGTTTCGAAGGGGCGACGGTTTGACCGGAGCGAATCCATATGGCTCTGATACCAATGTAGGATCCTGCCAAAACAGAGTTATGATTGATAAATGAAGTTAAGACTTACGCTTGCGTATGCGGCATGGTAGTCACAGAACTTCGCCTTCGGATTCGCCACGACGGATCGAGTCTTCTCACGAACGGAGTAAGGCTACTAAATCCACAATCTAAATCTCTACTTTTAGATTAAGAACTTGGATAAAGGGAGATGAAGGATTTCGGCAGAGCTTCGCTAGAATGAAAATGCATGCAAGAATGCCATGCAAAAGTGTAAGGAAATGGCTAACCCTTGGGTCTTATTTATAGCCCCCAAGGTAGTTATTTTAGGAGTAATTGTTCCTTTGGAACAATTTAATTAAGGTGTACCATCATACATGGCACATTATAAGCTTAAGTTGTACCATATGCATGGTACAACATAAGCTTAAGATATTACCCATTTATTAGCCATATGTCGCATGCACTTATGCACATATAATGCGACTTTCCCATTAATCTAGAGATCCTCTCCGCAAGGGAACAGATTTCCTTTGCACACGACTTTGTGTACGCGACGTTCGAGGTCCGTATTCCCTCGTACATCCGCTACAAGGGTGTATAAACGTCTTCCATATCCAACAGGGGGGGATTACCTTTTTACTGTGTGGGGGGCATAACCTTTTTAGTTGGGGGCTTTGTGTTTGTTTTTGTTATACTACCTTTTAATATGTGTGGAGGTAACCTTTTTACTGTCCTTTTTTGGGTTTGGGGGGATTACCATCACCACCACAATCTTTTAAGTGCGTGCGCGTGTGCTGCGACTACTATTGCCACCACCACCAATTTAGAGAGAGTGTATGTGTGTTATTACCTTTTTGGTTGTATGGATATGTTAGGTAAGACCAATGAATTTTGAAGTTAGAAGTCATATACATGCATTGCACGCGTGTTTACTGGTTGTGATGGTGATGGTGGTGTGATTGTTGTTGCTGTTTTGTGTGTTATCGTACTACTATTATTGCCGCCGCCCTTTTAGTGGTATGGATATGTAAATGAAGACCAAGGGATTTAACGGTTAGCAGTCACATGGTAATAGTTGAAGGGGTTGCTGGTTTGAGGGGGGAGCGAAAATAAATTTGGATTGAAATGGTTTGAAGGTATGGGAAGGCGAATGGTTTAGAAGGAGGGGTGACTCTTGAATAGAGCTGAATAGAACAATTCATACATCTGACACAGGATTATATTCGAGGGCTTTTTATTATTGTTTATGAGATATCAAGTTTTCTGACAATTTTCTTTTCTATCAACTGTTATCTTTATAATTTTAACTTGAGCAAAATTCGGTGCGGTGACCAAGTATTTCCGCAAGTGAGTGCTTCTTGTCATTCAATGTCTCTGATTTTATATGGAGATCTTGTCGCATTACACAGAGGAGGAGACAAAGTCCATGGCTGCTGAAATAGAGGTGGTTGATGGGCCAAACGACGAAGGTGAAATGTTCACTCGTCCAGGAAATTGAGTGATCGATTCCCCCAGCCATATGCAAATGAACAAGCAGCAAGATTTACCAATGGATAGCCTAATCACCAAGGTAATTTATACATATCCATTCAACCTTGTTGCTCACTGGCATTCTCCATATTTCGACTCTTTATGCCCTGCATATTTTCAGGCACGACACAATGGCCAGAACTACGTCTTTGCACTCCTCACATGCTACCATGATCATCCTGCAGGTGCCGCGGTGATACAATTGTATCCGTAATTAATAACCAAATACTTGGTAGTTTTGTTTTTTTTAGCGGGAATCGATTTTCAATTCTCATAACTACTTAGAGGAGTCAAGTGTTTCAGAAATGCG
Source organism: Scilla litardierei (assembly GCA_030789695.1). Taxonomy (NCBI): domain Eukaryota; kingdom Viridiplantae; phylum Streptophyta; class Magnoliopsida; order Asparagales; family Asparagaceae; genus Scilla; species Scilla litardierei. The sequence continues at coordinate 150,081,744 of CM061135.1, forward strand.
AAGTGCTTTCCAATAGCCTTTGATGCTAAATGTGGGAGTTTCTCAATATTCAGATTCGATGAGCCTACACTACAATCCTCACGTACCCAGCGGGGCAATCACCATGCAGAAAATGCCTATTGATGGTGCCGTATAGTATGAAGATGGCACTCCTGCTGCTGCCGAAGCACAAGTATCGCCCAACCTCTCTTCTATTGGGTTTAGCACCCACTCCCCTCATGTGCACTAAGAATCTAATTTCTGTACTGGGGGTTTTTTCGTGTTGATAACAGACGGGGAGGGATGTTGTGACATTTGTCGTGGGCAGCAGAACCTGTGGTGGAAGCGAGGAAACTCGTAATGTGACTCTCTTCGTTGATAGCTTTTCTCGCTTCAAATATGTTGCTTCTCCAACTACGCTAACACATATCAAGGTGGCCAAACGGTCCGAAAGCCCGTGGCCCAGCCCGGTCAACGGTATGGCCCGGGCCGTTGGTGAGGCCAGGCCCGGCTCCCGGGCCGGGCTTCTTAGGGGTAAGCGGCCCGGCCCGGGCCGATTTCTTTCCAATTTTTTTACAAACTCAATTGATCACATATATAGATCTAATGGCTGCATCAAAATTGTACATTTATCAAAATTAGACTTATATGAATGCGAATAATAAATTACCATTTGTCAATGGCATCAGAATAATTAGCCATAATGGACAATAATTACATGTTATGAATGAGGGAGGCCTTCGGCCTCCCCTCCTTCATTACCCACTATCATTAGTCCCCATTACTATGAGTAATGGGGACTCTTGGTCTCCTTGAGGTCTTTCATCTCCTCCCCTATATCAATATATAGAGAACCATGGCCTATGGCCATGGTTACTCATTCCTTTGGCTATGAAAGCTTCTCTCTTTATCTCTTGAATCCAATTATCTTATAACACGTTATCTGCACGTGTTCTCCTCTTGAGCACAAATTTTTCAACAAAATTTTCATCCCCTACGTGCAAGGAATTTATAGTTGCTGCGGCGAGGAATCTATTGGTTGCAACCTTGCGGCATCCTTAAGGCGTTCGGGAGCTCGGATTTTTATCTACGGTTCTAATCTACGGTCGTCCCTAGATCATCGATCTAGAGGTAAAATTTTATTTACCGTAGATTACAATACATGATAATTTTTACATTGTTAAAGTACAAGTAAAAATTAAAATGAAAAAAAAACCCTACTCTAATCTCTCGCGTCGCTGACACCTCCCGTCGGGGGACCTTTGTCGCCTCGCCGCCCCCCCCCCCCCTGGTCGGGGGGGGGGGGGGAGGCTTCTGTCGCCGCGCCGCCCCCCCCCCCCCCCCCCTGACGGGGGGGGGGGGGGGGGGGGGGTCCGATCAAGCCCCCCCCCCCCCCCCCCGGTCGGGGGGGGGGGGGGGGGGGGGGGGGGGGGGGGGGGGCATCTGTCGCCGCGCTGCCCCCCCGGTCGGGGGGCCCTCTGTCGTCGCGCCGCCCCCCCCTGACGGGGGGGGGGGGGGGGGGGGGGGGGGGGGGGGGCGTCCGATCAAGCCCCCCCTGGTCGGGGGGCCCCTCTGTCGCCGCCCACCCCCCTGACGGGGGGGGGGGGGGGAGCGTCCGATCAAGCCCCCCCCCCGGTCGGGGGGGCCCCTCTGTCGCCCCCCCCCCCGACGGGGGGGGGGGGGGGGGGGGGGATCTGCAGCGCCCACCCCCCCCCCCCCGGCGGGGGGGGGGGGGGGGGGGGGGGGGGTTCCTCCGGCAGCGCCCCCCCCCCCCCCCCCCCTGATTGGGGGGGGGGGGCGATCGGCATCGCCTCCCCCCCCCCCCCCCCCCGGGGGGGGGGGGGGGGGGGGGGGGGGGGGGGGGGGGGGGGGGGGGGGGCTCTTCTCTGTTGCCTTCCACCCTTGCGGGGCAGCAGGGGAGGGTATTTTACTCTGGCTGCTGCGTGAGGGGGTTTTCTGGCCACCGCCAGACCCAAATCAGTAACTAATGGGGTGGAGATTGTGGGGACAGACTTACGGTTTTTGGGGATTATTGGTTTTTCCCCAACCTAAAGTAGGCTAAATTTAATTAAAAATGATATTTGGGCCAGAAGCCCATTAGTGAGTATCAATAACACAAATATTTTAATTGGGCCTGCAGCCCCTATTACATTATATTTAGCCCCTATTACACAAATATTTTAACGGTAAAAATTATATTTAGCCTACTAAATAATTGCCTGAAACCCAATGAAGGGATTTCTGGGGACCCCTTAGGGCACAAAAAACTCTATGCTCGTCCTAAGTCGGACGGAACATAGACAGAAAAGCAGCGGAAAATAAATCATGTTAATCTAATTAACATTGGAACCCTAAGGTCCAAGACCCTAATCCAAGATCTATGCCGGACTTGGGATGGGTCTGACCATCCCAAGAAGGATCTAGCCTACTGCGATTAAATTAAACTAATGCTAATAAATACATACCCGGAATCTCAGCCCTGGGGCAGCGAGATGTTCCGCACCGTCTTCCGAGCCGCTCCCCCGTCTCACGCCAAGCCGCTCCCCGAACCGCTCCCCGAACCGCTCCTCGAACCGCTCCGCATCCCGAGGGGATCAATCCCGTGTCGCCGAGCCAACCAACCGCCGAAGAAAGTTTCACGCGAGTGAAACCTCCGCCTAGATTTCGGATCTGAATCCGAACTCCTTTGCGGCTTTGCTAGAGCCCCTTATGAGCAAGGCAGAAATTTATAGGGAGAGGAGAAATATTTAATTTAAGCTTAGATCCGAGCGTGCTCCAACATTTACGAGAGCCGCTCTGATCTAGATCTTGGGGACGAGTTTTGAGGAGGGAGAGCAGACCTCTATTTATATAGGCGGCTGAACTACTCCCCTTTCTCAAAATCCGATGTGGGACTATTAATTTGAGTTAATCAAAATCAAGTTAGTTTTGCACTTCACAAAGTGCAAACTTTCGTGAAATTTTAACTCACTCACCGTTGATCTTCATGATTGATACAACCTATCAATTCGAAGGGTGTTCAACGGGTGAACGCGTAGGAAAAAACGGGCTCGTCAATCCGAGTCTGTTTGACCCTTCAAACAATTGTCCAAAGTTAGCCAAAAGTCATGCTTCTCTTAGAAACGTAGCCGTCAAGAAAATCCCAGGTTTCAAAAAAATCCCTAACCAGAAAATTCGGGCTTGGTGGGGCCTCCATTTTCGCTGTGGTTTCAGCCCAACAGTTTGGGCTGACTTGTTTTTGGCTATAACTTGTGCATTTGGACTCCGTTTTTTACGCGATTTGAACCTGCGTTTAGAGCGGGACGATCCCGTCATCTAGGTATCCTTTTCAACACGTTTATTTAATTAAATATAGTCTTAAACAATTTAAGACACATTTAATCTCTTTTTTCATCAAATGAAGCCAATTCTTTAACGAGACTTTCCCCTGAGTAAAATCAAAAATAATCTCTATATTCCTTGTTGACCAATTATTTTATACATCCCTCTTGCATATTATAATCTATGTTTTACTAGGACTCTATTTTTCAAAATATAACTATCTCAAATATCCTGAGACCGCTCTGCCGTTAGTCAACTAACCTAACGGTGTATGACGTTTCCACGTGGTCTACGAGATAATTATATTTTCTAGTTTCCTTTAGAAATATGTTTTGCTTGAGATATATGTGTGGTTGTTCATTTTTATGCCAGTAGCATATTTATAACTGTGTGGATGTTTAAATAAGTAAAAATGTGTTTTTCGGGATCGGCCATTGTATACCTATTTACATTCCTGCACTTTTATTTTTCTTTTGAGAGAATTTGTAAGTGAGGAAATTTGTATTAAAAGCCAAAGCTCGGTGCAACAGCATATGAAGACGGAGATATAGGGACCCAGTTTGGGTTTCCAAAGTTGTATTTTTCTTTTTCTCTTATGGACTGTAAACGAACTTTGGACTGTGTACTATTTTGGGTATCTGACCGATCCCCGCATTTTTACTTGTTAATTTCTTTGTGCATGAATATTTGAATTTTAATTAATTCATGCTCATTTTAAATTGCGTAGATAAAATGGCAAAATTGGCAAGCGTCGATTTCGAAGTCCTTGACTCTGCAGTGACAAATTACCTGAGTTGGTGAGTGGACCTGAAGTTTCACTTGCGTTCGATGGCCCTCCTTGGGTCCATTTTGGCTCCTTCCTCGGCCCCAGCAGCGGCCGAAGCTTCTGCTACATCTAGCAGCAGCCCTACAACCACTGTATCCGATGTAGATAAGGCGAAAGCCATAATCTACATTAGGAAACATATAGATCGGACCTTGAAGGCCGAATACTTAACGGTTGAGGACCCAAAGGACCTATGGACAGCGCTGGAAGCACGGTATAAACATCAAATTGATGTTATATTACCCCGTGCCAGTTATGAGTGGGAAAACCTCAGACTTCAGGACTATAAGTCCGTCGCTGAGTATAATTCTGCACTTCATAACATCACCTCACGCCTGAAGTTGTGCGGTGAAGAAGTGACAGAACAACGCATGTTGGAAAAAACATTTACCTCGTTTCACGAGAAAGATGCAATCCTCATGCAGCAGTATCGTGAACGCAACTTCACGAAATTCTCTGATCTGATCTCATGCCTACTTAGGGCAGAGCAAAATCGAGATTTACTGCTTGCAACTCATAACTTGCGTCCAGCTGGCACTGCCCCAATCCCTGAAGCCCACCATGTTTCTCCCCAGAAGTGAAAAAACAAGAGGAAGCCTAAAAACACTAAAGGGAAAGCGGTAATGAAGCAACCAAGAGGTGCATCTCCCCAGACAAACAAAAACAATAAAGGGAAACGAAACTTCAATTGGAAGCGAAAGAACACCGAGCACGTTTCACTTCCAAAGAAGACCTGGGAGGACAAATGCCATAGATGCGGCATGACTGGCCATTGGTCCAGAAACTGCCGCACTCCTCGCCACCTACAGGATTTATACCAGGCGAGCCAGAAGTCTCGACCTGAGACAAACTTGGCTGGTGTACTGCCGCCAACTGTCTTTACTGCTAAAGACTTCGAGAACGACGACCTGCTCGATTGAGCACTATCTTTTATCTATGCATTTAGAATTCGATGTATCTTCATCTTTATTTTGCTTTAGTACGATCTTTTATTTTCGAATGTTATCTACATTTTCGCTCAAATAAAATTTCGTTTTTGCTTATATAGATGATGTCTGAGTGCCTAGTGGACAGTGCCTCGACGCACACAATCCTTCGTGATCATTGCTATTTTAATAGCGTAAATAAATATGACGGTCCTGTTATCACAATTTCAGGACTGTCCCAAATAATCGAAGGAACTGGTGAAGCTATTATATTACTCCCAAATAACACAAGACTTCAAATAAATAATGCATTATTCTCTCCTAAATCAAATAGGAATATCGTAAGTTTCAAGGATTTCCGTTTAAACGGATATCACTTAGAGACCAGAGATGAAAATAAGGTTGAATATCTAATTGTAACTCGCCAAAAAGATGACCAGAAGATCATCTGCGAGCGATTCAAGGGACTCCCGTCGGGTCTCTACCAAACATACATTCAACCAGTAGAAGCCAATATGATTGAGCACCAGACGTGCCAATCACTGCCAGAGTTCCAACTCTGGCACAATAGACTTGGTCACCCTGGAACAGCAATGATGCGCCGCATCATCACTGAATCCCGTGGACACAAATTGAAGAACCTGAAGATTCTTCAAAGGGGTAAATTTCCATGTCTCCCTTGTTTCAAGGGAAAACTAATAACGAGACCATCACTCCTGAAAGTGGGATTAGAGTCTCCTGGTTTCCTTGAGAGAATACATGGCGACATTTGCGGGCCTATTCACCCCGCAAGTGGCTCATTTCGGTACTTCATGGTACTGATTGATGCATCAACCAAATGGTCTTATGTGTGCCTCTTGTCCACCCGCAACCTAGCTTTTCCAAAGCTATTGGCACAAATAATAAGGTTGCGTTCTCATTTCCCCGATAACCATATCAAGAAACTACGTCTTGATAATGCGGGAGAATTTACTTCACAAGTCTTCGAAGACTATTGTCGGGCAACGGGTATTGAAGTTGAACATCCGGTAGCACATGTTCACACCCAAAACGGATTAGCTGAGTCTCTTATAAAGAGACTCCAGTGGATTGCACGTCCATTGCTTATGCAATCCCAGTTGCCTGTGGATGCTTGGGGGCAGGCTATTTTACATGCCGCATCACTTATTAGGATAATACCCTCTGGAGGTCACACTTTATCCCCGATGCAACTAGCATACGGCGCACCTCCGGATATCTCTCATTTGAGAGTGTTTGGTTGTGCTGTATATGTCCCAATAGCACCACCTCAGAGGACCAAAATGGGTCCTCAGCGTCGTCTCGGTATATATATTGGGTTTGATTCACCCTCTATTATCAGATACCTTGAACCCCTGACGGGTGACGCATTCAAGGCACGCTTTGCAGACTGTGAATTTAATGAGAATTTTTCCAAAACTGGGCACACATTCTAAGAAGCCAGAAGCTTCTGAGACCATTAGTTGGGACCAGAAGTCTTTGTCCCTTTACGATCCGCGTACTAATCTGTGTGAAGATGAGATCCTGAAGATCCTTCACATCCAGAATACAGTACATTTATTACCGGATAAATTCACGGACAACCAGAAGATTGTCCATTCACACGTCCCTGCTGCCAATACGCCGCTAGGATTGACATTCCCATAGATGGATGCAACCCACCGGCAGCAGATTTGGCTTTACCTCAAATGAAAAGAGGACGCCCACCAGGTTCAAAAGATAAAGTTCCTCGAAAGAGGAAGACTCCTGGTGATACTAAGATTATCCCTCCACAGGATGCTGAGCTCAGACCAGCTACTTCTCCCCTCCTGATTTCCCCAGCAGAGGAAACAATAGGAGAAACATCATTAAATTTTGTACGTACTGGAGAAGTACTTGACAGAAATAGCATAGTCGTCGACGACGATTTTGCGTTCGATATTGTCGTTCACGTCACTGAATATGACGATGACGTCGAACCACGATCTCTAGCGGAATGTAAACGCCGAGATGATTGGCCAAAGTGGGACGAGGCAATAAGAGTAGAGCTGGACTCACTCTTGAAACGCAAAGTCTTTGGGCCGGTAGTCCAAACACCAGTAGGTGTAAAACCTGTGGGATATAAGTGGGTTTTCATAAGAAAAAGAGATGAAAATAATGTGATCGTTCGCTATAAGGCACGCCTTGTAGCCCAGGGATTTTCCCAAAGACCGGGAATTGATTACGAAGATACGTATTCTCCGGTCATGGATTCGATCACTTTCCGATTTTTAATAAGCCTAACTTCTCTGGAAAGCCTAGAAATGCAGCTCATGGACGTTGTGACTGCATATCTATATGGCGATATAGATAAAAATATCTATATGAGACTCCCTGATGGGTTTAATCTACCCCAAGAGATGAAAGAGATACCTCGGGACGTATTCTCCGTAAGGCTACATAGATCATTATATGGTCTAAAACAATCGGAAAAGATGTGATATAACAGACTTAGTGACTTCCTTGCACATCAAGGATTCACGAATAACGAAGTGTGCCCTTGTATCTTTATCAAAAGAACGGGAACATGATTCGTCATCATAGCTGTATATGTAGATGACTTAAATCTCATAGGATCTCCTGCAGAGATCAAAGAGATATCTGAAAGCCTTAAACATACTTTTGAAATGAAAGACCTAAGCAAAACAAAGTATTGTCTTGGCTTACAGATAGAACACCTAAGAGGTGGAATCCTATTACACCAATCTAATTACACAAAGAAACTCCTACACAAGTTTCATATGGATAAATGTCATCCTTTAGGTACTCCTATGGTCGTAAGATCACTAGATGTACAAAAGGACCCCTTCCAGCCACTGGAAGAGGGTGAGGAGATACTGGGTCCTGAAGTACCCTACCTCAGTGCCATTGGAGCACTTCTATATCTGGCTAACTGTACGCGTCCCGATATAGCGTTTACAGTTAATCTTCTAGCCAGACACGGTGCAGCTCCCACAAAGCGCCACTGGAACGGAGTAAAGCATCTTCTACGATACCTTCAGGGTTCCATTGATCTTGGACTTTACTACCAGAGAGGTGCCTCCCCCAAATTGTTTGGTTATGCTGATGCAGGTTATCTCTCTGATCCTCACACGGCAAAATCCCAAACTGGTTTTGTTTTTACCTACGGAGGTACTGCTATCTCCTGGAGATCGGTGAAGCAAACCACAACAGCTACATCATCCAACCATTCAGAGCTCATTGCGATCCACGAAGCAAGCAGAGAGTGTTATTGGCTACGACCCGTCGTCCAACACATTCTTCAATCTACTGGCCTGAAGACCGGTGATTTAGAGCCTACCGTTCTGTTTGAAGATAACGCTGCATGCATTGCTCAACTTCAAAAAGGCTACATCAAGGGCGACAGGACGAAGCACATATCTCCCAAGTTTTTCTGGACACATGAGCTAAAGGAGGACAAGCAGATCGAAGTTCAGCAGACACAGTCCTGCAATAACTTAGCTGATCTTTTTATTAAGTCTTTGCCCAAATGTATTATTGTAAAACTTGTAAAGAACATTGGCATGCGACAACTGAAAGACCTGCAAGCCTGAAGCTTGTACGGATCAGGGGGAGTAACCTGTGGGTTGCACTCTTTTCCCTTAAGCTGTTGGGTTTTTCCCACTGGGTTTTCCACAGCTAAGGTTTTAATGAGGCAAACACTCTTACTCTGGATCCAGAAGTATCCACCCCTCTTTGCCTCAAATGCTGAGACAAAAGTGATGAATGAGTAAGGGGGAGTGTTATGAATGAGGGAGGCCTTTGGCCTCCCCTCCTTCATTACCCACTATCATTAGTCCCCATTACTATGAGTAATGGGGACTCTTGGTCTCCTTGAGGTCTTTCATCTCCTCCCCTATATCAATATATAGAGAACCATGGCCTATGGCCATGGTTACTCATTCCTTTGGCTATGAAAGCTTCTCTCTCTATCTCTTGAATCCAATTATCTTATAACACGTTCTTGTTTAAGCAAGCAAGTGAACAATTCATACATCTAACACCGGATTATATTCGAGCCGGGCTCGGTCAACGGTATGGCCCGGGCCCGGCGGCGTTGATCGGGGCCGCCGGTGAGGCCAGGCCCGGCTCCCGGGCCGATTTCTTTCCAATTTTTTACAAACTCAATTGATCACATATATAGATCTAATGGCTGCATCAAAATTGTACATTTATCAAAATTAGACTTATATGAATGCGAATAATAAATTACCATTTGTCAATGGCATCAGAATAATTAGCCATAATGGACAATAATTACCGTTCTTGTTTAAGCAAGCAAGTGAACATACTATATTAATGACCGCATCAAAATTGTACATGAACCTAATAATACGTTTCCATTTATCAAAATTGGACTTAAATGAATCGAATAAGTTACCATTTATCCATGGCTGAATAATTAGTCATAATGGATAATATCACCGTTCTTTTTAAAGTGTTATGAATCAACTACTGGGGGAGGAGCCCCCAGCTCTTTATTTATAGACAATTGGGGAATACGGATATGGGCTTACAATGATATGTGCCTATCTCTAGGATAGCCCAGAATCTCACCCAACTACGGTTAAATAACCGTTCACAACACTCCCACTTATCCAGCCATAGGTGTGGACTCTGCTCGTGAATGCTTCAGGATTCTGAGCGTATAAGAGTCTCACATGGGGTGGATACTTCAGGATACTGAGTTGGTGAGATTTGCCTCGTTAAAACCTCTAGCTATGGAAAACCCAGTGGGAAAAACCATAGTTAAGGAAAAAGAGTGCAAACGCTCTTTAACTCCCCCTGATTTGTACAAGTGACTCTGCTCATGAATACTTCTGGATTCTGAGCGTCACAGAGGGGTGGATACTTCGGGATCCAGAGTTGATTTGATTTGCCTCGTTAAAACCTTTGGCTATGGAAAACCCAGTGGGAAAAACCATAGCTAAGGGAAAAGAGTACAAATTCTGTCAGCTCCCCCTGATCTGTAAAAGCTCTTAGGCTTTCAGATCTCGTAGGCTTATATCATCACTCCTATTTACAATATTCCGAAAAATGTACACAGATTACAAATTTTATCACCATCAAGCAGCTGCTGAATCCAGAAACTCTGGAGAGGTGTGCTAAGTTTCGTCGCCTCTGATGTGGTCTTCAGACTATATGGTCAGCTCCACAGAACCAGACTCTATCCCAGTCGTCACTGGGATGTGATGTACCACCAGGCGCCCTCAAATACACCATTGGTGTGATTCTGGAATGGTGAGGATCTCAGAATGATAGGATGATGTTGCCTTCATAAGTTGCTTTGCATATTTACAGTAGATGGTCATCCCACTGTTGGTACCTGTTCTGTGATTTCTCAGTATAGGGACCGGACCTGTAACCTGCATTCGCATAAACATTGGAGGATGCTACTTCATTTTGTAAGTCCAAATATTTCGACCCTTGGAGGAAGCGCAGAAGGCTTAACTCCGGTCTAATGGCCCTTTTAGGTGCCAACTATCTCTGGCTGATGAGTTTACTGCAATTGCTATATCGGGACGCATGCAGTTAGCCAGGAGTGCCTGATTGCACTTGGTTAAGGGACTTTGGGACCAGTTATATCATCCCCCTCTTCCAGCGATCGGAAGGGTTCTTTTTGTACATCCAGTAAGTGTACCACCGTAGGTGTACTTTGGATGACAATGGTCCTTTTAATTTCTCCAACGCACTTCTGGGCGTTTGTAACAGGATTCTATGAGCCATGACTTTATATTTGCCTAGGTCTTTTTATTTTATGTTCAAAAGTGAGGCTTGTACATGTAGTTCGGTTTTCTCTTCAGGAGATCCGATGAGATTTTAGTTGTCTCCAACTATGATCTCTAATCCTGTTCTTTGCACAGATGCAAAGACAACCTTCAGTAGGAATCATTGACTTGTCAAGTGATTCTCTTGGTTGTACATTTATTTGTTATACTTATATTTCTTCATTTGAATAGACGTCCCGAAGTCTATTCAGGCATTTTTAAGGAAATGTGAAAATTATCTTTACCAGATATCCACGAAGGTATGCTGTCACAACATCCAATAACAACATATTCATAATTTTCCTTCGCCAAATCGTAAGGTATTCGCTTTTGATAACTTAGGGAGACTGATGCATCATTTATGAGACATGCTCATTTGAGTTTGTTCGATCCCTAGTTTCAGCGAAATTTTCATCGGACTATAGGTTGTACCTTATAGCATACGATTTTGTATTTATTTTTCTTATGTGTGCAATACTTTGTTTTATCCACAGGTTTGACACCTTTTTGGTGTCAGGACTTCAGGTCCGAACATTTCACGTTTCATAAGTGAGTCCAGCTCATCTTTTATTGCCACGTTCCACATTTTTGGCCAATCTCTGCGTTTGCCTTCTAGCAACGGAGTGTGGAACGATAATTTATAAACATCATCGCCATTGTGATGTATATGGAAATATGATACGTGAATACATTGTCGACAATTTATGTTCTATCTGTCCAACACCTCCCCAGTACGTACAACATTTACTTAATTTCACTTTTTCCCGACAATTCCTCTGCAGTGGATTCCGGGAAGGGTGATGGTGTGGACAGGAGCTCATTGTCCTGTGGTAATATTGTCTTAAGGTCTCCAGGAGTTTCTTGTCCTAGGAGCCTGGTGGTCTGCCTCTTTTCTGTTGAGGATCAGCCACTTCTGCTGCTGGTGGATTGCATCCATTCTCGGGGATGTCAATCCTAGCTGGAGTTTTTGCAGCAGGGATGTGTAATCTGACAATCTTCTGGTTGTCAATAAATGATTCCGGTAATTGGTAGACAATGTTCTGTATGTGGAGGATCTTCGGAATCTCTTCTACACATTGTATTGTTACCGGATCATAGTGGGTCAAACTTTTTGTATCCCACGTTATAATTTTCTTCGCGCCAGATTTTCTAGTATCTGGACATATTTTTGGGAAACTCGTCTCATCGAAATCACAGTCTTCAAGATGTGCCTTAAATGCGTCCCCCGTTTTGGGTTCTAGGTATCTTATAAGTGAGGGTGAGTCAAACCCTGCATGGATACCTAGGCGACGTTGAGTACCGTTTTGGTCCTCTTTGGTGGTGCAATGGGGATTTAAGACTGCGCGACCGAAGATTCTCAGATGAGAAATGTTCGATGGCATTCCATATGCAAATTGCATTGGAGACTCTGACCTCCAGAGGGTCTTATTTTCATTTACGATGCAGCATGCAGAGTTTGCATGTCCCCATGCATCCATAGGCAATCGGGATTTAATGGACGTTCAGTCCATTGGAGTCTACATTTCAGTGACTCTGCCGACCAATTTTGGGTATGAACATGCGGCACTTGTATGTTCATTTTCAATTCCCGTTGATTGGCAGTACTCTTGAAAAGACTGGGAGGTATATTTCCCAACATTAACCAGACTCATTTACAACATTTTATTGTCTGGGAAATGTGCCCGCAACATTTTTATTTTTGTGCCAATAGCTTTGGAAAAGCTAAGTTGCGGGTCTGTAGTAGACACACGTACGAATATTCTGAGGATGCATTTACCAGTACAGTGAAGTACTGAAATAGTTCACTAGGGGTGGTGGATTTTATCCACATCTATCTCCTTGTATTCTTTTTGAGGAAGCGTGGAGATTCTTTTTCAACTTATCGTGTAGATGGCCTTACAATTAGTTTTCCCTTATAGTAAGGGATGCGAGGGATTTTTTCCCTTCTGAAGAATCTTCTGGTTCTTCAAGTCATACCCATAGGATAAGATGCGATGCATCATCACAAATCCACGGTGGCCAAGTCCATCATGCCGGAGTAAAAACTCGGCTGATGTCGGGCACTTCAGGTGCTCCGTTTAATTCTGCTTCCTTTCTCCGAATCTTCGTATGGTGGAGGCCTATAAGGCTCTCAAAACGTTCAAGTGTGGATTTTACTCCTTTTTCTTGAGACGTTGCATACGGTAATTTTTTTTCATTTACATTTGCTGTTTCCAAGTGGAATCCGTTGAACCGGATGTCCTTGAAACTTAGAAAGTCTCTTTTGGAATTCGGAGGGATTAGTGCATCCTTTATTTTTGTGTCGTTTGGGGGCAACAGTGTTGCAGTCCCTGGATCTTCAATATAGCCCTGATATTGGGCTTTGTATTGAAAGAGATCGTACGTGTTTATTGTCTACTAATTATTTATGAGAGCAGTTTCATCTATTGAAAGATGAATCGTTAGACACATGAATATTCCGATAAACATTTTCATTTATTGTCTACTAAACATTTTCATTCAGAACAAATTTCATAATTAAAATGCTCTCATAAATTATTCTCAAAACAAATTGCTAAGATAAAAATAAAGACTAATCAAGCCAGTCATCATTTTCGAAATTGTCAGCTGAAAACTTGACTGGAGCATCAGAGGTCATCAGGTTTGTTTCAGCTTTATTTTTCTTGTGCTCTTTATACAAATCCTGGAGATACTGCGGAGTTTGGCATACTCTGGACCAGTGGCTTTTTATGCCACAATTACGGCACTGGTCTTCCCATTCCCTCTTGGGTGGGGGTGCATAATTTTTGTTATTTCTGTGCCACGTGAACTTCCGCTTACTTTCATTATTTCACTGCTGCTGTACATGGCCCTTGGCATTTTTCTGTTGACCCCCCTTCTGTGGTCTTTCTTTTCTTTTATTATCTCTCTTCTTTTTGAAGGAAGAGGAATAGTGAGCTTCTGGTGGGGGGCAGTGCCGGGGAGCGTATATTGTGAGTGGAGAGAAGAAGCTCTCTGTTTTGCTCGGCCATGAGTAAACATGACAGCAGCTCGGAATACTTGGTGAACTTGCGTTCACGGTATTGCTGCATGAGTATCACATCTTTTTCATGGAAGGACGTATACGTCTTTTCCAGCATGCGATTTTCTGAGACTTTCTCACCACACAACTTCAGGCGTGAGGTGATGCTAAAAAGTGCTGAGTTGTACTCAGCAATGGACTTTAAGTCCTGCAGTCTCATGTTCTCACACTCGTATCGTGCCCTTAGGAGTATAACATCTTTCTGATGTTTATTCATGTCCTCAAGGGCAGTCCATAGCTCAAATGGAACTGTGACCGTAAGGTATTCAGCCTTTAAGGTCTTGTCCACATGGCGGCGAATATAGATGGCTTGCGCCTTCTCTATATCGCTAACATTTTCTTTTTCAGTCACAGCAGCGATGAGGGACTTTGCCCGCAGGTGAAACTTTACATCTAGCTACCAGCTTAGATAGTTTCTACCTGATGCTTCCAGTACTTCGAAATTAACACTTGCAATATTAGCCATTTATCTAGCAGAGCACAAACATGCATGAATTAATAATTAATCAGAGAAAACATTTTCATGCGGAGGCAATATTTAACGAAAAGCTAAATGTGTGGATCGGCCAGTCCCACAAGAAAGAGTCCAAAAAAGTCCACAGTCCAAATTATACAAATTTGCAGCTTAACGAAAATGAAATTACAACTTTGGAAACCCCGTGGGTCCCATATGATATCTCCATCTTCAAGCGTGGCCTCCGTCTCCATGGAAGTTGGTCTTCTTTCTTTGACATTTACATAAATTCCTCACTACAATTTCTCTCAAAAATAAAAGAAAAGTGCGGGAAATAAACTGTGGGACTAAACGGCCGATCCAAAAACCACATTTAGCAATTCATGCAGAAATATTGTGCTCATCAACATTTTCATCAGACATTTTCATCACAGGCATCACAGGCATTTAATATTCGCAGAGATGGATAAATAATTTAAACACTTAATAATTATTGGACCACTGTGCAACGTCATACACCGTTAGGTTAGGTTACTAACGGCAGAGCGGTCGCAGGATCTTCCTAATTATTAAGTTTTAAATACAATGCACAACCACGCATATAATATCCAACAGAATATACCAGAGATGCAAAGCATGTAAATATGATTTTTGTAGAAAAAATCATTACAATGCAAAGGTTGTAAAGTAAATGGGTTTAATCAATTAAATGGATTAAGAGCCCAAAATAAACATTTTCTTTGTCAGAGGGAAAAAGTTTCCCTCATCATCCCAAAAGCCCCCCAAGAATCCCCAAAAAGTCCTCGCCTGTCCGATATTTGTCCCGTAATTTACCATGATTTTTCACGAATATTTTGCCCTTAAATCCCCCTTTTAAATTAATTTTTAGGCTAGCAAGTAGCCTTTTGAGGCTTGTTAATAGCCTTTGCCTCCCCCATTTTTTTTCCAGATAAAACAGCATGCGGGCCTGAAGCCCGCAGTCGGCCTATGGGCTTCAGGCCAATAGACTTTTTTTAATAAGAAAAATCGGCCTGTGGGCCTGAAGCCCACAGCCGGCCTGTGGGCTTCAGGCCCACAGGATCCTCTCTGTTTTCTTTAATTACCCGTTTTAGGGTTTGGGGGGCGGCGCCGCCGCCGCCCCCTGCAGGGGGGGCAGGGGGTGCGGCGGGGGCCGCCGCCCCCTGCAGGGGGTGCGGCGGGGGCCGCCCCCCCTGCAGGGGGGAGTGTTGAATATTGGACTCCCCTGATTTGGTTTTGGATGATGAGCAAACATAAATAATTCATGAACTAACAATTTGTGAGCGCAGTATTGGAGATCGTCGCCAATTTCACGTGAACATTCAAAGCGACATCTCAACACTTTCCAAAGCTCATATTCATGCCTAAAGCTTCGTTGAAGCTCTTGCGACGCTTTGGATAATATGAAGATTCAATCGAAGCTATCAAAGACCGTTTATTAAGGTTTTATTTATAGTCTTTTAGCTTCGATATATAGAATGTTAAGCCTTGAGTATATCTTACGTCTATATCTTCATTACGCTCATTTCGTAGCTCTAGGATCCTTGCACAAGTTCATTCTAACTTCCTCGAAGCGTCGCGCTTCGATTCGGACTTTGTTGTGCATGTTAGTTGGTACAAGAACAAGTACTGACCGACTAGATGGTGATCTAGTCGGTCGGCAACTGTTCTTGGACCGACTAGTTTGATTCCTTAAATTCTTGGACTTTACTGTTTACAGTTAGTCGGTCTACGTTGACTCACCGACCGACTAGTTTGTGAACTAGTCGGTCAGTGATGCTTCTTTGACCGACTAGTTGAGACTTACTGTTCACTCTAAAATTCTCCTAAGCTACTGTTTACCGTTAGTCGGTCTAAGAACGTTTGGTGACCGACTAGTTGACAATCTAGTCGGTCAACTTTTGTTCTTGGACCGACTAAGTCAACTTGCCTTTAGACTATGTTGTTTTGCCTCTTAGTCGGTCTACGTTCATTGGATGACCGACTAGTTGTGAAACTAGTCGGTCAGACAGTGTTCTTGGACCGACTAGATTTCTAGGTCTGAAATTCTATCTCTTCTCAGATCTGCTCTTAGTCGGTCCATGCTTTGTGACTGACCGACTAGTTGATGAACTAGTCGGTCAGTGAGTGTTCTTTGACCGACTAATTCTCACAGATTTCTTTCCGTTGGAGATTGACCTAACTTGTTTTTATGGGACCCTATAAATACGAACCTAGGTCATTTCTATCTTGAAAAGAGCTGCCATTAAGAGATTCATTGAGTTCTAAAGAGATAGCTATTCTCCCTCAAATCAAAAGCTCTCTTCCTCACAAGAAACCCATTCTCTCTCATTTCTAGATCTAGAGAGAAGCTTGTTCTTGGTGAGCTCTTCAAGCTATTGCTTGATTCAAGTTTCCAAATCTTCCCTAGGCACCCATTGCTGCTCATTTCCTTGGTGCTAGGGTTTGGTAACTTCATCTTCCTCAAATCCTTCATTCCACCTATTGGGTAAGAAAAACTCAAGGTATAGGATTTTGTGGTAAGAGTATTTATTTCATCTAAACTCTTTTATATTGCTTATTGGCTCTCTCGGTTGTGAGAGAAGTTTGTGATCCCGGGTTGTGGGATTCACTTTGCCATTGCATGTATGATTTGATCTTGTGAAGGTTTTTCACAAGATATTCATAGTGGAAATCTTGAGTTAGGGTTTCTAACTCAAGTATCCGGAAGGGATCCGGGTGGTTGGGACGTAGGATCACCGGGAACAAGTCGGGGAGAATTGGGTGGATCCGAACCCATTAACACCGTTTGTTAGCATTGTTAATTTCATTGTTGTCATTCAATTTAAGCTTCCGCAAATTGATTTGGTAGTTGTGTGCAATTTAATTTGGAATAATACGCCTTATTATTTTAAAGTACTATTCACCCCCCCTCTAGTACTTGTGCAGTAGCTGGTAGGGCATTACATTTGGTATCAGAGCCAGATACTCAGCTATGTCTGCCAACGACAACAAGACCGTGCCTCCACCTTCCAACTACGACACCTTCAGGAACCGTGAAGGAGCGTCATCGGTGATGGAAGGACATTCCTCTACAAGGCCTCCATTCTTCAACGGTACCAACTACGGGTACTGGAAATGTCGGATGGAAACCTTCCTCCGAAGTGCATCTTTATGGAGGACTACAATGAAGGAGGACATCGAGCCCGAAGAAGAAGATTTTGAGAAATGGACTACCGCGGAGGTCGCCGCGGAGGTAAGAAATGCCAAGGCAATGAACGCCTTGCAATGCGCATTGGAGCCCGAGGACTTCAATAAGATATGCACATGTAAGAGTGCATATCAAATTTGGAACTCTCTCCTCATACTACATGAAGGGACGAGTCGGGTAAGAGACTCTAAACTCGTTGTCGTAACCAAAGATTACGAAATATTTCATATGCAACAGGGCGAGAAGATGAAAGAATATTACGCTCGCTTCGTTGACATAATAAACGAGTTAGAGGCCCTCGGCAAGATCTACACTCAAAAGGAGAAGTGCTTAAAGCTTATTGAAGGACTTCCCTCTTCTTGGGAAAAACGTACCTTCGCCATCGAGGAAGGTAATGACATGAACAAATATACCGTAGTTCAACTAATGGGTACTTTGATGTCATACGAGGTACGCAAAGATAGCAAGGTGAAGCTACAAGAAAAGATGAAGTCATATTTGAACCTAGATGCGCCTAAGAAAAAGGCGATTGCATTCAAGGCGGCTTCATCCACATCTTCCGATGATGAAGACTCGGAAAACGAGTTGGACTTGGAGTCCATGGCACTCATGGCCAAGAAGTTCAACCGTTTCTTCCGGAAAGGTAACTTCAAGACCAAAGGTAAATTTGGTTCTTCTAACGCCTCTTCCTCTCCTTTGTGTTTCAAGTGCAATAAGCCAGGACACATGAAAGCGGAGTGTCCTCTCAACAAACAAAAGGAGAAGTGGAAGGCGCCAAAATTCGATAAGTCCAAGAAATACAAAAAGGGGTACAAGAAAGGACTTGTCGGAGCAACATTCACCGACTCCGAGGATTCCTCAAGCGGAGAGTCGGATGATGAGAAAGTGGAGCAAGCACATATGTGCTTCATGGCAAGAGAGGAGAACGATCAAGGATCCTCCTCTTCCGATGATAGTAATGACGAAAGCGATGAGGTAACGATGGATGATCTTAGAAATGTTAACTCTCAACTTTGGTCAAAATACACTAAGTTAGTAAATAGATATACTAAGGTAAAAGATGACCTAGCTAGCATTCAAACATCGCCTAAGAATATCATCACCAACAACGACACCGTTGTTGAAGAGTTAAGAAATGAGATTGTGAATCTCAAATCTAAACTTGAACATGTTAGCATTGAGGATGCGGAAGAACATGAGATAGCGGATTTAACTTCTCAAAACTCGACTTTGAGTATTGAGAACGAGAATCTTAAATCTCGTGTTTATGTGCTCACATCGCAAATATCCGCTTTGGATACTTCTTTGCGTTCTCTCAAAGAGAAATATGAGGACACATTGGGCCGAATCAACAAATTCAACAAGGGTAAGGGCCATTTGGATAATATCCTAAAAGATTTACTTCCGGCCAAACACCACATTGGCTTGGGGTATATGATGGGAAATTCATCCAAGTCGGTCACTACTTTTGTTAGGCCAACTTCCGAAGCCTCAACGAGTGGGAGCAAACACTCTATTGGTAGTTCATCTACCAATGGTGCTTCCACCTCGTCCACACCCTCTTTCGGAAAGAAACCCACTTTGGGTGGACCTCCAAAGAAGGGGCATGCCTACATGTACACTAATAACATGCCACGTAGGAACACACGTCCTACTCCACCGGCTCACACATATGATGATTTTTATGCAACACATTCTCGGGCACGTGCACACCAAGTGAGACACCCTCACGCACGTGTTCCCACACATGCATATGTACACCCACCTCATCATATGAATAATTCTCGTCGTGCACCATTCCATCATGTCCCGTATGCCTATCCACAACATGCATCACGTAGAAATCAACGTAGCATGCATGCACCCAATAGGATGATGGCTCCCAAAATTTTCACTATTTGGAGCCCAAAGGACACAAGCATGGACGAAAAACAAATGTACATAAATGCTTATTTTTCGGATGTTGTGCATAGTAAGAATTATGTGGGGAAGTCTAAGTCCACTTGGACTTGGCTTCCAAAGGTCTAATCCCTTGGACCCAATGACCTTGGGTACCATGATATGAAAGTGTCTATCTTTAGGTACTCAAGGAAAAGAAAAAGAAAAGGAGCATCAAATTTAAATTTAGCTCCAAAGGGAATTGGATACTCGATAGCGGGTGCTCCAAACACATGACGGGTGACGCTCGTTTGCTCTCCGGAGTGGTTCCCATTGCGAATGGAAACCGCGTCGTATTTGGAGGCAACGAGAGCGGAACCATCATAGGTGTAGGTAAAGTCGGTAACCCTTCTAAACCATTAATTAGTGATGTTTATCTTGTTAGTGGTTTAAATCATAATCTTAATTCAATAAGTCAACTTTGTGACAAAGGTTACAAAGTTAGCTTTGCGAAAGGATTGTGTCATATTTTAAGAAAGGATAATGAAAAATTATTATTTTCCGGAACTCGTCGTAAAGACATTTATATTTTGGATCTTCCTAAGTCATATGAACAATGTCTCGTTGCCAACACAAGTGAACAACACTTATGGCATCGACGCTTTGGACATGTGAACTTTGGAACACTATATAAGCTTTCAAAATTGAATTCTATTAAAGCTTCCTAAATCTTCATTTAAACCTAAGAAAAGCATCTCTACTAAACGGCCACTAGAGCTATTACATCTAGATTTATTTGGGCCAACTAGAGTAGCTTCCTTAGGAAATGCAAGGTATGGACTTGTCATCGTAGATGACTATTCAAGATTTACTTGGGTATTTTCATTGTGTAATAAAAATGAAGCTTTTGAAAACTTCACAATTTTTGTTAAGAAAGTACAAAATCTCTTAGGAACCACCATTGTCACTATTCGTAGTGATCATGGAGGTGAATTTGAGAATGAGTCTTTTGAGACATTTTGTGATGAAGTTGGTATTACTCACACCTCTTTCCCTCGTGCACCTCCTCAAAATGGTGTAGTTGAGAGAAAGAATAGGACGCTAGTGGAGTGTGCTCACACTATGCTTAATGATAGCCAACTTGGCCATCAATTTTGGGCGGAAGCGGTACACACCGCTTGCTATGTGTTTAATAGAATACTTTTGAGGCCCGGCACTAAACAAACTTGTTATGAATTGTTGTTTGGTAGGCTGCCTCAAGTTAAACATTTTCGTGTTTTTGGTTCGAAATGTTTTATTAAGAACACATATGGTAGTTTGGACAAATTCGATCCGAGATCCGATGAGGGGATTTTTGTTGGATATTCTACGCGTAGCAAAGCCTACCGGATATTCAACAAACGAACCTCAACGATCAAGGAATCGCTTCATGTCTCATTTAATGAAGGATTTGTTCCAACTAGAATTTCAAATGATAATGATTCTATGGATGTTTTATGTGATTCGTTTGATAATTCTAAGTCTAATGATTCTATTGATTCTATTGAGACTAACCCAACTAATGAAGTTATTGAGAATGTTCCAAGTGATCAAGGTATTCCCAAACGGCTTCATTCGGTTCGTGACCATCCCCATGAGCAAGTCATTGGCAATATTTATGATAGTGTCAAGAAGAGATCCCAAGTTCACCACTTCGCAAATTGTGCCTTTGCCTCATCGATAGAGCCAAAGAATATTAATGAAGCATGCGAAGATAGCGCTTGGATCTTAGCCATGGAGGAGGAGCTCATTCAATTCGAGAGGAATGAAGTTTGGGAGCTTGTTCCATTGCCATCGAAGAACCACACCGTCATAGGGACAAAGTGGATCTTCAAGAACAAAACCGACGAAAACCAAGTCTTCGTCCGGAACAAAGCTCGGTTAGTAGCTCAAGGCTATCGTCAAGAGGAAGGTATCGATTTCGAAGAATCTTTCACTCCGGTAGCTAGATTAGAATCAATTAGATTACTTTTGTCTTTTGCATGCCATAAGAATTTTAAATTATTTCAAATGGATGTTAAAAGTGCATTTTTAAACGGAGATGTCGTTGAGGAAGTTTACGTTTCTCAACCTCCGGGCTTCGTAAATGAAAAATTTCCAAATCACGTTTTTAAACTAAAGAAAGCTCTTTATGGTTTGAGACAAGCTCCTCGAGCTTGGTATGATCGCCTAAAGAATTTTCTTTTGGATTTGAATTTTAAAATGGGCGAAGCCGATTCAACACTTTTTATTAAGCATGCAAATAATGATATTTTATTAGTTCAAATTTATGTTGATGATATCATTTTCGGTGCTACTAACTTCGCTCTTTGCGAAGAGTTTTCTAATGTGATGAAGGAACAATTTGAGATGAGCCACATGGGCGAACTCAAATATTTCTTAGGTCTCCAAATTCGCCAAATGAACGATGCAATCTTCATCCACCAAACGAAGTACACGGTGGAGTTGCTAAAGCGATTTGGAATGGAGAATGCCTCCGGGAAAAAGACTCCAATGAGCACGACTACGCATCTTGACAAGGATACGGGCGGTAAGGATGTAGACATTCGTCTATATCGAGGTATGATATGTAGTTTGCTTTATCTTACCGCAAGTAGGCCCGATATTATGTTTGCCGTATGTATATGTGCTCGTTATCAGTCTCAACCTAAGGAGTCTCACTTAGTAGCGGTAAAGCGTATTTTTCGCTATCTAAGTTACACATTAGATTTTGGATTACTTTATCCGAGATCTAGCACATATGAGTTAGTCTCATATAGTGACGCTGATTATGCGGGATGCAAATCCGACAGGAAAAGTACTAGTGGCACTTGCCATTTTCTAGGAAATTCTCTTGTCTCTTGGTTTTCCAAGAAGCAAAATTCGGTATCACTTTCAACCACTGAGGCGGAATATATTGCCGCCGGTGCCGCGTGTGCCCAGGTTCTTTGGATGAGACACACATTGAAGGATTTTGGTATTCATTGTGATACTAGCCCTATCATGGTGGATAACCAAAGTGCTATTTGTCTTTCAAAGAATCCGGTGCACCATTCCCGATCGAAACACATAGATGTCCGACACCATTTCTTAGATGATCATGTTGCTAAAAAGGACATCATTTTAGTGTACGTTGAAACCCAAAAGCAAATCGCCGATATTTTCACGAAACCCCTAAAGGAGGACTCCTTTGTGCGGTTGCGTCGAGAATTGGGGATTATGGGTGAATCTGAGATATAGGATTCATATTTAAATTCAATCATCTTGCATGCTAATATATTTCACGATATTTCATTCATGCTAGATTAATTGAATTTTTGGGAATTTTATGTGATTTATTTGAATTTATGATCGAATTCGTATTTCAATGTCGTATTTAAGATTTCGACGTTTTATGGGGTAATTTAGATGACTAATGAGTGAGTTAGGATGTTTCATCCAAGTGGTTTGTGAAGAGAAATCAAATTTCTACTTTTGGACTCTTCTAGTCGGTTTCAGTTCACTTGTCAACCGACTAGATGCTCATCTAGTCGGTCAGCAAATGAACTCAGACCGACTAGATCAAGCCAATATCCATCTCCTATCATTTTCTTTCGTTAGTCGGTCATAGTACACTTTCCGACCGACTAGATTGAAAACTAGTCGGTCAGTAAGTATACTGAGACCGACTAAATCCAGCCCTAAAAATCACTCTGAGCTACTGTTTCGACTTAGTCGGTTCAAGCTCATTGACCGACCGACTAGATCGTAATCTAGTTGGTCAGTACTTGAACTGTGACCGACTAAGTGGGTTAGGGCAGTTGAGTCTTTTCGTCTTCCAACCGACTTATACTCATTTTTCATCCGACTAATTTCATTTTTAGTCGGTTTCCTCTCAGCTCAAACTCGAAAACCCCAAAACCCCGATCGAACCCTCCTTCAAAATCTGTCGTCTCCGGCCATCCCCGCCGTCCGCCGCCGTCGACTCCACCTCCTAGGTATCTCCCTCCCTCTCCTAGGTCAATTTCTTGCCCTAGGGTTCGTTTTCTCCTCCTAGGTTTTCTAGGGTTTCGAAATTTCTCCTCTAGGGTTTGTGTGTTCGATTTCATTTGGTGTTCTAGGGTTTTGTGCTAGCTTCTAGGTTTTGTGCTTAGGGTTGTTGATCCTCCGTGATTACTTGCTTGTGCTCGTCGTGCTATGGCTAAGACTAGAATTCCTATCGCCTCTTCCGGGGCTTCTCCTATGACCGTAGGGCCTTCCGACCCTAGGAATCCCCCGAAGCCTAAGCGTCGTGCCAAGTCTACCCAAAGCTCTCCATCTTCGCCTCCTCCTAAGAAGCCTAGGACTGCCATAGTTAAACCCCGTAAATCCAAGACCAAAAAGCCTATTCTTCACACTCCGGCTACTTCTCCCGATTCCGATACTGATTTTATCCCAGAGGATGAGCCTACTAGGGAACCTACCCCACCTCCGAAGACCCGTAAGGCCAAGGGTAAAGCTCCTATGCCAGTTGGCGGTGTAGACATATCGTTGTGCCGCGATGACCCTCAGTGTCTCGCCGCGTACAACCGTATAGAACACTGTCCACTGTTGTTGGAGCATTACGTTCAGTTCTCTGATTTTCTCGGCCTTGCTGATCTTCTGTCTTATAGTGGCCTTCTAGATTATCTCCGATACGACCCCAAGGCCAATCCCAAACCGTACCCTCGCCTCGTGAAATTGTTCTATGCCAACCGTATTCGAGGCCAGTACGACGCCAGTCACTCCATTGAGACGACTGTCTTGGGAACTCCTATAGTTCTCACGGCAGAAATCTTGGGGGAGATCCTTGGTTGTGCGTCGTGTGGTCTCCTCCCCTCGGACATTTCCGTAGACGACATTTCTTCCTTGGATCAGTCTATTCTTTCAGAGATTTTCCAGGTTATCCCCTCCGCATTCATTGGTGTTCCATCGAAATCTTTTAAGCCGAATGCGTGGGTTCTTAACCTGATTTTGAAGTCGTGTCTCCTCCCTAAGTATGGATCCTCTTCACTCCCCTCTCAGCCGTTTTTGAAGCTCATATACGCTCTTTTCTTGGGGTGCGAGATAAATTGGGCTCGCGTGATACTCGATAAGATGGATTCTTTCGAGTGTATACGCAAGACCAATAAGTCTGCGCACATTCCATACCCCTGCTTGTTGACCCTCGTATTTCGTCATTTTCGAGTTCCCCTCCCTCCTGACGATGAGCGTCCTTTGGGTACGCCTCTGAACGCGACGGCCGTGAAGAAATCTCTAGCGGCTCTTCGTCACGTGCAGAGGTCTACCGCATCTGCTTCCCAGTCTACTCCGTCAGCTGCTGCAGCCTCGTCTTCCCCTGCTACTTTGGACGATGTCGTACGCCTACTTCGTCAGCACGACTCCCGTTTGGCTCGTACTGAGGAGGTAGTCTGCCGTATGGCTCGTATGATGGGGATTGAGCTTCCTCCTTCGGTGTCTGAGGCCGAGGAGATGGACGATGAGGAGCTTGACGAGCTTGCTACTTCTTTTGCCCGTGGCGATGAGGCCACTGCTGCTGCTGTTGCTGGTACTACCACTTCTGCTCCTGGAGTTGGCACCACTTCCGGTGTTCCAGAGCCTTCTGCTTCAGCACTTCAGTCTTCTGAGCCTGCTGTAGACCCTGTTGCTGAGCCTGCTGATATTCCTGCTGACACATCTGCTGTCGAGACCCATGCTGCTGTAGAGCCTGTTCCTGAGATCTCGACTCCTGCCCCGACGATTCCATCTGTTGAGACACCTCTACTCCCTGCAGATCCTGAGTCCACTCCGTCGACTGGACCCACGGACGCTGCAGATCCAGCCTCCTCCTCGTGATCGTTGTTCCGAGGACTCTCCATATACGCTTTGGATGATATATTTTAGCGAGAGTATTTTTGGTTAGGATTGAGTATGAGGGTTATGATGTTTTGATGTATTTTGGATGTTGTCGATGTTGTAGTATTTATTTTGATGATGATGATGATGATGATGTATTTCTTTTTGATGATATGTAGCGCTTGATATGATGTATCTCATTTATTCGATGTGATATTTTTTTTTGGATATACTCACATTGTCTCTATATATATATATATATGTTCATCGTCATTCACTTTGTCATTTATTCGTCGTGCATTTTTTTTTATATATATTCGTTGAATGCATTTGAATTGTGAATTCGTCGCTCGACGATCAAAAAAAAACTTGGCTAAATAGATTATATTTCTATATTAATATAGAATTGTTTTCCATGCACAAATTTAACCAAGAAATATTGAATTGGAGAATATGTTTCATTATTCAATAAATGAAAAAAATACCAAATATTATTTTTGATGATTTTGATTATCGTTGATTTTTTTTCATATAATGGAAAATTTGGCACACCTTGTTTTGATTTCCACAATTTTTCCCTTGGTGTCAAGTTGGTCCATTGCCTTTGTCTACGACTCCCGATGTTGGATTTTACATTTCCTAATTGTTGTCGTTGTATGCCCCCCATTTTTGGGATAATGCCAAAGGGGGAGAGATAATGATAATAAAATAGCGCAAATGAAAATTTAACTCAATTTCCAAGAATCTAGTTTGATATGTTAGATTCAGGGGGAGTTAAGATACATATAAGGATTTTCAAAATCCGATATTTCAAAAATCAATTCATTTTATTTATCTTACTCGTCTGCTTGATGCAATTCATTTATATTCATTTTGGAATTAACGTGTCATCAATGCAGGGGGAGTAAGTATTTTACATTTGAATTATTATCTTTGATTATTATTTATGTTGGTTTGTCATCACCAAAAAGGGGGAGAATGTTGAATATTGGACTCCCCGGATTTGGTTTTGGATGATGAGCAAACATAAATAATTCATGAACTAACAATTTGTGAGCGCAGTATTGGAGATCGTCGCCAATTTCACGTGAACATTCAAAGCGACATCTCAACACTTTCCAAAGCTCATATTCATGCCTAAAGCTTCGTTGAAGCTCTTGCGACGCTTTGGATAATATGAAGATTCAATCGAAGCTATCAAAGACCGTTTATTAAGGTTTTATTTATAGTCTTTTAGCTTCGATATATAGAATGTTAAGCCTTGAGTATATCTTACGTCTATATCTTCATTACGCTCATTTCGTAGCTCTAGGATCCTTGCACAAGTTCATTCTAACTTCCTCGAAGCGTCGCGCTTCGATTCGGACTTTGTTGTGCATGTTAGTTGGTACAAGAACAAGTACTGACCGACTAGATGGTGATCTAGTCGGTCGGCAACTGTTCTTGGACCGACTAGTTTGATTCCTTAAATTCTTGGACTTTACTGTTTACAGTTAGTCGGTCTACGTTGACTCACCGACCGACTAGTTTGTGAACTAGTCGGTCAGTGATGCTTCTTTGACCGACTAGTTGAGACTTACTGTTCACTCTAAAATTCTCCTAAGCTACTGTTTACCGTTATTCGGTCTAAGAACGTTTGGTGACCGACTAGTTGACAATCTAGTCGGTCAACTTTTGTTCTTGGACCGACTAAGTCAACTTGCCTTCAGACTATGTTGTTTTGCCTCTTAGTCGGTCTACATTCATTGGATGACCGACTAGTTGTGAAACCAGTCGGTCAGACAGTGTTCTTGGACCGACTAGATTTCTAGGTCTGAAATTCTATCTCTTCTCAGATCTGCTCTTAGTCGGTCCATGCTTTGTGACTGACCGACTAGTTGATGAACTAGTCGGTCAGTGAGTGTTCTTTGACCGACTAATTCTCACAGATTTCTTTCCGTTGGAGATTGACCTAACTTGTTTTTATGGGACCCTATAAATACGAACCTAGGTCATTTCTATCTTGAAAAGAGCTGCCATTAAGAGATTCATTGAGTTCTAAAGAGATAGCTATTCTCCCTCAAATCAAAAGCTCTCTTCCTCACAAGAAACCCATTCTCTCTCATTTCTAGATCTAGAGAGAAGCTTGTTCTTGGTGAGCTCTTCAAGCTATTGCTTGATTCAAGTTTCCAAATCTTCCCTAGGCACCCATTGCTGCTCATTTCCTTGGTGCTAGGGTTTGGTAACTTCATCTTCCTCAAATCCTTCATTCCACCTATTGGGTAAGAAAAACTCAAGGTATAGGATTTTGTGGTAAGAGTATTTATTTCATCTAAACTCTTTTATATTGCTTATTGGCTCTCTCGGTTGTGAGAGAAGTTTGTGATCCCGGGTTGTGGGATTCACTTTGCCATTGCATGTATGATTTGATCTTGTGAAGGTTTTTCACAAGATATTCATAGTGGAAATCTTGAGTTAGGGTTTCTAACTCAAGTATCCGGAAGGGATCCGGGTGGTTGGGACGTAGGATCACCGGGAACAAGTCGGGGAGACTTGGGTGGATCCGAACCCATTAACATCGTTTGTTAGCATTGTTAATTTCATTGTTGTCATTCAATTTAAGCTTCCGCAAATTGATTTGGTAGTTGTGTGCAATTTAATTTGGAATAATACGCCTTATTATTTTAAAGTACTATTCACCCCCCCTCTAGTACTTGTGCAGTAGCTGGTAGGGCATTACAGGGAGCGGCCGCGGAGGCCGCCTCCCCCTGCAGGGGGGCGCCCAGGCCGCGCCCCCCTGCAGGCCGCCCCCCTGCAGGGGCAGCGGCGGGGGCCGCCCCCCCCTGCAGGGGGAGGCTGCCAAGGGGGCCGCCCCCCTGCAGGGGGAGGCGGCTGGTGGGACCGGAAAGGTGCTCTCTCTCAAGCGCAAGAGTCCGTACAAGTAGTAAAATCTGGGAGTCCAGATGTCGAATCCACGGGAAGAAATCTGTTGCAACCACAATTCAAATCAAATAGAAATCCTACAAAAAGAAACTAACAACTTCACAAATGATGACGGTGATGGTGATGTGAACACGTGAACAATATAAACATAGAAATATGTGTATGAAAATATCTATAAAAAGTATGCACATGGTATGGGTTCGTTAGGATCAACGATTCGTATTAATTTGGTTGATAGGTATAACGCAATGAATTCTCCTTTTGGGAGCAATTCACCGGAAAATACCCAATATAACTCAATGAATTCTCCTTTTGGGAGCAACTCATCGGAAGATGCCCTTTTGGGGGTTCAAACACGATATTCAAAGAGATCGTCGCTAAAGCTATAATACGATATGAAACTCTCTTTTGGAGAGATCAAAACTACGGTATGAAACTCCCTTTTAGGGAGATCAAAACTTACCCTTTTGGGGCGATCATCAACTAAATTAATTCTTTTGGAATCTAAAAAAGTCGATTTACGAACAAAGATTACAATTTTAGCGACGTTTAACGGTTTAGCACGAGGAATACAACCAAATAAACACAAATTATATCCCCTAACTACGCCATACCATGCACAACAGAGATTTAGCTACACATCATACAAAAATAAACAACTTTCATCGCAAAATACAACAAGATTATAGCAAAATACGCTAGAAAACACCAAAATAAGGAGTTTAAGTTAAGAATTCATCACCAAATATCCTTGAAAAGACATCAAAACTCTCTGGAAATAAGAAAATAGCCTCTGGAATTTTACAGAATTTTTCAGAGGGGAAATACGGCTTCTAGAGCCTCCAATACGCTCAAAATACGCCCCAATCTGCTTGAATACGCTCAAAAACCCCTAAATATGCTTATATAATAAGATTGCGGGTTTACTGTGCTTATTGGGTTTAAAACCCGCACCAAAACTTACCCGAATGCATCTTGACCGCACATCTAAAGCGGAGCAATTGTGAGCCGTTGATCGTTGCGGGATGCGTCCTCGTCGCGACACGTGGCGTAGCTGATCGGAGTCTCGAACCCGCATCCGCTGTTAAGCATCCGAGTTCTGATCGTGATTCATCTGGACCGTTCGATCACGAGATCGAACGGCTGTGATTCAGCTCGCTCCGTTGCGGAATCGAAACAAGTGGGACTCATTTCGTCCGTCCGATCGAGCGGAGGATCGTCCGATTCTCGCCACGTGGCCCGTAAACTTTCGCTCGCGTCGCTCGTTTCCGCTTCACGCTCAACCGTTCGATTGAAGCGGAGAACGGCAAGATGTTGCCACGTGGAGGCGCTGGGGCGCTCCGCAGCTCGCGATTAGTCGCGATCCTGTCCTCGTGCGGGCCGTTGGATCGAGATCCAACGGCCGCTAACTGGCCGCGTCGACATCGTTTGTGCGCTGCTAATCTCCATTCGATCGAAATCGAACGGTGTACGAATTGCAACGTCGACCGTATTCGCCCCGCCTCTAATCGTCGTTCGATGAAGCGGGAAAGCCCAGATTGGCGCCACGTGTCGGTCTCCCATTGGCTGTCGACCGTATTTATCGTATTTCCTCCGTATTTCTCCATTTAAATTGTATTCTGCATTCAAAAATTCATAGTAATTAGTACAGATCTCAGAAAAATACAAATAAATAGTCGTTGGAATCGTGAGATCGAGACGATGCTAGGAAAATTATAAAATGTGCAGAATTGCATCGTTAGATGCTGTTTTGTGCTCAAATAGAGTGTTTTCTCTAATAAATGAATGTGTAGAAAATACGTATGAATTATAGAACAATGTAGCATCACATGAGCACAAAATAGGGCTAAATGAGGGGTTAAATATGTAATATTGAACCCGAATCAGCGGCCACGGGGGCCGCCGCCCCCTGCAGGGGTGGCGGCGGGGGCCGCCCCCTGCAGGGGGTGGCGGCCAAGGTGGGGGGGGGGACGGGTTTCCGGCGAGGTAGGGGGGGTTTTCGGCGACGGCTAGCCGCCGGAGGGATCAAAATTAGGGTTTTGACCCTAAAAATTGAGTTTTTGGGATGAAAAGTCCGTCGTTTTCAAGGCGACAAATAATCCCCATATCGATCTTGCGAGATCTAGGGGAGGGGTAATCATACGTATGATTAAAAATATCATTTTTAGTGTTTTTACCTCTATGTCCGTCCTCTGGATATAGCGACGGTTGCTCGAAGCCCTACGCGGATGACGACGCTCGATGGAGGAAGCCTTGCACCGCGCTCGTGGATCTCCCGTCTCGCCTTCGCCTTCGCCTTCGCAACGAACGGAAAGAAAATTTTGTTGAAAAGAAAATTTTTAGAGTCGTGCGGATAACGTGTTATAAATCAACTACTGGGGGAGGAGCCCCCAGCTCTTTATTTATAGACAATTGGGAAATACGTATATGGGCTTACAATGATATGGGCATATCTCTAGGATAGCCCAGAATCTCACCCAACTACGGTTAAATAACCGTTCACAACATAAAGCAATTTTTTAAGCAAGTTGTTTTTTAAGCAAAAGTGAACACAATATATTAAATATTTTCATTTTACCTTATTTTTTTCATCCCTTATCGAAGAAATTTAATATATTTTTTCAATTTTGTTAAAAAAATTCAGATTTTTTTATGAATTTTAAATGTTTATGAAGATTTTTTTTCTTTTTGATTTTTTGATTAAAAAGCCAAAGCCCGGTCCCGGCCTGGTCCGGGCAGCAAGCGGGCTTCCTTGTCCTGGCCATCTGCCGGGCCGGACCGGCCCGGTGACCAACTTGACATGACGTTTTCTCTGTAGATGGGGTTCAAAAGGATCTTCGTTCTGTCGCTTGCACTCCTACAATGAGCGTATGAGGTGGTCAGTAGTTTTGAAGTCGCGCGAGTTGATTGTTGAGGTTGCAAACTGACCAACTATATGGTTCGATCAATTTTTATCAACTTGAAAGCAAATGAAAACAAATACTTCGAGGGGATCACGTATACAAGAAGGGGGCAGATTTTCGTTGTATTACAAATTTTTATTCCGATTCCAAGATGTACCGCCGCACAGTAACTAGCCAGCAGAAATGTAAACTGGGTTAAAAAAATTATTTTCCCACTTCAATACTTGCTTGATGTGGCATATACACTTGCATGCCTCAAGTGCAGATCATAACAGCATTGCAAGGAGTCTGTAGCTTACGGAAGAGTCTAATCTCCTGGATCATTATAATCTATTCAATGGTTAGATGTCTAGCCTTTTAACATCCCAATATCAGTATAAAATAACGACCATGTATCTCATCATGTGAAGCAGTCTTTTTTTGCTCAGCACAACGAAGTGCTTCTGGTCTCACTGTAACGCTGAGTTGGAAACTGCACAAGTCTATCAGCAACTCGCTCAGACAGATGTCGGCGTGGAAGATGAAGAAGCCTTCATCTGGCCTTTGGCGCGCTTGTGGGGAGGAGACTCGCGTCCACCTAGAGAGTCAAATTCTCCATTAGAATGAAGTTCAATCTCGAGCATCTTCTGCTTGTCGCCAACCGGATGAGAGCCGTCTTTCGATTCTGAAGTGATGGCTATGTTTCTTGGCTCACAATGATCTTCTTCTGCGATACTATCCGGAGGTTTGGGGTCAGCATCGTTCTCTGAGAATGCAGGCGCCATTGGCGCTCCCCCCTCAGTCTTGCACTGCTGCTCCAACATCATCTGAAGGTACCTCCCTTGCTCTTGAAGTTTCAACTGTAATTTCTTCTGTATCTGCAGCAGGAAGAAGATGGATTGATGTGTAAAGCCACTTGCAGATGGAAATATTTTCGCTGCTGAAGCAAAAGCACAAGTGGGATATAAAAGGAGAAGCATAACGCACAGATTGTGACTTGACAGAGGATATATGGGAATTGGGGGGCCAACCGAGGGAAATATGAGAAATTTAAGAAGGAATCATTAGAACGCATTTTGGGCTTATAAATATTGTGCCTAATGGTCCGTCCATGCACATCAAAAGGAATCAAAGTCGAGGACCCGCTAGTATATGAGAATGGGAATGCACGTGCAGTACTGTATAAGCTGTACTGAGAAGGATCATGAACAATGACACTACCGTCGAGTACTCCTCAAACAGTAAGATGGAATTATCATGTATCCAAGCTTTGTGAAGAGTACCCATTCCCAGGCAGACGAGATAATCAATTGTATAAATTAGATCGGCGAATTACATGACGTTGCAGCGAGAAGCTCTGCTTTCACACTGACATACATGGCACTCTCCCAAGTTACAAATGGGTCAGGTCAGACCGGGTACGGGTCGGGTAGGGTTCGGGTCTGACCAGAACCATTTAGCTGTATACCTGGACCCGACCAGAATCAAACCCATGTTAGGAACTTAAAACATGTACCCGACCCTACGGGTTGTCGGGTTACCCAAACCCGGCCCGCATCAATTGATTTTTTTCCTCTTTAAACAATAGTGTTAAATAAATGACAGCCCATAGGGATCGAACCCATGCTACCAGTATGCATGAACAAGCGCACACCAGTTGAGCAAGGCTTGGTGTTGTTTTAAGACCCTCAATTTATTTATGTAAATTAATAGTTAAGATTTGAAATTAAGGAAAAAAAATTACAATGAACGGAATGGAACCCGAGATGACACCATAAATGCCGCACAATTCAAACCTCACCAAAGATCCCTACCTAATGTGTGTTCCCGTGTTTATGTATACAAAGACATATACATATAAATTAAAACGAATAGGATTCATGTCAATCCGGGTTGACGACTCAAACACTCACGCAGCCCGGATGTTTATCCAGGTCAGCCGGGTCAACCCATATTCGACCATACCTTTTTATGTCCCATACTCAAACCCGATTAATGAGGCCGGGTTCAAATTAGGGCGTTGGGTTCCTTTTGTCACCCTACTCCCAAACTCATTTAACCATCTTTTAACGGAAAGATGTCATTCTACCAAATATATATAAGATGTTGTGATAGTGTACTAACCCATCACAGCCAAGAAACCATAGAGATTAGATGCCTAATGACAGATAAGACATCTTCAGTGAGGAATAATTAGGCATTCGGTAACAAATCTATAGTTGGAAAGTAGGATCTCAGGGAGATCATCCATGCAAATGTTTCACGAAGGGCAGTAACAGTTAAAACATTTAGAATATGCATCCGGACTGAAGCCCTTTAAACAATACCTTAAGTTGCTCATGGAGTTCTTTTTGCACTTCCATCTGCATACGCAATGCTTCGGTGAGCCCAATATCCCTGAACAAGAGACAAGTCATCCCTTTAGTCAGATCAATCGAACCTAGCCAGCATTAAGTACATGCTGGTGCTTGAAACAAGTGAGACAAAGAATTTTCATAATACTAACAATTAACTGGGAACGCCGAAATTGTATCTTACGATGATATCACCAGTCAATATCATCGTAGAAGCTTTCACATGAATGTTATGAATCTTAACGTGTAATAAGTATCAGCATACATTTATTTCAGTGGAACTGAACCAATTGGTTAAGGGTTTGTTCTTTTGGTTGGAATAGAGGCGGGAATGGGAATATGGACAATAGTCATCTACTGTGCAGCTCCATTCCCCGCTCCATTCCAAATTCGTGTTCTTTTGGGCATTTGCAAATTTGGGAATGCATGGTGACGTGGAGTCAAAAATTGTGGAACACGAAGCAATTTGTATTCCACCGAATTTGGGAGGAAAGCTTCGGAATGCATGAGAATAGAGGGGTAAGTGGGACCCACTTTCTCATCTCTTTCTCCCCCCAACTCACCACATTTCTACTTTCTCATTCCAACTTTCCAATCCCCAAAGAACACAAGAATAAAAAGTGGACCCCACGTTCTATTCCAAACCACGCTTTCCATACTACATTCCACCCAAAAGAACACAAAACTCAATTTTCTCTCTTCTTGGAATATAAACTTTCCCACATTCTCATTTCTCTATTCCAGCAAAAGAATAGGCCCTAAGCACCATATTCGTACATACAAAGATTGAACATATTGGTTTGTAGTCTATTAAGAATTGGCACAACCATGGCGTGTAGAAAATAGCACTATATAGATAAAACCTCTCCCAAAATTTCAGATACCAAATCCTTTTCTTGGGCTGAGTGCACAGCCACATGCTTTTTTCTACCCTGTAAAGAATGATATGTGGGAGACCATGAGATAGATTTGAATCGAAGAGAAAAACCAAGGTGGCATGGCAGCTTTAGGGACAATGCATGATACAAACTGGAGAGTAAAGCGGAAGGGCACATCTTATTTTTCAAGAATTAGCTCTAATGTTGGACAAATCAATTCGATTGCCCCCAATGAATTTTGCATTATCATACTGCCGGACAACCCAACACTACCAACTCTTCTTGGGCACTATTCGGACACCTTTGAGTACTTGCCTATACTTGCATTTTGTATGGCTTTTGGTGTAGATGGGTATACTTGTATTTTTATGGGGCACAACATGCAATTTCATGAGTTATTGCAAGATTTTTTTTGGGAATAACATGCTATTTCGAGACTTTTTAATTTAGAAAGTTTCTCTCCACATTTCTATTTAATCATCATTTCTCTAATCTCATTAACTGATATATCATAAATGTTGGGCTGATCCTCAATTTTTGTATTGAACAACCATAAAACAAAAGGCACCGAACAAACCTTAATGTAAGCCTGTTGTGTTAACCCAATAAATAATTGATAAAAAGTAGAAGTCAGTATGGTTAATTGAACTTAAAACCTCGTGTAACCACATGAGCCCTAACCACAAGGGCAAACAGTGGCATTCGAACCCAATTTATCAAATAGCTTATGAGAGTTTTTTTGTATTTTAGATAACATGATAAATATAAATCAAACATAACTCTGGAAATGTTGGGTGGTTGTGATCTTCTACTGAGAAGTGAATCCAGCCAACTAAACATTGGAATAAACCTTAAACTAAATTAGGAGCACAAAAAATTGGAAATAAATAGTTCACATGTTTGCAACACAATGTCTCAAGACAATTGTATCTTTAACTTCATCAATCCCACATTTAATGTTGCCTGTGATTGCCAACATACAAATGTCTATTCCTTGCTCTCCATAATGCAACTCTATGTTTATGAATGTAACAAATTCAATATGCAAGCCATGTATTCCTATTATTTCAATGCCTATGTACATCTGTTATAGTGCCTCAATGACTAAGACAAATTAATTAGAGAAGTGAATTTCATCAGTCTACAAGAGAAGACAAGAATACGGAAAAAGCATGTCTAAGTCCTTCACCAGATGATCTATGTAGAAATATGAATTTTTTCCGCAAAACTACTAACAAAAAATTTCCAGAAAGTTATGAAACCGGAAAGCCACATGATTTTTTTCACAAAATGAAATTATATGACAAGTAGAGGTAAATTCACCTCTTTTGGTTTAGAGATGAAATTTCTTCAACAGAAGT
The DNA here is from genome assembly GCA_030789695.1 of Scilla litardierei. Classification (NCBI taxonomy): domain Eukaryota; kingdom Viridiplantae; phylum Streptophyta; class Magnoliopsida; order Asparagales; family Asparagaceae; genus Scilla; species Scilla litardierei. The sequence continues at coordinate 150,117,448 of CM061135.1, forward strand.
AGCACTCTTTTCTGATGTCCCTGTCAACAATGGATGAAACAAAATAAACTCCATAAGCGAAAGACAGATGATGCAACAGGACAGGAATGCCTAATTAGCAATCATAGTATCAATAGTTACATTGGACATAATATTCAAACTGCAAAAAAAAAATAGAGATAAGGTGATTGGAAGTTAAATTCCTAGTTTGTATTTTCAATTAAGAAACCTGTTTTGCAGGCAGAGTTTAAGTAAAAATGTTCATAAAAAAGTTCCCAAACATAAATTTGCACAAACCTTCTGCTGGTTCTGGTCGGTATCTAACGGTTCTGAATTTCTGCGATTCCCCCAAATAAAAAAATGGAAAAAAAGAACTGAAAATCACAAAACTAAAAACAAAATCGATGTTTCAGGATAACAAAAGCAAAAGAAACAAACCTGCAGGTGGCTTTTCACATGATAAATGGTTAAACCTTCAACTTTCATTAGCTTCAGCACACCTTTAGGAGTAGCTTCTGTAAAATAAGATATACAAATATCAAACAAATACATTAAGAACTTGCAAATCAACATGAGAAAGCAAATGGGTTGAAAAGGATAGTGTTACCAACTTTCACTCCCACCAAGTTGATTAACAGCTTTAACAAAACAATCATGGAGTTCTGGAGTCCACCGCATACGACTCTTGGTTGCAGCTGAAGTATAAGAGGATGAAGGATTACTGATAGCCCCAGCCTGCCCACATTGAGACGGAATTGTCTCATGGGTTGAAAAATGTGGAGATGTGTTAGCTGCCACACTTAAAGCCTGTACATAAAAATAGACAAAATTCAAATCATGAGTTGTAAAAACAATATTATTACCCATAGTTAGAAACTATATAAACAAATAGAGCAGTTTTTAGATCAAAAAAATCAGTAGAGCTAACTGGGGCATGTTTCATAGTTCCAGCAGTGATATTACTTGACAGCATCAGGATCTTACCAATTTGAATCATCGACAAGGATGGTAGACAGATAAAACTACTGTGATGACCAAATTCTCTCAAACATCAGACTTGGACTGGTGTATAGTCTTTATGATAAAAGATAGGAACCATGATATATCAATAAAAACCGCAGCCATGTTTCTAAGAAGTAATCTACTTACAAAAGGTCTGTTGCTACAAAATTGCCTCTAATTTGTCCACTTCATACATAGGTGTTTGGAACTAGCAGGTCAACCACAAGCTACAATTAATAGTTCTTTCTGTTTGTTCCCCTATTGTGATAGAAGAATTGGGTCGGTGTAACCCAAGTTCCAAAGAGCTACCACTGATGGTCCTCTTCAATTTCACTTGCTACTGAAAATGAGATAATTATATTAAACCTCCTGTCGTAGAAAACCGCATGATACAAAAGAATTGCTATGAGTACTTATTTTCTTATATATCCCTAGATTAAATTTGTCAAAAAATCACACTGGAATATGTAAATACCTCTCGTTCCTGGTTAATGGTAGATGTGTCATTTAAAAGTTCTTGCAAGCTATCAAAATCTGACCATTCTTCGTGCCCAGTAAGGAGATCAGGGGATATGTCACAGGTTCTTTGGATTTGATTGTCCCCATCAACAATGATGTCAGGAGTGTAAAGAATCTCCGGACCTGAATCCGGGCGCCAAGTCATTTTATTGTTTCCTTCAGGAACATAACTCATTGGATCTTGACATGTCCCTGAACATGTCAACTGTGATGAAGGCAAATGCATAACACTGTTTGATGGAGGATAAATAAATGAATGATCAATGAAAATTGTCTCATCAGGTGTTCTACAGAAATCACTATTTGGCAAAACCCCCGAAGCTGATGTGTACAGGGAATCAATGAATTCGCGGTTAAGGGGGGGCTGAGGATGGGCCAGTTTATTGGTTCCCATCTCTCTTCCCATTGAAACCCGTTGAGAATCCGGAAGACTTCGATACTGGCCCTCCATAGATATCGGTAGCACAGGCACTGATGACGATACGTGCCCAGAAACTCCTGTGCTAATCAGTTGCCTCATATCTGTTTCCTACATTCATAACACAAATTAGACATCCATTACCATCAGTGTTAGTCTGCATGCTACTCCATGCAGACGAAACAATATGACCTAACACACGCACACGCACACATAAATCCATGCTTCTAGTTCTTCATTCAGCCATGGTGCAAAATTTAATAGCAGCAAGCCTTTCATGTGCGCAATGACAAATTAAGAAACTTTCACAATAATAAGCACACATATTTTACAAGTCTATTCAACAGGATTCCAAGAATCAAATGGTTAAAAGTAAAATTTCAAGTTTTCTCGACATAAGCATTATAAAATGCAACAAAATTTATACTTCTAAACTGATAATGGCATTTTATCCCCAAAAATATTTCCCCCCATCAGTAGTCTTCATCAAAATTATATACTCAAGCTTATCAGCAGACCTCAATACAAACCCTCAAGCTACAACTTAGATTTAAAAAACCAAACAAGTATCTCTATAATGAATCAAAAAATGATTAATGAATGAACAAACCAAAAGATTATTAAGCATCGAGCACTCACCCGAAAATAGAAACAGAAAAACTAAGAAATTCTAGATTGAACAAAGACAGACGATCGAGAAAACGAGAGAGATATTTAGAAACGATATTGAGAAAAAGAAATTTTGATTAGGATTTTCATTACCTGCATTCAAACCCTAGAAGGCGGGCGAATGAATTGGAATTGGGGCGAAAGAAATGCGGCGACTTGAGAAAATATCGGTTCCCTCTATTTCGCCATATACAACTTTTTTTTATTCTGTTTTTTCCCCAGTTTTTTTGAAGAGTCGAACGAGCCCAAAGGCCAACTAAGGGCCTGTTCTTTTGAGTGTAATGGGGTTGGGGAAAGTGGGTGGAATAAAGGAATCAAGAGAGAGAAAATTTTAGTTTTGTGTTCTTTTGGATGAGAAAGTGGAAGGAAAAAGTGGAGGAGAAAGGAATTCCTCATGAAATCCCTCATTTTAGTTTCTTTTTAGAGGGGAATAGAGAGGGAAAGAGGTTTTGTGAATCCCTTTACGCTGGGAAAGCAAAAGAACGGGTTTGGGGAATCCCAATCGGTTTTTCCTCTAAACACTGTTCACAATAGTGAAAAAAGTGGTATTCCCCTCGTTTACACTCAGGGCCTGTTTTTTTGAGTGTAATGGGGTTGGGGAAAGTGGGTGGAATAAAGGAATCAAGAGAGAGAAAATTTTAGTTTTGTGTTCTTTTGGATGAGTAAGTGGAAGGAGAAAGCGGAGGAGAAAGGAATTCCTCATGAAATCCCTCATTTTAGTTTCTTTTTAGAGGGGAATAGAGAGGGAAAGAGGTTTTGGGAATCCCTTTACGCTGGGAAAGCAAAAGAACGGGTTTGGGGAATCCCAATCGGTTTTCCCCCTAAACACTGTTCACAATAGTGAAAAAAGTGGGATTCCCCTCGTTTACACTCAAAAGAATAGGCCCTCAAAAGAACAGGCCCTAAAAGGCCGAGTCCAATGCCCACAAGGAAAGTGATATTTTGCGTATCTTGTTATCATACTGAAAGGCCCCTTTACTCCGTTGAATTTACAGTTTTCCCATAAATTTGTTCTCGCAACATGGGTCTTGAAACACGGGTACATCCGTCCTAATCGTTTAACCATGAACACAGAGAAGGCATGTATAGATAGTGAGCCCTAAAAGCTGCAAAATAAAAAAAAAATTAAAAAGAGATAGGGGTAGTGTGATTCGAACCGGGGATTCAACAACTAGGATAAGCACCGGAGCTCAGATCACTTGCTTTTTAAGTCTGAAATCTCACCCACACACTACTACTTGCAACTCAACAAAAAAGGAAGAAGTGTAATGGGAAAAAAAAAAATCAAAAACACAACTAAACCTCCCACCATTATCATCATAACTTCATATATGATACATTTAATACATTGATACACTTTGAAATGCATCAATTTTGTCTTTAAAGAAAAGAACGCAAGCAAATTTTACTGATGCGATTCATGTCATAAAAAGACCACCCCACCCCCACACACCCACCCACACCCACACACACACAATGCTAGAGATTGATTCATTCAAGCAACATAGTACATAGGGTTCGGAATCTTAAACGTTCTCTTGGGACGCGGGTGGCCGGAGAGGCTGCTCCACTGATCTCCGACGACCCCCCATAGTCGATAGCCTTGGCTGATCAACCTCCTCCTCTGCTCAGCCTTGTACTTCTTCACCTCATCATACGCGTCTCCATCACACCTGCATAATCAAAATAGTAGCATCCTCTCAAAACAAATTATATAGACATCAGAGTTTTGGCGTAGCGGCAGGGACTTTAAGAGTGAACAACCTTAGGATGAGCTCAGTCCAACCGTGGTAGCCGGCCTTGACTAGATTGTCGACAGTAGCGCCTCGCAGATACTCCTTTCTTGCAGAGACGATGAAGATCTTCAGCCCGCGGCTTCTGATCCCATGATACAGGCTCTGTATGTGCCCGATCGCATGTGCTTTGCGCTCCTGCATCCATGCCTCGAGGGAAGATCTGTTTGCCTCGACTGAGCTGCATCCCAACACAGCCCTTCACACACATCAAAAAACCATGTACATCGCATTTTTGAAACAAAGAAAGTGAGGGCAACAGACACAGGATAAAAACTGGTACCCAAAGTTGTGCATCTTGTAGTATGGCACGTTGGAGAGCAGCGTGTCGTCGACATCAAAGATCCATGCATCTTTCCCGTCGCCTCCAAGCACGAAATTCTCAGTCAGGAACAACGCAGACTCATCGGCGGCCCGCTGCACATCGTACTTGTACTGAGAAGAGCTCACGTACTTGCCCACATACTCCACGCATTCTCCAGGCACCTCGGAGAACTTCCTGACGTT